>OZ008347.1:6261008-7461008 GCA_963931975.1 Cataclysta lemnata
CGTAACTAGAATACTTGCTCGGCGTTGCAGGTACGATTGCTGGGGACTTGCGCTTTTTCGATGTAGAAGAGCGTGCAGAAGGTGGCGAGTGCGATTTCTTTGAGGTAGAAGGTGCGGGCACGTTCATCTCTTCCTCTGAGTAGTCGGATGCATCATGACCAGTTGTATGTTTCGACCTGAAAATAAATAATAACATTCAAATGAAAAGATCAAAACATGAATAGACAGAAAACATACAACATGAAAAAAGGAATAGATAAGAAGTCAGATTAAATGAATTACTTACATTTTTTTTTCCTTCTGGATAACTGTGTGTTTGCGGGGACTTAGTAGCTGTATCAGACTGTGACATTTTCCATCTTCAACCCGGCTTAAATATACAGGATTCAAGTACGCATTTTCCATATTCGGAAAAAATACAACGTGGTAGAAAAATCATAGAATAACGAAATAAACAGTATACTAATATCCGCATCGGTGTCGATATATCACTGTAGGTAAACATCTAACTCTGGTTGTGTGGTACGTTAGTAAGCAAAAGTAAACCTTATTTTCTTTCTCATAGCATTCATTCATTGTCAAGGTGTGTGCAAGACAATAAGAATGTAATATCACTGCATGAAGATAAAGTACTGCCTTTATCGGTTTCACTATGACAGCGAAATGCAGCGTAAGAGAAAGATTGCGATCAAAGTTCATCTTCGCCATATTTGGGGGCCAGCCTGCGATGAATGAATGACTTCGTAATAACATTAAGACAAGCAGATATTTCTATCCCAAAATGCCTCCAGTAAATAATGTTTTATTACCAAGGAATAAGGCTCGCTTTGAAAGTAACATGTCATTGACACTACTGTTAAGTTGTTATAAAATAATTAAAACACATAATTTTAAGCTTTAAAGGCGTAATATTTGTAACATATAAAAGACACACGCAAATGGTAAATCACAGTTGTGAAATCGATTTCTGACTGCGTACAAGTTTCGTTTGTTTATACCCAAAATTCTGGGAAAAGACATGCCGGTAAGATCTCACTATTTATATTGTTGTTTTTTATTTAAATATTATTCATTCTGTATTTCTTAGAATGCGTACGATTTCAATAAGAAATTATAATTGTTTTCACGTCGTTGTTTCAGGGATCTGATGATATAATTTTTAATAGAAGCTACTCACCAATAATACCAGCAGAACAAACAATCCGTCAAAATGTTCTCAATTATCTCGAGCAGGAAAGACCTTTCGAAATAGATGAACGTCCGAACAGTGGCTCCAGCATCCACACCACCAACGTCGACAATAACAATACTCGACGGAAAAGAAGAGCAGATGAAATTTTGTGTTCGTACATAAAAAAACCGTGTAAGAATAATTCAAGATCTAGAGTAATAAGATTACAAATATTTGAGATCGATGATTTATGTAATAATATCGATTGTAACTGTACAGCTTCTATCTGTGCTCAGCATGTGGTTGAAAATACATTTAGTGATGAAGTGTATAGGGGTGCAAAAGACTTAATTTCTAAGATTAACCGAAAACTAATGTAATTGATTATAAATAAATTTCGAACGTTTATTTTTTGTTTTATTTTTTCAATCCTTTCATTGTATATTAAGACGTCTGTTGAATAATAAGAAGTAAATAGATGATAGTTTAAAAATTGGTTAAAAGAATAACTAACAGTAATAGATGAAGGGGTAAAATTGTAGTACTTGAATAAAAAAAGGTATTTTTTCCACCCGACTTTACCCTTTCATCTATTCACATAATTATTGTGCTGAAAATATGTAAGACATAACATAAATTAGATTAAGTAGGTAGTCGTCAACGACCTCGCATGGTGTGTACTATTCACTTTTCATTACTCTAAAGAGTCGAGTGATGAACAGTGAATACATGAAAACATGAATAAATAAAAGATTAAAATTGGGGTGCCTGGATCTTTTTTTGATCCAGGTGCCCCAATTTTAACCTACTCCAACTTGTTACACCACTTGCCGAGTTAGCTGAATGTGCTGCCATCAGTAAGTGGAAACTAAGTTTAGGCTAATTAGAACTAAACTACTTACGAGCTGGATTAATATTGGTAATTGTTTTTCATTAGAGGGCGTTAATAACTATCGCCACTAATTGCTTATTAATACACTAATTATAATACACAAATTGAAAGCTTAAGGTTTTTTTTCTACAAAAAAAGTAATTAAATACTAAATTGTATTTCAGTTGTTTAGTTCTTTGCAACTAATTTTTTATTTTCTTTGGTCCTTAATCGCTTTTTGATTGTAATCAAAATTTATTCGGACTAATTACTGACACTACAGCAGTAAAGGCCGTCACAAATACGAATACTAAAATATAATACTTTCTGTTGTATTTTTTGTTTACAGTATTGGATTACCTCAAGAAAAATAATTTGCATACCTCGCGAGCGCTTGAACGGCTTCATAAAAATAAAATACAGGATTCCCCCGGGATATCCTAAACGAATACCAAACCTACCTCTCAAGTCAACCAATTTCCCTTAGAATAAATTTAAGATATAGATAAAATATTTACTATGTTGTGTTATATTTACTTTCGTTACTTCCAATGAGATGAAGTTAATAGACCAGAGTGTATAACATTATATTTTACCCATTGATGTTGTTGGAGTTTCAAAGTAATTATTGCATTAAGCATATCAAAAACATGACAAGCAATATATTCAAAATCGATATTTTAACTAATTTCAATATGCTAATAATTCGTCTCTCGGGTCCTTTATATTTCCCAATAGATGTAAATCCTAAATAGGGTACATTGGGTACAATTGGTAACATTGGGTACCTTAATAAAGCCAAGAGGCCAGAAATTTTTCCAAAAAATATGTTCTGATGCAGGAATAGAACCAGCGTTCTACGCAATCGTCGAAATAAATCATGGTATAGCAGACCAATTAATAGAACAACTTTATGTTTCAGCCCATTATTATGTAATATGCAATAAAAATATTTAATTTGATTTGAAACATATGTGATATGAAACAATTACACAATATGAATGCTGTTCTGTGTATACGTGACAATGCTGTAATGATATTGCATGACAAATTAGTTTTTTATTATTTCCTTCCACACTAGCACCTTTGCTAATGGTTGTATCTTTTCCTGACCGTAGTTGTCATGTAGTATGAGTTGATGAATTACATGATGTATATATTCAATATTCCTATAGATCTATAAGTATATACCATTTATAATATACAATTTTAAAAACAATTTTAAGTTATTATAACATGAATTATCAATAGGTCGCTATAATTACCTGCTTTAATTAAAAATTCTTTAGCTTGGGGTCTGATTTCAATTCAGTTTCGTTCAATCATTCTATAGCAGCCAGCGATAAATCAGTTACCGCTGATGAATAGCTTTGAGTCATGGGGATGTTAATTGACAAATTCCGATCATGATAGCTTAGAAGCGAAAATGATACACCGTTTGACCAATAATCGTTGATGTACGTCGGAGGTTGTTTCGAATGATTCGGTCAAAATCCGATTTGTTGATCAGAATCCTCTTAAGCGCCATGGAAACTAGATGACGAATAAATATACTTAATTAAAATGTATTTTAGTTTATCTGTATAATCAAATAACTCGTAAAATGTAAATCATAACTCGAGAACAAAATTACATGCATGTGTTTGTGACTTACAGACGTTAGGGAGTTTACGTGGAACTCGTAGTGTAAATTGTGTAACTTGCATTAAATCAGAATCCGGCATTTAAGTGTTTATGCTTGTAGATTACATAGAAAATAGGATATTAATTTACTAGATATTGGATACTGGTTGCTTATTTTTGTTTTACGAATAATTAAAATAATATTATTTGGATAATAGATTGAAATAAAAATATACTGTTTGATAAATGATGATGACATTTTTTCAATATTAAAAAACTAGTCCTAAATTATATTGTATAAAAATGAAAAGTTAAATTAAAACATTTGTCATTGCTATAGATACAACAGTGCCCTTAACCTGTTTACGTCAATATCTCCAAGATTGAAGTTAATAAATGATATATAAAAACAATTCGAGAATATACTAAGCCCACGCTCTATCAATCGGGAAACAACTGGGTTAACGAATCACCCTGCTATTGGGCTACGAACAAGATTGGTTTGGTCCGATCCTTCAGAATTGTTACGGTAAAATGCCTCCTAGTTTACTCTCGCACGTTATTTACGAGATCCTCGTACGTGGCAAGGAATTATGTAGATGTAATAAAAACAAAGACAATGAAACACGCATATAACACTTGTATTACAACCAATCTTAAAGCCGTTACAGTTTTATTCCGTTCACGGCGTTATTGTACGCCTTAGGAGTAATATTTCAATCTCTAGATAAATTTGAATCTGTACTATGCTGATTAATTAATTAAAATGTGCTATCATCTATATATTTTTGATTTAAGCGTACTGATTTTTGTTTCATGTTTGTTTATTTAACTGATGGAATTAATTGTTAGACCTTTTCAAGAATTACCTATTTTTACTTCTGTTTTATGTTACTACGAATTGAAAGAAGTAAAGTTTTTCGATCTTGATCGACTGCTGACCAATATGAAATCCAGACAACCTTTATAGAAAGTAAGTAAATAAAAAAAATATGACTCCAACAGGCGCTCGTGTCAGGAACGAAAAACTGATTATATATAATGTTCCTTCGTCTATTATCAAAGTAAAGTTTATGACAGAACCGGTACTATAAGAAAGGAAAGCCTAAGGAGTTTGAGTTGGGTAAGGGTTTTTTTAAACTCCGATGAGGGTGACATAAGTTTGTTGCAAAAAGCTGAACAAGGCCATCGCTGCGGTGGGCGCCGGCTCCGTAGCAGGAGTAAATCGTTCGAGACAATCACAGGCCACGTCGGCATCCGGCGCTCCTCGGTCGTTATACGAAAGTGAAAATTTATCCGGAGATATCAAAAGCGCCTTTATCTCGCAAGATGACGTAACATTATCGCAATATCCGTGCGTCGTCGCTGTCCCGCGCCCTGAGAATATCAAGAAGATATATTTTCACGGAACAATGCGTCCCCGGTATCTCAATTTTCATTTCCCCTCGGCGGGACATCCGGTGTGATTTGTAGCATGAGATAATATACAAAACGGTGGCTTCGCGGGACGCTCTAACGCCGTCAGCGGAAAATCTGGACCCTCTATCTTTATCACGAATACTTAAACCAGTACATTTTTCTTTATCGAGTATAGAGATGATCCTTGCCGATTTTCGGCGCATATATCACGGTTCACGGGCCGTATACAAGAAAAAATAAGGGTTAACTAGCGCTGTGCCCTCATCGGCATTGCAAATTCGCCACAACTCATCTGAAAACCCCAAACGATCGGCTTCGAAATTCTGAAGAGGAGCTTAAAAATGTTTGTGCCATTTAACGGCACCGTTCAAACACTACTGCGGAGAATTTATTTGCTACTCCAAAACAAACATAGCGAATTATTCGTTTCCCCACCAAAATACAAAGCAATAGAGTTTAAAAGACATGAATTATGCACGACGGAAACAGACGAGTCATTTTGCACCTTATTCGACAGGACAGGAATTCCAGGCGACGTTTTTAAATTTACATTTACACACGAAAGAATTGGGAATAGGTGGCGAGACGCGACGCTGTGTCAGGGTGTAACTCAGGCGCATATCGGAGCGGTTCTTTTGACAAAGGGCGCTTGTTAAGGGCGCCTGTCCTGTTTTACTACTCAAAAGAGGAAATGCGCTTTTTTTGATAAACTCATCGTTACAGACGGGATGAACTCTGCCGTAGAACGTTTGCAGCACAAATATATGTTATTTTCTAATGGCAGGTAAAAAGTGTTTAAATTAGAAATAATATCGAGAAAAACTTTAAAGTATATTTTTATTTCTACCGGAGGTGTAGGCAGAGTTGAATTAACCCCCACGTTTCACCAATTATATTAGGTAGGTACCGTGTAAGAACCCTATGGGGTGGGCCTATTGCCATCTATCGGGCACTTAAGTCCTAAGTGGTATATTGCTAGGTAGTATAAGAGGAACGCTGCTGCCTAATAGTCATCACTGTTTTTACCCTTAATCACCTACCGCGAAATAAATGACAATAGGCATGATGACTAATTTTGAAAAACTACACAATGTTTTTCTTGCGTGTCTACTTTACCCAAAGTAAATTATATTTTTGTAAAAACTTTCGATTTTGATCGAAAAAAAACATGTTTTCAATAATGCAATTTAAAATTTCCGCCTAAACGCCAAAATAGCAATGGCATCTGTGTGACGTCAAACTAGTGAATTTGATTGGCATAAAATGTCAAATGGAGACAACTAAATAATTACGCCCCGCGGCGTTTTAGGAAATATGGCGAAATGCTAATTTTGTACTTTTATTTTTATAAAATAAATATCAATCACAAGTATAATCTGATAAAAAGTGACCACTAACGAATCTCCTTATCCTTAATTATTATTATTAATCATTATATCAGTGATTCTTTGTTAGTGTCATAATCCCTTTAAATTGTTTTGGGTATAAGTAACTTAAATTCTCATAATTATTTAGGTTGAATTCCTGTTTTTTTTAAATACTTATATAAGTTGACGCTTCGCATTCGGTATCATCGGCGATATAGAAATCTCAAATAACCTCGGAAGTTTGCAAGTGCATCGTATTTTTTTTGCTACTAACACCATTGCCAGTGATTTGAAGAACTATTTTCCCTTACCTATAAAACCAGACATGTTAGTTTACCCATTTACAACGTGATTCCATCTCATATGAAAATAAAATCTTACTCATATCTTTGTCGGGCATCTAACTATAGTATATGAAGAAACCGACATGTTTTCTTATTGTGATATGGGGTCTTACAAACAAACCATAGATTTGCTATTGGGGCAAATGTTTTGGCACAAACCAGGATAGGTATAGTTTGTTTTTATGGTAATAAGTAGAATGGCATCTCATTTGTTTACACAAAAAAGCCTAACCCTCTAACCCCCCAATAAAGAAACGCTACTCAAAGTTTGAGTCCTGCTTAACATTTAAGTATTGTCAAAATTGACGATTCTCTATACAAATTCTGACAGGTATTGTCCACTTAACTTTAGAAGCAGTGCTCAAAATTTCAATAACGTTTCTGTATTCGGGGGTTAAACAGTAATTTACACATTCAAAAAGATTCCAAAAGAATACAAGTGGCTGAGTGATTAGTTATCGACTTAATAAGTTACCAAATTCAATTATTACTTCGTTAACTACTACATACAACCCGTGACGTTCGCCCGTTCGTTACATTCATTAATCAATTACTACAGAAAATAACAACAAAAAACAGTTCCCAAGTTACTTTGAAACAATACCAGTCTCGGAACGAGACCAAATTGCAATAACTAAGGAACATTTCTCGCGGAATAAGTGTTTCTAACGTAATCCTTCTCGATACAAAGTCAACTTATACACTCTGCGTGTACACACATGCGTCGGAAACGCCCACAAAAGTAGTTTCGTTTGATCGTAAACAGTACAATAAAGTTTAGTTGAGTCCTATTGAGCAGGCTGACTAGCACCAATGGGAGGCACCGTCTCTTCTAATCTAAGTAATGTTTATCCCGCAAATAACTCGCAGCATAACTCTGTGTTCGCATCATTTGAGTAATGTATTGTTCTAAATGTGATTGCCTTTGTAACAGAAAAAATATAGACGCACGGGTGACATGATGGCGATGTAAATTGTTTAGCTAAGGCATTATGCCTTGTTACTTATTCGTATTTCTTTAATACTCTTTGTTAATTTAACTATGTTTTATGTATTGTTAACAATTGTTACATAGTAAAATAAATCTTCATGCTATTTTACGGCCGCCTTGGTCGATGGCACAGATTGCTGGGTATTAGCCAAGAGGTCCCGGGTTCGAATCCTCGTAAGGCAAACTTTGTGATGACCACAAATGTTTGTTTCCGAGTCATGGTTGTGTATATGTTTATGTAGTATATTTTCAACATTTATATACATAATTATATTAAAAAGATGTCCGTCATCTAGTATTCATAACACAAGGGCTTAGGCGACTTACTTTGGGCTAGATGATAGATGATAGATGATGTGAGTGTTAAAAAAAATGTATTATCATTATTTTCTTCGTAATAAAAGGTTGGGGAAAAAGTTTCTTCGCATTTTTTAAGAAAATTCAAAACATTTTTTAATATAGTTTATTTACATTTAACTAAAGTATGTAGGTACCATTTTGTTCGATAACTTTTTGCCATCTTGTAGGTAGGGACATGATCCCATTGCTATAGAAATTTTGGGACTTCTGGTCAAAATACCGCGACAAGTGGTTTTGGCAGTCCTCTCGTGATGTTAACCTGACACTGCCTAAAGAATTCTGAAGAGACCGAAACAGGTGGAAATCTGAAGGTGCAAGGTCAGGACTATACGGCGGATGCATTAACACCTCCCAGCCAAACTCTCTTAATTTTTGCTGAGTGGCTATAGATGTGTGAGGTCTAGCGTTATCATGATGAAAAACCACACCCCTTCTGTTGATTAATTCCGGCCGCTTTCTCTCAACTTCTTGCTTTAATCTCATCATTGTTCGCAGTAGAGTTCAGAATCGATGGTCCTGCCTGATGGTAACAGCTCATAATGAATAATGCCCTTCCAATCCCACCACACACACAGCATCACCTTGTTGCGAGTTAACCCGGGTTTCGCCACAGTCTGTGAAGCCTGACCGGCCTTTGACCACGACCTTTTTCGCACGTTCTTGTCGTACGTGATCCACTTTTCATCACCAGTTATCAGCTTCTTCAAAAATGATTCGGTTTCATTACGTAGTAATAAAGAATCACAAATGAGTACACGGTTCATTAGGTTTCTTTCAGTGAGCTCGTGAGATACCCAAATGTCGAGCTTTTTTGTGTACCCAGTTTTTTTCAAATGCGCCAAAACTGTTTTGTGGTCAATTCCCAGTTCTTCAGCTACGTCGTAACTACTGACATGCCGATCTTGCTCCACTTTTTCAAAAATGGCATCCATTTTATCTGTAATAGATACGGCGACCAGAGCGACGTGCATCTTTGACATCAAAATATCCGGATTAGAAACGCTTAAACCAAATTTGTGCTACTCTCACAGACACTGCACTAGGTCCATAAACATCGCAAATTTTTTTCGCGGCTTGCGTTGCATTTTTACCTTTTTTGTAGTAAAATTTTAAAATGTATCGAATTCCTTCATTAGATTCACTCATCTTGGCGGTACGAAAAACAAATGAAAATCACACATTTTCCTAATTTGAATTTGGAATTATGTTCTTTAAAATTTAAACTTTCAATGATACCAGCCAGATACAAATAGTATAGCCAAAGAGATTTTATTACAAGTTTATACATACTATAATGCGAAAAGACTTTTTCCCCAACCTAATATTTTTAGGACACATATATCGGCTTAATTTTACCGTTTTTTAAAACATCTAATAATGCGTTGTAAAATCAAAAAGTTATTGGTAATACTTTTTTTATTCATATTATATTTCGTTGATATATTTCATTAACTTCAGTAACCTTCCAAATACTATTTATGCAATTAGCAATGACACCATGACTTTCTTCGCGCCATCATCGACTGATGCCAAAATCACCATTTTATTCAATAGCCACTACTGTCCTTAGGGGTACTTCAATTTATTTTTATTTATTACACGTTTCAGATTCAATATAGGTAAGGTAAAGTATTAATAACACAAATTCCTGTATTTTTAGAAGAATTTAGCAGAATGTGAAGTTCATAAGACCAAACTACAAAAAATAAAGATACAATAGATACAATGAAATACACATAATGATATACGACGAGACTACGTTGGTTGATGCTCTTTTGTCCAAAAAAATAGGGAACCTTATTTGCAAGCTCTCATTCTGGACGCGATCGTTCTCAAGGGTAATATTGGTTAATAGCCCAGAGACATTATGTAAGATAGGGGCCAACCTATTAGGTGCCTACTTACCTAATGAACACTAAGTTCTCCACAGCTTAGAGAGTAAATCGACTCCGTATTCTAACGTACCAACAATAAAGACTGATGAAGAATCGAGAGTGTGTCTTATTTTTATACAATTTTATTTACACTGACACCGGCGATGAGCTAGATAGAGGGTCATATCTAACCGATCTAATGAGCTACAATAATAACTATATTCTTGCTATTATCTGATACATAATATATAAAATTCTCGTGTTAGGTACGTGCTTGTTAAAAATCTCCTCCAAAATTTCTTGACCGATTGTTATGAACTTTTTTGTATATTTGTTAAGGTCTGAGAATATGTATGAGTGCCCGATCAGCTAGTAACATAATAAAAATTGATCCCCACGGCTGATGTTAAGTGTAGAAAGTAAACGTTAGAGGAGTGGAAGAAGAAAACATGATATGCCGACCCCGACTATAGCGGGATAAGGGCAGCAAGAAGAAGCGTTAATACATCTATTCCAACATAAATAGGCGTTTCATGCATGTATGTATTCCATTGTTATACCTGTTTCAGGGCACAAGACAAACTGACTCCCAATAAATTCTAAATAGGAAATACGATAGCAGGCGACTGAAACTAAAAAAGATAGCGGGCATTGTGTTACTGCGTGAAGGAAATGAGAAATGTCACCGGATGGCACAGACCTATTGTGTTTCACGGCGAGAAATTTAACTTTAAGCCATATGCGCACATGTCCAGGCCGATGCATTCGGTTCGGAGCCTTTTGATACCCGACAAGGTGTTTGGATAGTATTTCAATCGTAGCCTTTTGGCACTTAGGCCATTTCTCCACTAGATGCAATGTCAGAGAAGAAAATGTACATACACTAAAAGGGGCATTCCTTTTATCTAGGGAATAATCCTCATCATAATCATTAAGACTCCATACAGAGCTCATCTCCATACCCCGGCACTTAGGCCGTTTTTCCACTAGATGCGAAGAAAATTCCAATCGTTACTGCGATTTACGTGCCCGATGGCTATCAATAGGCTGACCCGTTATTACATGGAACCGAACATAATTGGCGAAATTGAGGTGCTACTTCTTTGGGGATAAAGAGTCGTGACTTATTTATGTATCAAATGCCAAAAAAGCTCAGATGCCTATCAGCGGTAAGCGCTTCAGGAATTAAATTGAAAATGCTACAAATTCTTTGGTTTTCATCAACTTTACTGATCCACAATGAATTAATTGTATTTCATATATCGATAGTTTCAAAACTATTATGTAATACGCATCACTAAACAATCTCCTCGAGCGTTAATTACCAACTAATTTCCGCCTATGTTATGCAACAGTTTGAGTTAACGCATAAAATTAATGGTCAAAATTAAACAAGCATCACAATTTGCTTTATAAATCTAGTGACAATCTGGCCGCAATCTAAGTTTCAATTCTATTTCAGTTCGGCTCTGAATATAAATTGAATTTGCGAGCACAATGGGCCGAGCATATTGTCCTGAGCAGGACTCCACTCCCGGGGTGTTTGTGCCAGACAAATTGATTTATTAACCTGACTATGTTCACTGCGAAAAATTTGCTAATTGACAAATAAAATTCGTTAATTCCGCCCGTGGGGGATTGCCAACGCGGCTAATCTGCGACGATGAAAGCTAGCCGTGCTCTTAAAAAGCCTATTGTAAATGGCGGAATGTTTCGTGGAAGGTCCTCGTTTATACATATACTGCTCAACATTTTATGTACACCTACTTCATGTTCTATCAGAGTCCGTTCTTATAAACCTACCGACATATTCTGCTTTTTATTTATCGCTTTAAATTAAACTGTCAATAATCTGTCGAGTTTTGACAGTTTAACAGTGTTAAATTACATCATATCGTGTTCTGGTCATGCTAGGCGGGCAGTATCCCTGAAAGGGATAGTCATATGTGGCGAGCCTATTGCCATCCTCGGGCACATCGTCAGGTGGTATAGTGGTGTAACGCTGCTGCCCATTACTGATCCGAAACCCGCAAGAGAGATTGGGGGTGGTGACTTCGTTATTCTGCTCTGCCCTCACCACACAGATGTTCATATACATACATACATACATAAATCACGCCCACATCCCCGAAGAGGTAGGCAGAGGCGAACTAGCACCCATGTTCATATATCTTTCCAAAAATTTAACCGTGAAGGCCAATACATTAGGAAGTATTGATATTCTGTCCTTATTGTCTTATTTCACCATGTGGTCATCATCATCGACATTATTTCTGACCTGAGAGATGCCTACTGTCGGACATAGGTCTCTAGTTCTGACAACTGTTGGCATAAGGTACTTAAAATATAATATTAGACAGCTATTTGTTGCTTAGGTAATTCGTTTCTTCTGGAGATCACCGAAATTGTGTGACATAAACACTAAGGAAGCCTGCATTGAAACATTATAGTTCGTAGCTTTTATTATGTATTTTCATGAAGTAGGTACTCCTAAAATCTAAATTTATCAATTGTAAAATCCAAAATAAAGTCTAGAAAATTTACGAAAAATTATATTTCCTCCTCTAATAAATGTTATAACAGTGATAGATTGTGATACCGGGGTGCAATGTATAGGAGTTCATTTTAGAAGCCATAGGTATATTTACCGTTAAATGTAAACAAAGCAAGAATACACAGTAACCGGAACTGTGGCAGCGAGACACGTCCGCGGAATACATCATGAATACCGCGTGAACCAACTCCGACGCAGCCGACGTTAGCCCGCATCTCCCAAGGAAGTATCAGCCGAACAATGTCACGTATGACCCTATTGCAAAACACAATGCGCCGAACGCTCCGTCAATACGGGGCCGCAATGTAGGCACACACGCGTACGACGGACGGAATTCCAAATGTCAGTATCATGTACAAAGTTACAAACAAACTCCAATTGTACCTATTTCAGTCAATTTAACGCAAATGAAAGCAAACAGAGGAGACCGAACTCGCTAAGCGGGTAAAACAACAAGCCGAACGGGCAATTTCAATACAAAGAGAATTGGAGTCGGTCTTATGAGTTGCGCAGAAATCATTCATGGGCTATAACACACATTTCTGGTGGGCGCCACCTCAGTTATTGCCTTGGGATAGGATTATTGGCAAATTGTTCCGTTCGCATTCCGGGCCGCTCGCATCGCACATGAAATATTAAGCACCTATGCTGTCGCCCTTCGCCCCTGGCTTACGAGCCCTCTCGGTAATAAAAGCTAAATACCCTGTAACGTGTACAGTATAAGACACATTCTGCTCCAAATGGAACTGCCATCGTGACGAAGAATGCACAAAAACATGTTATTTACGTTCCCGACAAATTGCTTGGCGTTTTATACAATTTATGTCGTAATACTCATTTATTTGTCAGGTGGCGGTTTCTGAAGGCACTGAAAAAATTGTCTGTAAGTAACACCCAAAGAAAAGAATCATCGTGATCAACCTTTCATGTCCCCACTGCTGGGTACAGTACAGGCCTTTCCCATAGATGGAAGTAATATAAGTTGAATGGGCAATAACACACCTCGTTGGTCCGGTGCCGATTGGTAATACCGCACTGCATATGCAACCAACGGCTTAACATGCCTGCCGTAACACTGAAGAACTCGCGATCATATTGATCAACAAATATTCGATAAGGCCCCTGCACACTGCCTTACTTAGCAAATATTGCTTGGTTAACGCAATAGCAAAAAGAGCGCGGTAACGCTTAAAATTACAAAAATAAATTTAATACATAAAATAAGACCCAAATTGTATTAAAAAAAATATATAAAAAGTAGGTACTCTTCTTTTCGTTTGCCTTGTTATCAAATTTAATTTCTTATAATAATTAGGTTTATTGTAGTATTAGGTATAGGTAGTATTGAAAGACTGCTTTTGATAGACTTTTTCACACCTTTTTTAGTTATACACCATCTTTATCGGATCTTATTCAGAATAAGAAAACCGTGCCATAAATTCTGCTTACATTGACATACACACAATAAAACAAATAACTCTCTCCCTGTGGGTTTGTTTATGTTATGACAATCTATTTTGGACCCAACCTTTATTGATATAGGACATAATAAATACTTACGTCTGATTTAGATAAAACGCCGGGACAGTCTTTTTTTTATACCGCGATATTAGTTTTTATTTCGTTTAATAAATTCTTTTATTTATTCTTCTAATGCGTTCAGAATAGGTCTGGAATGGTCTGGTATGGAGTCTGGCCCAAACTTATACAGTTATTCAAAATGTAGGTAATAATTTATAAAACAGTTCTTAAGTGTTAAATTGTCGAAAACTGATGTTTGTTTCTGATTTCGTCTGTCATCATCGTTTCATTCAGCTGACTGAATCATATCTGAGCTAATAATAGTATTTTACTTTACCCTAGAATATTTGCTTCTCATAAACCGCTGCACATTGACATCCAGACCATCCATTTCGTTTTGATGGTCGATCAATACAGCAAAAAATCCACTGCATCAAGCTCTTTATGGAGGAAAGCGCTGATGTAGCGAGCTCGAAGGAAATGAAAACCATAAGTCCTGTATACTGTACCCCGGTAACGTTCAGCCACATTACGACTTCGGATTTGCCTACAAATAAAATTGGCTTGACCGAAGGCAAACTTACTCCCCAGGAGACTGCGTAAAGTGGGTTAGATAAAATGTGGACTTGCCAAACTCATCTCCTGAGGAAGCCTGTTTATATCTAAACAAGTACCGCCAACAAAACACACACATTCACACTTTGTGGCGTTGAATCGTATAGCGTACGCTGAGATTTAAATAGGACTCTCATTTTTTGGTTTGGTTGCAGATTCACAGATACGTTAATAAATATGCTGCACACTGTTACGAACTGCTTGGTGTCAAAGAGTTCTTTTTATTTTTAAGTTTGACGTTTGGCGTCTTGTCTACCTTATTTTGTTTTTCGTTGTCTGTTGTTGTCTTTTTTAAGTGGTATTCTTAATAATTTTTATTGTTTGTTTACTAACTAAACACTTGACTAAATACTTGTTTTATTACAGCGTCTTATGTGGAACTGTCCTCTTTTATTTCTTATTATTGTCAAAATAACATATTTAATCGCTCGCGTTAAAGCGGTCAGTCATACTCGCATGTTGCATATACCTACGTTATTTTATTTAAAAAAGCAAAAAGTGCTTGTACAAATAAAATAGTATATTATAATTATTCACACCATTTATTTATTACAGACAATTTTCGCTCCCGCTGATTTGTCCAAAGCGTAACTTCTTTATGCCATCACGGTACATTGTTACCCTCCTAGTCGGTTTAAAAACAAAGCAGGGGCGGGTAATACAGAGCCGGCATATTGCCACAGTTCCAAGTTTTACTGCCGCTATCTGCAGGGTTTATGCCTTATAAAATCTTCTACAGCGGCCACGGGAGCGGTCGACCGGGGAAAAAGTACGCCGGATAGATATCAGCTCAATCGCTACGCGATATTGCCCAGTGAAAGCCCATTTCAAACTTCCAAATATTATTGTAGAACACCCAAAAACTTTTAAGGCCTATTTACGCGGGGATTTGTGTGTTTAGAGCCGTTTGGGAGGAGCAATGTTGCAAGAAGGCTTGTTTTTGTGTGTATGAAATAATGTTAATTTGTTCAAAAAGAAAATCGGCGAATATTTAGGAAGACATGGGGATAATTTGTAGTCCCTACTCCCATGTCAAACATTGTGTTCTCTAGAAACTCTTTTTGTACAGCATAAATTAATTATTCGATTTTAATTTTAACATTATATAAATGTTAGAAAAATTAGTACAAAGATTTTGGTGGTTAGAAAAAGAATTTCGAAAAATTATGACCTTGAGGCGGGAATCGAACCCGCGTCCGCTGCTATACGGGCAGGTGTTAGGCAGGTTTCAGAATGTTTGAAATTTATTTCTACATTGCGAGGGTACCCGTTGGCTGACAACGTGAAGTGTAAAGGTTAGAAGAATTTCGGCAAGTTAATTAGTGTCTTGGGTGGCCGAGCGGTCAGGCACCTGCCCGGATAGCAGCGGACGCGGGTTCGATTCCCGCCTCAAGATCATAATTTTTCGAAATTCTTTTTCCTACCACCAAAATCTTTGTATAAATTAATTATATTCAATAAGTAATCGGGCAAAATTAAATTGCTGGCTCTTATTAAATTGAAAAATGAATTACTTCGTTTTTGATAAGATATAGGTTCAATTACCTATATTCAATATTGAATGACTCTCTTTGACTTTATGGAATGTTATTGATGTTTATTTGATTTGATTTAACTTAAGACCTAACCATACCATTCATCTGTGTACGCATCTTATAATTTGACTAAGTTAAAATATTTTGATTAAGTATTATTATTAGTCTATTCATTATATTGTAATTAGATATGTCGCAGTATGTTTCCTCTTCCATTCATATCGGTCAGACGTCATCAAGCCATCCACTCCCTTTTGATTCATATCATCCATCACACCGTAAAGGTGCTAGTGATGAATGAATGTATAGAAAAGAGACAGAACGGACCATGTCGAGAGACGGATGAACGGAGAGAGGGATTGGAATGACAACATTCAAATCCATACTGCTCAAAGTTTTGGCTTAGGTTTTACAGCCGGCCGCCTGCCTGACACTAACCCTCTTAGGGTATGCTGTAGTTGGTGGTTTGCCCTCCACCATTCGGAAATGCATGCATAATAATAGTCCTTCTGTCACTTTATTCTGGTAAAAAGGTACATACATAATTCATTATTGTTATCATGATATATTCAATTAATGATAAATTAATTCAAATAATTATAAATAATTGGGTTGAAGCTGTAAAACTCGTACTCAGAACTCCTGCCCCGAGTGCATTTTAAACAAGCCTTGCAGCACTTTTAAGGCACCAGCATCCACTAACCTGTAACTCCTCTCTGTTTAACTTAATTTTACAATAACGACAAAATTACCTACAAAAAACAAATAATAATATTGTCCGTAAGTAACGCGGCAAAATAAAAAATATTCAGGTCAAAGTCGCGAGCCATCCCGAACATTAACTGTTAATAATATTTTGATACTACAAATATATAATATCGTAACTTTTTATGGGAATACCAAATAGTGTCATCAGTTTCCGAAATGGTCCCAAAGAAGTATCACTCTATTACGGCGGCATAATACCGTCCTTCCCAAATCCGTTTATCGCTACAGTGGTAAGACTCTCTGGGAGGCGTTCCGGCCTGTTTAGATACATTGCACTCGATACACTCCGCTCAAATGGAGAAATTGTGCCTCCCTTTGTACCATTTTGTGAGAACATTCAACCTACATAAAAACAAAATAACTTCCAGTGCCGAATCGCGTCTTCGCTGTAAACTCGCGAATTACAAAGGAGGGAAAATCAAAGAGGAACATTCCTTTACACGAAACAAGGAAACAATTCTGTTTTTTAAAGTAGTTAAACAGTTTTTTTTATTGGAAAATAAACAAAAAACTGTCGTTAAACCGGGTTCGCAAGGATAGGAGTGTATTGGTGAAATATAAATCGAGGGTATACGAAGCGTGACGACAGCGATACTAACTCCGGACTATACGCGGTCGTAAATTGGGACAGTAACCGACCACTGGTGTTCGAGCCGCGGCCGGCCCCGCCGATTTGCGTACAAATAAAAAGACCACTTTATCAACCGGAAAACAAAATGCTAACGTAGCGGAAGCGAACCCAGAACATACATAAGGAATATCGTGCAAAATGTTTCCGAGTCAGAAATGTTTTTTTTTTTTCATAAAAAAAATTACGTCGTCTGCTGGCCACGGTATTCCCTATGTTATTTCCTGTACGTGTTTTGTGGAAATATATTTTTAAACTTAGCCAAGATCAAAAGCGATCATTGCCGGGATTCCTCATGTAAGCAATTTGACATTTTGTCGAAGGCAATCCAATATTTTTTATGAAAAGTAACGTTGGCAACGGTGATTTTTTTTCTGTTACTGTAGGTATACTATAAATATGGGACTGTAATTGTTAAGTAACAAAATATAAATCAATAATACTTACACATTGCACAACCACGGCTTTTGTACAGTAGGTAGGTACTTACATTGGAAGTAAGAAACGTAGTCAATAACAATGCCATCAAAAAATATAAAAATATGACTATCAAAACTCACATTAAAAAATTGACGGTTGAACGTGGCATGTATATTTACTGACAGGTAGAAAGTGACGTGAGGTGACGGCTGATCAGAATACAATTGTCACGACCCCCATTTCTCCCGCGGGTGTCGTAACAGGTCATCAACCTTAGGTGCTGTCGATGCACAAAGAAAGTAAAATAACTCGTATCAATATTTCGAATTGGACAAATAAAATTAAAATCCAATAAATTTTTTACTGTTTCGGAAATAGTAGATTTTCCATCAAGTGCACAAAACGAATCATTTTTGGCCGAGACTTTTAGCATAGTAATGTCGAGGATAAAAATGGTTTTGTGGACGAGTTAGAAACCCTGCTTTTCACTTCGATTGCGAGGAAATAAAACAGTAATTTATATTAATATTTCTTAAAATTCCAACTAAAATTAGTCCAGTTTTGAATACTAAAAGAAATTGTTTTTCCCATTGATATTAGGCTTGGGCTGCAGACCTGTACAGCCAAGTATTAAATTAATTTTGAAATAATAAAACCTACTTGAATTAAAATTTTAATATCTTTTATGTCTTAAAAAACACATTAGGCAAATAAATTTAAGTAAATATAAAAAAATTACAAATTCTATGTCTGAATTTCTTATTGAGTTTGGCTGCATAACTCATTTTCTTTGCCTTAATATAGATACTTTTATGATTAGATACGTTAATGCTCTAGAGCACAAAATTCGATTTTGTGCAGCTTATATCCGGCACAAACAAGCACTTTCAGAGCATGAGAAGTGAAAAAGAAGTATTTTGACTTGTGCCATACTTTGGAATGTTCTCTTTGTACACAAATGTTTGTTTCCGAGTCATGGTTGTGTGTATATGTTTATGTAGTATATTTTCAACATTTATATACATAATTATATTAAAAATATGTCCGTTATCTAGTATCCATAACACAAGTGCTTAGGCTACTTACTTTGTGCTAGATGATAGGTGTGTGTTAAAAAAAAAAACTAAAAATGAAAAAAATACACTGTATAATTGCACAAGTACTACATTAAATAAATATTTATATACATAAATCACGCCTACTTATTTAAATCTGTACCGGTTTAGTTATAAGTAGATTATGATTTACTCGGCAGTAAGAAGACAGTAAGTAAACGTAACAAAAAAACGTTGGGTCAACGTGGGTTGACGTGTCCACGAAAATTTATCTGGTTTCGATAGTGAAGAACTAAAATGCTGGCTTGACATCACCTAATAATGTAGGTGCAGATAATATTTAAGCTCAGCGACGTTACTTGTAAAAACTTGTAAGAAATGTAGTTGCAGGGGGTCCACCAGAACCAGCAAAATTTTGAAAGAGGTCTAGGAGAAAATCAGTTTTGAAACCACTGCAGTAAATAAGCCGTGTGGTGACGGCAGAGTAGAATACGATTGTCACCACCCCAAATCTCTCCTTTAGGTGTCGTACAAAGCGACTAGGGATAAATCAGTGATGAGGAATGGGCAGCAGCGTTCCCTCTTAGGTATACCACCTAGCAATGTACTGCGACTTTTGTGCCCAATAAATGGCAATAGGCTCGCCACCTATTACGGACCTGACATAGTTGGCGAAACGTTGGTGAAGTTCACCTCTGTATACACCTTCGGGGATATAAGCGTGATTTATGTCTGCATGCATATATATATGCAGTAAATAAACAAAGACGAAACTGTGGCTACCAGGAATAATACTATGATGATTTACTCGGCCGTAAGCCGCCTTGCTTATCTGCTGTGTGGGATTGCGGCCACTTTACTTCTGCGTAAAACTCTCTCCCGATTAAAGATATCGGACGATCGTAATATTTTAACGAGGCACCGTCCGCGTCCTGCGGCAACTCCTTTGTTTTATGTCTTTATTTTATTATTTATCGAAACATTTGATATAAAAGTGTCATTCCTTGCACTTTTATGTGACAATTTATAGTTCAGCTGAAATTTTCCTAGCAGTAAGTATGTATTACTTTTTACAAAGGCAACAGATGGAGCGGACATTGTATTATGGGCAACAGAAAATAAAGGCTTGATAATCTACTTATCTTAGAAAAAACAAAGCAAGTTTTTTTCTTTCTAGCTGCCACCACAGCGTCCAGCTCACAGATATATCAATATCCTTAATTGATATATCTGTGGTCCAGCCTAATCAATAGAAACGATATTTATTTGATTTTCATTTGTACATTATTTTTCTTACATCGTCCGTTCCGTCTCTTTTCTTCATTCATTCATCACTAGCACCATTCTGGTGTGATGGATGATATGAATCAAATGGGAATGCATGGCTTGATGACATCTGATCGACATGAATAGAAGAGAAAACATACCTACTGTGCCCAGATACCCACCCCTACCCCAGATAGACTGGGAACAGAGCAGGGAGAAGATTTCTACATCGCGAGGATAATTGGCTCTGCCGTCACTACACGGCACAGTCTTTTAAAACAGAATCTCAACACTAACACTATCGTGTTATTTCAGCAAAGCGCCAATCAAAGGCAGAACCCGAATACAGTAACTATGCAAACTTAAAGCTTGCCCCAGCTTTCAGTTAAAAAGTTACCTTTGTTTAGTTGTGAAGGGCAGTCCCTTTCCTATAGCCAATTAGGCTTTGTGAACCTGACGAATACAATTTCTCCAAATACTAGGAAGCTTTTAAAAGTAAGCTGGCTAATTGAGTTGATCGGATTTTTTCCGGTCCGATTGGTCATTGGAGGTAATCGGCGTGGACTTTCCGCCAACGAAATTTCATTTTAATCCGTCGAGTCGATTGGGCGATTGAATGAATAACAGACATAAAATCTTTAACGTTTTGAATATTAGGTACCTACTCCCAAAGATAATTTATCTTCATTGGCTTAGAGGAGTAGGTACGATTGCTGTTTAATATTTATGAAAACGATGTAATATGGCAGTAGGTACGAGAGACGACAGTTTTGCATCTAAACCTCCCCCGTTGATAGGTACGTATAGTCATAGAATAGAATATTATTACTAGAAACCTATTACCTACTATTGTAAAAGGTTTTAGTAGGTAATAAAAGTTGTGCTTGAAAAGGATTGACGTGATGGTTGTTTAGAATGAACAAGGCATATCAGAGGTCCTATTGACTCACGACATACATCCTATACATAGCCCACCACCACGCTGGCCCAGTGCTATTTGTTATTGGTGGCTAATCTAATACATTTTAAAAAATCTCGTGTCACGGTGTTTGTTAAAAAACTCCTCCGAAACGGAAGGATAAGTGGAAGGTGTGAGAATAGGTCGTATGCTATTTTTTATACCCCTAGGACCTAGGCGATAAGGGCAATACAACGTTTGCGGGAACAGCTGGTAGACATAAATAAATAGGTAATAATAATATCACACCATATATTCGGAATCCTGCAGACCGATGACACATTCTTAGATTCGTTGATTATGAATGGTTTTCTCATAATATAATGACGAAACGTGCCTCCAAGACACGTACGAACATTGCAGAGTCAGCTTTCTCAGCGAAGGTTATAAATACAAATTAATGTGGCGTCTCCGCTTTGCGCACAGTTCCACATCAAGATAACACATGATCAGTGTCAAAAATGTACGAAAATGGAAATCAGAAATTTGTGCCTGTGTATCGTTGTTAACTGTGCAATAATACCATGTAAGTAAGTACCTTCATATGTAATAAATACAAATTTGTCATTTACCTATAATTAATCTGGTATAATAAGGCCGTGTGGTGACGGCAGAGTAGAATACAATTGTCACCACCCCAAATCTCTCCCGTGGGTGTCGTACAAAGCGACTAAGGATAATACAGTGATGAGGAATGGGGCAGCAGCGTTCCTCTTATACCACCTAGCAAATTAGCAATAGTACTGCTACTTTTGTGCCCGATAAATGGCAATAGGCTCGCCACCTATTACATGGGACTTGTCATAGTTGGCGAAACGTGGGTGCTAGTTCACCTCTGCCTACCCCTTCGGGGATATAAGCGTGATTTATGTATGTATGTATAATCTGGTATAATGAAATTGGGTCTATACGCGCAATAAACATTGTAAATATATCGCGACGCGAAAGTTTAAAATATTACCTATAATTAATTATAATATTTATAATGGTATAATTAAACATGTAACATAAATAACGCACACCCTAAACACTACCCATGTTCTTACCGTGACATCAAAAATTCAAAAGTTCAAAATAAATTTTCGAATTTGCCGTACAATTTCCTTTAGGTGCTGACCGAACAATTAGAATAGGGCAAGAAAAAAATTAACAATTTAGATTAATTTAATAACTTCAAAGTATTTATGAGTCTGTTAGCATAGATAGTACCACCTATTCAGGGTGCGAGTTATTTGTTACTTTTTGTAGATTTGAATTGTTAAAAATTAAAAAAAGAGGTATAATTTTCGATACCATATTGTCCTGGTGAGAGAATAAAGGGATGGTTTGGTGCACAGAGTAGGTACATTAGCGTTAGTGTCAGGCAGGCGGCCGGCTCTAAAACCTAAGTAGGTACCTACTGCCTCTGTTCATCGGTCTCTCGACATGGTCCTTTCCGCCTCTTTATTATATATTCATTTAGGTATCACTAGCACCTTTCTGGTGCGATGGATATGATCAAAGGAGGCTTTATGACGTACTCTTTTTATGACTCTTCTTCTTCTTCCTGTCCTTATTCCGCTCTTAGCGGGGTCGGCACAACATGTCTTCTCCTTCCACTCCTTTCGATCCTTCACCAATTTTTCATCCACTCCTCTCGCTATCATGTCCTCCTTTACACAATCCATCCATCTCTTCTTTGGTCTTTCTCTCCTTTTACGTCCTTCCACGTTCATGCCTAACATTCTTCTGCCAACATAGCTTTCATCTCTTCGCATAACATGACCAAACCATCCAAGTCTATTACTCCGCAGTCTCTCTGTCACGGGCGCTACTTTCAAACTTCCCCTGATATACTCATTCCATATCTTATCTCTCCGTATCACACCACACATCCATCTTAACATACGCATCTCTGTCACATGCACTCTTCTTTCATCAGTCTTCTTCATAGCCCAACACTCTGATCCATATATGACAACAGGTCTAATGACTGTCTTATAGATTTTCCCCTTAAGCTTAAGGGGCATCCGTGGGTCACATATCGTTGATGAGACCTGTCGCCACTTCATTCATCCTACATTCGCTCTATTCCTTCGCTTTGGAAGAGCGATCCGAGCGATCCGACTCGATTGCTGAAATGTACCTACACAGATATATCAATATTTTCAATATATTATTTGGCGAATAATAAAAACGTCACAGTCTAAAATTATTAGGTAACTTATTAAATAATTTGTTACAGTTTCATCTGCGAAAACATTTTCACTGAACAAAGCACTCGCTGAAGAAACAAAATTGAAACCACCCCTTTCATTGTCAACAGCAGGTTCGTATTTTATTGCCTATCGTTTAATAACAATACTCGTTATTATCGTTATTGTTTAAAACTGACAACAATCTTCGAGTAGACTCAGTTATATTATTATTAAATGTTTTCTTATTTTGGCCGCGTGGTGACGGCAGAGTAGAATACAATTGTCACCACCCCAAATCTCTCCCGTGGGTGTCGTACAAGGCGACTAAGGGTAAATCAGTGATGAGGAATGGGCAGCAGCGTTCCTCATATACCACCTAGCAATGTACTGCGACATTTGTGCCCGATAAATGGCTCGCCACCTATTACATGGGACCTAACATAATTGGCGAATCGTGGGTGCTAGTTCACCTCTGCCTACCCCTTCGGGGATATAGGCGTGATTTATGTATGTATGTTCTTATTTTCATATTTTTTCAAGCAATTTTCCTTCAATGCATGGATCCACAGTATAGGCGAAAGACAATAAATTGACTAGCACTGCGGTGTTTCTATCAAAGAGTACAATGTATATTTATTTTACTGCCGCACTCAGAGACGTCAATTAACTTTAAAGCGACTAGTTTTGAATTGTCATTTTTTGACGTTAAGTACTCATTAACGTTATTTGACGTCTCTGATTGCGGCAGTTAATTCGTTTTTTTTTTATTTCAGAATCGTACACAAATAAAAAGCAACACTTACAAAATTTTAACTCTCGAGAACATAATGAATTCAACGATTTCTTCAGTCTATTTAATTTACGAACAAAACCATTTAAGAAAAGGGAAATTCACAGAAATGACAAAATTGACACCAAATATTTTCCGCTGCTCAGAAATTTGGGTTTTATGCTTGATAATCTCTTTAACAATAATCCCTACAACTCATTCGAAGCCAATCAAAGAAGGTACCAAAGGCACAAAATATATCAGCCAGAAAGACGTCTCGGAAGATTCTGCAAATGCGCTTTGGAAACTGACACCGAAACAGGAGAATCAGGCTCGTCTAAAAAGACAGCTCTTCTTACCACCCCGATATCCATTCAGACCGCTACTAATACCACCCCCAAGACCTATTATTCTTCCCTGGGTAAACACAGTAATCAAAGACAGATTAAGAACATACCCTTATTACTTCCAAGAAATCCCCGTGGCAATAGGCGAAACAGTAATGGATACAGTGAGAGAAACAGCTCCGCATTTCACAGAAGCATTCAAGGAGATATCACCAGGGTTACTGGAAATCCTAAATATTTTTCCAGAATCGAGAAAGAGCACGGTGCAGGAAGTAATGCGAAAACTGCCCACAGTTCTCCACGAAACGGTACAAGTGGCAATGAATACAGAAGACAACTCCATAGAGGATACGCTGTTCCCAGCGATAGGACTTCGCTCGCCCACAGAAAGAAGGTCGCAAGGCACGGTGCCATTTATGCAGGAGTCCCCTATGAGGGCAATACAGGAGACACTAAACTCAAAGATAGAGGAAACGAAACAAAACGCGAAAAACTTTTACCAAAACATGTTCGAAGATTCGGAAGAATTATACCCTCAACTACGAAGAGCAATATCACAGAGTCCATACAATCCAAAAAGACTAGCAAAGAAAGCTTCGAAGGTATCACACACACTGACACCAGTAATAAACAAATCATTAACAGAAATAGCACAATTCCCACAAAAATTCCGAGAACTAGTTCATATGGACAAATGATTTCTATTGAGGAATTAAATAAGTTAAATTTAGCTTTTCAGAAAAGCAACAGAACTAAAGCAAATGTAGTTTCAATTATAGATGGATATAGCAAAGCCAGTCACAAAAATGCTTAACACAAATCTGTAGAGATGTTGATACAATGATCACCGGTATTCAGAAAAGTTTGCAATGAAACATAATGTAATAAACAGCAGGTATATTATTGTAAAATAAATAAGTCTTTAATTTTATCGGCGTCCTTTCTTTCCCTTGCTTTTACTAGCTGCTTGAGTAGTAGCCTGAGGTTGTTGATCAGCTGGTCTGAAATACAAATACCAATATTGTATTAAATAACAACATACTGTTTACATTTTACTATCTAGGTAAATGTCTTTTTCTGTGTGTAAGCTAAGTAACTCAACGGTTAATGGATCGGTAACCGTAATGCACCGGTAAATGCAATACTTTCGTCAATATTTACTTACCATACGTCGAAGTGACGTATGGTTATCTTTAGTGTGCTCTTACGTCAGTGCCAAATTGTATGAATGAGAAACCATAATGAATAAAAGTGATATTTGCTTAGGTTTAACATTTAAGAATCTCTCAGGCAATCTTATAATTTACGATTAAAACTTCAGTTTGATGGTCTGAACGAATTCCAAAAATTTTTGCAGTGACCAAAAAGTCTCCTGGTATAAAAATGTTAATAAACTGTAATGTTTTTAATTTATTCAGAACACAATCAACAATAAACAATAAAGACTTATTAACATATTCATAAACTTAGTATATACATGAATTAAAAATATGCTCACTCAAATGCACGTTGAGTCCAATTATCGTTAACTTTAGTGTGCAATGAAAAATGGTTATCTATCTAGGGTTAATAAATAAGTAAAGGCTTGTTTCAATCAGTGTTTCTATGTAAATAGAAGGCCCGTGCCCCAATATTGGGGACTTTAGTGATTGCTCATAACAAAATACTATCACAAAATTTGTTAAATCAACTTCCAATAACATTTCCTAAGAATATGTCATTTTTACAATCTCCAAGTCATAAATTTATAAATTGTATCAAGTTTTACTTGTGTCATATTTTATTGGACTTCATTATTCAATTTCAGTAAAATAAACAGTAACAAGTATTATTGTTCTCCATAAAATATAGCATTTGATATTATTAGCCTATCCTATCCTATCCTACAAACACTCCTCATCAACAAAGTGCTCAATTAGACATTTCATCTCACCTATTCTGTCGTGTTTTAAGCTTAGGTATGGCATCACCAATAAATTTCATAACAGACTCTCTAGTTGCGAACTCAGGATTTATAGGTGTACCATCATCATTCTTTATTTGTACTCGTATTCTTCCTCTGTATAGCATCTCCTGAAATAGATAAATAGTTATAAACTATAATCCAGTTGTATCAATACACATACATACAACATGTGTAGATGAAAGGTATGTAGGTCAGTATGTATTTGCACATTAGCTAGCACTTTAGTCTACCCATCACTCTCTTATTGCGAATAATTGGAAAGTGTGAAACGGAAGGATATAATAAAGTAATTGGCTTACATAATAACTCCAGTGGTGTGTGAGGTGCCTTACCCCCGAATGCACAAACGCTACTCAAATTTTGAGCACTGCTTAAAAAGTTAAGTGGACATTACCTGTCAGAATTTGTATGGAAAAACGTCAATTTTGACAATACTTGTATGTTAAGCAGGACTCAAACTTCGAGCAGCGTTTCTGTATTCGGGGGTTATTGTTTTAAAATGTTAAAAATTGTTTGTAATGAACAAGCAAGTATAATAATTATGGCCCTTGGAGGCCAAATAAATATATTTTTTCAGTTATATATATATAGAATAAATATTGGGCAATAGAATAAAGAATAATAAGAAAAATTTAAATGTTTAACATAAAATTGTGAATTCCTATTAAAATTACTAATGTTGAGAAACAACTTCAGTGCTTGTGCAAGATTTATAATAAACAAACTCCAACCTTACTCATCTCCCGTGGATATAATTTATTTTCAACACCAACATGTAATCCTGTAGTAACCAATACATCTCGAATCTCTTGATGTGTCGGGTTTTCAACACAATACTCTCGTGCTAACTTACGACCTTCACCAAGTGTTTTTTTTCTGTTTATGTACGCAGGGTATATACATATCCACCTAGAATTAATAAATTAAATATGAAATATAATCATTGTTATTTGTCATTGTCAAATTTGTCATTAACTGTGTTAATGTGAAATTGTTGGTGATTTTAATAAATAAATATATAATTAAAACAATTAATGTAATGTATTGAATGAAACAACAAGCTTACAAATAAATACCTTTCGACATCACTATGCTTCTTATCCGGAGTCCAGGAAGTTACCATAGTTGTAGTTTAATTTGTTGTTGTATTTATTTATGTATTTATTGTTGTTGATTGTTTTATTTATTTATCCAGACACCCTAATAAGTCTATATAATTTGTGCAGACAACAATTTGGTTTTCATGAACCACACTACTATCCATAAATGGGGGGGAACCTGCCACAGTGCCACATCCAAATTCAGAATTTCAGATCATATGTCATTGTCAATGTCATTTTGAATTAGTCCATACCCATGAATAAAGGTCATTGGTCTGTACAGCCATGTCATTAATTTATTATAAATGATGAAAACTCTATATAGATCATTCACATGGTGCCAAGCACTCCATAGACCTATTAAAATGCAACCATATTTTAATGTAAAATTCAAAAAAAAAGAAAAGAAGGAAAAAAGAGAAAAGAGGTAGATCACTTTGCTTTCCCAAAAAAAAAAGAGAATTAAAAACAAAGACTAACCTACAAAATTTGTTGTTGATTGATTTGTCAGTGTGAGACATAGAGGACAATAATACTTCGGATAGTGTGAGACGCTTTTAATGTTTTCTGTGTAAATGTAATAGAGTTTTGTGTTTACTTAATTTGGAAAATAACTATCTATTTAATTAATGAATTAATTTCTTGAACAATGAGCTCTCTAGCAATTACCGATAAAATGTTGGCGGTTGCGAAAGGCCTTCACGTGGATTATTATGACTATAAAAATCACAAGTATTTTGAAGTACACAACGAAGTGCAATTACCTGACGATCATATATGTGATATTATAATTTCTTCAGATAATGCTCAAATAGCATTTATAACCTCACACTCCAAGAGACTAGTAATGTGCAACCTTCCAGCAATGAAAATGTGCAATAGTGTCATACTGCCAAGAAGCGCTAGCAAGATAAGATTTGCTAAAAATAATGATCAAATATTGGTTGCTGATAAGAGCGGAGATGTTCTTATTTACAATGTGGCTAATGAAAGTTCAGGAACTAAACTACTAGGTCATCTAAGCTTATTGTTGGATGTGTTACAAACAAATGATAAAAAATATATAATAACCTGTGACCGAGATGAAAAAATTAAAGTTTCATGCTACCCAAACACATATAATATACAAACATATTGTCTAGGACATAAAGAATTTGTAAATCATATAGAGCTTTTGCCCCATGATGACAAATTTATAACTAGTTCATCAGGTGATGGGACTATTAAAATTTGGAACTACAAAAATGGAAAACATTGTTATAGCATTAAAGTCAGTCTTGATGTTGGTGATGATGAATTGAGTAAAAGCTTTGCCAAAACTATGGATGATGAAGGTGTTGATGTTCTTACATTGCCAATAGTACACTATGCAACAACAAAACTGAGTGATAATACAAGTTTAATTGCTGTCACATTGCATAGTTACAACAGTGTCATCATTTACACATTGTCCACCTTCAATAATGAGTTTCATCATAGGAAAGAAGATTCTTTAATATTGGAAAAGTTTCCTACTGCATTAGCATTTAATAATTCTTCTCTATTTTTATATTATAGTTCTGATAACTCTGTTTCAGTTATGTCAATTATCAATTCTAATGATAAAGTAAGTTTGCAATTAGAAAAAAATATAATAATGTTTGAAGATGTATCTATTGATTATGTAATGAAACCATGTTTAGACACAATAAAAATGTTATACAAAAGAAAATTTGACAATGTACAAGAATATCAAGAAAGGAAGAAACAACGAATAGAAAAATCAGTAAAATAAATAACTGTTTATTTTTATTAGCCTTTTGTCCTATTTTATCAAACATCAATGCTCTGTGTGGGATGCTGTAAAACAGAGGATAAAACAGTAATGAGGAATGGGCAGCAGCATTCCTCTTGTACCACCTAGCAATGTACCTTTGTGCCCAATAAATGCCACTTATTACATGGGATCTAACATAATTGGTGAAACGCGAGTGCCAGTTCACCTCTGCCTACCCCTTCAGGGATATAGGCGTGATTTATGTATGTATGCATGTCAATATTCTGTGATCTTCGAAGTTTGGGTTAGCTAATATTCAGTTTGATTTTAATCAATTAAAACATACTGGGATGTTTCGGTTTTGATATGTGCCTACTTAGAAGATATGATATCTGGAATCCAGGGAGTTCTTGTGTTGGCTGCATTCTATCGTCGGGTAATCTCCACGAACGAGCGATTATACCGCCAGCATATCGTCACGACTCGTGACGGAATCACAGCGTGTCCACGGCGACTCGTAACGGAATAGCCGCATTTTCTTGACGACTATTTGTTGAAAGAGCAACTTTCCGCGGCGAGTAGCGAGTAGATGAGACTTTAGCGCGAACATTGCCACTCGTCGGCATAACATCGCAGTGTGGAGACGCGCTCACAAAGAGTACCTACCTATATAGAAATAGGTGGCACGACGATAATATCGCCGCGATTCTCGCTCGTGGAGACAGCACCTTAGGCTCTCTGAATATACTGTTGAGCCCTCTGTGTGGAAACATTGAGTGGTTTTTATTGTTCGTTGGTTGTGGTTGACATTAAACATTTCCTATACATAAGCAGAGCAGATACCTATTACCGTATTAAGTTTTTCTTGAGAACCTAGTATTTAGACAAACCTAACATAGGTTTTAAGATACTATACTAACAAATACTGTATCAATAATTGATTAATAAATAAATAAATAAAATTGTTACGATCCAAAATCTTTATTGGAGGTGTCGTGCAAGGCTAAGGGTTAAAACTGATGAGGAATGGGCAGCAGCGTTCCTCGTATTACCTGTTAAGTAGAAGTGTTCTGTGATTTGCGTGCCAAATAAATGGTAATAGGCTCGCCACCTGTTACATGGGATTTAAATATAATTGGCGAAACGTGGGTGTAAATTCACCTCTGCCTATCCCTTCGGGGATATAGGTAGGCGTGATTTATGTATGTTACAGCCATGACTTTAAATTAAAGGCTTCATTAACGTGATTTTCCTTATAATTATAAACTATATAGTCACTATTCTTGTCAAGTCAGTGGTTTAGATATAATTTTATTTTATTTTATTAAGTACTCAATAACGTTATTTGACGTCAGACTACCGTTATTAGATACATCTATACTCAGCATCATCATCACCAGCCCTTTAATGTCCTCACTGACCTTCCCTATGGATGGACGAATATAGGGAGATTGGGCCATAACCCAACACGCTGGCCTAGTGCGTGTTGGTAGGCAGATTCAGCCGGGACCAACGGCTTAACGTGCCTTCCGAAGCACAGAGGAACTCGAGATAATAAATTTTTGGTCACCCATCCAATGACCGGCCCCAGAGAAGATTGCTTAGTTTATGCAATGCGCTAGCGAGCTCCTCCTGTCTGCCATTACAGGGAGGTACAAAATGTAAACAACCTTAATGTCTTATAAAATACAAAAAAAATTATGTGTAATACCTATTTATTCAGTCCATCTGCATTGAGTGTTTTTTTTTTCAACTTTTAGTAAATAAACGAAATTTATAGGAAATTTAGTAAAAAATTCTAAAAACTTATTGCATGGGGTCACAAATTTCTAAAACTTGAATTAAAGCTGTTATGGCCAAAAAACTGGAACACTCAATCCAGACGTTTCAACAAATGGGCATAGTCGATATCTAAGAAAGTACTAACTTTATGATCACAGTTTTTATTTTAAAATTTAGTAAACAATTTCTAAAGTATTTTAAGAAATTACCAGCTCGCTAGGATGTGAGGTTACAGATTTAACTGGAACACTCAATTCAGTACATGTCTGAACTGAGTGATCTCAAAAATATGGGTTTAATGGAAGAAATATATTAAAATAACACTTTTATCTTGTAGTTTAACTATTACGAATTTCTAAAATAGAAATAATGGCTCAAAAGCTTACTATTATAAAATAAACGAAAATACAATTTTTGTGAAACGTCTGGATTGAGTGTTCCATATAAACGGCTTTACAGATGAACCTAAACCTAGTACCTAGGCAGATGCAATTTAGATTAATGGCTTTTAGAATTTTTTTACTAAAATTTAAAATATCTTCCGTTTTTCTAAATGTTATACTTTAAGACAAAGAAAACCCATTTTCTATTCGGTTTAACTAAACGTTTTAATGTTCTACAACTGATTATGTATTATAAAAAACTTTTTTATTATGTTTAGATGCATTTCGTCAATAAAGAAACATATCAACATTGTTACGTTTTGTTTCTCGTTATAATGGCTGGAGTATGATAGCATTATTCAGAAGGCAAGTTCAAAGTTTCTCAGCTCAGAGTTTCCCCCTTTACAAACAAAAAGAGAGTTTTTCAACCAGGTATTTGTTTATTACTTCATTACAATTCAAACAAGAAATGTGAAAAGTGCAAGTCTTATTCAGTTGTACAAAAATAAATGAAACTTAGGTAATGTTTCAACATTATTCGGCTAACAAGTTAATAATAGTCTAAGCCAAGTATTTACTGTTCCTTTACACTAACAAACAAACTAAAAATCACAAATATCACAATTTTAACTAAACACAACAAGATAAGTAGAATTTGATATTTTAATACTTATTGCTTTCATTCAATCCAAGGGAGCAATTTCATCCTGGCATAGGGTTTAATAGCTCAATAGTCTTAGATATAATTTGTATTTCTATTATTTATTAATACATAATCAAATGTCTATTTTACATTTGTGGTTATATCTAAATGCAATAAATACATCAGGGTATTGGGAGTGAATTTACATAATTTACCTACACTTAAGCACATTAGCGAAGTTCCGTAGTTGGGAGCCAAGATTATCAATGTCGTTCAGAACACTGTCAACTTCGTTTTTGAGATCCATTATATCCGGTAGGTTATTGCAATCCGGGACGTTTAGTAAGGTCGTGAATATTTTATCCCACAGTGTGACCTTCATGTACCTAGAAAATGCACAAAAATAAAACTTATTGATAATCATCAAATCTTTAACGGCTCTACTACTGAGGCCATCAAGAACATACACTGGGATCTTGAACTTCCCTGTAATTGGATAGTGAAATCTCTCCCGCGGGTGTCGTACAAGGCAACTAAGTGTTAAAACAGTGACGAGAAATAGGCAGCAGCGTTCCTCATATACCACCTAGCATTGTACTGCGACTTTCGTACCCGATAAATGGCAAAAGGCTCGCCACCTATTTTACATGGGACTGAACATAATTGGCGAAACGTGGGTGGTAATTCACCTCTGCCTACATATAGGCGTGATTTATGTATGTATTATGTACGACTTAAAAACTCACCTTGGCAATTTCTTATCTATATTCCATTGGCCTAATCGATTGACTACTTTCATATAGCTACCCATTAATATAACGTGTATAGTGCCAGCTAGACAATACAAGTCTGTTTGGTATGTCCATGGTTTTCCTTCTCTCATCTCAGTACATGTAAAGCCTTCTGTAGCAATCAGCTGAAAGATCAATACAGTTTGTCATGTGGGCCATAAACTAAGAATGCGGCAATTTAATAGTACAATATTTGGAAAACTATAATTTTTTGGTCTATTTAAAGAACAAACATCTTTTTAATTGTCTATGCTGTAATAATTGTGCCTAAAGCACAATTTAATGAAATGCGACAATTGTATTCTACTCTGCCGTCACGTCAATTGTCACCACCCCAAGTCTCTACCGTGGGTGTCGTACAAGGCGACTAAGGATAAATCGGTGATGAGGAATGGGCAGCAGCGTTCCCTCTTATACCACCTAGCAATGTACTGCGACTTTTGTGCCCGATAAATGGCAATAGGCTTGCCACCTATTACATGGGACCTGCCATAGTTGGCGAAACGTGGGTGCTCGTTCACCTCGCCTACCCCTTCGGGGATATAGGCGTGATTTATGTACAGTCAACAGCAACAGACTACCACAAAATGGCAAAATTTCTCAATCGATTTTGTGCTCTAAGTTAAGGTTGACAATCGATTTAAGAAATTTAACAGTTTTGGGTAGTCTGAAGTGCCGTTGACTGTATGTTAATCACAAAATAAATTTACCCATAAACTTTTTGTTGAATTTAAACAATATAAAAGCATTTAAATGGCAAGTTTTATTGAATTTCGAGCATTCCTGCTTTGAATTAATCATAAGTGAACCTACTTCTCTGAATGTAGTCTCTTCTGGAAATAGAGACATGTCAATAGCACAACCCAAATCAATTAGCTGCAACGATGGAGTTCGCCATTCTTGTGTAGGGCTACAACAAACAACAGAATATATTAATCAAGTTCATATAATAATGTTTCAGCTAAGACTTAAATATTGAGGAACAAATGTGTGTCTGTTTAATATTACTGGTGATAAGGGTAGTGGAGCAGTATGATTACATAATATTATATTGAAGCACTGGTGTGTCAACCCTGCACCCTGCACAAAGCATACAAAATAAATACTCACATTTTCATCAACAAAAAGTTGTCAGGCTTAATATCTGCATGGATTATTTGTGCTTTATGAAGGTAATGAATTATAGACAGCATTTCGGAGGTCAACAGAATAACTATATACTCATTTATGCATTTTGAGGTAGCAACTTTGACTTTGTTGGCAACATCCAGCAGGGATCCATATTTGGAATATTCAGACACAAAGAGGCTGGCGTTTTCTCCTATAAATGCACTGGTAATATCCATATATCCAGGAAGCTGTAAAAAAAATTAATTCAATTACTAAATTCATTTGGAATACAAATTTGTAACAACAATTACCGCGAACATACCATAAACGGATCTTTTATTCTCGCTTTTATTTCTTGACAGATATAAAACTCCCATGGTCGGCTGGGTTTTTGGTATTTAGCTGCCACAGATCTATTGCTGTGAACATCAAGACATAAGAATACCGCACCATAGTTTCCTTTGCCGAGCTGCTTTTCAATAGAGAATTTGTTGTTTCCAATACTTATTGTTGCCGCCGGCTGCAGTTTAGGCACAGATCTCACTTCTATATAACCATCAGCGTGAGTTTTGTTGGGGAATTTTACATATTCTAACAATGACGAAATCATCTTTTTATTAAATGGATCAATTACTTTAGGAAACGATATGTCTGCGGGTCTCGGTATGTCACTTGTTTCTACCAAAGAAATCGAATGTGTGGATTTGAAGGCTCCACATTCCATTGAATTCTCGCTATCTACATCCATGCCGTAGCCATCAGATTGGAAGTCCGATTGCCTGGAGTACACTGATGAGATTCTACTTTCTTTACTAACAGAGTCTCTGCTATCTTCAGATTGGAGGTCAACTCTATGCTCAAAGTCTAGCTGCCTCTTGGATATATCCTTTTGTTTTTCAGGAACATGGTGAGCGACTTTGGCTGACTGAATTGATGTAACTGTCTGGGCCGTCATTCCATCTTTACTGTCAGAATCTGACATACCTGAGGATGGTGGTATCTGAGCTTGTTCAGGACTAGACACATAAAGGTTTTTATGCATTTTCTGAGAAATACTGGGGCTATTGGTAAACTTAGGAGTATTAGCATTATCTTTTGGCTCATTTCTGTTAGTAATAAAATTGAGGAATTGATTTGAGAAGCCAACATCTGGTGAATTTTGTCGAGGGCTTTGGTAAACTGCGGGGCTTTGCTGAGTAGGATAAACGTGACGCCTGTCTGGTTGACTAGGGTAGTAGTGATAATCTTGTCTGCCTGCATATGACTCTGGTTGACTAGGGTAGTAATGATAATCTTGTCTTCCTGCATATGTCTGTTGTGGACTCATCATAGCATGCCCTGGGCTGTGATATCTGACTTGATTAGAATATGTTGGGAAAACTGCGGGGCTTTGTTGAGTCGGATACATTTGACGCCTCTCTGGTTGACTAGGGTAGTAGTGATAATCTTGTCTTCCTGCATAAGACTGATGTGGACTCATCATCGTATGCCCTGGGCTGTGATATCGGACTTGATTAGAATATGATGGGCTTTGAAATCCAGGTGTGACAGTTGTTGCATATCCAGTGAAATTATTTCGTGTTGACTGGCCTGATGAGCTAGAACCTGATTTACTGAAACAAGAGGTAGGTACATAATATATTACTTATAAGATGATCACTAAAGGCTATAAAGTACCTTCAAAGAATACCCACAATATTATTTGGACTCTCTTCTTGACAATATAGTAGCTAATTATAAGGATTCACAAATGACAACCATTATCACAAAGTAAGTACCTCGGTACCTACGACAATCACCTCTGTGTACCATCCGGGGATTTACGAACGAATGCTTGGTAGCTAAACTACGGTATGTTTTACCTTTTATCTATAGGCAAGACTGGCCATAAAAGTGTCAGTGTTTATCAATTAATTTATGTTTAACATAGCCGCGTGGTGACTACAGAGCAGAATAGAACTGTGACAGTTCCCCCATCTCTATCGCGGGTGTCCTGGAAAGGTGGCTAAGGGTTAAGACGGCGATGAGTAATGGGCAGCAGCGTTCTTTTTATACCACCTTGCAAAGTACTGCGATTTAAAAACCTGATAAATGGCAATGGGCTCGCCGCCTATTACCTTATAAACCTAACATAATTGGCGAAACGTGGGTGTTTTACACCTCTGCCTACCCTTTTGGGGAAAAAATAGGTGTAATTCAAGTATATACATACCTATTATACTCCCGAGTAGCTTCCATTATAACAGAAAGCCCTCCCCCTTGATTGTCCACTGTTGCATGTTGGTCACTGGCAATTTGTCTAGAGTGGTCTTCTTTTTTCACAGCAACATTTTCAATGTTTTCAATAACACTTTCCTCTATACAGAATTTAGGCACATTTGGATACTTAGAAGAATGATCTACAGAGCTGCTAGTGGGTTTCTTGAATTGTGACATGTTGGGTGTACTGGCATCCTTTATGTTGAAATTAAAAACTTGTGTACATGATGGTTCCTCGTAATACCCAGTCCTGTTGACCTGTACCTGTACATAAAGGAAATGTTAGCATTTTACCCTATAAATATCTCCACCCTGTCCTTATATCCTATCCTATTTGGGGTCGGCGCAGTAAGTCCTATTTCTCCACTCTCTTCTGTCACTCGTCAACTCCTCATCCACACCAATCAACTTCATATAACTCACCAATCAACTTCATATACTTCACCAATCAACTTCATACACCTCACACAACCCATCCGTATTTTCAGTGATCTTCCTCTACTTCAACATACATCAACATTCACGTCCATAACTTTATTAGATATGGCATCCTGACTCAATAAAGTGTCCATACCAAGCTAAACGGCCTCCATTCAACTTTTCTGTCAGTGGCGCCACTTTCAGACGCCCTTATTGTTGGCAACACCAACAAGATTACTAATACTCATTCCTTATCTTATATATTTTGTCATTCCGTACATCCATCTCAACATTCTCATCTCTGCCGCATGCAATTTTCTTTCATCCCAACATTTTCACAGCTCAACATTCCGATCCATACATGACGAGCACTCCCAAAGAGGGCCAGTATCAGGCAACCGGGCGAATGTAAAACCGAAACCTTGAGAATTATGGATTGGAATGTTGTCATCCCAATCAGTTTCTCCCGTTCAGTGGTCTCTCGACATTCATCTCATCACTTTTTGTACTCCATTCGTCATGTCTATTACCCTTAGCCGCCTTTTACGACACCCGCAGAAGAGACGAGTGATGGTGACAATTGTATTCAGCTGCTCTCTTCTAAAATCTAAAGTTATCTTAAGTAAAAGTTTACATTTGGGGGTGCAGTGGCAGCAGCAGCTGGTACCACAAACTTGTTTGCGTTTTCTTTATCCTCCGGGAAGCCTCTTACGTCAGCAACTTCCTGTTTCTTTTTTACATTCATTGCCATTGTAATAGAACGATCTTCATGAATATCAAAGTTAGGAACTTCGAATTGCTGCACTACAGCCTGCACCATGGTTGGTTCTAAAAATGGTAAAAGTGGTAGGATTAGTTAAATTCACTCATTGAAAGGTTCAAAGAAATAGTAAAATAGCATTACCATTGTCATTGAATATGTTTCGTAGTTCCCAGCGTGCTTCTTTTGTATTTACAGTTACCGAGTCGCCAAGAAGATTCCCCATTAAGCTTCTATTAAATTCCTCCATAAGGTTATTTTTACCGTAATTCGTCATGCCATTCTCACTGCCATAATTTTCAGAAACTGGAAACTTGCCAACATTATTCTCTTTATCGGCACTTGAAGGCGTAGGTTTTTGATTTTCATCGTTTTTCTTTACACTAAGTTCACTGAATTCTTTAGAATCCAAATTAACCAACACTTTGGGTTCACCGGGAGAATGGATGTTTGTTACTTTCGTTATATTTTGTAAAGTGGGAATGGTTAATGGCATTAATAGTCCTAAATGATCTTGTTCTGTATCTAGTGCACAATTAGCTAGTGTCTCCAGTGCGCTGCATTGAGCAAGCGTTTCATTGATATTATTATAGTACTGTAGTGATTTATTCTCGGAAGGAACTTCAGTCTTTACTTCTTTAACAAGATTGTACTTTCTGGATCGAATTTCTTCTAAACTGTATTCTTGTTCATTAACATATACCTGAAGAAAAATATAAGAAACTCTAAAAGACAATATGGACCTATACTCAAACTAGAATCCTAACTAATTTCAGAGAAGAAATAATGACAAGAATTGAAGAAATTGAGAAAGGATAATAGAAAGGAGAATGACAATAAGGATTCATATGTCGGAAGTAAATGGAAAAAACAAAACGGGCCTAGGCAGTACTTTCGTAATCAAATTGGAAGTATTTTTAAAATGGGCTAGGTCAAGAGGGCGGCATCGGCATGCCGATCAGTCGGCATAAGAACATTAATTAGACTAACTGAAGCTAAAACAGTGTTTTGGGATTGTAGTAAGTGGAAAGGATTGATCTTTGGATCTGATCTCTTACACCTATGACAGAAAGACCTGACCTAATATACATGTATGACATACACCTAGGTTAGTGGAAGTTGAACAATTTTTTACTCTATTGATTATAAATTATTCAATGTTACCTGAGCCTTGTCATAACAAGGTATTTTAGTTGGATCTGGTGGATCAGGAACACAAAGAGGCGCATTAAATGATAAGTCGTCTGGACAGTATGACATGTGATTTGGCGGTAGTCTCAAAACGTCATCTTCATCTTCGTACGCTGTAACAAGTAAGTAACACGTTTTTTCAATTACTCTAGCCATTATAGTGAAAGAAGAAATGTAAACAATCTTAATGTCTTTTTTAATATAAGATACAAAAATAAAGCGGATTTTAGACTACGCTACAATACAAAATAGCATATAGTCCTAGCACAACAATATCTAGCACCATACATTATTATGGACACGTTCACACTTAACTGTACTATATTATTATTGGCTTACTATAACTCTTTAAGGAGGAGCTTGCTAGAGCACAAAGGCATAGCGCGCTTGGCCTGCGATTGCGTAAACTAAGCAATCTCGCTAAGACCTACGGGACATGGTGTTGGACTACCTGACCGAACTATGGTACTGTTCCCAACGTCCTCTGGCTGGGGAGAACGTGAGATGTCGTGCAGTGTTCCACAGGGTTCGGTCTTCGGACCACTCGTGGAACATCGGCTACGACTGGGCCATACGCGGCATAAAAGTGCTCTGTTATGCAGATGACACTTTAGAAACAGCGCGCGGCAACAACTTCAGATCTGCATCCATCCTTGCCATCGCAGGAGTTGCCCAGGGGGCCTACCGCCTAACTCGATTGCTGGTGAAAGCTTTAAAGCAATGCATTGCTTACGGCTATCAATTTAGCTAGCAACCATCTTATGTTTAGGCGGTACGGATTTTCTTCCAAATTCATACAAAATCATTCGGTGATCATTCGTTCAAAGCTATCGCTGATAGTTTACATTTGGTGCGAAATTACAGCATGACGTCATAAACTATAGCTTTTGCTTTAGCAATCGAGTTAGGCGGTAGGCCCTCAGGTCGTCGGGCGCATTAGGAGTTTGGGACTGCGAGTGGCCCCCGAAAAGTCTGGGCCCTCGTGCTACCACCAAGAGCAGCAAGTCTAGTGATGGGCGCGGTTCCCATCGGCGTCAGGTCGCCGATGAAATATCTGGGACTCATCCTCGTCAGCAGGTGGAACTTCGCCCCCCACTCCAGATGTTGACACCGAAGCTGCGACGCACACCAATGGTCCTCAGTACGCTTATGCCGAACCTAGGAGTTCCCCACTCTAGTTGCCGTCGACTCTTCGCAGGAGAGGTCCGATCCATTGCCCTGTAATATGGCCCCTATCTGGTCTTACAAGCTAATGCGCCATTACAAAACGATCTTGCGTCAATCCCAACGCGTTATGGCGTTTGGAATTATGAGGGCCTACAATACTATCTCTTACGAGGCAGCAATCACCATAGCAGGCCTTAGGACTTGGAGGCAGAATTTCTGGCTAATGTCTAACATAAGTCCGCTGGCCTAAACCAGCAAGGGACGCTCTTATATCGCCTAGTGCAGTTGCTTTCCGGACACGGATGTTTCGGAAAGTACCTATGCAACGTGGCGAAAAGAGAGCAAACCACCGTATGCCACCAATCACCAATGTGGCCACGGACAAGACACAGCAACACACACACTTGCCGACTGCCCCAGATGGGCCAATAAACGGACCGACTTACAGGCATTATACAAATGCGCTGGAGAAAATACGCCTACTAAAATGACAAATGTTTCTTGTGCCGATTTGACGCGCCCCATCGAGCGGCAAGGGTAAATTAAATTTGACGTTTGTTGCTTGTATTTGACACATTTGGCATTACAAATGCATCAATAATATTAGTTCCGTGGACGTTCACCTTCGTACACCAGTGCCATCGGCGCCAAGATGGCGATAATCAAATTGGCTTCATTTTTTTGATGACAACCTTCAGTCCAGCATACGTGTATATTAGAGCTCAGTGCTTACCATTAAGAGCTTCTACGAAATCGTGATGAGCACGAAAGAGGAGTAAGCGAGGACGCAAGAATGCAGCCTCTTTGCCGACCCGGCTAGACGAAGAACGGTCCCCGTATTATGTAAGCCGATTTCAGTTGCTTTAGTCTACCAGTACAGTCTTTACCATAAGGGCACACGGGGCCAGTGCCCAGGGCCCCCATCCTCAGGGGGCCCCGAAAGACCAGACAATTTCTCTCACATTTTCCGAGCATATAACACTCTTTTCCCAAAAAAAATTATAATTCGCTTTCTTTAAATTTCAAAAGGGTCCCAGATTCTTGTGTGCCCTAGGGCCCCAGCAAAGCTTAAGACGACCCTGCCTGTCACTCTCACACTTTGCTATTATTGTCAATGAGTGAGAGACAGGCTTACATAATACGGGGTCGAGGCGCCGACGTAGGGACTTTAACAGCAGACACGTCCCGCATTAGAGAATCATACTTAGAAGACGGGCCTTCTTCGGAGCAACCCATGACCCCGGAACTTTATAGCGCCCCCCTTTGGGGCTTCACATCAAAGAGCGAATGACGAGTGTGGCCAACGCTACACGAGAGATGGGCAACGCTAAGCGGGGAACCAGTGGATACGGCTTTCTGTAACCATTTTCCCCCACTAAGCGAGATGATGGTGCGCGAGGGGGTTTTAGTGGGTAGTCCAATGTATGTGTGATGAACTGTGTTCATCACAGATACATTGGCGCTTTTTTTTGATGTCCCTTAATAAAGAGCCATTTCATACATTATTTTTAAGCCTATATGTATCCATATTATAATATATGTAGTATAAAAATAATGTACCTAGTTATTATTAAAAAAACAATAATTCCTCTAATATTGTTTGCAGATAAATAGCCTTTAAAAACAATACAATGAACAAAAGAATGTTTAACAGCCAGCATAGACGAGACGGCGCACGCGCCTATAATTAGAGCTATTAACTAACTAACCCGAGTCAAGAGAAAACTTAAATGAACTTACGAACAAATGGCAGGGGTTGATGGGGTACAACATTAGAGTGTACCATCTTAGTCTTAGGGTTAGTCCAAATTCCAATTTCTTTTTCATTTTCGATATTGTTGCAGGCTTGTACTAGAGATGCTGGTCCAGGATTTTCAGCAACAGGAATTCCATGAGATGTAGATGGTGCATCCTAAAATTATGAAATATCCTTTTTAACAGACTCATGACAATTACAAGATGAGAAACGCATAAACTCCCAATTTAAAATGATTATTTCGCATTAATGAAGTAAAATTTATCTTAAATTCAAATTATTTATTTTATAGTATGAAGTAGTTTTACAATACTCTTGAATTTTATTACCATAATAATAATACAATTTACTTACTTCAAAAACATTAACCATGACATTAGAGTTGGGTATTCTGTTGTCAAAGCTTGCAGCTTGTTGCCTCACTACACCAGGTATGGTACTTTTAATGTTATCGCCTATTCTTTGCACAGGTACATTAGCTATATTACGTCGTTTGAATGACTTTAAGGAGGTTAGAGCCATCCTAGTTTCAGCTAAGGCAGATGCTGCCTTTCTTTTTGTTGGAGAGTCATCATGAAGCATTCGTTGAGCAAAAAATAATTGGAAATTCCTGTAAGACCAATCCAGATCAATTCAAGAAAATAATAAAATCTTAATTTAAATTTAAATAGTTTGTACTTATTTGCCTATACATACAAATAATTACATATAAACTCCTCAAATTTAAATAAGGATAATTTTTTTTTACTTTACTTTATGTTGTATCGGGGATCATTCTAAGAAATACTTATAATTTCTATGCAATTTATTCAATCTTATGACGGATAACCATAATTAAGTAAGTCATTGAAAAACTACAAAGAATATGTCAGTATTTATCAGAATGGAGGCTGATAGAACATGAAGTTGGTGAACATAAAATATCCTTTGACATTGTTGAGCAGTGTATTTGCCATATAACTTACCCAGTGCCTCTATTAGGATTAAATATGGTACAATTGATATAAAATTAGATGTCATATCACAGCCAATTATTCCACCAACAAGGATTCATCAACAGTATTTATAGGAATCTTATTAAAATATTCTATACCTATCAGTATTTCACCGGCAACCTAAGACTTCGGCTGACTTCTGCTGCTACATCTATTAAATATTAAAAAGGATAAAAATACACTTGAAACTTACATATGTGCTTGTTCAAGTTCATCTAAAGGTTGAGCTTTGGCCTGGAGTCCAAGAACATATACTTGATTAGCTTTCTTATAATCTCCAGACTCTTCACAATAACAGGCCCAAGCTCTATAAAATTCAGAGCATTCCACACCAATACCAGTATTATACAACCTTTGATATATTTCTAGAGGATTGGAAAGACAGTCAACCTAAAACATTTAATAGAAAAATATTACTATGCGAATCATCTAATTTAGACATAGTATTCAGTAGATATCTTTTATTTACAAATACTTACATATTTTATCCATAATTTCACAAGCCTTCTATCCTGAAAATATCTGTCATCTTTTTCAAATAGTTGCAGGCAGTCTTTTATTAACTTATCAATATTTCCTTCATGACCATGCTTGGGAAATGACTGTTCAACCCATTGAATATAGTTAAACCATGGATCCAAGGGATCTGGACCCTGATAATGCCTAATTGCTGTTTCATGTTCCCTGAAAATTAATCCTAGTCACGCATATGTCTAACAATTTGATAAACTATTATACTAAAACGAAAGCAGCAATCAGCAAGTACGTATCGTCCTAAGGGCCTGCTTTATTTTATTTAAATGTATAAACATTTATGAAAAAATCTTACTCTTTTTGTTGTTGCAGCTGTTTTTGGGCATCAACATCTGATTGTGCTTGAAGTGCCGTACCGAGCTGCACAAGATTTCTACCACCTCTTAAAGGCTGGATATTCTCTTTACTTATATCGATATCCATTGTAGAAGTAGTAAAGTGGCAAGAATATCACAGCATGAGGAATAAACACGGGTCACTTGGTCACAATTACGATGGCTCCAGTAAAATGTTTATAAGCTATTGTACAATCTTGCTACATTCAACTATGGACATACACTTAATACATAGTAACACGATTATTTCGCAGTGAAATAAAGACAAAATAAAGGTTTTTACTCGTTTCAAAATCTAAAAAATGTCTTCAGCTCCAACTGAAGCACCAAAGACTAACCTGAAACTGACAAACGCTGTAGAGCCATTGTGTTTATGGTACGATTCAAATATTTAAAAAAACGGTTTGATAAGTGGATTAAAATATTATAAAAATAATTTTGATGAGGTTAGGTAAGTGTATAAAAATTTTAATTTGTCTTTAAATATAATATTGATAGGTATTATAGATGTTTAAGGGTTAAAAATTAAAGCATTTTCAAAACTCATATTTTATAATTCACCCTATTTTGTATCAGCTTATTAGTTTATTTTTACACCTAAAAGCATGGTTTTCATAAAAACATTCAACTAAGTCAAGTCACTTAAACCTGCAATGCAATTTGGTAAAATGTGAAAATAATAAATATTCCCAATTTGTAACTATTTATTATTAATTAATGCAACACAACATTTTTTTTTTTTTTTTTTTTTTACACTCACACCTATCATCTAGCCCAAAGTAAGTAGCCTAAGCACTTGTGTTATGTGTTACGAACTGCTTTATTGTATTTTTGTCTCTTAATTATTATATTGACAATGTCATGTCAAACTATATAAATAAACTATGTCTTAAAATGTAAACCACGTTATTTCATTTGGCGACGAACGCGTAGAAATTGTTCAAATTGTTCTTTTTCCATTATAAATATTTTTCTCGTCGCCAAATGAAATAACGTGGTTTACATTTTAAGACATAGTTTAATTATTATATTGACAATGTCATGTCAAACTATATAAATAAACTATGTCTTAAAATGTAAACCACGTTATTTCATTTGGCGACGAGAAAAATATTTATAATGGAAAAAGAACAATTTGAACAATTTCTACGCGTACAGCAAGCGCAACAGGAACAAATGTTGCAAATATTAAAATTATTGGCATCGTCGAGCACATTCTCAGCCAAAACCAATGATGACCATCAACCATCAACATCGAGTGTGACGAGCACTCCGTGCAAGAAAATGGCTATCTTTAACAACTTTAACATGGATAAATTTAACCCAGACTACAGTAAGGTAGAAGATTTTATTGATTACTTTGAAACTAAATGTAAAATATATGACATCGATGACAACTTAAAAAAAGATCTTATGCTTAATTGCCTTACACCCGAAGTCTTCAGAGAAGTGAAAATAGCACTGACACCAACATTTGATTCATGCAATTATACGGATATACAAAAAAAACTCTTAGACCTGCATAGAATTAAAAAGACTAGATACAGAGCACTTACAGAATTTTGGACTTGCGTTAGAGACAGCGATGAGACAATGGAACACTACGCTAATAAACTAAAAACCCTTAGTAGAGATTGCGGATATATTAATGAACTTTTAGAACGTCAAATTCGAGACCGTTTCGCTACAGGGCTAAACCACCCCGAGCTTGAAACGGACCTTAAACAAATGTGGCCTGATTTACAGCAGACCATTGAGGGACGGACTAGTGAAGTAACATTCGCACAAATTTTCGCTGTTGCTCAGTCCAGGGAACAAGCTGAGCATGATACACCCTCGTCAAGTGTCAACAGGGTTAAGAATAAAACCACACAACCTTACATCTCAAGACAACGCAGAACAAACTCACCACGTAAAATATATTCCGATCAATGTCTTCGTTGTGGTAACCGTGTCAAACATGAACTAGTTAATTGTCCTGCTAAAAAGAATATCTGCAAGGAATGCAACACTGAGGGACACTATGAATCTTGCTGTATAAAATCAGGAAATGCTTGTATAGCAGCAGCACGGAAACACATTACAAAAAAGAACAGACTTCAAAAAATCAAACCGAACCAGTCTTCATCATCGTCAGGTAACGTAACCGAAAGTGAGGAGAGTGAAGAAGACGAACCTATCTGCAACATATCTCGAAAAGGAACAAAAGCATGTAAACAAATCGATGTCCTTATTAATAACACGAAATGTACAATGGATTGGGACTCTGGTTCTACGTATTCAATTATAAGTACAAAATTTTGGCAGAAAATCGGATCGCCAGCTTTAGCTACTGCACCGAAACTTAAAGCATATTGTAATAACAAACTTAAAACAAAGGGACTTACCGACGTAACAGTTGTCTTAGAAGGCAAAGAAAAAATATTGCCAGTTATAGTAATTAAAAATGCTAACCCGATGCTGTTTGGACTACAATGGAGCGAAATGTTTGGAATGGAATTCCCAAAAGCTGTGTACTCTATCAAACAAAGCACATTTGGAACAAGCACACTCAAACAAGTACTGAATAGACATAAAAATTTGTTCGACGGAAAATTAGGCAAAGTAAAAAATTATCAAGTTAACATTCACATTAGACCAGGAGCAGAACCTGTACACCTACCAGCCAGACCTATTAAGTTCAGCATGAAAAAGAATATCGAATTAGAATTGGATCGCTTAGTGTCGGACGGCATAATACATAAAATTGACCCTAACGTGACACCAGTGGAGTGGGCTACACCTACTGTCAATGTTGTTAAACCGAATGGACAGATTCGAATTTGTGGTGATTACAGAAGCACTGTCAACTCCGCTCTTGTCAAACATTTACACCCAGTACCTATTTTCGATCAATTAAGGCGAAACCTAGCAAACGGCAAGCTGTTTTCAAAAATCGACCTTAAAGACGCCTACTTACAATTCGAAATCGCTCCGGACTCTAAGAAGTACTTAACATTAGCTACACATAAGGGATATTTTCAATACAACAGAATGCCCTTTGGTATATCGACAGCTCCGTCAATTTTTCAGCACTACCTCGATCAGTTACTTGGGGACATACCAAATGTAGCTGTCTATTTCGATGACATTGCCGTAACGGGTAAAGACATGACAGATCACCTTGCCACACTGAACTCCGTCTTCGAACGACTTCAAGATGCTGGACTAAAAGTAAATTTAAAAAAATGTTCGTTTCTGGATAAAAGTATTGAGTATTTAGGACACATATTTAGTAAAGAAGGCATATTACCGACGCAGTCGAAGATAGAATCGATTAAAAAAGTTACAGAGCCTACAAATACAAAAGAACTGAGATCCTTCCTCGGTTTGGTGAATTTTTATGAACGTTTCATACCGAACCTCCATGTTCTATGTGCAGACCTCCACGAACTTACCGGTAACAGGCGTCCATGGCGCTGGACTAAGCGAGAGAAACAAGCTTTTGAAACCACTAAATCTTGTATTGTAGAGTCAAAACCATTGATAGCGTATGATGAGCACCGACCACTGTTCTTGGCCTGTGATGCCTCGGAAAAAGGCCTGGGAGCAGTGTTATTTCACAAATTGAAGGATGCTGTACAACCTATTGCGTACGCTTCGAGAAAATTACGTCCTGCAGAGAGCAGATATTCGGTGATAGATCGTGAAGCTCTAGCAATATTGTTTGGTATAAAAAAATTTGATCAATACTTACGAGGTACCAAATTCACCTTAGTGACAGACCATAAACCATTGATACATATTTTAGGACCTCAGCGTAATCTACCCAAATTAGTTAATAATAGACTAGTAAGATGGGCTTTATTAATTGGAAGTTACGATTACAATATAATTTATACAAAAGGCCAAAATAATATTTTAGCTGATTGCCTTTCGAGATTACCAAATATTAACGAAAAACCCTCAAGTGTAGAATCCGCTGTCTATAGAATTAGCTCAAAATCGTTAGATGTGGGTATAGCAGAATTCAATCTATCGGCAAACCTTAAAAGTATGACTGCAAGTGATCCGATCTTATCAAAAGTAATAGTCTATTTAAAAACAGGATGGCGAGATTTACAATACAGCAATGATCTCAAACACTTTCACCGAAAGAGAGATGAACTTTCAGTGGAAGGTAACGTCCTCATGTGGCAAGGTAGAATGATTATCCCAGAGAAGTTACGTCATCACATTTTGACATATTTACACCGCGGCCATCCAGGAATCTCTGCAATGAAAGCTCTTGCTCGATTTTATGTTTGGTGGCCATCACTTGAGGAGGATATTGCTACATATGTTAAGAAGTGTTACAGGTGCCAGCAGAACCGGCCATGCAATCCAGAACTGCCAATATTTTCGTGGTCAGTACCTGAACAAGTTTGGGAAAGAATTCACCTTGACTTCGCCGGACCTTTCAAAGGAACGTACTGGCTCGTTATGTGTGATGCATTGTCCAAATGGATTGAGATTAAACCCATGACGCAGACAACGACAAGACATTTGTGTCATGTCCTTGATGACATATTTTGCGCCTATGGAGTCCCGCAAATGATCGTATCCGATAACGGCCCGCAATTTACGTCTGCTGATTTTAAGACATACTGTAAAGATCAAGGGATTGTCCACATTAAATCATCTCCATATCACCCTCGGACTAATGGCTTAGCCGAGCGACTGGTGAGAACGTTTAAATCTAGAATGTCATCAGAAGAATGTGGTGACTTAAAACAGCGCCTTCGTGAATTTTTATTCTCCTATAGAAATACGCCTCACCCCTCGACAGGGAAAACACCAGCAGAGGTGATGTTCGGACGACACCTAAACTGCTTATTGTCAAACATTCGGCCCAACAAAAGAAGGGACTCGCAATTCAAGCAGGTTAAGTATGACATCATGTGTTCTTCTCCGAGCTATAATCCCGGGGATGATGTCTTTATTCGCACACGTCACGAAAAGACATGGCGACCTGCAATAATATCGGGGCGTAAGCACAAATATTCATATGTGGTCACTACACCGACGGGGCGAGAAGAGCGTCGTCACGCTGATCACATACGTCCCCGCTTATCTCTCGATGTGGTAAATGGGTCTGAGCATGATCCAAGTGCAGTAAATATTGATTCGCATGAAAAACCCCGCCAAGTAAGCACAGAGGTGTCTGACCCGCTAATAGTTCCTTCGGAGCCAGCACCTGGCACATCGGGTATGAGTCCTCCAACGTCTGCTAGCGTAGATCCTACAGCCTATCTGCGACGTAGCCACCGCTTAGTCAGACCACCTAATCGGCTCATCAACGAGATATGATTGGCGCCTATCTTAAAGAAAGGACGAATGTTACGAACTGCTTTATTGTATTTTTGTCTCTTAATTATTATATTGACAATGTCATGTCAAACTATATAAATAAACTATGTCTTAAAATGTAAACCACGTTATTTCATTATGGATACTAGATGACGGACATATTTTTAATATAATTATGTATATAAATGTTGAAAATATACTACATAAACATATACACAACCATGACTCGGAAACAAACATTTGGGGTCATCACAAAGTTTGCCCCTACCAGGATTCGAACCCGGGACCTCTAGGCCAATACCCAGCAATCTGAGCATTCGACCAAGGCGGCCGTCAACGTCAACATTATAAATTGTCTAAAGACGAGACATTAAATATGGTGTTTGCATTGCCAAACATGCTGTGTAGTTAATTTTCATCGTATGAGAGTAGTTTAAAATCAATAAAATACTGACAATCATTCAAAAATATTACATGGCTCCAAGATTTATATTCATAGCCACACAAGTGTTTAAAAACTTGTGTGAGAGAGAGAAAGAGGTCCTCGCTCTCGCTCTCGCTCGTCGCTCCCTCGTTCGTTCGTATTGATCGATTCAATTCTCATTCTCAATTTTTTCAATTCAATCAATTCATTTCATTATTTGTACTCGATTCGTAAAAAAACGTAAAATAATCTGTAATTTGTGTGCTTAGAGTATAAGGATAGTGAAAGTGCGAAGCAATTTTAGTCTAAAGTAATCTCAATACAATAACGAATATTTGTAAATTGTAAAATGTATTTTTATTGTAAAGATCTAGATCAAAAAATGGTCAGTCGATATTAAGGACCATACATTTGTAACTTAATGTTATAATAGGATGTGATAACTGTTCTCTGGGTCAAGTGTAGCAGTTTCTAATTTTACTCAACATGACTTCAAGACATTTAGAAACGTTCATGAAAAAAACACAGGATGAAATACGGCGGCTTATGGCCGAACGCCGTAAGAAAGATCCATCACAATGTAAAATAAATAACCCCCTTGCCAAGTTTAACGCTGCAGGACAATTGACATGTATTCTATGTTCATCAGTTATTAAATATCAACATTTGTGGCCTGTTCACGTTAATGGTAAGGTTCACAAAGAAAATATAGCGAAAGCCAAGGAGTTTAAGGAAAGCACTCAGAATTTTACTGCACCTGTTAACAAACATAAAAATTCATGTCCACCGGATAATCCTCCACCAGAGAAAAAATTGAAAGGAATTTTGAAAAACTCTAATCACAGATATACTCCACCCACTGCGGCAACTAGTACTGCATCAACTTCAACAGAAGCAGTACCACATGATAATGAAGAAATGAAAAAATTGTCTTTAAATATGGCGCAGCTGTCCAATTCAGGTTATTTTTTAAACATTAATAGAATCTAAACTGTTATAATTTACTGACCAACTTGGTCAACAGGTCAGATCACTGGCTATTAACCAAGAGGTCCCAGGCTTAAATCCAGATAGGGGCAAATATTGTAATGAACACAGGCATTTGTTTCCCGTGTCATGGATATATGTTTATGTAGTATGTATAAATGTTTATATGTATAATTATTGTGTATATAAAAAATAAATATCACCTTGCTCCTTAGTAAATGCATAAAAATTAGAGATGTTCCGACTAATCGGCCACTTTTGTAGTCGGCGACTAGTCGGCTTCATACTTTCTTTGTCATTGTATTTGTCAATAAAATGTATACAGGGTTAGTAAAACACCATCAACTTCGCAGGGCTAGATATTTATATAGCTATATCATACACGGCATGGATTGATCTACGACTTTTAATATTAGTTAGAAATTTCACTCTAAACCAAAATAAACTGGGATTTTTTTAACATTTCTTAGGAAACTATATTGAATTAATATTAACGTTATAAACACTTGCTTAAGATGACAATGTATTATATTATTTTAAAAGTAAAATAATTACCTTCATTTTATTTATTATCATCTATAAGAATGTATAAATATTTCTTGATAATAATAAATTATTATGTTTAGTTTATGGGCTTGTACATAAAACTGCGATGTGACGTCGCATCGTAAAAATCTACGAGCTCCCACGTCGCATCGCAAGAACTTGCGAATTGATTTGCATCGCGCATTTCTTAAATTTTATTCTTTTATTGTTTTGCTGCTTTGCCTTTCCAAATCGCATCACAGCCATAATTACGTTGGGAATTCGCATCGCGTCTAAACGCAGTTTTTTGTACAAGCTGTATTAACGGTTTCCATGGCTCTGGTTTTTTGACGTTTGGACTTTGGAATGCGAAAGTTTTGATCGATTGATTGATTGTTTGATTTTTCACGTAAAATTTATAGGCGAAATAAATTGTGTAAAAAAAATTCATTTTAGAGACTGTAGAGCTGTCCAAGGTTTTGTTATAATTATTATTCTGTGACTGGAAAGTTCGAAAATATTTTAAGCTGGGTACTGACTCACATTACAAGGTGTGAATGTAACACCATAAAATGAGTTGTGCCTATGGTTGTTACATGGAATGTCTGCATAGATTCCAAAAAGTCCAATATTAACTTTTAGATATTTATGACTTTTGCAAAAAGCTATTAGAATTTGTGTAAACTTAATACATAGTATAGCAAATAGATATTAATTGAAAAGTAGAAACAATATCTAACTACATATAAATACTTCACAGAGTCTGTCTCAGATCCAGCCAAAGAAGGACATGATGCTAAGGGTCAGCTACCGAATGATCAACCTATACCAGAAGGATTTTTTGATGATCCAGTTATGGATGCTAAGGTAAGGACTCAACTGAAATTTTATTTAAATTCTATGTAGAACTCTTCTCATATAATGTTTTTTCACATTTATTCAGGATAATGAACAGTTATATCTTTATGCAGATGTTTGGAATATTGTTAATGTAATCCTCCTCACATATTGTCATTGACTTCATTCTCATTGCTTAGTGGTATTTTGTTTTTTCTTAAAAATAAAACAACACATGTTACTTTAAAATTATAATAATTATATTGGACACTGTTCCTATAAGTTATGGGACTAGCAAGTTTTATATCATGATTATAAATGCAGTTCTAAGAATATAATTATTCAAACTGGCTTATTCACCGTAAAGTTGTTCAAAGCTTTCATGAATAAACTCAACCATATCAGATGCTAGCATGCTACGGCCTTTACATTTGAATGCTTTCTCATTGCATAACCTTATTAAGTTTGATGCAGCATAACATGCTAGAGAAACTGCAGCCATAGTTTTGTTTTCAGTCTTAATATCAATATTGTCAATATTGTTTAATATCCAGTGCAAAAATGTTGCGATACTTCCAGACAATAAGTCTCCTTGTCCACCACATCTTCTACCAGAACCTTCAAATAAATTATCTTTCCATTGTACATCAGTAATACTACACAATGTTTCATCTTTAGGGCCTTTTTTCAATATGATAACATTGTTACCTAGCTGATGCAATCCATCTACACCACCAACTTTATTATAAAGTCTTTCAAATTCTATTTTATTTGGTGTTAAAACTATAGGTGATGAGAAGTTTTTGATCAAATCTAAATTTTCTGTTATTAAAAATAAACCATCTGCATCTACCACTAAAGGTATATTTTTTTGCTTTATTATTTGTATCAGTTCCGATACTACTTCAAATGTACTTGGGTCTCTTCCTAAACCAGGTCCGATAACCATTACATGTATTCTATCAAGCCAAGGAGATATTTGTGCCACATTTTTTTCTTTTAATATTGGATGCACTATAAGTTCAGGGCTATAGGATTTAATGACAGTTGCTGCAGGTGCAGTACAAAATATATGTACTAAATCCGCCCCAACCTGAAACAGAAATGGATCATTATAAGATCTAAGATTTTTAAGAATGGATCATAATATTATTTGATTTCACATTGATGGGAAGAAGAAGGAAAAAAAAAATATACAGGGTAAGAAATGTGTGATAAAAGTGTCGATTTTTATATGACTTGATAGTTTTGGTTTATTTTAAACAGGTTTATAGTATCTCTTACTGCCGCACTCAGAGACGTCAATCAACTTTAATGAGTATTTAATCTATTCGATTTTTAATTTTAACATTATATAAATGTTAGAAAAATTAGTACAAAGATTTTGGGGTTAGAAAAAGAATTTCGAAAAATTATGATCTTGAGGCGGGAATCGAACCCGCGTCCGCTGCTATCCGGGCAGGTGCCTGACCGCTCGGCCACCCAAGACACTTGGGTGTCACAGTCACAGTGTCTTGGGTGGCCGAGCGGTCAGGCACCTGCCCGGATAGCAGCGGACGCGGGTTCGATTCCCGCCTCAAGATCATAATTTTTCGAAATTCTTTTTCTAACCCCAAAATCTTTGAGTATTTAATGTCAAAAAAATTCATTCAAATCTAGACCATAGACCTGGCAAGAATAGAGACTAGTTTTGAATTTTTTGACGTTAAGTTACTCATTAACGTTATTTGACGTCTCTGAGTGCGGCAGTTAATGTACTTCGTAAAGGTTGAAACGCATACTGAATTAATTTGGTGCTGATTTCATTGTTTGATGATTGCACACTGATTCACAAGCCGTCTGGTGACGGCAGAGTAGAATAAAATTGTCACCGCCTCAAATCTCTCCCGTGGGTGTCGTACAAGGCGACTAAGGATAAAACAGTGATGAGAAATGGGCAGCAGCGTTCCGCTTATACCACCTAGCAATGTACTGCGGCTTTTGTCCCCGATAAATGGCAATAGGCTCGCCACCTATTACATGGGACCTAACATAATTGGCGAAACGTGGGTGCTAGTCCACCTCTGCCTACATATAGGCGTGATTTATGTAATGATATCATTGTTAAATGGTTAATTCCTGTTAAATTAGCGTACACAGATTGTTGATAGCCTGTAGGAGTCTATTTGAACTAAGTTGTATTATTTTTGACTCTGAATATCCTATCGTACATCCTATTTAGGTTATATGTTAAATTAGTGATATTAAGGGCCTGTTTCACAATCGAAAAGTAAGTTCGAAGTAGCTTACTTTGCAGATCAATTGACATATATTTCATATTACAACTGTCAAATGATCTGCGAAGTAAGCTACTTAGAACTTACTTGTTGATTGTGAAACAGGCCCTAAAAGTTTAAAACAAACAAAACCTATAATTAAGTCATATAAAAATCGATTTTAATTCAAACATTTTTATCCTACAATAGATTTATTTGGCCCCATAGTAAAAGTTGTTATGGATGATTAATACTAATATTTGGCATAGGTTGAAATTTTCAATTATGTACATTGGGTTTCATATTTTTGGGCCAGCGGTCCAAGGAAAAGTTGTATTGTCCTTTAGTAATATGAACTTATTTATTTCAGAGTTAATAAACGGAATAAATGAATCTTTATATTAATTAGCTGCTCTCAATAGTACCTAAAGTAAGGCCACTGAGACGTGATAAATAACGTAAACAAGTTTGAGATGTCTCTTTATGGACGAAATGCATTTAAAATGATTTGATATATTTTTGAAATACATCCATTTTAGAAAGTTAAACAATTGGCGACCTAAAAAAATAGGTTACACATTTTTATTTTTGTGTATTTAAAAAACTGTTTACGGTTTTTATCTCGTTATGATGGCTGGAGTATACTTGTGGAACATGTATTATTTTGTAGTGTCGACGGCTGTTTCCGGTATTAGAAACATAAAAATTTCACTATTGTTAATGTGACGTACCTTCAAAGCGCTAATTCCTGCAAAATATGGAGCGCCCGTGTATTCTAATGAACCTCCAACTATGCCAATTCGTCCCGCTTGACCTTTGTGTTTTGATGTGTTTAGATCAGGAATACATCCTGTAATGGATTTCAACATGTCCGCTTGATTCATTGTTGTGTATTTCCGTGATACAGATATAATTTTCCAAGATCTGGTAATTGGTATTTTTGTTAGCATCACAACTCTTACTATTTTATTGTAGTGTACGTACCGGTGCCTGGATCTTGGATTTGGATATTGATTGAACGAACAGAACAGTGAGCGAATGAGCGAACATGAACACACACAACACAGTCACAGATAAAAATCGTCATATTGATATGATTATGTTTTAAATCTTCCTTTTTTAAGGGAAAGCAAAGGAATCTAGTCCATACAGCCATGTTTTTAGCTTTATTTTTCTTGAACTTTGCATTAAAATATGGTTCATATTTTATGGTTCATACATTTCAAAGCATCAAGGGAGTTCTTAGTATTTAGTTAAGTTGAATTGATCTGTAACTTGCCTATCTCATTGTATGTATTTTAAACGTTTTTTTATGTAATTTATTTATGTTTAAAAACAGGCCAGAAATATTGAATACAAAGACGTCTTTGAAGATGAATGGGAGAAGTTCCTAAAGGAAATAAAAGAAGAAGCATCTGCATCCGCTGAAATAATTGCTGATGAACAAATGGAAGCCACCGTGACACGTCAAATTGAAGAAATTGATGAACAAATGAGGAATTGGAACAGGTTGGATTTTTGTATAAATAAAATCACCGATAATGCGTTAATAGACATTAGTATGGTCGTCACCAAAAGTAATACTTTAGTACCTAGACACATTAAGGGCGCGTTTATATGATACGGGGTGTGGTGGTCGCGCGGTCACCGCCTGTAGGCCTAGCACGGAACGTGGACAAAATCTCTCCACCACTTGACAGTGTTTTGTCTCGGGATTTAGTGGAAGTTAGAGCGAGAGGAAAATATTTTCTTTTCTCCGAGGAGATTTTCTCCACGTCCCGTGTTACGGGTGCTGGTGGCCCGCCCCACTGCAAACCCGATTAATTTCCATTTGATCTTGGTCTTTCATAAAATTCACACGTGTTTGTTATGAGCTATTTGACTAAGAAGAAGAAAATTATGATTGCATATTATTTGTATCGACAAAGCAAAAAAGAGATGTAGAAGATTTTGGATTCGTTCTATTTTAGTAGCAAGGCAATAAGTAAGAGTCTGGTGAATTTCATACGCTATACAACCAACTGCGAGAAGATGAAAAAGAATTCGCAGATTATTACCGAATTGATGCTAAGACATTTGCTAAACTATATAGTCCGACAACTTCGTGCGCGGACCCTCCTTTTTTTTTTTTTTTTTTTTTTTTGACGCCCGCTAGCTAGGCGGCCGACGTGTGTGGGACTCGCCCGACTCAAGATCGAGTCGGGAATACGCCACTAAACCACTCCGGTGTCCCTCCAGCCCTTCTGGCGGGGAGAGTCTGGGTTCTGCCGCAAGGCAATTCACCAGTCTCTCCCCAGGTGCGCGACCCTCCTGCGGTATGAGAGGCGGTGGCGGGGACCGCTCTGGATATTGGCGGGGTTGGGTGATGCGAAGAGGAGCGAGTTTTACCTTCCCCCCCCCCCCCCCGCATTGCCTGCCCCCGCTGGCATCGGTTATCGGACTATACTTAAATACATGATAAATTTGAGTATTTCGAGCGAGGCGGCCAGTAGGCGTATTCGCTAACTTTTTTTGACAGTTGAAAGTGATGATCACCGAACTATTTACTTATCCATTACTACTTCACTATAACGCTGTTGTGACACTTGTCCAGTCGCAGTACATTGCTAGGTGGTGTAAGAGGAACGCTGCTGCCCATTCCTTATCACCGATTTATCCTTAGTCGCTTTGTACGACACCCACGGGAGAGATTTGGGGTGGTGACAATTGTATACTTCTCTGCCGTCACCACACGGCCAATCTTCTTATATTCATGATCTTAGATTAATGGTTTTTAATTCATTTGCAGAGTGATGGAATTGGAAGCCAAAAAAGAAGAGACCCAAAAGAAGACTCAAGAAAATGAACAGCTGTTTGAAGAACACGAGAGCCATTCTGATTATGATGAAGATTTTGATGAATTTTTAGATTGGAGGCTTAAGCAATCTTGACATTATGATGACATCAACATGACCGCGCTCACATTTGTTCAGTATCATAATAATGTGGAGCAATATATGGGTGTTGATGATGTAACTGTCGAACGCATTTCATCAGTTTCCCGACCTTGGGTAAATGAGGATGAAGAAGAATGGAAAGAAGATTTAGAACCGGAAACCGAGGATAACATAGGTGACATTATTCGTATACTCCGTAGTACCCGTGACAGACGTAATAGGGGTGATGACAGTGATGTTTCTGATGATGAACATCCAGGACTACAGAATCGTTTTGTGATGTTCTATGGTTAACACAATGTGTTTAGAATATGGAATTTGTTATGAGTAATCATTAATGTATAATATCTTTAATATATGTATATGTAGTGGTTTTATGGTTAACATACCATTTGCTTACGGCTTTACTAATAAACACGGTATAAGCATTGAGTAGTTACTCAGTGTTTTGTATCTTTTGCTCCCATTCAAAATCATGTTTGTGAGACAAATACAAAACACTGAGTAACTACTCAAGGCTTATACCTTGTTTATTAGTAAGGCCGTTAGAGTTATATAAAAAAGTTAGTTGTTAGATGATAATATATAATAATAATATGTTATATTCACTTTAGTAGACAAAAGTAATAGTAATATAGTCAGATAGTACTTACTAGAAATAAATAGTACACCCCTATTCTCCGAAAGCTGTATTAACAACCACATTTCACCTCTTGTTAGCCTATTACACTGGGCCATACCATTTTATTGCAGTATTGTAGACAGAGCAAAAGGGATACTGCTGCCATGCCATTTCTCTTCGTATTCATAATACTTGTAACGCAGTATGGAACTATAGAATTTTATTCTCATATTAAAATTTTAATGTAGTATATTCAAATATTATCGTAGTGGTTAGTTACCTGTGATTTAGAATCCTTAACAGAAGCGCTACACCCAATATGGGGAATGGGATCCACATGAGAAAAGACAACTTATAATTATAGTTTGTTTTTCTTTAGTCTATGAAGTGCGAGTAAGTTATGAATGATAATTTATTCAATTGCTTTTTTATTAAGTTGTTTATATTAGAACTGCAGTACCTATTAAAGTAAAAGTTAAAAATTTGTTATTCTGAAATTTCTATAAATCATTGTAAATCTAAGTAGATCACAGGATTGTTTACCTAATAAATGTTGTTTCAAAACAGGCTTATGAGTTTATTTTGCTTAGTTTGCTGCTTACATTTATTAAAGTGTTATTAGACAAACAGGACATTGGCATTATAACAATAACTGTATAGCTATTTGATTGTATAGCGGAAATAAACAAATCAAAAATATTTAACGACAGTAAATATTTTTGATTAATATATGTTTGTACGCTTCTTCTATGATGGTCTGGGAGCGAACATATAACGTAGAATGGGCCAGCCCCGACTCGACCCATGGGTGTCGTAAAAGTCGACTAAGGGACATTGCCCGGTGTTACCGGTGTAGACCAATAAGCTCCTTGAAGCACCCGAATGGTTGGGCAAACCACCAACAACAGCATACCCAAAGAGGGTTGGTGTCAGGCAGGCGGCCGGCTGTAAAACCTAAAGGACTGCTCAAGGTTTTGCAACCTTGAGCAGTATCGATTGGAATGTTGTCATTCCAATAACTCTCCATTCATCAGTCTCGCCATGGTCCGTTCCGTCACTTTCCTATACATTCATTCATCACACCGGTGTGATGGATGAAATTAATCAAAAGGGAATGGATGGCTCGATGACGTCTGACCGATATGAATAGAAGAGGAAACATACTGCGCCGATCCGAGATGAACTGGGAACAGGGCAGGGAGAAGATTTTGTACCTACGCGTACACGCGATCGTCGGTCGCTCGATCGCGCAATCGCGTTCTATTAGGACACTGTATAAACGCTTTGAACGGTTGCCTTTTAAGGTAGCCGTTCAAAGCGACACTGACGAGGCTTTGACGCCGCTTCAGTATCGCTGCGCTCGAATGCTGTTCGGTAAAATTTTATAAATTTGCATAGAACTTCTATTTGTCGCTCTGTCGCGGCGTCACAAGACGTGGCGCCACTGGCGGTATAGAGGTTTGCTTCGAACGGCTACCTTTTAACCATCTTTGGGGCGGCTGAAAATCATAAATGCATATTTATTCCAGAAGGGGTTGGCAATGGTGTATTTAAACATCAACTTTTACATCTATCGGGTCAGCGGTGGCGGACAATAGTAATGTAAGGTAACTTATGGACATTATTGAAATCAGCGCGGTCAACGTTTGTTCAGGTTCGCCACCGCCACTGTCCCGCCCCCGCTGCTGTTTGAGGCTTTAGCAAGCAGAACAGAAAATCCACGTGATTAACACAAAGCCGCTTGACCGTCTCGGAGGCCCAGAAGGTGCAATATGTGCCCGCGAGGACAATTCGCCACCGCCACCGTCCCGCAACCGCTGCTGTTTGAGTGAGGCATAACTCCACTCGCGTGAGAGATTAGGGATGGATGTATTCGCAGATCATACAACGTCACACTTCTTCATAAAACACTTCTCGGTTTTTATTACCCTGCCTGTAAATACAACTCTTAAAGGACATTAATACTACGGGAACAATTCCGCCAAATAATGGGAGTGACATATTGTCCTCTATGGGGCGTGACAAATCTACACACATAACCATGTACATGTACTCTTTGCATATAACCTACACATACTTTATCTATTATTTTTGTCATCTAGGGAATGCTACAACGTACTCAAGAAACATTGGAAGGAAAGACAATGGAATGTTAATATTGTAAATCCGAAACATTGCTTTATTTGCTAGATTGCGTTGCCTACCGAAATGAGAGAGAAAAAAATAACTAGTGTTGTAACAAAGTTTAATTATCGATTGTCGACATTCAGAGTATTTCAGAGCTAAGCTCAATATCGATTTACAAGCAATCGTTTTTATAAAGATCGGTTAGGTTACTACGATATTATATTAGAAAAGTGTTTCCTATAAATATTATTTATTTTGCTTCGATGCTTTATTATTTATCAAATATGAAGAATATTTTCTTTATAAATATCGATAATTTTTTACCAATGAATGTCAAAATATCGCTTCTTAGGATTTAGGTCAAAACGCATAGAACTATTTTAAGGAAAGAGATAATATTTCATATTATGAATACACATTTCCATAAAATTGTTATTTGTTAAATACCAATATGCGTGACATCATTTTTGTATCGATATGTCATTCGACTGTCTTGGATGTCAATCTATCGATAGTCCAATAGACTGTATAGGTACGTAACACTAAATTAAATGTCAAACAAACAATTTACAATAACATTTCCAAAGTGTCCAAATCATTTCATTTTCAATTTCAATACCAATGAGGAGGAGGTATGTATACAACTATACAGACATAAAGTGAACAATACTATAATTTAAATTACTGTAGTAAAATTTGTCCCTTTTTAATAAATTACTTCTAATTGTCCTCAGTGTAACCAATCAAAATAGACAATGACAAATCAAAATATAGCTGAGTGTCGTATTCTTTTGAATCAGTTAGAAAATGAAGAAAACAGAGAGGGTGCCTTAAAAGAACTTAAAACTTTATTTTCTTTAAAACCGGCAAATGAAGTCAATACCATTATTAATGATGTGGGAATAACAAAAATTGTTCAATGCTTGAATGTTTCAGATAAGTATGTAGAGGGTAGCTATAACTTTTTTACCATCTTTTCTATATTATGTGATTGAACACAGTCCCGGCCAATGTGTTAACATTTTATATTTTCAGGACTCATCTTGATTTGGCTTGTGAGGTCCTAAAAATTTGTTTCGACAAATTTCCTCCAGGCGATGCAATTAAAAATTATACAAGTCATGTAATGTACATGTTAAGACATGAGAGTAGATCTGTCTGCCAACTAGCTGTTGATGATGTTAGTCATTTAATAAAATAAAAATCATTATCAATATATAGATAAGATAAATTGTATGAAAAAAATTTTCCTACAGGTCTATAAAATAATAACATTAGATGCTGGGCTACTACCTGTTCCACAATACATAGATGTATTTGTTGCTGTTGCTCAACTTGTTGGAGATCCTAATATTGGTGTCGCCAACAGAGCTATTCTCATTACATCTAATCTCTTATTTGAAGCATATCCAAAAGTCCTTGAAGAAATGAAATTAACTTTGGAAAGTTCTGCTAGCAGTAAATGCAATGTCTATGAGGTTTGTAGGCATTGCATAATTATGACAATAATATATTTAATATTATTATTATAATCAGTCTTAATCCAATTTCAGGTCATAATTAACATTTCAACAAAATCCTATGAACTCTTCCAAATGAGTATTGAACATGGATATATTGATCACATGATTACACAATTACTATCCAATGATATATTATATGAATTGAATATTTTGGAGTTATTATCCAGATTGGCTGTCAAACCTTATGGAATTAACCACTTAGTAAAGCATGGAGCTCTAAATAAAATATCTGGTTTGATTGTAGAACTTCCAAAAAATCCTTATAGAGGCCTTTTAACACCTGGTATTATCATTTTATTTTAACAATTTTGAGTGAGCTTTTTGGTTAATATAATAATTCTACTTAATTTCTATATTTCCAGGTTATATGAAATTTTTTGGCTGCATTGCTCATTACTATCCAAGGGAAATATTTGAAAAGTACCCTGCAATCATAGATTTATTATTTGATGCTTTTGAAACTAATGATCAAAGTACCCTACCTGTAACATTAGATACTCTTGGTTTCATTGGTTGCACAATTGAAGGCAAATTGTGTTTAACTGCATTGGGTAATATTTAAAATAAAAATGTCAATTATTTACAATATTTAAATATTACTCACTTTATTATATATTTTTTATTTCCAGGAAGCAAATATATACAAGCTGTAGAGAGCCTCACTAATATGATTAGAAACAGCCCCACAGAAATAAGAGTACGTGCTTTACACTGTTTTGCAAATTTAATTGGAGTTGATAAAGATACCAAGACACCTGAAAGTGGTCCTATTGATCATAGAGTGACACTTATGACTAGAGAGTGGTTTCGAGGTCTCAATTCTCAACCTAGTGCCATGGAATATTTATCCAATATGTGTAAAAACCCATTTCCTGATATAAGATTAGCATCTTTTGCTTTACTTGATGCAGTATGTCAACATCAATGGGGTGCAGAATTAATCGCAAGAACAGCAGGTATGTAGGGTCTTATTGTAAATTAATAGTTATTTGTTGTGCATGTTAACCGCGTGCTCAATTTTGACGACCGAGCTAGCGAAGGATTCTAAAATCACAAGCGTAGCGAGTGATTCAATTTGAAATTTTAACAAAAATTAGAATCCTGAGCGATAGCGAGGGAATCAAAAGAGCACAAGGTGAAAAATCTTTGCACTCGAGTGCAACACGTAACTTTTCATCCCCCCCAACGAGGAAATTGCTAAATACAATCATAACAGTTTCTGTTTTCACCCAAAAACTTCCACAAAACTGTCCCATCAACCCAAACACTCAACTCAACACCCACCCAGAACATCCACTCAGACACATACACAGCACACATCCATCCACCCAGACGCACCCACAGAAACACCCAGACACAACCACAACACCACCCATCCACCCAGAAACACCTACAACATTCACACCCGCAATACACACCCATCCACTCAGACACACCCAAAAAACACCCATTCACCCAGAAACACCCACAACACACGCCCATCCATTCGGATACACCCACAAAACACACATTCACTCAGACACACCCACAAAACACACATTCACCTAGACACACCCACAAAACACCCATTCACCTAGACACACCTCCAACACCCACCCATCCACCCAGCCACACCCGCAACATTCATCCAGACACACCTGCAAGTACCTAATAAAAATTACCGTCCATAATGGAGTTCCGAGACGGTCAATCAGCTTGAGTCAAGCACGTTGATTTTCTGTATGTTTTTATTCCGTTGCTAGCGTAAACAAATCAAACAGACCTAAAAAGCTTTTAAATGCTTGAATCAAGCAAGCGTTGTAGACGATCAAAATGTTTAAAGCAAGATTGACGCCAAGCTGATTGACCGTCACGGAACTTCTAGGTTTTAACAAATTTATGACGTGAAAAGAAAATGTTCCGAATCTGAGTTTTTAACAATGATAATTTCGGCACCATGGAGGTAGAAATAAATAGGTATAAAGATGTTTTGAATTCACAAACTCATTGCACACGATGTTCTAAATTCAAATTTACTTTAACCTCTAGAGGATAAAAATGGCTTTTGCACTCAGATATCGAAGAGCAAAAACGCTTTTTCCGAGATGGTGGGATGAAAAATAATTTATTTAGATTTATATGACCAGTGTGCATTTTGTATGCTTGCAGGATTCATAGAATATTTGCTGGATCGTAATACAGACCATACAAAGGAATGTAAAGAGGCCAAATATGATATTGTTAAACGGCTCCTGAATTCAGCAGCATTTGATGCTAATATAATCACTAGACTGCAACAATATGTAGAACAAGGACCATTTTATTCAGAAAAAGTTTTGGAAGTAGCTATGGAAGACGGAGACTAAACAAAATCTATCACAGATTATTTATTATTATTTTAACAAAGAACAAGGGTGTTGTGGTGATTTGAGCTTATAAATTGGCAGATTATTAATAAATAGTTAAATAAATACATGTATTTCACTTTTTTCTTTTATTTTTCGTACTAGTTTCAGCTTTGGGGGCCTTCCTTTTGGTTGTCTTCATTGATGGTTGGTTGCCATATTTTTCAGTTAGGTGGTCAATCAAAGAATCTAATTGTTGTGCCCTGGCTTCTGACTTTTGTTTAATCATAAGTTCCAAACTGTTGGGGTCTGAAACGGATCATACAATAGATTTAAAATTTACCATTCTATCATAGGAAAATATATTTTTTTAATGCACAGCTCACCTGATCCCAATCCCACTTCATTTTGCATTTCTTCAGCTTCTTTAGCTTCTCTAATTTCTTTAGCTATTCTACGCTTTCGCTTCTTGTCTGACTCGTGCGTAAATGCCTTATACGGTGGTATGTCCCCATTTTCAATCATTTCCTATATTATGAACAAAATTTAATAATATTAACTGAAATATTTTAGTAAAAAGTAGTATACAACATGGAAACCATGTAGTTCAGTGCACTTACATTTAAAATCTTCCTTATTCTAGGTTCATGCTCTGTTCTAGCAAACTGTACTTGATCACAAATATAGTCCATGTTGCCTTTGCTAGCCAAATATGCTACTTTTAAATCCTTTTTTTCTTGTTCAGAACCTGTTAAAAATTAATTGGAGGTTAATAAACATCCATGGATTTGCTATATGGCACTTGTGTATGTGTCTAGTTTTAGAGAGGAGACTGGAGCAGCTTCTGGGATTTGTGACCTGGGATCCAAGTGTAGGGTACAAGGGATCCCCTTACATTACATTCAGCACTTCCACTGCTCTGACTTGCCAAGGCACATGGATTCATAAATTAAAATAAATACAAATTTAAACTTACCAATAAACTCTTTTTCATAAGCTTTAATGTCTTCGATCGTAATTTTTTTGAATAGCATTCTCCAGTAAATTGACCAGTCGCGGTCTATGATCACATTATAATCTTCATCATCAACGGATTTAGTTTCATCATACAAAGCTCTTTTATTCTTATCACTGAGTATAGCGTGTATGCTACCGAGTACTTTAAATTTTTCAGTAGCTTCAAGTTTATCATTTTCACCCACACGATCAGGATGGACTTTTAGTGATAATTTATGGTAAGCTTTCTTCACTGAAATTAAATACAATACGATATCTTAGTATACAATAGCAAATCAGATACTAATTACTAGTTTATTTATATGTATTACCTTCTTTGTCCGTTGCCTTTTCGGTAATATTCAATATATCATATAAATTGGTTGAAGAGAAATATTTTTCACATAACTCCAAAAGACCCATCGTATTTATACTGGCTCAATTATTTAGAATTTCAAGGTAATTTAAAATTAATTTAATGAAATGATAGTTGAGACGATAACTTACGCGCCAAATTGCCTGTTTCAAAATGTCAAATTATCTTTCAGTGTCAGTTTAATTTTTTTTTGTTTGTTTTTAATTTTCATTTTTTTTTAGGAAAGGCTATAGAATCTGAGCCATACAGTCATTTCGCCAGTGTTATTGTTATTGACTTTTACATTAAATTATGGGTGTCACACACGCATCTAGGGAGTGCTTGACGAGAATTGAGTGTTGAGCGAGTTCATGATGGCGACTGATAATTCTTAACGTCAAACACATCATAACACTTTTGTAATCTAATGATTCCTCATACAGTGCGTCCACAGTTATTTTACCTCTGACACGTCTCATCATCCTGCTCTAACATAATATGACGTATATTAGTATCTTTCTCTCACATAAAACGTAAATGGAAACGTCAGAGGTAAATTATCTGTGAACGCACTGTAGTTGACCGTCGACAAGGATCCATAAGCGTAAATATAGCACCATTTTAACTGCACAAAGTCCTGAAACAATTTTTGAATGATTAAAACAAAAATCTGACTGTCGCCATTGAAAGCGCGCCAAACACTTTTATTAATATTTTTTTTTCAAATTTGGGAAGGCAACGGGACTAGCCAATCTAGCCATACAGCAAGAACTCTTGAGTATTTCGCTTTTCGTCAATAACATTAAAATAACATTTTTTAACATTTCAATACTTTCCGCAGTGGTTGGTTACGACATCTGTCTGCTCTGTGGAATCGTTGTCAGTACAGTGCGTCCACAGATAATTTACCTCTGACAATTCCACTTACGTTTCATGTCAGTGAAGGATAATAATATGACATTTCCATAAGTTAGAGCAGGAGTGTCAGAGGTAAATAACTGTGGACGCACTGTAGTGGCGTTCGCCAATAGAAACTGCCGAAATAAATCTACAGTTCTGACGACCTATTTTTTGTCCGTCAGTACGGCTACTGAAAGCTATAAATATAAAAATAAAACCAAATTTTTAGCACTTTACAAATTTCTCACATGCGGCGCTCATGATCCAATAAAAATACTAGAGTTCAGTGATAATTTTTTTTATAACACGATAAGCAATAAGATAAGGCATACAACCTTTCGTTTTTCCTTCAATGGTAATGTGGATGCTGAACATTTCTTTGTGTACTTGAATGTATTGCTCAACTTTTGTTTCTTAGACATTAGTTTTCCTATAACAAGAATACAAAATGTCTCGGACCGAGTTTTTCTCATAGATAGCAGTCACTGTATTTTGTAATACTAATACAATGAAATTACAAATACAAAGATTTTGGTGGTTAGAAAAAGAATTTCGAAAAATTATGATCTTGAGGCGGGAATCGAACCCGCGTCCGCTGCACGCGGGTACTAATTTTTCTAACATTAATATAATGTTAAAATTAAAATCGAATAAATTACAAATGGTTACCTATCTTATTACCGAATTTTTCTAGTTCGAATTTCATTTTTCCGAAAACGTTTCGCCACTTTTTTGTTTACCATATTTTGATTATACCGAAAAAACGTTTGACATATAGCTGACAATCCGATTTTCAAAAAAGCATTTTTTCAAATTCTATATGTTTCGGAATCTCACTCAACCTTTGATAACTATTTCATATTTTAAATGACTTATTTTCCAAAAAATTGATTTCTATAATACCAAAACACAAATAAAAGCATGTATTACATAGAATATTGTTTAACTTTAACTTGTAAACTTTTCTGTAAAAGCACAAGTTACTGGCACTCGCCGGCCGCTGCCACGGCACGCTCGCTTCGCTCGCTCGGCTCGTGCTGTTCGTTGGTTCATGTACAAACCTAACCTAACCAACTTATTAACAAACTCATTTCGACCTATTTAGTTAGTTAGTTGGTTGGTTATGTAGAATATCACGATATTGGCAAATAAATAAGTGTGTTTGAAACAATATAGAATACGTTACTTTGATATTTGAAACATCTAGAATACAAAATTATTGCAAACAAAACATCTATAAAAGGAAAAAAAGAAGTTTTGAAAATCGGCAATTAGTTTTTCTGGAAAATGAAACAGTTGGAAAATAAATTTATTACATACAATATTATGTCAAGAAATATATCTGCGATTCAAAACTTCGGTCAACCGTTTTCGGAATTTTGATATTCGAACAATGAATTTTAGAAAATATGATAGTTTACCATTACAAATAGGTAATCACTCCACCTGTTGACATAATTTTTCCGCCAAAATCGCCACATATTGAACATTTCAAATTGGTTAAGTATCGTGACTTAAGCAGAGTTAAATAAAGGACATGGCTAAACGACTGCCCCAGACGTGTATAAAAATTGTATACGTAGGTATGTACTGGTAATATTTAAATATTAATTAATTAATTATTAGGAGTTTAATAAGCTCGTACAATCGTTTTAAACAAATCAAATAATTAAAAGTTTCATGCGTCTGTACTGACTTATTAGGGATGTTTATAAAATAACAATGTATCGAAGAGAACGATACAACGGCGACTTATGTCACAAACAACGAATCACTAACGCTAACGCACCAGGTAGGTATCTATGTTATCAACCCAAATAAAACCTTATAGCATTACCTGCTTGTTCTTTTAACTCATGGAAATATCTATTATTTTATAAAAACGGCTAAATATATTTATATCAGAATATCGGTTAAGTAAAAACTTCGTATCAATACGATATGATATCTAACTAGTATAAGTTTTTAGTTACGTTTCGTTATATCGATCTCACAGATATATCAATATAATATTCAATATAAATTGATATATCTGTGATCGATCTCATGCCTATTTGGCAGATCTATCAAAGTTGAAGTTTGTATACATTACATATTCGGTCACATGCAGGCCTAGCACGGACTTGGACAAAATCGCTCTTCACCACTTGGTAGGGTTTTGTCTCGTGATATTTAGTAGGAATTAGAGCGAGATAAAAGTATTTTCTTTTCCCTGAGAAGATTTTGTCCACGTGCGTGCTACGGGAAATGATCTCGTACCTACTTGACAGATATCTATCAAAGTTGAAGTTTGTATACCTTTAACGGCATTAGCAAAGAGTATTTACACACTACGTTACAGTAGGATTTCATGATTTTATTTTCAGGATTATAAAAATATGAGTAGTTCCTGATCCTTGTTTTAAATGAAATACTTAATATTCAGCTATCAAATATCACATCGTAATAGGTACATAAAATGTCTATACATTGCTGGGGCAGTCGCCCATACTTCAATTTAGCCATGTCCTTTGGAAACATAGAAAACTAAAAAACTTTATCAATAGACGGCCGCCTTGGTCGAATGCTCAGATTGCTGGGTATTGGCCAAGAGGTCCCGGGTTCGAATCCTGGTAGGAGCAAACTTTGTGGTGACCACAAATGTTTGTTTTCGAGTCATGGTTGTGTATATGTTTATGTAGTATATTTTCAACATTTATATACATAATTATATTAAAAATATGTCCGTCATTTAGAATCCATAACACAAGTGCTTAGGCTACTTACTTTGGGCTAGATGATAGGTGTGAGTGTAAAAAAAATATTTAAAAAAAAGTATATTTAATAAAACTTTTTAGATTTTAAACTCATAGACAAACCGTGATTAAATAGATACAATGACTTTTCGAATATAATTATTTTACAATAGTTTGCTGAAAAAATAAAATTTGTCATATTTTAATAATTTTATTATGGATCCCAATGAAAGAATTTCAGGAGATATTCGAACTTCACTATGTGGCGAAGAACCTGAAGGTTGTAGAGAAAAACAAAACATTGATTTAAACAATAAATATCATGAAGAAGATTGCATTGTAGATGAAATAACTACTGTTGACATAGAAAACAATGAAATAAAATTAAAGGAAAGAATCGCTCAATGTAAAAACATTATTGATTCCTTGAAACTTGAATTGAATAAAGAAAAGACCAAATTAAACAAAGAAAGCAAATCAAGAAATCCACCCCCTATGACCCCGTCTTTGCAGGTGGGTTATGGTCTAAAAGATCAAGATTATACAATAGGCGATGGAAACGGTACCACAAACATGTACAGCGCTTTTGTGGATAGCAAACTATATTGCGATGAAAGCGTGATAGAATACGAGAAACAACTGCAAACATACCAGAACACATTAAACATGGCTCAGATAGAAAAGAAGAATGCTATTAGGAAACAGATGCTTGCAAAGGCCTTCAAACTGAAATTGTTAGAGGTCGAAAATCAATGTAATATTGAACTACTTCGTGTGAAACAAAGTCTTCAGTGTCTAGAGCCATTACAGATAATTGCCAATAAATGGAAAGCGGGAACTGTGAGCGATTCCGTTTACGATTTGAATAACTTTGAATTAATACCAAGATTTCCAGAACTCGATGCAGGTTCAGGAAGTGATGTTAACTCTTGCAGAGAAGACTTAGATGCGAATTCACCAGTGTGCGCAAAGGGAGAATCGGTGTCTTTAGAATTATAATCTTGAATTTTGTAGTACAATTTATAAAGTTGAAAAGTATACCTATTGTGTTATTACTACGCTGTCTCGTCCTAAGAAACTACAGAACTAGACTGGCTTAGTTCGAAGGCAGATGCTTAAAATTGGATTCTTACTTGTTTACTAAGATATTATTAGGTACTCTGCCATATTAGATTTATTATTGTCTCTAGAAAGACTACTAAAATTTCGTCTTGATAATTGGTCTTGATAATTTTACAATTTCAAAAATAAGCTCTCTGTTTTAAGGATTACGAGATATAATTTCGGCTAAAGGTTGTTTTATTTTTATGTAGGGTATCGGTACCTAAAACAACTAGATTAAAGACCCGAATTTTTCTATGGTCTATTTTTCCGTGTGGTAACGGTAGATCAGAATGCAATTGTCACCACCCCCATCTCTCCCGTGGGTATCATACAAGGTGACTAAGGGTAAACAGTACAGTAGCAAACAGCAGTAGTAGACAGTGATGAATACTGGGGAGCAGCATTTCTCATACCACCTAGCAATATACTGCGATTTATGTGCCCGATGTATGGCTCGCCACCTCATATACATGGGATCTAACTTAATTGGCGAAAAGTGGATGTTAATTCACCTATGCCTACCCCACTATGGTATTGTAGTTACCATAGCTAATTATTGGAAGTTAATTATGTAATAGTTTATTATTCTATTATTATTTTATAAGCGTCATTTATGTATGAATGTAATTATTCCAAATTAATGCTTTCCTCATTAGTACGGTACAAAAGACATCAACGGGCGCCCTAACCACGTCCTCCCGCACTCCGCAACTTTATCAAATATATTGTGTGATATGTGGTATGGTAGCAGCGTCTTCTGTGTCTTCTATGCTGGCATGGGAGCGAACAAATAACGTAGAATAGGCCAGCCCCAACTCATGTCATGGGTGTCGTAAAGGTCGACTAAGGGAGATTGCCCGGTGTAGACCAATAAGCACCTTGGGTCACCCGAATGGTGGAGGGCAAACCACCAACAACAGCATACCCCAAGAGGGTTGGTGTCAGGCAGGCGGCCGACTGTAAAACCTAAGCCAAAACCTTGAGCATTATGGATTGGAATGTTGTCATTCTAGTCACTCTCTCCGTTAATCGGTCTCTCGATATGGTCTGTTCCGTCTCTTTTCTATACATTCATTCATCACTAGCACCTTTACGGTGTGATAAATGATATAGCATAAGTCGAGGCCCGCTCGCTGGCTCCTAGCTGGGCCTTGCCTCACGACAAACCACCCGGCATATGGTTAGACCGCGTCGAGGGCCTCGCCACCAGACCGGGGTTGAGCACAGGGGGGCGAAGGGGAGCCCCGCTGTCTTAGACGGCGGCCCAGACCACCGGCGGACTGAGGTCCCCTGAGTTCATGCCCGGGCCATGAGCTACCGCTCGATGCCCGTAGCCCGCCATAACTGGCGATTCTAGACATACACCGCCTACTACAATTAACGTGCCAAAATTTTTTAACATTTTGTTTTTCTGATCGAACTATTTGTATGGAGAATTCAAATTTTTTTTTACATATTAAATTTTTTGATGTCATCATAGTATTTATGTGACTATGTTAGCATGGGTAGGTGCCGGCTTGATAAATACCTTGTATACTTAGCAAAATGTGGCAAAAGCCTTACTCAAACTGCAGCGGCGGTCAGTGTTGGCGGTAGTGGTGGCGGGCAGTTGTAACCTAGGTAACTTAAGGACCTTATTCAAACCAGGGCAGTCAGTGTTGGCGGTAGTGGTGGCGGGCAGTTGTAACCTAGGTAACTTAAGGACCTTATTCAAACCAGGGCAGTCAACGTTTGTTTGGGTTCGCCACCGCCACCGTCCTGCCACCGCCACCGTTCCGCCACCACCACCGTCCCGCCACCGCCACCGTCCTGCCACCGCCACCTTCCCGCCATCGCTACCGTCCCGCCACCGCCACCTTCCCGCCACCGCCACCGTCCCGCCACCGCCACCGTTCCGCCACCGTCCTGCCACCGCCACCTTACCGCCACCGCCACCATCCCGCTACCGCCACCGTTCCGCCACCGCCACCTTCCCGCCACCACCACCGTCCGGCTACCGCTGCTGTTTGAGTTAGGCTTAGTACACCTCTGTCTACCCCTTCGGTGATAGACAGTTCTTTGTCAAATGTACATACATATATTTGAAACTCGTGGACATTTTTTTTAGTCATATCATTTAGGTACGTTATACAAGGTGTAACAGAGAGAGATATTTAAAGGGGTTATTCAGGCCCGATTTCGATTTTGGTCCCTTAGCGAAAGTTGTTCAGTTTGATGGCCTGAATAACCCCTTTAGATATGACTACACCTCTCTGTTACACCCAGTATAGGTATGAGCGCATAACGACTAGATAATATCTAATACATAATTTATGGAGATTGGGCCATAACCCACCGTGCTGGTCCAGTACGGGTTGGTGGGTATTAACGACTGCAGGTGCATCCGGGACCAACGGCTTAACGTGTCTTCCGAAGGACGGAGGAATATAGTTTTGGTAATAGTGTAAAAGATAATAAATTTTTGATCACCCATCCGATTACCGGCCTTAGCGGTATTGCTAAGTTTACGAAATCGCAAGCCAAGCGCGCTATGCAACTGCGCTAACGAGCTCCTCTGAAATAAGTTTAAAGTCACAAAATAAAAACAGTGGCATGTCAAAAAACTGTTTCAATTTAACGCTGCTCTTTATAAACACTAAAAAGTTCGCATGCAAGTAATTTATCCGAAAACAGTGTGAACAGTTTGATATTAATAAATCAAAGAGCGCGGAGGACCTCCGAAGAGGACCACACACATAGAGGCACGCGCTTCGAATGCTGCCGACTTTTATTTTGCCGCGGGAGCACCGATCGTAAACGCTCGGCTCTCCTCGGCAGCCGTCGCGACGGAAGGTCCTCGCTGACATCACGCACGTCTGCTTGCGCCCGGTCAGTTAGGAACTTGAACTTTATTTTAATAGGATTCCAATTTGTCAATTAGAGGGCAGAGCATGGGCCAAACTGGTTTGACTCCTTTACACCTTGTATCTTTTAGAAGAAGAGCTTTTAAAAGCGTAAGCTCTACCGTCAGATATTCACACTTTTATGAAAAAAATAAATAAATATTAGGATACAAGATTAGGATATTAATTCTTTATAATAACGATGGCTGTGCCTGACCAGGAAGTGGGACTTTTCGTAGGTACGCGTAGCGGGCGATAAAGTCCTCTTTATGGTCAGGTGTCAAAAATAAATTTCAAAGAGAAAATATTAGATTTAGGTAGGCACCTACTGGTATTTGCCTACCTAAATCTTTGCCGTGTGGTGACGGCAGAGTAGAATACAATTGCCACCACCCCAAATCTCCCCCGTGGGTGTCGTACAAATCGACTAAGGATAAATCAGTGATAACGATGAGGAATGGGCAGCAGCGTTCCTCTTATACCACCTAGCAATGTACTTACTGCGACGTTTGTGCCAGATAAATGGCAATAGACTCGTCACCTATTGATGGGACCTAACATAATTGGCGAAACGCGGGTGCTAGTTCACCTCTCCCTACCCCTTTGGGGATATAGGCGTGATTTATGTATGTATTACCTACTGATAGTAATTTTTACTTTCCATTATTTTGCTCCTAATTTTGTTTATTTTAATCAAGTGGCGATTTCCAAGCTTCTTATTTTAAAATTTTAAGCAATCATAACAGCTCCACCAACAAAATCCGGGCTTTGAAACGAGCGAGTTCAAGATGCTAATATATACCTTCTCATTTTAATATCAGTTACGGCTGGTTAGGCAGAGATGTATTAACACCCACGTTTAGCCAGTTGATGTTCGAATCCCTATTACAAGGCCAATTGACATCCACCGAATATGTAAATTGTCTCTTTCCTCGATGTACGATAGTTGCACAGTTGCGGAAAAGATTGTAGGTTATGTTGCATGTGGTTTTATACGACTCGGTAAATCGACACTTCATCTCCAGTCAACACCTTTAGAGCCACCATGTTGCCAGCAAAAATCCTTAAAGACCAGTCAAAGACTTCTTCTTTTTAACCCTTATTTGAACGCGCCTAAAAAATTGCATAAGTGGTCGCGTGGGGTGTGTAGCACCCCAAACCCGCTCTCAAAGTCCAAACGTATACGACCGGGCACCGCTACCGCTTTAATTGTAAAGATTATTGATATTTACATACATACATTTATAAAATATTGCAGTGATTTGTTATTATAGGTGTGTTCTATTCAGGCTCAAATACTACTTAAAAGATTGTCCAATAAGGAATTTGTTATTTCCAAATACATAGTTATTATCTTGACGTGTTTAGCTAGTAAGGCTATGGGCACAACTGTAGGGCGATACATGGGCAGATCCAGACCAGTAAAGGTAGTTCTGTTAAGGCTGCAGGGTTATGTTTTCTGATTGTTGAAGTCACATTGCACCGAGCTGAATTAGACACAAGTTTGTATTGTCACTTACTCCCTTTTTACCGCCATGGTCGTTATTGCTTAGTAGGGTTTGAATCGAATTTCTGAATCGTTAAAAAATTCATGTTACTTATTTTGGCCAAAATTAATAGCAAATATTCAGTGACCATCCTTGTTCATCATTCCAATTGCCAATCACCTGTGTTCTTATACTTGTTTGCATGTTGTGGTTAACTTTCCTCATATAGTTAATCAGCATGTATTAGAATCCTTCCCGATGAACTTTTGCATTCCACAAGAGGAACAATTAGAAAACTACAAAAAGAACTGCTCTCCCAGAGACGCGGCGATGCTCTCGCTCGAGAAAAGTATGCAAAATATTTGAAACTCGGGATAGCTAATTAATATTTTTTGGAATGTGAGCTCCTTAATAAGAGGAGCTCGCTAGCGCAGTCGAATAGCGCGCTTGGCTTGCGATTGCGTAAATTAAGTAATGTCGCTAAGGCCGGTTGGATTGGATGGGTGACCAAAAATTTATTCCTCCGTGTTTCGGAAGGCACGTTAAGCACGTTAAGCCGTTAGTCCCGGATGCATCTGCAGTCGCTAATACCCACCAACTCGCACTGGGCCAGTGGCAGCGTGGTACCCACCACGCTATGGCCCAATCTCCCTATATTCTTCCATCCATAGGGAAGACCCGTGCTCCAGCAGTGGGGTCATTAAAAGAGCTGGTGATTATGATGATTAGCTCCTTAATCATGGTTAGCTCTTGTTTTTACGAGTTATATTTAATTAAAATAATATAAAAATAATTAAGTTAAATTTAATTACAGTGCATTAAAGACATAATAAGAGAGACATTTAATAATTAAAAAAATAACAAATTATGCAGGTCAATGTTATACCGACTACCGGCTGCGTTTTCAAGATGAAGAGAGATGTGCGAGGATGCATAGCGGATGTGTTAGATGAGAAACAATACAATCACTCCATTTTCCTAGGCTCGCTGATCACAAATTTGGTGAAAAAGGGATAAGCGAAGTGAGGTCATTATACATACTAAACAAATATTGATGTGTTGCGAGTTTTGTGATGATTCCATGTTCTGTATCTGCTAGTCAACAGACGGTGTTTGTTGGAAGCTACCGCACGTTAATGCGCATTCACAGCTCCGCTACACATCCTCTTATGACACATTTTCCACGCACATGTTTAGTGGAAATCCCTACACATTTGCACAGCACAGCTAACACATCCTCGTACGACAAATTTTCCTCACGTATCTCTGGTGGAAAAGCAGCGAGCCTGAGAATAATGTATAATTTTAAATGTTGCCATTCAGCAATTACAAAATTTAATAGTTTATTATATTACCAGGGAATAAAGCAGTGTCTTATGTCACGGGTGCACATTTGAATCACAAGCGAAACGAAGGGAGCTCTTTGTCTGAGCGGAGTTGTCAGGGTGACGCTCGGGATTTAAGAATAGATTCCTGAGTGCAGCGAGGGATTCAAGCGCACCCAAGACATAAGATTGCTTTGTATGAAACGATATTTCTAAAACTTCCCGTCCCGTCCCCTTCATATAAAAACCCGTCACATATACAGAGACCTTTACTGGCTAGAACGTTTTCACCTAATTACTCAGTACCTCGGTCGGCGATTGCAACAATTTTCTGAACAATGTCCATTTGAAATTATTTACCGTAAACATGTCTATTTACACCACCCTCCCAATGAGCGGGTAGTGAAGAATTCTGTTTGGAAAACGTAACTCGCCTAACTACCTGACGTCAGTACGTCAAATAAGACGTGCGCCCGTTTGTTTGGCCGGAGATCTCTTCATCCGTGGCACATGATTAAATAAACGGAACAGAGAATAACCTTCATACAACCGCGCGAATATATTGCAATACTACAAGCACGCGGGGCATGTGTGCGTTACCATTGGCCTCTGTCGCGCACGCGGCGAGACTGTAAAAACCGGTTTATGACGCTCTGCTAGTTGCATAATGTCAGGGTTAGTGCGACGGCGTTCGGCAGCTTTTACTCTTCTTCTTCTTCTCTCTGCTCTGTTCCCAGTCTATCCGGGGTCGGCGCAGTATATTTCCTCTTCTATTCTTATCAGTCAGACGTTATCAAGCCATCCACACCCTTTTGATTCATATCATCCATCACACCGTAAAGGTGCTAGTGATGAATGAATGTACCTATAGAAAAGAGACGGAACGGACCATGTCGAGAGACCAATGAACGGAGAGAGTAGTTGGAATGACAACATTCCAATCCATACGGCTCAAGGTTATGGCTTAGGTTTTACAGCCGGCCGCCTGCCTGACAGCAACCCTCGCAGCTTTTACTCTGTTCGGTTTATCTTCTCGGGTGTCCGTGGCGCGCGGACACCCGCGTGTGAACTGGAGAGCTTTATGGAAGAGTAAACAATTTAAAACACTAGAGGCCGGGTGTGTGTGCAGCACTCCGTGCATTAGCCAGCGCCGACACCTCGGCTTTGTCCAAAATAATGTTTGCTCTCGGAGCGACGGGCGAGATGCCGCGACACACTGCCCACTTCATACAGTTTGATTTACACTTTGAGTGGTAAATCGGCTTGTTGGAAAACGTTGGACACCGGCTACTTAGTGAGCTGCAGTGGAACGGTTTGCTCTTCGAAAAATGTCTCATGTTACCCTACCTGTTTACATAATTTCTATTTCTTTCTAATAATATTTTTGTTCAGTACATAGTTCAGTATGTGCGTTCTTCATTAGGACTGTAGTATAGTCGCGTGGTTACAGCAGATTAGGTATGGTTTTCAACACCTCCTCTCCCATCCATTGCGGTGACTAAGGAAGTTTTCTGGACCTGTGTGATCGTCAGAGGGGACACTAAAGGGCTGGTAATGAAGATCTACCGGTGCATTTACACACATTCATTATAAGTCATACTATGCCAGCTATAAAACACGCTTACGCAAAACGCATTGTAACGTGTATAAACGCATGTACGATGTGCATGTGTATGTGTTATATACATATTTGAAATCAGGAAAACAAGCTCTATAACTTTCCCATAAATACCATTTCAATATACTTACTGATTATTCTAATTTTTACATCAATAAATAGCTCAGCTCCGTTCATACAAATGTACTTAGAAAAAAAACTTTGAACGCGTTTTTCCCAGAAGTTGTAAAAAGGTAAATGGTGCGTTTTTCGTAAGCGCGGCAGTGTAAGCGCCCACAGCGTCCCCTAGCTCAGTTGGTGTCAGACAATCAGTTCGGATTCGTAGGCTTCACAAGTAGACGTGGTAATGTGGGAATATGATAAGGAGGAGTATTTAATTTATAATACTACACGGCGATCTTTATTTCGCGTTTCTATACCAGTATTAATAAAAAATTGCTATGGCAATCAAAATACCTAATCCTTTTTGGTTGCCTGTAGATTAAAAAAATGTGAAAATAAATAAAAGATCTTTTGGAATCTATATTCTTCTGAGTATACGTCGGCAAATTCACTTTGGAATTTATCACTTCATTGGTTCAAGAACAGTTGGTTTAGGGTTTTTATATAACGGGATGTTCGATGATGCTGCGTTAGATCTTCTGAATGGAAAGTAGTTATATAAATACATACATATATAATTCACGCCTATATCCCCGAATGGGTAGGCAGAGGCGAACTAGCACCCTCGCTTTGTCAATTATGCTAGGTCCCATGTCCGATGGTGGCGAGCCTATTGCCATTTATCGGGCACAAAAGTCCCAGTACTTTGTTAGGTGGTAGGTATAAAAGGAACGCTGCTGCCAATTCCTCATCACTGATTTATCCTTAGTCGCCTTGTACGACACCCACGGGAGAGATTTGGGGTGGTGACAATTGTATTCTACTCTGCCGTCACCACACGGCAAAAGTAGTTATATACCCTCCTGATTTTAGAACTCGTGCCCACTAATCATCTACGCTTCTGCATTCCATCATCAAATGTAATTAAGTTCCTTCCTCCTCCAAGCATTCCCCAGCGTTAGTTGCCATGAAAAACCTGTTAACAAAGAAAGCAATGATCAGATTAAAAAAACAAAAGCGATTTTAGATGATGGCCTCTTAAGCGCATTGAAAAGAATAATTCGTTTTAAATTATCCATGGAGTGTATATTTATGGTTTAAAGTGTTGCGTACAGTTTCTCTTTTTTCAGATAAATCTCGTCACGTGGCTGCAGACTTCAATTGATACCTCTTCGCCCCTGCAGGCGGCTGCAACAAAGTAAGGGTGCAACTTTTTCATTGGAACGTGATCAGGTTTCGAGATACGGAGGAGTATATTGTATGTTGCATAAGTTATCGGACCAATTAAGCAGCTTCTTTTTATCCAAAAAGGTCGCGTTGCTTAAATAGACTAAGAGCCGAAGAATAATTTATTGTAGGTGTGTTATTTTTGTACATATATACAAAATCACGCCTATATCCCCAAATATAGGCGTGATGGAAGGAAACAACTTTTACGGATAAGACTCGCGTGTAATTTTGGTGTTTAGCATATTAATTATTTGTGGTCACTGTAAAGTGATCGAAACGTTGGGTTAAATAATTGATATGCCAAACACCAAAATTACACGCGAGTCTTATCCGTAAAAGTTGTTTTATTTCAAATGTGTAGTGCTCGTGCAAATATAAGAAAATATTACGTGATGGAAGGGTTAAAAGAGGTGAATTAACACCCACTTTTCGTCAATTGGGGTAGGTCACATAGAGTAAGTAGGTGGTGAGCCTATTGCTACCTATCGGGCACATAAATAGTATATTGCTAGATGGTACAAGATGCTGCCCATTACTCATTGCTGTCTTTACCCTTAGTCCCCTTGTACGACACCCACGAGAGAGATGGGGGGTATCAATAATGTATTTTACTCTACTGTCATCACACGGCATATGTTATTTTTGTGTGGTGCTTTAATATTCGATACCTAAAATTTAATATTCGATATGTTATTTGTGCTTTAATATTCGATACCTAAAATTTAATATTCGATATGTTATTTGTGCTTTAATATTCGATACCTAAAATTTAATATTCGATATGTTATTTTTGTGTGGTGCTTTAATATTCGATACCTAAAATTTAATATTCGATATGTTATTTGTGCTTTAATATTCGATACCTAAAATTTAATATTCGATATGTTATTTTTGTGTGGTGCTTTAATATTCGATACCTAAAATTTAATATTCGATATGTTATTTGTGCTTTAATATTCGATACCTAAAATTTAATATTCGATATGTTATTTTTGTGTGGTGCTTTAATATTCGATACCTAAAAGTGTTAATAAAGCAAGTTTGACGGCAGAGCCGAATAAAATTATTGTCACCACCCCCAACTCTCCCGTGGGTGTCGTATAAGGCGACTAAGCGATGAGTAATGGACTGCGATTTTATGTGCCCGATAGATGGCAATAGGCTCGCCACCTATTACATGGGACCTAACTTAACTGGCGAAAAGTGGGTGTTAATTTGCCTCTGCCTACCCCTTAGCCTAAATAGGCGTGATTTATGTATGTACATATGTAACATTTTTGGTATAGCAAGCTAAGAATGTTTGGTTTACAAACTAAAGGGTAAGTTGTAACTAATTGAAAACATGCATACATACTATTATATACATAAATTTCTCCTATTTATCTTCGAAGGGATAGGCAGAGGTGAATTAACATCGCCTTGTACGACTCCAGTGGGAGATGTAAGGGGGGATGTATTGTATTCTGCTCTGCCGTCACCACACGGCATCAATTTGAGAGCCAGTTATGCAATATTGCATAGCTAACTACATATTGGAAATTATTACATTGCTCTTCAATTTCTCAACTCAGGACATACGCAAATGCATCATGCGGTGAATGAAAGTTATGACACAATTATTTACGTTATACCTAATTTATTAAATGAAGTATAAAATAGGCCGTGTGGTGACGGCAGAGTAGAATACAATTGTCACCACCCCAAATCTCTCCCGTGGGTGTCGTACAAGGCGACTAAGGATAAATCAGTGATGAGGGATGGGCAGCAGCGTTCCTCTTATACCACCTAGCAATGTACTGCGACACTTTTGTGCCCGATTTATGGCAATAGGCTCGCCACCTATTACATTGGACCTAACATAATTGGCGAAATGTGGGTGCTAGTTCACCCCTGCCCACCCCTTCGGGGATATAGGCGTGATTTATGTATGTAAGTATAAAATAAATAGTGTATGAGCAAGTTTGTCCGTCATTGGATCGATGCTTGACCATTATTACCTCAAGCAAGAAAGGACTTGCTTGTAACGCATGTCAAGCCGTGTTGGTCCCGGCGAAATTCCATTTGCCAGTCGCCTTGTAGTTTTTTATAGGATTCTGCCCTTTTATCCACACTGCTCTTGATTTGCATACTGTGTTATTATTAGTAAATGCCAGTTTGCAAACGTTTTGTTAAAGTATAAGTATATGTCATGAAAAACACCTACACATTTTAATTTAATGATTTTTTTATTTTTTTTTGTAGTAATTTTTGCAGCATTTATTACATGTCCGTACAACAAACAACCTGGGTTGTGTAACGCATGTAATTTAAAATTAAAATTTTAAAATTATTAGAGATAACCCAAAATAACCTGTTTCAACGTTCAGGTAAGAAAGACCTCGACATCTAGGTAATTTTTATTGATATTAAGATAGTATTCACTTATTTGGAATAAATAGTGATTCGTCATTTGACTAGTCAGATTTAATAGTAAGGAGCGCTGCTTAACTAAACTGCTAACTACGGGCGGGTGTCGTAAAAGAGACGAGGTGTCCACTAAGGAAGATTGCCATCTTGAGCCACCCGATTGGTAGACACCAAACCATCAAAACAGCAAGCTCTCTTTGGGTATGGGTGGCCAGGTGCAGGTGGCCGACTGTTAAACCTAAGCCAAAACCTTGAGCAGTGTATGCTGGAATGTTGTCACCTCGATCATTATCTCCGTTCATCGGCCTTTCGAAAAAGGAGGCGACATATATTTGTTCCCGAGTCATGGTTGTGTATATGTTTATGTAGTATATTTTCAACATTTATATACATAATTATTATGATATTAAAAATATGTCAGTCATCTAGTATCCATAACACAAGTGCTTAGGCTACTTATTTTGGGCTAGATGATAGGTGTGAGTGTGAAAAAAAAAAAAGAGGAGGGAGGATGGCTTGATTGCCTCATCTATATGAATAGAAGAGGTTTTTGACAAGTGCTGTCAGTTCTTTTAAGGCCCTGAGCATACATAAAATGAAAACACGGCCGTGTCTCCGTGACATGTCACATGGGGCTTTTTGTACGAGAGAGGCCCGTCCCGGACGGGACGGAGTGTTTTCCCTTTAAGTATGCTAAGGGCCTAAGTGCACTGATTAAGGTCCTTTAAGGCAATATTCCAAAAACTAAAATAACGGAAAGGATATTCAAAAACGCATTTTTAAAGTTAGTTTTATTTAACACCTCATCCCGTTTCCTGTTTTCCGTCCACTAGTATCACCACAAGCTGTGACTTAAGAGAATTTTTTAGTTGTTATTTTTCCATTTGAAATACTTCAACAAATACGAAATCTTTCAACGTATCCCACAAACAAGTATCGATGATTTTTTAATTGAGTTTCAATTTCGAACCACCTCCATGGAACGTGATACCTCGATGAGTATTCTTAAAAGAAGCCTCTAAAGGTAACAGGCAAAAGTTACAGCGGATATTTACTTTTGAACATTCCTCGGGAAGGTAATCCCTTTTGACATCCTTTTGAGAGTTGAATGAATGAGTCGAAACCACGATTTAAGACAACAATGGTGCTCGTTTATTAGGTTACATTATTGTGTGAACACTGTCATAGTTGAAAAGGGATTAGGCGTATTTTCTTTCGTAGTCGTTGTTTGTTGCAAAAATTTTCCAAAAACTTTCGATTTGTACATTATATGATTTGTATTATATTTCGGCTAAGAAGTCCTGACCACAAATCGGGGTGGGGCACAAAAGTCGCAGTACATTGCTAGGTATATGAGGAACGCTGCTGCCCATTCCTCATCACTTATTTATCCTTAGTCGCCTTGTACGTACGATACCCACGGGAGTGATTTGGGGTGGTGACAATTGTATTCTACTCTGCCGTCACCACACAGGTTATAATTTTAAAACGGTCCAAAAATTAATAACATGATTAAATTTACATTGTGTTAAATACTTGTAAAAGTTTGGAAACTTTTTGTATCAGAACAGCATTAGGTTGAACGTAGTTTTTATAAAATTGTAATTTGTATTCCGTTAAATACTTGCAAATGTTTGACGACTTTTGTATCAAAACAGCATTATATTGAATTTCGTTTCAATAAAACTTTGCATTAGAAATAAAAGTTGGTATACTGCTCGCTGCGGTTCACTGTATAGTGAGCTATCTGCTATCAGAGATGGCGCCAGGGAGGTGTAACAACCAATAATTACGGCGCAATAAAATCTCCCATTGTAGCTGCTGTAAAGTAATTCGGTTCACTTCCTGACCATATTTGGTCTAAAGACAAATTTTACAGTTTCTCCTTAGTTAGGAGACTTGCGTGATGCTTGATTATTATACTCGATGTCTGCACTAGTATAGGTACATTCGTTTAGTTTAGTTTAGCTGGGCTTTTTCCGCACTTAGCCCCCTGATTGGGCCATTGTACGTGTCTCCTTATATTGTACTACTCCAACTATCCCAGATTATCCCAAAAACTTAGCAGCCTTTTCAGACTGCTGCAGGGTTCTGGGACCGATGGGGGATTGGAGAAGCCTTGCCCGTTGATCTGCCATCATGCTCCTGCATTCTATAAGCACGTGCTGTGGCGTTTCTTCTACCTCCATGCATCCTCTGCATAGAGGGCTGTCTGTCACCGCAATGGTGAATAGGTTCTTGTTTAGGGAGCAATGGCCAGTATAGGTACATAGGCATGGTGGCAAATTTCACTACGTTCTCCGTCATGTATTTTTAAGATAATGAAAATAATGTAATAAATTAAAAGACTAGGAAATTCTTTTGATGTTGATTCTTTGACTTGTCAATTCTGCACAATGGGATCAACTCAAAATAAAAAAATGCGTTCCTGTTGATTCACTATCTAGAAAATTACTGATTTAATTAACATTCACAGCGAATGGCAATGGTTTACTGAAAATAGGGTAGTAATTATATACTGGCCGGGAATATAGCTCGCTAGCGTAGTGGCACATTAATTCTGTTAGTGTAATATTCCAAAATTGTACCAAATGATTTGTGCCAAGCTGTTTAGCACTACTGTACGTCTCGTCAGCTTTGTAAACACATATTCTCGTTTTTCGTTAGACAACACAAAAAAAACTTTAGCTATTGGCAGTTAGTCTACGTACCTCTACTATAGTCAACCATCCCAGGTCTCCCCTATATTGAGAATAGTCTGGTAAGATCCGTCTTGACCCCTAAACACACTACTGATTCCAATTCAGTGTTCTTTGTAAGCAATTTTAATATAGGTACTTAGACACACAGTCACACACGTAACATGCATGCAAGAAAGGGATGGGCTACATTTTAATTTAAAATGGAAGAGTTTATTCTAGATCAGCCCAATAAGGCATTGCAATTACACTACGTAAGCAATCACCAGCAGGTAGTCATAGACGTAAATGGTAGTTCAAACCTACAGGTGAATCACCAAAAAGCCGTGTAATAGTCATTGGTTTACGTTTTTTTTCGGTGGCAAAGGCCAAAACGTATATTGAATGGTGCGTTATCTTATCAGTGCCAGGCACAAAAGGCTCAAAGCACTTTTTGCACCTCTTTTGTGCACAACTCCGGTTCACACGGCTCACTCCGAATTCTGAGTAACATTGATAACAATGTGTGAAGACTTGTTTCTGCGAGTTGTTAAGTTAATAAGTAGATAAATATAACAAACAAACAGACGTTGTGTCCGGAATATAGGCAAATAGGTTTTAGCAAATCTGCTATATAATATATATATATATATCATGCTGGCCTGTGCGAAACAATAACGTAAACTGTGAAGTTTACTTTTGGTGAGCGACTCACTTTAGAGGAGTTGTAAAAGTTACCAGAGGGAGATTTTCTAGTGTTTGGTTAGTGATCACTTGGTACAATTCACAAATCATTTGGTACAATTGGCCGTGTGCGGACGGCAGAGTAGAATACAATTGTCACCACCCCAAATCTCTCCCGTGGGTGTCGTACAAGGCGACTAAGGATAAATCAGTGATAAGGAATGGGCAGCAGCGTTCCTCTTATACCACCTAGCAATGTACTGCGACTTTTGTGCCCGATAAATGGCAATAGGCTCGCCACCTATTACATGGGACCCAACATAATTGGCGAATCGTGGGTGCTAGTTCACCTCTGCCCACCCCTTCGGGCATATAGGCGTGATGTATGTATGTATGGTTAGTGAAAGGCAAACTACCAACAACTTCTTCTTTCTGCCCTGTTCTCAGTTTATCTTGGGTCGGCGTAATATGTTTCCTCTTTCATTCATATCGGTCAGACGTTATCAAGCTACCCACAATTCCTTTTGATTCGTATCATCCATCACACGGATTTTCATCACACGGAGTCTCTTTCTATATATAGAAAAGAGACGGAACGGATCATGTCGAGAAATCGATGAACGGAGAGAGTGTTTGGGATGACATCATTCCAATGCTTAAAGTTTTGGCTTAGCTTGTTGGTGGTTATTGCCATCGAACATTCGGGTGCCCCAACCAAGGTGCTTATTAGTCTAAACCGGGCAATCTCCTTTAGTGGCTTTTACGACACCCATGAGATGAGCCGGGGTTGGCACATTCTACGATATTTTAAGCATGGGTAAGCTGTATCCTCTGACTCCTCTTGGTCGCGAAGTTTGTCACGATAAAATTACGATGCGCCAATATCAAGAATCCAAGCTGATTATTAAATGTGAGCAAAAATATTTCTTACAGCCTCATAAGTCCACTACCAATCTCGCATAAGTTATGGGCAGTTTGTTCCGCACAAAATGTTCGTGTATTGACGCAGGAGTTTGTGTTGCGTACAAATTGCTCCAAATAAGCACTCTCTGTTATGCAAATATTCATATAAATTTCCTTGCTTAAGACGTTTTCCGGGTCAAAAAATCAAAGGCAGTGTAATTTTTTCTGTTTGTCACATTGTGGGAATGGAAACGCGCTATTGTTCCAAGGAAGCTCGACTTGTCTCCGTCCTTTGAAGATAGTGAAGCTCTTTGAAATACGAAATACTGTCAATTGTTAGTACCATTTGAAACTATTATTTTCATCTTGCGAAGAAACACCTTCGCTCTTCTCTCGCTTCGAAAATTAGAAATGCAATAATTGATTTATTAAAGTTCATACTAAACTAATACATACATACTTACTTACATGTATTGTGAAGTAAATGAGTAAATAAATAAACCACGTCTATATCTCCGAAGGGGTAGGCAGAGGTGAATTAACAACCACGTATCGCCAATTATCTTCACCATGTAATAGATGGCGAGCTTATTGCCATCTATCGGGCATGTTAATCGCAGAATGTATAGTGGTAGGTGGTAAAAGTAATGCTGCTGCCCATCGCTGTCTTAACCATTAGTCGCCTTGTGTAACACCCACGGCTTTGATTCCGGGTGGTGAGGTGACAATTGTATTCTGCTCTGCCGTCACCACACGGCGGCGGCACTAAACTAATAGTGCAAAATAATACGTGAGTGGTCAATTTTCCTTATATTCTTGTTACTTTTTTTAAAGAGTATGAGATCCTCGATCGTATTTTACCATACCCACACATTTTTAAGTCTGTCAAGTGAGAAAACCAATTCACATGTAAAGTTCATAATAACAGAGTGGGGACGGTGATTACAGGCCACTTATGATGCGCTTGTGTGCGCTGGTCACTGTTGCCAATCAACTCTCTTATTAGCGGGAAGATCGTACAATTTGCACTTTGTCGGTGTGGTAACGAAGTGCAGACATCGACCTATAGAGAAGAAATTACAGGGCGAGGTATTGCTAGTGCAACGTCAAGAATGTAGGTGACTTGACATGAGGAAAATTTTCTTAATGACCTGACCATAGAGATGACTTTTCCGCCCGCTACGCGTACGGTTAATCCCAATTCGTGGTCAGGGGGTGATATAAAATTATTAACTTTATATCAAGAACTTTATAAAAAGAAAGCCTGAGATTACATATTTTTCGAATCCGATCAAATACTTACGACCTGGGGCATTCTTTGTTTTATCGCCCTTGGTAATTATACATACATAAATCACGGCTATATCCCCGAAGAGGTAGGCAGAAGTGAACTAACACCCAAGTTGGTAATTATAATCTACTATTTCATCATCAGCAGTGGGAACATTATGCATTGGTCTTTCCATTGGATGGAAATATATGGATGTAACATGTCAGGTTACCACAGTCGTTATGGCAAAATGTCTCAATCGAACTTGTACTTTACGTCAAACAAGCTAATGTTGACATCCAATTGGAGATATCGTTCATTAAATACAAGCAAGGGGCAACTCAAAATTGCATTCCTGCAACAGTAAGTCTTATTGTCATAAATATAAGACACACATAATTTCATCATCATCTTCCTGCCCTATTCGCAGGATATCTGGGGTCGGCGCAGTATGTTTTTCTCTTCAATTCATATAGGTTACATGTCATATAGCCATCCAATCATACATCACCATCCATCCATACAATGGTATTAAGTTTTATTTGAGTTGCCTCTCCCTTGTATTATTGAATGAGCGATATAATATGACAGATTTGAATAGTCTGACGTGTTGTTGTGTACGAAAATTGGTGTTCATTCACCTGTGCCTACCCCTTTTGGGGACGAACAGGCGTGAGTTAACTATACATGTGCATTATGTCTAGTCATGATCATCATCACCAGCTTTTTAATGTCCCACTGCTTGGGCACAGACCTTCCCTATGGATGGAAGAATATAGGAAGAATGGGCCATAACGCACCACGCAGGCCCAGTGCGGGTTGGTTTTATCGATGAGGGTATTAACGACTGCAGATGCAGCCGGAACCAACGGCTTAACGGGCGTTCCGAAGCACGGAGGAATTCGAGATAATTAATTGTTGGTCACCCATTCAATAACCGGCCTTACCGAACATTGCTTAGTTTACGCAATCGAGAGCGAGCTCAACCCCGAGTCTAGTACTAAATTGTAACGTCTTTCAGACGAAGATTTGGCAGCAAGTACTCGCGGACAACCTAAAAGACGGGGATTTCATAAATTTTGTCATTGAAAGGTGTAAAATACATTGTCCGTTTCAATACAGCGCCGTACGAGTGTGCTACAAAGTGCTATTTTACAATCGTGGCCAATGAGACAAAGGCTCGTTATTTACACAATAACTTACTCCGCGATCTTGCGGCAATTTTAATAACATGCGAAGAAAATTTCAAGTGTTATAATTTACAAGAAGCGTAGGAATGAACATTTAGCACGCAAGATTCTTCGAACAACTTCGTTTGAAGAAACTTCTGTGCTAAGTTTAGTGTAAATAAACGTATTAGTGAAAGTAATAATGTAAATACTGTAAAGTACACGCAAAATAGTGTGTGAATATACGATGTTTTTGGCATTGTGATTTTTTGATCTTGCTTTCGTCAATAAAGAGGCTCTGACTTCGTATCTTCATCGGCATCACTAGCCCTTTAATGTCTGCTAGGGCACAGGTGCTATAAATATTTCTTACACGCACAACTATTATCTAGCCCAAATCTAGTAAGTAGCGTACCTAATCATGGATACCTACATAATAAATTAATTTTGATCATAAATTTATCATATTATTTATATACTTACATTGACATAATATAAATATTTGTAATATACTACAACATAAAAACAACCATGACTCGAGAACAAATTTTAATGTCTGTGTTCGTCACAAACCCAGTATTTAAGCCCGGGACCTCTTGACCTGTTGACCACTGATCTGACGATTCATCTTGACAGTATTTATTAGTTTACAAATTATCAGGAAAATAACGACAGCATAGGTATCGTAAATGAACAGGAATGACAGTCAATAACATGACATGTTAATTTATACATAATATGTTTAATGTTTCCGATATTCAATAATGAAATATAATTTTTCGAACTTTTTCAAACCAAAATATTCTTTGAAATCAAAATATTCAAAATATTCTTATCAAAATAATCAAAATATTCTTCCTTACTATATTCTAGGCCATGCATTAGTTAAGTCAAACTTTTGCACGACAACCAGGATCAAAGCTGATTGTCAAGAGCTATACGCCAGCCGCCCGGATTGCGGTAGACGCGGGTTCGATTCCCACATCAAATCATATTTTTTTTGACTACTTTGAAATAGTTTGTACAAAGTCAAATCATCATCTCAGCCGAGAGACGCGCTGTCGGGCATAATAGGCCTCCCTAAAGGATCTCCAAACCGTTCGTCCCTGAGCTGCCCGCATCCAGGCTTCCTGTGACCTTTGCCACATTATCGGTCCACCTTATGGGGGGCCTACAAAAATAGGTCCCCCACAAGGTGGACCTAAAGTCCTAAAAATCAAATAATGTTATTGGACTGATACATTTTTTCGAGGATTGAAACTCTATCCCCAAAGCAAGCCACGTGACAGAAATTGGCGTGGGCACACGCAACGAGGAGGAAACAATGTGATTTTCCGGTGAGATGAAAGGCGGCCTCGGTGGTTGGCGGCCGAAGGGATGAAGCGGTGGTGGATGCGGCGGGCTCGGGCGGCTCAGTGTCGCTCAGGTCGCGGCGCGCGGTGGTCGTGCGGCGAGCGCGCGTGAAGTGATGACTGCGAGATGAGGCTGTCGGTAGTGCTACTGTGGCTGGGCGCGGCGGCGGCGTGCGGCCCGGGCCGCGGCTTCAACCACCGCCACCCGGCGCGGCGCACCTTCCCGTTGGTCTACCGCCAGCACGAGCCCAACTACAGCGAGATCAACAAGTCTGCCAGCGGACCCCCCGAGGGCCGCATCACAAGACACGACGAAAAGTTCAAAGACTTAGTGCCCAATTACAATACGGACATAGATTTTAAGGACGACGAAGGCACCGGTGCCGATCGCCTCATGACCCAGGTAAGTGATACTTGTGAACGTCCCGCCTAGTGAAGTGGTACAAAAGTTTCGTCTCCCCGAGAAGTGCGCGCCGGCCGTCGGAGTTGTTGGATTTTTACGGAAACAATAGCTTTCACGAGGTGTCCTCTGTTTTGAAAACAGCTCCTTAGTGCGCGGGCAGGGACAATCGCCGATGTAAACATCACGCCCGTGGAACAATGCGCGCAGATTGCGGGCGTTACGGTAGCTTCGTAGCGAGCAATTCCGATTGTAGCACTGCAATTACGCAGGCATTGTCAACAAATATTTTGACTCTGTGACAAATGGATGAATGATGAATTCTTTTCAATTTTGATGCCAGTTTTGGTAAATATATGACCGTCATAAAAGTTGGTGTCGAAGTCATTCATTCTCCGTCATGCGTCCTCTTTCACGGTGCCCTGTAATGCCTACGGGTAACTCAATTGTTGAGGGTTACTTCATTGTCAAATGCCTTGGCCTGTTTATCTATTGACTTTTATTTAAACTTTGTCATTAATTCAAGCAGCTAGTTATTTGCGTTTTGTTTACAGTCAAACAATATTTTATCACAAACGAGGGTAGGTAAAATTGATAGTCATAACATACTTGGTATTGCGAAAATTCGATTCTTTTTTTATTATATGTAACGTTGATGTTCTTGCTACAAATGACAAGATAATTCCGCAAGTTTCATATACAACAAGGAAACTAAGCTCGTAAATGTAAACAAATATTTACAATGCCTAACCTAAATATTATTTGCATCTTATCTCATCATTATATAAATGCTAAAATAACAAAACAATAAAAATGTTATTGAAATTATTAAATATAACAGCGAGTCACAAATATTTATATTTACAAATTAAAACAAAAATTATAATTTACCTGCAACAAATACATATCTTAAATAATAATTTATTCGTGAATTTATTATCTGTTTCCGTTAATTGAATATTTATGAGTGTAATTTGCTACTTATTGGCGTCTTCAACTTGTTGCATAAAGTTCAGCGTTTATTGAGCCGTGTTTTGCATAGACAAATTTATTACTAATAATAATTATGCCTATGATAATAAAATGAAATATTTGTACGCATATTATATTAACAGATTTTATTAGACTGTAATTGAGTTGATGTCATCACTTCTGTGGTGATTGGTAATTATTTAGTTAAAAAAATTTGTATTACTAGCACCTACTGATCGATTATTGTAATTAGCTTTGCTTTTATTTCAAAGATTGAAATTATACAAGTACTGAATAAAAAAAGCAAAATTAGTATTTATAGTTTGCTAACTTAGTAAATAAATCGACTACATTATCTCCTATTTATTTTTTCTTTAATTTTATGATTATAATATTTCTAATAATCTAGAGGAAGACCACTGAAAAGATGGATGGATTGTGTGAGGTGTGATATGAAGGTGATGGATGTGAATGAGGAGATGACGAGTGACAGAAGAGAATGGAAAAAGAGGACATACTGCGCCGACCCCAAATAGGATGGGATAAAGGCAGGGCTATGATGATGATAATATTTCAAATAATAATAATGATTGATTTTATAATTTATAACAATACAGTGCCTTGTAAATATTATAACTTTTCCCTTGTTGTATTATGATTTCAAGTTTATATACTAAATATAAATAAAAACGGTTGATTGAATAATTACATACATACATACATACATAAATCACGCCTATATCCCCGAAGGGGTAGGCAGAGGTGAGCTAGCACCCACGTTTCGCCAATTATGTTAGGTCCCATGTAATAGGTGGCGAGCCTATTGCCATATATCGGGCACAAAAGTGTCGCAGTACATTGCTAGGTGGTATAAGAGAAACGCTGCTGCCCATTCCTCATCACTGATTTATCCTTTTTGAATAATTATGTTTTGCAATTTGGGCTGACCAAAGTGTAAATATATTTTACTGACAGCAAATAATAGTTAATAATTCGCCGATCTCAATAGCAAACGTTGTATAGAAAAAATAAATATTATTTTTAGTCGGCATGCTGGCTTGGGACCGAAAATAAAGGAAATGTCAGTGCCAACTTACCCCAGTAGTGCCGTATAAGTTGACTAAGGGGATATAAATATAGCCCGGTGTAAATCAAAAAGCACCTTGAGGCACACCAAAGGTGGAGGAAAACCACCACACCGACTACATACCCAGAGAAGGTTGGTGTCAGGCAGGTAAAGGCCGGCTGTAAAAACCTAAACCAAAACTTTGAGCAGTATAGATTGGCATTATATCATCCTCTCTCCATGCACCGGTCTCTTGAATTCCTTTTCTTCTCTTTTCTGCTATAGGTACCTTCATTCATCTTGCACTGGATTTAATGAATCAAAAAAGAGTGGATGCCTTGATAAAGTCTGGCCGATATGAATGGACGAGGAAAGATAATGCGCCGGCCCTAGTTAAATTAGGAACAGGGCAGGAAGGTGACGATTAAGTACTGAGTTTTTTTGCGCAAATATTCATAGTTGTAATGGTGTAATTTAGGGCACATCCATGGTGATATAGGCTCAGGTAAGCGGGAGTAAGACACATTACCAACCACTTGCCATACAGTTTAGTGCCAATTTGCCGGTAGACTGTTATTGACCGTAGATGATAGTCTAAAAAATGCTTGTAATATTTCCTTGAATATGTAAAACAAAAATCTTGTTCTATACTGTGAGTCTGTCCAGCATGAGTGACGTTAGTTAAAGGTATTTTTTTTACTGAAATTAGGATATTACATATATACTTTCCCAATAGAATAGACATCTGTGTTGGAAATATTCAGACGATCCTTGATATTTGACATAATGTAAGCAGCTAATTGATTATTATTTCCGTCAATAAGATCTTTATATCACAATTATTTTATTTATATGATTTAAACTCTAGTAAGTTTGTGCCTTAGTTTTAAATAATTAATCATAAAGCTTTATTCTCATCAATTTTATTACTCGTGGAGCATCATTTTTGGCACAAAATGCAATTTTACTCAATTTTGGAGGTCCGGTTTAAAATTAGCTGTTTCTATTGACACTGAAGCGTTCCTCGATGACACGTTCTATGGGTATGTGCACCATTACCATTTGAGCTAAGGTTAATTATTTATAAGCACAATGTGTAGTTTTACAATCTATTTGTATCAAAATCCAAAGCACAGTTTTGTACAATGTTTACCGATAATTACAATATAGCATGTATTTAACTGATTAGAACTAAAGAAGTTTATATATTGCCTTCTAATTTGTGGCTTACTTATATATTTCAATTTAACTTATTTTTGTTTTTGGTTCATTATAAAATGTATTTTGTGATTTTAGAGGAGAGTAGGTTAATTTGAACCACGAGCAAAATTGGGCCACATTCTTTCTCGACTAAATAACACTGCTTCGATTAGAACAGGACAATAGAATGCCATCCGTATTAAACAATAATATCGTTATATTATTTTTTAAAAAGAAACACACGTCTTATTGGCTATATACAAATTTTTAGGTAGGTCTTAGTGCTTAGGGAATACTACTAAGTATAAATATGAAATATATAAATAAAAGGTATAATTTCAATACTAAGTAATTTTTTTTTATTAAAAGTGAAACATAATGCAAGTCTATTTATCCCCGAAGGTAGACGGATTTGTATTTACATCCACATTTTGTCAATTATGTTAGGACCCGATTTAAAAATGATCTATTTCGAGACAAATTTTATACAAAATCTGTTTTTTTTAATTTACCTTTGTAAATATGAATTTTGAAGTTACTCTTTCTGAAATAGGCATGACATAATTACCTACATGAAAATGTAATCCAATAATAACAATAATAACGAAAACAACTAAAGATGGTTTTTAGAAAAATCTTACTAAAAATTGTAACGGGGTAGTTTAAAATAAAGAAAAATATTAATAAGCAGAAGGTACCATAGAAGGCTTATTATACATAATTCAGGTACAGTATTGAGGGGCAATAATTTCGTAAATTTATTTCAAACGCTTACATAATAATTTGAAACAACTGAACGACCTATCACATAAATAATTTGAGTTTAGTTTTTCTTTTATTTATATCTGCAATAGTATCTAGATGTGTCCGACTGATATATAGTTCTCCCTTGAGTCGGTAGATGTCACTCAGGCGTATCTGATCGCGGACAGTCAAAAACTAACTTTTACATTTGTAAAATTATACAGCGTTACTAATTAAAGAACGTTAAAAAGTGACAAAGACGTGATACAGTAATGGATATATTATTACAACGTTATTTCTTTATTTTAATTAAGTACGAAAACACAGTCACGGAAACAAATACGGCATGAAATGTTTCCATGGTAAACGTTAAATTGAAACAAATATTTGAAAAACCTGATTTAAAATGCCACCAGTACACGAAGGCCGCTTGGAATATCTCATAAAAAAATTAAAACTTAATTTCTTGGTAATAACTTTTGTAACCGTTATTTATTTCGATAAAGATCAAATTTTACGGACTCAAATGCGTATATTTAGGTGTTTGGCATAGTTTTTATTAAATGCTTATATAATGTTAAAAAATACAAGTGAAATTAATGTTTTAAAAATATAAATAAATGTTTTAAGAGTTAGAACAGTAATGAGGAGTGGACAGAATTAAGCGTGTCTATTGTACCTCATAGCAATATATTCCGGCTTAGGTGCCCGATATATGGCAATAGGCTCGCCTCCTATTACATGGGACTGAAAATAGTTGGCGAAACGTGGTTGTTATTAGACTTCTGCCTACCCCTTGAGGGATGCATGGGCGTGATTTATGTATGTCACCCATATAGCGACGGGCCTTAACGAGAGCTTAACTGCACCTATCTCGGGCCGTGCTGACGTTTGCCATCGAACTCCACGCAGCTTATAATATCATCGAATATGCACCTAGGCTATTGCGAAATTGAGCAGTAAATCTCTCACATAGGAATAACACCGACCGCGACTCGAATGGGTCATCAAACACGGGCGCATGTTGACAAACAAAAGGCCAAACACTCCGTTTGTTGTTCATTATTTCTCCGCGGATCTAGGCCATAGTACAGTCAACAGCCCACCATGCCACCTCAAGCTATCAAATTTCCGCAACCAATTTTGCACTCACGACAAACATGGTAAAGGTTGATTATCGTTTGATGAAATGTGACAGTTTTGTGTCGCCCGACGGCTTTGAGTGTCCTTGTGCAGTTCCCATATCACTAATGTCAACAAATTGTAATAGTGTCCGCATAGAGCGTTCGTTGTTTTTTCTTATTGTTTCCCATGCGAAACGTAGGTGCCTTTAGTATAGATTGTGTCTTTGTATTTTAAAACCCGTCTGAACAAAGCTTTATTATTTAATGTATGTACTCAAGTAATAATTACTGTCTCAAATGAGACCGATCTGTTGATTTAAGCATTTCAATATTGTCTTTTTTTATTGTCAAATAAAGAAAGACAATATTGAAATGTTTTATAATAAAGGTTTGTTTCTACGTATGAACAATAAAATTATGCGAGTAGCTTCGTTACTTCGTGTTTTCTACGTTAAATGAATTAAGGTAGTAGTAGTAATAGTAATTAGTAGTAGTAATTTTTAAGGACAATATAATATAAAAATATACATGTAATAATGTATATTTTGTAATCTTTGGTAGACAGCTTGCCAAGTTGTTGTTTTATACAAACTGACAAATCCAAATAGTCGAGTAATTGTAGACTACTTGACGATTTGAATTAGCATGTTTGCCTGAAACAGTTGAAAACGAATGTTCTCCAAGCGCGATGCGCTTATAGAATCAGCAACTTCAAATCATTGCTATGAAAAGTCAATCAGTTGTATGGCAAAGTTTTGAGATACAAGGTGTTTAAACGCGACGAACTAGAGCAAGTCCAAGCTCACGCCGGACGTCACGGCAGTATTTCAATTCCACCCGTCAACTTGCATACTGAAATAGAGCTCGCTTGTTAAAAGGATGCCATTGTTTACTCACTCATTTGCAAATAATGACTCGTATAATAAGTACGAGTGGATTTGCACAGCAAATATTTTAATAGCCTAATGTACCTTCCCGCGGAATCCAGTTATATGGAGATAATAATCGGAATAAGATGGCCGTGCGGCCGACCAGGCGCAGGTGTGTGCGTGGAAGAAAGCCCGGCGCGAATCTGCCGATGGTTATGTTATGTGCCCGTCGCACCGTAGGCAGCACATAGCCGCCCGAGCCGAGAGCCTTGCATTCGTAAAAATCTTCAAACCGGTTCGATGCGCCTCCATTACTTTCTTTCTGCCTCCACCGTGCCTCCCATTTTAACTCGGGCCCACTTTTTATCAGGAATCGGTATCTCCCTCTAATAGTATTATTTATTTCTCATAAATAAGAGGGAATATAAGTAAAGTTAATGCGCACGGGAAGCGGTATGTTACAAGACAGATGCGTCGAAGATAAATGTGTTATGCTCTTTTCTCTGATGTTGAATAGCGTTGCGTAACCTGTGCGTTGACAGTTGGAATTTATTTACTGCTTCCACAAATTGTAATCTTTATATTTACAAACAATAAAGATAGGTAAATGGTTTACTTTGATGGAAAAAAAGTTGCGTATAGTGTTGTTGAGGAGAATTTTTATTTTATTGAAATATTATGTTAGTGTGATCCTATCTTATGGTGGTGGTAAATAGGTCAACGTTAAAAATCCATGAGATTTTTTTTAGTACAAATCCATTGACGGGCATCTCGTCGGCCGGGGTCGTGTATGCATGTCGGCGAACCGCAGAATAGACTCGCAACCGCATCGCAGGCGCTCCTCCGATTCCAATCGGAATTACTTACCATTTTATGTATGTTTTTATTTAATATTTTATATTCTCGGACACGAATAAGGCCAGCACGCGAGGGGGGTGAGGCGCGCGGGCGGGGGTTGTGGGACATAAATATCTCGGTGATTTATGGGCGAGGCGGTCGCGGGATAGGTCAGCATTATTCAATTTCGTATTTGAGGCTCGGGTTACAATGAGCTTTTACTGCGGTGCGCGCGCGCAGATAGCGAGCAATCCCGATCCCACCAACTTTTGTTATCTAAGTTTTAAGCTCTATTGTAATCCTTAGATTAGCCCGTGTTTGCCGTCTGCTTGTTTGACGAAACGTCCATACTATCTAAAATATTTCTAAGCTGTTTAAATTGTTACTGTTGTGTAAACAAAAATTTTATAAGCCGAAATCGTTTTAAGGACGCTTAATTATAGATTGTTAAATATTGACTTTATTTCATTAGCAGACACTCTAAAGTGGTTTAATTTGTTAGCTGCAAAGACACCGCCGCCCAAATTAGTTACTTTGAGCTTATTAGCGCAGGATAAAAAACATGAACGCGTCCCAATCGCTTTGTGAATAATTGGCTATAATCAAATTAATCCTACAAATTCTACGGTGGGTTTATAACGCCGTAAAAAGTTATAAAGACCTTCTAATAGCCGTATTAACATTGTCTGGTTGATGCTAACCACGATTTATAGACAGAAAAAGAATGCACTTTGCATGGCGCATGTGTCCTTTTGTGTCTGTTGCACGTAGAATGTGTATTAAAATCTCTATAAAAATGCGATCTAAACGCGATATAAGGTGGTTGGCATTCCAATGAAAAAAGAGGTCAAAAAATTTCGATATATTAGTATCCACTAATTTATTAAAAATTTCAGAGCTTAGTAATATTTTTTCTAATATTTTAAATACAAATGTTAAGTATTCGTCAACGTGAGAAGGCGTGAGTTATGCTAAATATGCCCAATTATAAATTTCAAGTTGACTTTGAACTATAATTGACTTCGCGGCATCACATAGATCATACCACTCATCACATACATCATTTACGAAATACGAAGTAAGAAAACAACCTCGTATTTTAACCTTAGTGTAATGATCTCTACAATTTAATCTGTTTAATAGCTTTAGAGGTTACCCTTTTCTAAATAAACTCCTAAACTACCGGTAGAAGCTCGCAACGTTTAGAAAAATCGCAAATCTGCTCCATTAAATTTTCAACTTTGCTTTGCATACAATTGGGTTCAGAATTATTTGAAGACGTTCGACCGTTTCGTATAACCTTAAATGTTGTTATCAGTACATAGACCAATTTATTTTAGTAGTGTTGATCTAAGGAGATGTATCGCCTGCGAATATTGTTTGTTATTACTACTGATCGTCTACGCCATTGCTTGAAAAGGTATATTAACACCTCTTTTCATGTAGATACAAAAACAAATACAACATTATTTCCTGTAATATATTCATCATCATCTTCCTGCCTTGTTTCCAGTTTACTTGGGGTCGGCACAGTGTATTTCCTATTATATTCCTATTGGTTAGATCTCTTGGTCTATTCTATTGGTTATATCTCTTACATTTCATATCCATCAAATCGGAAGGAAGGTGATGAATGCATATGTTGGTAAATGTTGAAAGAACCATGTCGAGAGACCCACCAACGGTGAGTGATTATGATAACAATATTCCGATGAGTTTTTTTAATATAAAATATGAAGTAAATTATTGGTTAAAGAACAATAACTATTTACTACTTTACTTTGTAAAATGTTATAGTTACGTAATACCTGAGTGATTCATGAGGAAATTTTCCCTAACTAGGGGAAGTACGTTGTCCAGTAACAAAAGTAATAGATAGTATTAAGTCTAATACAATATAAATATTGATTGATTAATTATAATGCAATAAGTGACTGTAAACTTTCTTGGAAGTTTCATGTTTTTGCGGAACAAAGTGTTAAATTATTTTAAATGCAACTTAACAAGTTAACAAGCAAACACCCTAATGTTTTGCGAAACGCACCACGAACACTTGTTCAAATACTGCACGCGTGATTCAAGCCAACACTGATATCCTTCGATATTTGCGAGACAAGAGAACAGCGGGTATCTCTTACGGAAGCCAAGGAACTGAGCGAGAGAGAAATATCCAGAAAGATGCTCCTAAATGGAAAGTCAGACTAGGCTCAGCAAAGATGGGTCTTTGAACTCGACAATGTTTGCTGTATAATTTATATGAGTTGCCTCCTCAGGTGGTGATGAATTAACGATTTGCATCTCTTTAGTGAACGTAAACAGGGGTGATATGTAAACACAAGTGTTAAATTTGTGCGGATTCTTAGCTAAGTATCTGGGGAGGTATTCATGTAGACAGCGCTCGTCATCGCACAACTAACACTTGTAATAAATGTTGGTATTCCAAATCTCAAATTTGGCTTTAGGTATATTAAAATTATATTAACCTACAAATAACTCGGCGCTATTTATGTTTAGTAATATGTTTTTTTCTAAAACCAGGAAGCGGTAATAGGAACACATGGATTTCTTAAAGTCAACAGATATCTGTGTTGTTATCTGTCAGTTTAAAAAGGAAAAATTAAGGATTGCAAGATATTACAAAACAATATGAGTTGCAAAAAGTGGTACGGTGTTTTGTTGGGCTGCCAGCGTATGTTTTAATTACTCACGGTAATATTTGCTCTGGTACTGCCGGCATATTAATGGAATTTGTAGATTAGTGCTTGAATGAATTTGCGATTCCAGAAATGACACTGTATATGTACTGACAAACTTTAATTTGTGTGAGAAAAAGCGTTTAGGCATTTTGCGCAATAGCAATAGAAGTGCGTACCTAGTTACTAATAACTACCCCACGATCTATATCGAGATCTATAAAAAGCATCGTATTTATAAACCTGTCTTTTTTTAGTATTAGCTATAAATAGCCAGGCCACACTTATGACATATCTCATATATAGTTTTGTTTAGCTAAGGTAAGGTAATAGAACCTTAAGGAATTAGAACTTTCCCGTTTAAAAAAATATTTTTAGGTTAATTATATTTATAATAATTTTCTTTTAGAACCTTAAATTAATCAGGTTAGATTGAAACAACGTTCGTAGGGTATATAGCACAACTAATAATAATAAAAACAGTTTTCTATAATGTGCTGATTTTGTTATATTGAGACAAATAAAATTACTCTTAACTTTTTATGCCAACCTTCCGTCTATGGTTTATCTCCATGTTATCTGTCAAACCTCAGTCAATGCTAAGCACGAGCTACGCCGGGGACTAAGTCCACATCACATAAAGTTTATTACAATACAAATATAATAATTCCTACAAAGTTTACTCTGAAATTACACAAAAGGAAAGAATTGTCAACTCAAATTTGACTTGGTTCACATTACTTACAAAATAGCGAAGTAAATATATTGTAAGTTCTGTACCGCAATGCTTCTCAGACTAGCTTATGGGCTTACTAAATGTGGTGGTCAGTAGCAATTTACCTGACAATGTTAACATCTTTGAACTATGTAGTGCCCGCAATGTTTGCGTCGCAATATATTGCAATAAATTGTATGACATCAGCGTCATTGGTGGTAAATTTTATAATTATTGGTTCATAAAATAATGATTTTACAAAGTTTTACAGTTTCCCCAACAACCGAACGGTTGTTTGTTCAGTGTTGAAGGTAGTCTAAACGAGCCATAAAATTAAATCTTCCTTGTGTTATATTTTTGCCACGAGTCCAGACTTTTTGTAATCGATTAGGTGCAAGTGAAATTATAAATGGTTTTTATGTAAGTCAGCTATTTAGGACAACTATTCGTGAACTCATACATCTCAGTAAGCAGGTATTATTATTAGTTGTTTATGTGTGTACCGAGTCGTTATCCGTTCCGTGTGTTATCGATGGCTATTAGTAATTTATTGCTTTCAAATGGTAAGCGCTCTCTTCCTTGCTTTCGCAATGGGTTATGATCTGTTTTCTCTTTGATATGAATAATAAAGATGATTCACCGAATCGACGAATGATATAGTGAATAGGGACCGCTTTCATAATCGACAAGTTACTCGGGATCATCTAAAAATAGATCCAATTTTTTTAACGTTTGCACAATGCATTAACGCTTTATTTTTAAAGTGGTTAATATTTCATTCAGCCGATTTCTGAAACACATGTCAACGAAAAATGTCAAATAAGAACAAGCTATTAATCTCTAATTAGAAGAAGTTTGGGTTTCTGACAGCCGGTTGCACAAACAGATTTTAAATTATAATGTTTTCTTTAAACTCTAATGAAACGTCAACTTGTTGCACAAAACTCAAATTAGCGACGATTTTAAGGCTCTTTTAAATTTATCTAATGAAGTGTCATTCTTGCACATTAGCTAGTATTTTGCGTTGCACAAAACGACATTAACACCAAATGGGCGCTAAAGGACTTTTATTTTGACAGTTGGATGTCAGAATTTTTAATGACTGCCTAGGCAGTCATTAAATTTTTCATTAGGGGTACTATTGTATTAGTTAGTTCTTAAGTTAGTTCTTAAATAACATAATACATACATAAAGCACGCCTATATTCCCGAAGGGGTAGGCAGAGGTGTATTAGCACCCACGTTTTGCTAATTATGTTAGGTCCCATGTAATAAATAGGTGGCGAGCCTATTGCTATTTATCGGGCACAAAAGTCGCAGTACATTGCTAGGTGGTATGAAAGAAACGCTGCTGCCCATTCCTCATCACTGATTTATCCTTAGTCGCCTTGTACGACACCCACGGGAGAGATTTGGGTTGGTGACAATTGTATTCTACTCTGCCGACACCACACGGCCTTCTTAAATAAGTAATCATGTAAAACCCAAGCCAAAACCTTGAACGGTATGTATTGGAATGTTGTCATTCCAATCACTCTCCGTTCATCGGTCTCTCGACATGGCCCGTTCCGCCTCTTTTAATTATATTCATTCATCACTAGCATCGTCGAGGCTGATATGAATCAAAAGGGAGTGGATGGCTTGATGACGTCCGACCAATATGAATGGAAGAGGAAACATACTGCGCCGACCCCAGATAGACTGGGAACAGGGCAGGGAGTAGAAGAAATAAGTAATTATTTATTTAGGCTTTCACATTATTTATTCAATAAACCATAACAATGGCAATCACACCCAATGAATAGTTATGACACATCAAGGACCTCGGCGAGGAGGCAATTAACTCAACTAATAATCACTTAATTAACAATTATGTCACTGGTACCAAAGATGCCGGCAGCATCAGATCCACGTGGCGTCGCCACCTCTCAACCGCATCCGTTCGCACTTCGTTTGTAGTGACACCGTCCGAGCTGGCGGGATACTCTACCAAACTGCTACTTACTGGCACTGATAAAGCAGCGTGCCTATATCTGAAGTTGAACATTCGGGACGAAATGTATTGGATCATTGCCTGAAGTTCGTCTGTACCTCTCTTCCTAACATCTGTTGATATTTATGGTGATTGGTCATCTCTTAATGGTGTACGGCGAAGACATAGTTTGATTTGGATCAATTTGTCGGTTAGGTCCGCTTATAGCACGCCACCTATTTATTCCGTGGGTTCGGATGCCATCCTCGTCGTCAATTTTTGTATATATTAGTTCTTAAATAAGTAATGATGTATTTATGTTTTTTACAATAAATCAACATAACCATGAAAATATTGACAATGTCAATCACACACTGAATATTTATGACATTAATTACAGCTAAAACATGACGCTTGCGTTTAATTTTCATTGATTTGACAGACACAAAACAAAAATTATTTGAAATAGGTTTAACGAAACGCAACCATTCCCTCTGTTCCCTCAATTGACAACATTTAATTTTTTCAACATACCTTTATCATGATGTTATATGAAATTAAACCGAAAATGAAGACACCCATATTTTTTATTTCTTCTGAATTCCGTCGTTTTCATACAAAAAATCATGATTGAAATACCGGTCATTCTAAACAGACGTAAGTGCCAAATGACGTCACTTTCGTGGACGAATGGCAAAATCACTCTTGATTCGAAAAATAAAAATATCACTTGTCAAAATTGAAGAACTAGCGTTTCCGGTGTCGAAAATAAAAACATTTTATCTGAAATGTTTGAAATTAATTTCAAAGTCAAATACATTTTAAATTAAAGTTTATGAAGGATTTCATTTTATTGCTACTCTATTATTGTTAATTTCGACGATGACAATTAATAACATTGGATTTGATTTATGACTGACGTCTGTCATAATGTCTATGATAACTTTTTTATTCTTCCACCAAGAAGGCAAATGTTTTAATTCATACATCCCCGCCCATGGCGTCATCGCATGATTTTTAAATTTTATTTTTTTTCTCTGTTAATTACAGTAATAAAAAAAATTAATAAAAATATTTTCGAAGTCAAGATTGGAAAATAAAGAAACGGTAATTTTATTTTGGGAGGTTGCTATTTTTGAAATGTTGTCAATTATTTGTTGTTGGCAGCACTGTTTAATGTCGCCATTAGTTGGTCTATAACTAATGGACCCTTATATGGAGCTGATAATGTTTTGTGCAACGTCTTTATTTTGACAGAAAACATTAGCACTAATGTCTCTTTAACTAATGAGATTTTAAAGGAAAGCTTTGTGCAACCGGCTGTCAGAAACCCAAAGTTGTGTGATAGACTGTTGATTGCTAGTTCATTGTGACAGTCTGTTAGCTAATTAACTATTTGACATGCGTTTCAGAAACCGGGTGTTAAACTATTACCCGCGTAAATACTTCTGTTAATTCTGTTAAGTAACTAGGCCTTATCTTTATCTTATGTCATCATCTGGGCGTCTGCCCCCCACTCTGCCCCCAGTCACCCTGTTTGGCCAACCGATTCCTTGGAAAAGGAGGGTCAAATATCTGGGTGTCACGCTAGACCCCTCGTTATCGTTCGCATCGCACATAGACACGGTCAGAAACCGGGCATACTTTGTGCTCGGACGGCTCTACCATCTTCTAGGCAGGCGGAGTAAAATGTCACTTAGAAATAAGTTGACACTTTACAAAGTCTGCGTCCGTCCAATCATGACGTATGCTAGTGTAGTATTCGCGCATGCAGCCCCGTCGCGCATCAAAAGGCTGCAAGTCATTCAAAATCGCTTTCTACGTATGGCCACCGGGTGCCCATGGTACATGCGAAACGTAGATCTACACCGCGATTTCGATCTCCCAACCATAGCGCAGTACATGAAGAACGCTTCGAGGCGTTTCTTTAACAATGCTCCCCACCACCCAAACCCGCTGGTAGTCCAAGCGGCGGATTATTCTCCGTTGCCCAATGTAGGGCGGGCCTTCCGTAGGCCCAAAAACGTTCTCATCGATCCGGATGACTCAATCACACAGGCCAATCAAAGAGCCGAACACACCACACACACCCTTCCTACACACCGCACTCGTCGTATAAGAGTGCGAAGACCCGGTCTACACACAAGGCGCTTTACCAGGTACACTCGTGTCCCTGGGCGCTTCTCGCCCCCTCCCCCCACTACACGGCACGCCTGAGCCGAGGTCCGCGCCTTTAGAGGCACCCTCAGGCCTGCCGATCCAAGCTCCGACTCGGGCGCCCTGCGAGGCTCTCCGCGGCAGTATACCTCCCTCGGGAGATGTCGTCCCCACACGGGGGACGCCTGCTGTGAAGGCACCCTCACAGGGAGTGCTCGACTGCAAGGCTTGAGGACACGTTTGGCTTTAGGTCAAGGTCTTCGCCTTCCCCAAAAAACCCGGTAGATGCTGTAAAGGCCTCTCGGCCAACAGCCTAGGTCCATTCAAAAAAAAAAAAAAAAAAATGTCATCATCTTCCTGCCCTGTTTGCAGTTTATCTGGGTTCAGCATGGTATATTTCCTCTTTCATTCATATCAGCCAGACGTCATCACGTTAATTAAATTCATTTCCCTTTGAATTCATTTCATCCATCACATCGGAATGGTGGTTGTGATGTCTGAAAGTACAGAAAAGTAATGGGAAGTCTAGTCTAGTCTACAATACACATGGAGGCCTTGTCGAGAGATTTATGAACGGAGAAAGTGATTAGAATAGCAACAATCAATACTGCTCAAGGTTATGGTTTAGGTTTTACAGCCGGCCGCCTGCCTGACCGACCCACTTTGAGTATACTGTTGTTGATGGTTCCTCCACCATTCGGGCCAGGTGTACAATCTAAGACTAAACCTTATGTAGCTTGGTTAGGATTGTTGTCATGCTAATCATCTGTCTCTGGAAGTGTTGCTTTTCATCACTTGATAGAATAAAATCATTATTTAAGCTGTGAGACACCTGTGCTCCAAGCAGCTTCCCGCGACCTTTACTGGATTGGCGGTCACTTTTTATTCTTCACTACTAGGACATTTACGTTGTGATGGATGATATTATTTAAACGGGATTGGAATAAAAAAAATGGGTGTCTTGATTTTCAGGTTTCTTCTTCTTTAAATAACTTCATAATAAAAGTATATTGAAATTGTGGAATGTTGTCAATTGTTGCTGGTTGATATAAGGTATAATATTGGTACCTACACATTTTAAACATTACAATATCAATTTGCAGTTACATCTCAGGGTGGGTTCATAAGTCTTAAGTGGCCGTTAAAATCGGGCAGGGCAAGGTCTGAGCGTGTCGATCGGCACTTAAAACTTACACCCAATAAAAGTGCACCTCGCAAGCAGAGCCCGGTAATTGGTCCCAGCATGATTACACCCGGTGCGGCGCGGGCGCAACGCGACCATACATTTACGACTCCCATTGGGCGTTTTTCCACTCAACGGTCCGGCACCGGCACGGCGATGGCACAGCCGTGTCGGGCACCGGCGTCGGGACTTCGTTTTTCCACTACACTTGCGCCAGCCGGTGTCGCTGCTGGTTTACGTTTGGGTACACGGCTTTTTTGGGTACACGGCTACAATACACATGCAGTTTTAACATTGCCGGAAGTGAGCTACCGGCACCGGCGACGGCACCGGTGGAACTCAACGCCGTGCCGTTGCCGGCGCCGGTGAGTGGAAATAAATGGCCATATATTTCATACATTTTTGCATCTCCGGCAGCCGGGCCGGTGCCGGCGCCGGCGCCGTGCCGGTGTCAGACCGTTGAGTGGAAAAACGCCCATTGGTTCCGTTTAATGACCTGTGACAAACTGACTCGGGCTAAAATGAGCTTGTAATTGCATTTCTACAATTAAACGCTGAAACAGTTTTGATGGACCATGTCCGTCACAAAGCCGGGCCAGTACCTAATATATGTGTGGTAAAGTGAAAATTGTTCAATTTGTTTTTCCCAAAACGTCTGTAATCTCAGCAGTTTATATGTGTTATTTAAGAGTTATATATTATATATACATACATTTACGTATCACATTCACAGTCATGAAGCTAATCAATATCAAGTCTGTCGGTCATAAATCAAATCCATTGTCATTAATTGTCATCGTCGAAAATAACATTAATAAAGTAACAATAAATTTAAAATCCTTTCGAGACTTTATTTTTACTAATTTAAAACGTGTTTTAATTGAAAATTAATTTCAAAAATTTCAAATAAAATGTTTTTATTTTTGCCACCGGAAACGCCAGATTGTCATTTCGCAATTTTTTCGTGACTGTAGCGTCATTTGGCGCTTACGTCTGTTTAGAATGACCGGAATTTTAATCATGATTTTTTGTATGAAAATACGGAATTCATAAAAAATAAAAATATGGGTGTTTTCATTTTCTGTCAATTTTTATATAACATCATAATAAAAGTATGTTGAAAAAATGAAATGTTGTCAATTGTCACTACCCTTCCAGTCGTACAAGGCGGTTAAGAATTAAACAGTTAATTTAAGATTATTTCCTGTCATGAAAGAGGTTATAGGAAGTAATCTGGCAGTTCTTGTGCAGTGAAATAACGACACAGCGCCACTATAACCTTTATTCGCCGACAACAATACAGAAGTAAAAACGAAATTCCACATATTCCGAGGTTCCGAAGGTAACATGTAAGAAGAGGCGCAGGCGCCGCGGGGCTCCCCCCCTCCGCGCCCTTACCTTTATTTATATTTATTTACCTTCCCTTCATTCACAGAGCCGCCCTTTCGGCCTTTTTTGCTGTCCACAAATATTATGAAAGAACCTGCGGCCGGGGAGAATTTATTGTTGCATTTTATCTGCTCTTATCATGGATCTACCAATGCGATTGGTGCATTTAGTTAAATTCGGCTTAATGTTTATTCAGAATAAGATTTTTGAAGCCAGTTATTAAATTGATATCGATTGAATTGGTAATTTATGAAATAAATATACTCACATAATTGTGTCAGACATTATTAGGTATATAACACCGAGGTGAATCTATTTTAAAATTAAATTTGATTGTTTTTATTATGATATTAAAATAAAGGCAAGGCTTTGCAAAAAACTGACAACGTATTCATAAATTTTGGCCAATGGAACAATATAAAACTGGAAGATGTAAATCATAACAAATAGTTGCCCAAAAGATCAAATCTTCACCCCGTCAGGATGGTGTGACGGGCGACGTTCACGTGCATCAGTTATAATGATAAATGGCGTATTTATTTATCCGACGAGCCTAAATAGCTATGGTAATATTGGCCCTACAACGGCACAAAAGGTAACAAAACACAAAAGTTGAAAAAGGTAAACCGCGCTATTTACAAAGTGGCCAGCGAGGACCACACAACCACAATCGCGCCGCGCGTGCGACTCAACCGCTCGAGAGAAAAAAAACCCTTCCCGACATAGATCTTTTTTTCGGTTATAGATCTCGCATTTTGGTGGTGTGATTTGTGACTTTCGAAAATGTTAATGGCACCAGCGATTGTCTTTTTAACGATATCCATTGTTCTAGCTTGGATATCGTTTTGATAGGAAACTGGCTAGGATTATTTTCTGGAGGTATATTACACAAGAGTTCAAAATCACCAGCCCGTTAATAACCCGATGCTGGAGTATAGGCCTTCCTTGAGGATGGTAGAATATAATGAGCATGGGCCATAACCCGGAATTGGTGGGTATTAACGATTGCAAATGCAGCCGGGACCAACGGCTTAACGTGCCTTCCGAACTCGAGATAATAGATTTTTTACCCATCCAATGACCAGCCTTAGAGAATATTGCTTAGCTTACGCAATCGCAATCGCAGGCCAAGCATTGTCTTAGACTGCACCATCGAGCTCAGGGAAGCACCATCAACAAGGAAGCTCTTGCCCTGCCAAAGAAGAAATCGAGCTTCACCTGGAACCATCAACCAAAGAGGGACTGGCTATTTTATCACAATTGTCGTTATACAATAATGCTGTTAATATTATTATTATTTAGCGACAGATTTTGATAAAATGGTGGTAGCTAGCTAGGCGGGCTTGAAAGAAGTCCTACCACCAACGACCAATACTCTCGTGCTGTAAGTCCTCTTACGACACAACAGTACCAATTGGTTATTAAATTATTTAATAACAAGATTACCGGGTGCTGTTTCGGTAAAAACGCGAACTGTTAGTGAATGCGCGCACACGGTGTGTTTACGCGATCGGCGCAGGCGCTGACGGACGATGAGCATACGCACAGACTGACACCGCGCCGCCCGGGCCCGAATTCTGACTCGGGCTATTCTTAGCCAGATAATTCGAACGTATTGTTTTGCTATTTTCGTTCCCGGTTTCTGATAAGGATTTTTTAACTTTTTGTAAATATTTGAATAGTGCTTATGGTAATGATTAGATTATTACACCAATAAACTCGTGACTTTATCACGTTCACGTGACGAGAGTGTTAATCGACACAGCAGATTATATACAGTAGGTAGTTATAAAAAAGAAAAATAATAAATAAATACAGTAATTGGTTTTACTGCCGCACTCAGAGACGTCAAATAACGTTAACGAGTACTTAACGTCAAAAAATGACAATTCAAAACTAGTCGCTATTCTTGCCGGGCCTATGGTCTAGATTTTAATGAAAAATTTTGAAATTAAATACTCATTAAAGTTAATTGACGTCTCTGAGTGCGGCAGTTAAAGTCTTGTGTCTCTGGTTTTGCTGCGCTTGGGATTTCCAAGCATGCTTCCTTCCTTTTTGGCACGTCTAATTTATACCTATTATTATTGTGCGTTAAAAGTATTCATAGAAAATATTTAAAATGAAAATTTGATTTAAAAAATAAAATAAAATGGCGTATTATCGGAAATAACAATTTTAAATTAATAATAAATTGGCCGCGTGGTGACGGCAAAGTAGAATACAATTGTCACCACTCCAAATCTCTCCCGTGGGTGTCGTACAAGGCGACTAAGGATAAATCAGTGATGAGGAATGGGCAGTAGCGTTTCTCATAAATGTATGTAATGTACTGCGACTTTTGTGCCCGATAAATGGCAATAGGCTCGCCACCAATTACATGGGACCTAACATAATTTGCGAAACGCGGGTGCTAGTTCACCTCTGCCTGCCCATTCGGGGATATCAGCGTGATTTATGTATGTATGTATGTATGTACAATTTTAAACATTTTTAACAATTCTGTGAAAATATTAAACATTTATTTCTGTAAAAATATTACGTGGTATATCCAAGAGTTGACGTAAAACAGACAAATAATCAATGATCCATTGCCGAGTAGTAGGTAATTGTGGTTAGTTAAGTCATATCTTATCCGCTAAACTAATAAGGTAACCGTAGTAACTTGAACAGTAACAATAATTTGGACCAGATGCGTCGTTAGCGTATCGACTATTTCTCCGTAAGCCGCGCCACGGCCTTTGTCGAAACAATTCACGGTATGCGGTTGCATCAATGTTTTTTCCGAAGATCATTAAACACGCGGAGGTTCATAGATACACGCTATTAGTTGCGTTTACATATGCACACATGCGCTACTTTGGGGATTGTAATTGAATGTGGGCGCGGTGGCGCGGCCTAACCTAATTTACATTAATGCAAACGAGGAGCATTGTTCAGGTGTGAAACGCTAGTGTCAACACAAGGCCTCTGCTCAAATAGTTTATTAGCTCCACCCAGCGGTGTTCTGGCGGCCAGACCTTTGTTACACTGACAACCCTTTAAAAGACACGCATACTTAACGCTTAAATACAACCATACTTAAACGTGCCGCGTCGGCACACAACGCCGGTGCTATGGTGGACCTAGACACCATACGGAACCACAAGAAACGTACGGTTTTCTGTTGTTAAATTCAAGCGCACTTGTACAATCGCTAACTCGAAAATTTGCATGTTAAACAGTGTGCGTTGCGTATCCTCCATATTGCTAAACCTAAATTTAACATTTTTTTGCGAAAATTTTGCTAATTACAGCAATCAATGGTAAAGTTTTGGTCTCCTTGTGGTCTTGTGAAACCCTTAATACTAATATAAATTGCGATGTGCCCAGAAAACGCCTCCTAGACTTCATGTCCTGTTCCCGGGTTATTTGAGGTCAGCGTAGTACTTCTTCCAGTCTAAAGGCATATTGTCGATCACAAACGCACAAACTGATACGGATGACAACATTCCAATATGTATTGTTCTATGTTTTTGCTTAGGTGGGTGTTAAGTCTGTTACAGTCAGCTGCCTGTCTGACACCAACACTCTTTGGACCCTGATGTAGTCATTGTCACATTCTACGTTATTTTTTCGCTCCAAGAGTGGTCTTAGAAGCATGGAAGATACCCAGAGGTACCGCCTATACCTAAATTATCTAATAATATTGTTTTGAAAGAGATAATAACTGCTATTATACAATTGTATAAGATTTCTCCGGTTCTGTTTTTATTAAATGGTACTTACCAGTGAATTGTCGTAAATATTATCCGCTTTTGAAGTAAGATCTAATTTAACCAAGTGCTATTACGAGCACCAAGGTACGGGGAATGAGAATAAGCCGATGTAACGGCCATATGATTTGAGTGCAACAAATTGTGTTGGTCAGGGTGTGTCGAGGTCGTTGACTGAGCCGGCCGGGGCTGTGGTCGTGCTGAAACACAAGAAGATCGTAGCGGTCACCAGTTTTGTATCACAACGCCCGCGCGCGCAACTGACCACGTTGTGGTCGTATCAAAGCATCTCACGCTTCTTACTCTGCGTGCGCTGTGCATTACGTAGGTACTTGCGCAAGATATTTGGCAATTGTTACCGTTGAACAATGGTAATGGACGGTAAATATATATTTTTTTGAGTTGAGTTGATATTGTGATGTGCAATGGACATCAGTGTGATCAAAAATATAGGCACGTTAAGTCGTTGGTCGATAAGACCACTAATCGACACTAGGCTATCGTAGGCGTTTTGGTGTTTTTACATATATAACCTATTTATCCCTGAAAAGGCAGCTTATGTAAGGCTACTTGTAATACGGCACTACGGCGCGCCTATCACGGTATTTCTAGGATTTGGGACGCTGCCGCCCGCCCATTCTTGATAAAAAAATATAATCTTTGGATGGCTTCTGCAGGAGATGGAGATAAAAATAGTGAAAAATGTAGTTACTCTGCCATTTCCATACGATTATGGAAATCCAATTCGGCTTGAAAACGGCTTCTTATCCAATTGCAAGTGAACGTCATTACGAATGTTATAAAATCAAATTAGGTACCACCATAAAGACAAGAGCGTTAGATTATAACAATTCTGTTGGCCATCATTTTTTATTTGACCGAAATCCGATAACAGCAGTGACATTGCGTTTGAAGAGATGTAATTTAATCGGACGGGCGTTCGCGAACGGGTGACGTCACAAGAAGACAATGGGCGATCATAAATTAAAGTGACAATCTGCCACCTCGGAAATTAATCTTTGCATGTTGTGTGTCGTGTATCGGCCGGCTGTCAGTAAACAGAAAAAATGCCAATTGACTCTCCTCGGAAGGTAAAGTGCATTCTTGTGTTGTTTAAGTCAATTCGCGGGGATGTGCGAATGTGTTATCGTCAGTTGTTAATGTTTTTATTAGCTATCAGCTCGCCGTATTAACATATTTTATAGTTATGATTCACGAACTTTATTTGGACCCAATTATTTTGCGTAAACAAACAATCAGTGAGAATGGCTGTTGTTTTCGTTTATTATGTCTGACAAGGACAGTGAAAGTAATATCGTCTTGCATCGATTTATTACACTGTCAATAAAGAAATAGCGTAACACTTGGTACTTGGATGTTAATGGGCTTATATTGTGTAGAAGGCCACAGAAACTTACTACGCATTGTGAAAAGTATTAAGGTACCTCGGTGAAATGTGGTCAGTGAGTAAGTATGTCATCACTTAAATCTTAAAAAGTACAAGATACATAGGTACATACTCGATGGACGTCATTCCTAATTGTTTTTTTTTTATATTAATACAGATTACGTGTCTTATTTCCTATAATGCGTTAAACATAGCCGTTCTTTATTAGTTTTTGAGCAATATCACATCAAGCTTAAGCTGATCATAATTATTATTCCTCCCCTTATATTTTTATAGTTTATATGAAAATAGTAGTTATTTATTTTAAGGAATCATTTATATTTCAAGTTTCATAATACTCCCATATTATTTCAAAATATGTAAAGATCATTATAATTTAGCACGTGTGTCTAAACGCAAATTATCTATATTCGTTGTTAGTACGTTCATTAAAGTTTACAGCTATGTTTCCACACATGATCACAACATATAGTTAGCCTTCTAACAGAAATGCAGAGCTTAATGACATCAAGGGTGAACTTTGTCCATTATTCCACGCGTTAAAGTACCTAAATATAAGTTTTAATAATAAATCAACAAATTTAACTTTTATTTCTTGGACAAACAGCATAGATTAGATTAGAATAATATTGTAAAGGAAACTATTTTGTTTTAGAGAAGTATTGAATGTTAAATGAAAGATTTCTTACTTTTTCAACAATTTTAGCCTATTAAATATATTCTTCCGACAATAGCCCTAGGTAGGATTTGGCTACGTTTTTCAGGCCAGTCGTCTGCCCAAACGAACCTCTGAGGTAATGCTGGTGTTGATTTCCTTCTCCCTACCGCACGGATACGCAAAAACTCCAATATTTATATTTTATCCAGTACTAAATGAATAAAATAATATAAATTGAAGGCAGTTTGACCTATGTCTGGATTACGCCTGGCCGATATGAATTGAAGAAGAAAGATGAGCAGTCCTAGTAATAAGTACCGCAATCAATCAACCTACTAATTAGTACATGCCCGGTAGATGGCAATAGGCTCGCTCCCCCTGTTGAGCACAGGGCACCTAGCATAGTTGGCGAAATAATTAATGTGTGGTAATATACCTCTGCCTGTCCCTCGGGGATGAACAAGCCTTGTTATTGTATAACCATAGAACGTTCATTTTTCAAAATGGCTGCTGCCAGTACCGTTTGATTAAATGTTAATTCTGTTAGTTAGTCTTCTATTTGCAAGTAGATATTAGAATTACATTTTCCGCTTTCTGTTTGGCGAGTGTGATGAGTATGTACTCTGTTAATAACTCTCTCGGGTGGGTGCCGGCTGGGTTTGTTTACTTTGTAAAATCTTCGATTATTTGCATTAGCATACGTTACAACAATACGCGTGGCCATCATTTACGCAAGTATCGGCTGGATACCTGTGTAGTCTGAAGATAGGATCGTTGAGCTCTTCCGAGAACTATGAACAGTTTCCGTTTAGCCGTTTGCTGTTTTAAAGTGCAAAATAGTTTTTTATTACATTATTTTTCAGATTAAAAGATACATAAACGTTTCCGTTTAAACATTTGATGTTTTATAGTGCAGAATTGTTTTTTATTACATTGTTTTTCAGTTTAAATGATACATACTATGTCATATTATTTAGTAAGATGTAATATAGTATACAATTTACCATAATTATAGTTAGGTACTACTATATCTTTTGCAGAGTGCAATAAAATATGTAATGGAAAACGTTTGATGGTCACTTTGACTGGGAAATTACCTGAAAAAACTATTGTTTTTTCTTGAATACAGTGGCGAAAGTTTTCCTTATTCAATGTTCCATTCGCGAATGTAAAATTCTCACTGCAATTACTTTTAGATCATTAATATTTCACTTTTATTTGCTATCGGAAACTACCTGCTTCTAATATTATACCTACCTTAGTACCTACACCAGTAATTTAGTTCAATCGTAGATCTTTCGGGAAAATATTCGCATAAAGTTCAGTGGAAATAGCCGAAGCTATAGATTTGTATTCCCGATCAAAGTTTGGGACTATAAATGTGTCAAGCTCCATTTTAATTGGTTTCAGTGGTAATGTCTTATACGTTTGTTGTTGGAAAGGTTTCATGAGCATATAATTGGTTTTCTTTATGGCATCGTTGTTTGCATGGAAAGGCATTCGTACAAATGCTCAGGCTCGTTTACGACCGACTACCACATTGGCGATTTTATTTGCGTGCATGCCTATGGAACGTCAGCGGCGTTTTTATAGTGTTTTAGTGAATTTATGTACTCTCCCGCCATACATTGAAGGCTTATTTACAAAATCTATGTACCTAATTGAAGACATAGGCGGCATTGTAACGATTCCAGAATTTATGGGAGCGCGCCGGGGCCGCCCGGCCCATGTGAAGGTGCAACCGCATTCGTTATGTTCTCACGGTACTTGTCTTTATGTCCCACTCGCTCTTCCTATCATGCCCATTATATATCTTTGTCATTTTGAGACGCAGCGCTGAGTTATTTATTTTTGATATTCATAAGTTATTTGCCTTATGCTTTCCTTGGCATTCGAAGTCAATGATATATGAATAATACCGCTTTCAATTCATTTATTTTCAATGTAAGATTAGGAGGACGTTTTCAAGTAGAAAAGGACCATCAAATTAAGTATAAATTCATAGATTTCAATCCCGATTAATGTTTTTTTTGCGTGAAATCATTGCATTGCCTAGCTAATTAAATCTAAAAAAGAACAAATAACTAATCCTAGTATTTAGACTGCGGTTAGACTCTTTTTGCTTAACAAGGTCAAGGAAATCTTTGATAGCTCCCCGAAATCTATGATTATTATTTTAAAGGTTAGGTACTTTAGTTGAACGGAGCGCCTAGCAACACATGGTCCGTTTAGTTTTTCTGCTACACCATATCGTATATTAAGTAAGCTGAAACGTCGTTATTTGGTCTAGCGACGATTGTCCGTGGTGGAACAATGCTGTGCCTGGTCGCGATTAATAAACTAATGGGTATAATTGTTAACCAGAGGCGCCCGCGTCATTATTTTGACTATGACCGATCGACTTCGTGCTCCGATAAGGCACACTCATGCCTCACCATTGATTTCGTTTTAATGTTATATAAACTGTCCCGGGGAAATATGATTTCCGTTTTTGCTAGTGGCAACATCTCAGTATGTTTGTAAATTCGCTAGCGCTGCCAATCGGGCGGTCTTTGTTCCTATGAAGAATCAAGGACAGGTGGTCTAAAAATGCAACATCTATAAATTCTTGTATGATCCTATTATGAAGCACATAAAATAGTCTAGTTTGTCATCTGTTTATGTTAGGTGAACAAATCCTCTGTAGAAATTCACCAGCTTTTAAGTTTTTTACATGCAAGAAGTTGTAAAAAGGCTCACAATACATTAATTGGATATACGTAAAATAACGTATAGATTCAGAAAAATGAATTTCTTTGGCGTTTTTGCTTATAAAGCCCTTCTAGACCCCCAGGTATCTTTCATCTCACGGATATACACGGATTTATTGGATATACGTAAAATAAAGATTCAGAAAAATGAATTGCTTTGGCCTTATTGCTTAAAAGGGCCTTTTAGACCCCCAGGTGTCTTTTCATCCCACGGATTTTCATTAATAGAATTGTAGTGTTTTAAGGCAGACGCGACTAATAGCAGCAGAGAGATAAGGCAGCGTGGTTATACGCTACTTTTGCAGCGCAATGAGACATAAATACAGAGTTATTGGTCATTGTCTTAATACAACGGCCGGCGCACCGGCTCGCCTATTAAACTGCTCGATGCTTTGACCTGAAATGCTTGGATGTTCTATCTGCAACTAGTACGAGCGCACTAAGGAATGGACTACCTACTGGTACTACTATGATTTAATAGTTAAAAACCTACGATTCAGGTGCCCGATAGATATCAATAAGCTCACCATTGGCCATCTATTATATGGTACTTAAAATGGGTGAAATGTGAATGGTAATTCACCTCTTTGCCTACCCCTTCGGTGATAAGTAGGCATATTTATGTTTGTGTGAAGTGTTTACTTAGTTATTAGTAAAAAAATAAAATATCTATACAAATAAACGGTGTGTACCACTGCAATCAACTACACAACAAAATATTAACATCACCATGTGTTTAAATCATTGTACCTATACGTTGTGATCATTCCGGTGTGTAAATTAATAGGAAAGTAAAATAAGACGTAATCGTGGAGGACTCAATTAAGTTCCTTGGTGTTAGCCGTACAGCTTAATCTAAGTTTTGTTAGCACTGCCTATTCATATTTCACACTTGTTATGTAAACTGTAAACATGTCTTAACCGCTAATTAAACATGCAATTCTGAGTGCACGATGTATCTTTTAGTAATTGCTACAAGACGTTTATACTACTGGGAACTAAACACTTAACAGCTGATTGTTGTCCTGTACTGGGTTATGTTATTTACTAATTTTCCCAAAAAAAATATTAATCAGATTAGTATTTAGCACCTGAAATACAGATTGTGCGATTGGCTTTGTGAAGTTGTAGTTGAAAACAAGACTAACTAAATGGAAGGGCGTGGTCGATTTATTCAATTTGAAATCGCGTTATCTTGTTCGGTTTGTAAGCGCAATGTTTGTTGGCAATAAATTATGGTGTCGGAACACAAAAGATGGCATTGTGGAGTCGACAAGGCGACGCACGATAAGAATCGCGCCCGGCTCATGATACTCCGCACTCCTGCGCAACTCGCTAATCCTTCAAATTATACACTTTACCGTCAAATATAAGTTATTACGATTCGCACCTAAATTAGCCATTGTGCTTTTAGACTGTTCCCAATCGGGCCTAAAGTACCTAAACCTTACCTATACAACGTTTTCTTTTCGAAGGATCTTTAGAAAATTTGCAAAAAAAACCCCTTATCTTTGTTTCATAACATGAAACCTGTAAGTTCAAAAAGAGCACATTGTATTTAATATGTAGTTATTTAAATCGTAAATAAAATATCTTCTTAAATTTTGCAGAAGATACAAGTCCTGAATTCAGACATAACAATACTGATAAGGGCTTGTAAAAATATTTCCATCTTTGAATGGGTGAAAATTGCTAATACTAATTTTTTAATTTAAATATCTAGTATGTTTGTACGAAAATTTCACTGTAAAAGCCATAATAATTATAAATTGCCTGTTCATACATGTAGGGGTAGGCAGAAGTGTATATTGACACACGCGTTTCGCTATTTTCAAGTCACATGTAATTAAAGGAGGCCTAGCCTATTGCCATAATAATATATTGGACACCAAGCCGCAGTGCATGGCTGGCTAGGTGGTACCAATAGGAACAGTTTTAACCCTTAGATTAAAACACTGACTAATAAATCTAATATCTTCTGAAAAATACATTCTCGATTTAAAAACTGAGGTCAGGTTAATAAACTGCACTGTGCCAGCCCTACGGGGCAATGCGTCTCGCGATGCGACCGACGACGCGACGGCACGACATCAGGCGACACGCTCATGTGTTCGCCGCACGTCGTTTTATGTCCAATTAATTTAAATAATAGCCGCTTCCCGACCTACCTGCGAGACTACCACGACCCTTCTCCCGTATCACATATACCGCTATTTTTGAAACAAATCTAATGTTGTGACTGCCTTTTAAGCTCTTTAATTTGTCTGTCAACATATTATTCTTACTGTTCTCAAATGAGCTCTTTTATCATATAAGGATATCGATGCGTTTATTTATTACACGCTCGTAAAACTTACTAATCACGCTATGTCAATCAACCATTAAGCTTTGTGTTTAGTTCTTATTTGTCGTTTAAGAGTTTCTGTACAACAGACTATATAAAATTTACTATTTTTAAAGTATTGAGAGGTTGTTCCAATTCATATAGATGTCCCATTACGATCCTGAATAGGATAAAGAGCTCTAGACTTTTAAATTAGCATGTCATAAAAGTGAATTGATAATTTAGAGGTCGCTCATTGTGTTCGCTAAGGGGGGACATTTGTCCACATTATTATTTGGTACCGGTTTTTTCATGTACCTGTCCACATGGCGCTTTACTATTCATATTCAAATTGGAATTTCGTGTTCGGTAATTTTTAACATTTATGTATTTACATTTGTGTAGGACCCAAAATTCTGATGATGGCTTTTATAAAAGCGAGATAAATTGGTCTACTATGTAAGTTGTCGATGTGGGAATGGGTAATTTGGATTGATATATCGGTGTTCTATTGATTGTAATATGGTTGGATGAGATCTTCTTTTTGCACTCGACTGGATGAGTCAAGACAGGCAATTTTAATCGCAATGATTAGGGTTGTCGAAATGCTGATTGTTTATGGAATAGTAGAAGTGAATGTGAGAATTGTGAGATGTTGCAAAGGTGTTCGCACCGGGCCTTATTCATTAGCGCACTGTTCGTCTGTTCCTCCCACCGACGCCGGTCATTTTACTTTATTTATGGCCGCCGAGTCGAGGTGAGACCCCAATTTCGCATGCGCCTGTGGCTTGATAATTATACCCTAGCTACGGCTGAAAAAGGACCGCCATTTTATATTGAATATGAGCCCGAGCCGGCCCGGCATCCTTGGATTCCATAACATGACTAATATGAGAATATAAGTGATACTGGGGTGGGAAATAATGTGGGTATATTATTTATCTTGCATGTAAATAAGCTTTCAATGATTAAGGACTTAAATCATTCGTGCGGTTTATTTACATGACTAGTTCTTTTTTGTTTAACTATATTTATGTGTTTGCGAAGAATATTTTTATCTGTAACAGTGTAACAGTGTTCGAGTTTATTAATGGGTCTGCGTTTATAACTATGTACAATATAAAAGCGTTTTTTTAAATATTTCGATATTTAGATAACTATTTGCAGGGTGGGACTGATGATTAAGCAGGTACCTACAAGAGGAAAATGTTAGACATACTTTCAAATAACAGTAAAAGTTGTAAGCAGGCACACGTTGACGCAATAATTGGTATGTCTACAATGATCCCGCAAAATAAAAATCCCGCAAAATACAACTAATTATATATTTTAATTAGTCAATAAAAACACAGTAAATTTTTGTAGCTATTCACAATTTATTATGCCAACATGTATTTGATAAATGATTGTACGGGGTTGCCGTACGATTTGAGTTAGGAGATAAGATAAAAAAAATTAACATAGCATATCTAATAAACATTTTTTACACTCACAGTCTCACACCTATCATCTAGTCCAAAGGAAGTAGCGTAAGCACAGGTGCTTACGCTACTTACTTTTACGCTTGTGCTTATGGATACTAGATAAAGGATACATTTTTAATATACCTAATACATAATTATATATACATATTAAAAATAGACTACATAAACATATAAACAACCATGACTCGAGAACAAGTTCATCGTAAACGATTGCCCGTTTCAGGATTTGAACCCGGGACATCTTGGTCAATACCCAGCGATTTGACCATTTAACTAGTCAAATAACGATGAGTTGTTCGTACTTAAATGTCTGTGTAAAGTAAATGCAGATTCAAACAAATTGTCTATCTATTTGACATAATCTTCGTGTTGTGTTCGGTTTTTGATCTATCTATCTAATATAAGCTTCGTATTATGTTATGTGTCCTTAGCCTACGGAAGAGCGATCAATAAAAAAATGGAACGGTTACTGACTCAGTGGAATGCGCGCGCGATCCTTAATTCGGGACTTAGAGAGCGTCAGCCGCGACAAGAGGTCAGAGCCAGGCTCGGTGGCAAAAAGCTCTCCCGTGTCCGCGATGTTCAGATAACTTTAAACTGGACATTTGTTATCCTTATCTGCGCCGTGCGTGGCTAATGTGCTGCGGGCAGATAGCCGATCGATTTATGCCGCTCTGGCACCCACGACAAATTAATAATTAATTTTCGTGCAGCGCCTTTGATCGCGCCGTGGCATTTGCGACTGTTGCACTGTTTTGACTACCGGTTAAGACGCGGCACAAAGGATTTTGTCGCATTTAAACGGGATCGATGGATATTTATTCTGGCTGGCGATCGAGATAAAATCTGAACACATTTTTTGCATCTTATCTGGATCCAGTCCCACGCCCTGTGTTAATCTAGTATTTTCCAAGTGCTCTTAATTTGTTAGGTATGACATGCTTAATTGTATATTATAATATTAGGTTATGCTAAACGCAGCATTTGAATTAACAGTTTTCCTATTCCATATTGCAACGTGAGTTGATATTAAATCTCAGAAAGGATTTAAATCTGATCGAATAGTCCAATTATAAATTCACTCTTACTTTATAGGTTATTCGATGGGTTTTTCAAATTTATATGTTTAATAATTTAATCGGAAAGAAGAAAGGACTATGTGTATATATTTCGTATTTATATTCTTACCAACCTCTGCCTACCCGTGAATGTAACGCGTGAAACTAGGTAATATTATTCTCAAGTCGCCAATTTGTCAACTAAATGGCCGAGTTGTGAGCTTCGAAGTCTGCAGCCTGAACTGGATACATGACCAGGAGTCCAGCGATAGCGTTTGAGCGATGCCCGGCAACTCATTGTTCCCAGCAGATAAGCGGAATAAATAAATCGACCCCTCTCCCACTGACGGACAGCCTCGAGGAATGTTTATGTTATGAGAATTGTTTTCTATTTCCTTGGGACACGACGCGCCTTTATTCGTTCATTTTGTTCCGTGCCACTTCAGTTAAGATTATGACTTGTATTGTGTGCCTCTCGTAAAATGGTAAAATTATCTTTTTGCGCGCTCGAGCTCATTTAGGCATATTAAGAATAATAAGCTGATCGCTTATTGTTTTGTGACCTCAGTTCTCTGACCACGTGTCTCGAGTTCCCCATGCTCAGTTTTGCTATTGCCAGGATCCTGCCGAATTCCTCAAACGTACTGAAGCAGGCAGACGCAACCGCAACATCATAGTCGTGTCCGATGTCAAAATGTCTCCTCAATAAAATGTCTATCGCTGCGGAGCGTGTTACTGTAAAACAATATTCCGTAGACCTTCGTAAAGATGTCCTTGCCGATTAAAATCGGAAATACATTTAATTACCAGCGCATAGAGTCCAGTATTCTGATATTGCAAGATTTGACAAAGCGGTTGATATGGGTCTCTACAAAAAAAGTACATCACCTCTGTCATCGGACAATTTCATCAAATTACTCAAGGTATCGGTTTTGATTTGGGCATCGAAAACATTTGGAAACTTTGGTTCTTTTGTGTAACACGAAACCGTGCCGCGGACGCGGGCCAGGGTACGGCGGTCAAACTGCTCAAAATCGCTGCACAATAATGTGACATTAGCCGTAGTCATTTTTAAAATACTGCCCCCATAACACTTTAGTTGGCATTTGAAAGGAATGGACAAAAAAAAAGTAATACAGGTCATAAAAAGCTCCTCTTATCGAAGTTTGTGACACAGTAGTCGTTTCACACTGATTATTTAAAGACAAAACGACATGTGTCATAAAAATATGCATGTCCGACGAGAGGCAACCCATGGCGCTTCGTGAACTCGCTCTAATCCTTTGAAACAATGCTAATGGAAGCGCGCAAAGCGGCCGCCGTAAGTCCTGTCAGCGCCCGCGTCACAATCCCGACCGCCTTAACGCTCTCCTCGCCACCAATAAACTTGACACTGAATTAGACTCTTTTTTCAACCAATTATTATTCCTTTTCTAAACCGAATCACAAAAGCGTTAATAAATGTTTTATTATACGTGTTCACTGGATCCATTTTAGTGTGAGCGATGAACACGGATTCACGTCAAAACATCTTTATCGGGTTATTTGTCTTATAAAATATTATCAAGAGCCTCTTCGGGACCGTCAGCAAAAGAGGACGTGCGATGTTGACTTTACGCCCACGCGATGTGATCACTTCTGCTCGGGGCGACGGATAAACAATGAAAGCGGCGATTACATGTCAATGGCGTAACAAAGATAGTTTATCTTTCTTAAGAGATGGGTGCTTGATGAGAGCGGTTTGTTAGGTGTGAACCGCGCCGGCGGACCGTACCGGCCGGGATTATAGTGCGGCGGAGCGCGGCTGACGCGACGCGACGCCCGTCCGCACCAATTATCAACTCATCTTTTGCTGATAAATCAATAATTCACTCCGAGAACAACGCAACTTTTACTGAACTTCAGCTTTCTTTGGTCACACTTGGCCATGTACCTACTTGAAGATGTGCGTTAATCATTCCGCTCATAGGTGTTCGTTAAAGTTGATTATGAAGATTTATTGAGAGCTTTAAATTACACATCGATGTTGAAGGTATCTATTATTTAGACACATTGATTAATCTTGAATAGTTTTGCATACATGAATCGTAATGGATGCTGCTTGCCTGTTATACTTTGCTTTCTGTGTAGAAGAGCATATAGTTAGTAAGTAGATAATTATCCAGATGTTCGTAGTGGGCATAGATAAAGTGTCTTAAGGGCACAAGTCCGCGCAGTGCCGCATTAGCCTAACGCTAAGGCCGCACTACGACTTTTTATCTAACTATAATTTTGTCGCAGATATAGAATATGGGTTTATAGAACAGCGCGAGCATTTCGCGTCGATTTTCAAAATGTGATTTGTCACGTTTTGTCGCTATTCCGACGCTATGCGACTGTCGCATAATATGTAACTTGCAGTTTAGGAAGTTGTATGATTGTATGAATGAATTCTTTTTTCTTGTTCTTCTTACGAAGTAACCAAACAAGCAAGCAATTTGTAATTAACATTTCTGTAAACTTTTTATGGCAGTGCGCGCAGAGAATATTTTGCGATATTTTACAGCGCTATTATAAAATCATGTAGCAAAATACTAAACCTAAAATTAAAAAAAAAAAATCAGAATATTTTAGAAAAATTATTGTCCTGATGAACCGGAACTCTCCACAATCCAGGAAGATGTCTATGCCACTCGGCCAACCAGGAAGTTTCCCTATCAGGACAAATTTTCTCAAATTTTCCGGTTTAATTTTCCTGGAAATCATTTTTCCAGCATTTCTAATAAGGTTCGGATCAAAAATTAAATCATAAATCGTAGTGCGCGCTAGGGCTTAAGTGCGGGGCGCGACCGGTTGCGTCGGAAGGGGCGGTCGCGCCTCCCGCAATCGCTTGTCGCGTTTTCATCACCTGCCCGCTAAAAGTGACGTAATTACGGATGCAAATCGGCCAACAGCAGTTATCGGCTCGACGAGGGTTGACGCTGTAAATTAGCACGATACGCCACTTAATGTTTATAGCCTTCCGCGCGAAAAGCGATTTAGCGAAAGGGTAATTGCGCACATAGGCGGGTCTCGGTGAGGTTTTTAAAAGTTTCATTTTATACGCACTTATACGCTACTTAATCGTGGGGAAACTAAAAGCAAGAGACACTGTTAGGAGTAGCGGAAAACGGGGACTGCCGAACGCGTTTATAATTAAAATTGGATTTGCTTTAACATTCTAAATACACTGGACAATAAACACAACGGGTTAGTGATATACAATAAATTATATTCTAAACTCGTTATTTTTTATATCGCACTTTAAGTATGCCCGTTTTCACCAGGTTTTGCTTACGAATCCCGTGCCCGTAGCCAAAACAATTCTGAAATAAATTATAGAAACCCGGCTTATAAGACATACTTTATTCGTATAATAATAAATTAAAATATACTCAGTGCTGTTTTAAATAAGTTGTCGCCTATTTTTAAAAATATGCATTATTTTGTTTCTTTTAAAACATACATACATACACAAATCATGCCCATATCCCCGAAGGGGTAGGCAGAGGTGAACTAGCACCCACGTTTTGCCAAATATGTCAGGTCCCATGTAATAGGTGGCGAGCCTATTGCCATTTATCGGGCACAAAAGTCGCAGTACATTGATGGGTGGCATAAGACGAACGCTGCTGCCCATTCCTTGCCACTGATTTATCCTTAGTCGCCTTGTACGACACCCACGGGAGAGATTTGGGGTGGTGACAATTGTATTCTACTCTGCCGTCACCACACGGTTTCTTTTAAAACCTATGAAGATATGTTTGAACTATGGGTCACCTAACGTTAAGAGTAGTTGGTAAAAATAGGCATTAATATAATCGCTATACAAACAGTTTTAGAGCATGTTTTTTTGTTATTACATTATATACATTATTATTTATATACATTTAAACTGGATTTTTATTTCATTAAATCAGTTCCAATATTAAATAGAGATATTGAGGTTTTTTAGTGGTCAGTTTTCAATGCAGCCCAGTGTATGAACGTCATGTTTTTATTGCAGCGCCTGGCCAAATATTTCATATCGATATCGATGGGTAATCGATCGGGCCGAGACAAAGGGTAAATACGATTTTGATCGATGTCGGAAGCGTGGATTCCATCGCTCATTCGGATGACTTGCAACTAGTGAGTATGCTCTCATTGACTCCATCGTTGACCCCGCGTCAACCAGCCTCGGCGATCACAATAATATAAATAATGGAGTCACATCCGTCCCATGGGCATTACCCGCCACAAACGCACATTCTTAATAGAAAACACGGGTTAACCGATGGTCCCCAAGGGTGTACGCCACAATTGGGATAAATGAATTGTGAATGGAGGAATCGTTCTTTGCACCTGGTACTACGCATGGGATTTATGAAGCATTCTCTCTGACAGGAGACCATTCAAATACAGCTTCAGCTATGTTTGCGGCTACCAATTGAAGTACCTAACATTTTACACAGAAGTAATATAAGCCAGCATTGTATTTACGACGTAGACCTATGACTCGTTGAACACGGCGTCAAATATTTTCTTGTATCCATCCATATCTGCTTTAATATAGTGTAGACACTTGCTCCAGTTGAGTGAATGAAGTGTAACGTTTCATTAACAGAGCTCTGTGGCAGGCAAACACCACATATCGGTGTCTTGTTTCAAGTTTTTTGAACGGGTGAAAGGCGCCCGCGTCTCCTTAAAAGCCTTGTGGACTGTGTTCGTTAGCATGCCTTTACACACCATGCACCGGTTCATTCGAAAAACATATGTTTTATTTATATCTTCTTCTTCAAAAGAAGAACCAACTCGGGACGTTTTCCTAATGTTAATATTGATTATGGAAACTATTATTTTAACTTTGTGATTTAACGGAAAACAGTGATTAGATTTTCAGGGTACACATAAACCCGGTATGTGTACGTGCTTTGTAATTATATAGTATTTACTCTTTACCTAACCACTTACAAATTGATTAGCTAGGTTTTCTTGCCTGACAATAAACCTCCCACGGAATGCTGTTGTGGATGGATTAGTCGCCATCTCGCTATACATCTCCAAGTAGGTCCAGAAAACTCCTTTAGTGGCCTTTACGAAACCCACGGAATATGAAAGGGGTTAGTGAAAGCAGTATTGTTCTTCGTTTCAATCCAATTAATTTCAATCCTGGTAGGCATATAATAACATGTTTTTGTGATGAACACAGACATTAATGTGTTCTCGCCGTCGTTGTTTATTTTAGTATTTTCAACAATTTTATTTAAAATTATTTTGAATATTATAATTTGTCCGTAATGCCACAAATGCTTACTACTTTCCTTGGGTTATATAATAGGTGTGAGTGTAAGTAATATTTATAATATTTACATATTCGTCATTTAAGAACGGCACGTACGTTACTATTGGATAGTATATGATAGTTTAAGAATGCCTTGGCAAGTGGGTACGTTGGTAATGCATGTGGTGGCGCGGCTCGCCGACGACTGCCGCATTAAGACAACAAAGGGTGATATTTTTCGTGGACAAACATCAAGAGGCTTTAAACATACACTGGTACAGGTGATGCATCTTCACGATGCATATTTATGATGTGTTCGACAGCCATCGCGACACTAGGGCTTATGGTTAACAAATATTTGTGGAACACAGCTTCAGATTCTCCACGTTTTGAAGACAAACGAAGGAACTAATCATCAAAATCTACTTAGGAATCAGTTTTTATTTTTTACATTGATCGAGTTCAAAACCGGTGTTCGGTTATTGTCCATGATATTTAAATTTAAAATATAATCATCGACTCAACTGCCATATCAGTATCACGCCTTTCTAATTATCATTTATTTGCATACATATTACTTAATCGATGAAAGAATATTGGTCACTGTAACTAAGTTTGACAAATTTTTATGAGAAATTGAAAGCGTTCTCGTCGCCGACGCGAGTATATATTCAAAATGGTCGCCGGATGATTCACACTTGTGGTTTCTATTTCTTGAATGAAAGAGCGCACCGTGAGGATTCGCCTTCGGTCCCTCCCAGCCCTATCATCCACCAATACGAAAAAATATTCAGCATAAAAACAAGGTGTTAGTCAGACGCGCGGCATATTACCGACTAAATTATACTTTACGCCGCCGCAATGTTGTTTGGTTCCGATCAACCGAACACTTTAGGAGCACATTATTTTGCAGGTAGAAACCTAAATATTAGCCAGAGCCATGCTTGCCTAAATAGTTTATTTTTTATTTTTATGAAATTAAATGGCTTGGCCAACATTTATTTCAATTTATTGGATGCCTGCATTATCATTATTATACCTAATTTTATTGATAAATCTGCATAATATAAAGGTATGTTTTGGAGTAATATCTGTTTAAATGCAAATTACGATTTTCATGTGAATCTTTTTAAAAGGAAAAACGAGCTCTCAACCTTTTTTATTTGGCACGGCAATAAAAATGCTTTCAATTCTCATGTCAAGTTAAACATAATTGGTGTTTTGACATGTTTGCAGGAAACTCAAAATCACGTTACGCCATATAGGGTCGAAAGGCGGTTCGCGTGAACGAAATGAACGGTCGGTATCACAAAAAACCGCCCTAAAACTATTTGTTGTGGTTTCCATAAAGGGAAAAAAAATGGAACATCAAAAACCAGTCAGCATTGGTCGGTGCTTTTCGACTCCAGTGGCCTTGTACAAAAAACGATGTGTTAAGGAATGTAAAGAGCCATTTAATTATCCTAATATATTGTTATGGTCGCAGAGGGAGGCGGCAATAAATTAGCGGGCGTCGGAGCCGTGCGAGGTGGCGAATGGTGTGCGACGCGCTAAACGGCTTATCTATTTAATACATCCCATGGTGAAGAAGCGTTTGCTTGCCATTTTATACTTGACGACCCTAAGGCCCGTTAGTGGGCAAATGGAATATTCAATTGCCCGCTCGGAGGCTCGCGTTCAGGAATGGACGCGCCGCGCAGCCGCGCCCGCCGTTTCAGTGCGATGATCCTCTGTGTTTTTATTCCATTTTTACCTCACATCCATCGGACGGCCTTCATTATGCGTCCGCAAGTGCTTCGGTCGCCACTGGTTCAGGTAGCTCCCCGTTTCGCTTCAAAACTTGACCTTAGGTATTCGATCCGCTTGTTAATTTTTTGTTAATCAACATGAGCTTTTGATGTGGTGTAATTTGATAATTTGCGAAATTGAATTTACGTAAATCGAGTCGACATATAAAAACTGGTTTAATGTCAGGCGCCTATTGCAGTCGCCTGATTGTGATCGTGACGCTAGGGCATGCGGCCAGCGCGGGGCGGGGAGGTGTCGGGGGCTGGCCATCCCGCTGCGCCCGAGCATTGTGATCGACAGCTTGTTTACTAAAAATATGCATAATGAATTTATAATAGCCCGCCCGATCTGTCGCGACGCCTCGTTCCTGATCGAGACACGCTTGCGCCACCAATAAACACAAAAAAAGAACACTCGCTCTATCCCTATTTATTTACATACATATCGACGTTTATCAACATGATTTAAGAGAATATACTGGAATCAAACGCTTAGCTGCTTGAATTTGGAGAATGTATAATGTAAACAATGCAATCGAACAGTGGAACTTGTTATGAAAGCGAGAATCCCAGGGTTATGATGGGTGCAAGGTGCCTAATGCGCCACCCGGTTTCCCACGTTTAAGTGCACGAAGTGTTTGAGGTTGCATTTAGCATTCGATTGTTTTAGTGCGCACCGGGACGCCTGAGAAGCAAACATTGGGTTTCCTGAGCGCCCGTGTCGCTTCAGAGATGTCTCAGCGTCACGTGTAGCAATTTCTGCTGTATATATTCCTCATTTCTTGGAATTAACTACAACTCTAGAACGAAAGATAATAGTGAAATTTTATTTTCGCTGAACATTATTGAGATAGCCACAAACCAAACGCCAACGGCATTGAGCAAATACCAGGGTTATTGTTCCGTCTCAAAACGCACCGTACATAATTAGGAATCACTGGCGAATTCGGACGCGTTGTATTTCTTCCAACTCTTTATTAGGTGGTTGCAGCGTTCGTAGAAATAATTATGTACGGTGCTCCAAGGTATCTGGTATGCTGAATGCGCCGAGCAAGCGGGGAGCCCGTTCGGCTCGATTCGTTACGTCAATCTCACAATTTTTTCTCTACGAAATCTGCATAAAGTAAGTTGACATCGGACGACAAAGCCGACACGCGGCGCGCTCCGCATTGTCCGCATTTCTTTATAAATATTTTGACATTTCCTCTATTTGTCCCGCGGCGTATCTCCAACTAAATTGTGTCGATCCTTTCGTGCGGTGCGTTTTAATTTGATTTATTCCTTCACGACAGAATGTCCGACATCCTGTGTTGTCCGGTCGTGGGGCGGCGCGTTTGTCAATTTGTTAGCACATCTATTGGTATTTTCTTTAGTAGGTGCAAACAAAAAGCTTCGCATGTTTGGAGAGCCTATATTGTTTCTTGTGTTGTCCGCGCACTTTTTGACTTTTTAAGGGACCCGGGACGAATTACGTCTATTTTACTCTCGAACATGTTAAGCAAGCAATTATAAAGCGTGCCTTAAAAGTTGACATTAAGATATCGCAATAATCAGGCAAAACAAAAAAATCTTACAAACTACTCAAATTTAATTTTAACATTATATAAATGTTAGAAAAACCAGTACAAAGATTTTGGTGGTTAGAAAAAGAATTTCGAAAAATTATGATCTTGAGGAGGGAATCGAACCCGCGTCCGCTGCTATCAGGGCAGGTGCCTGACCGCTCGGCCACCCAAGACACTAATTAACTTGCCGAAATTCTTCTAACCTTTACACTTCACGTTGTAAGCCAACGGGTACCCTCGCAATGTAGAAATAAATTTCAAACATTCCAAAGCAGATATTTTTACAAATACCGTGCGTTCGGTTAAGCTAACCCAAGCTTAATATTAATTAATAATTCGGTTAAGCTACTCGGGTGGCCGAGCGGTCAGGCACCTGCCCGGAAAGCAGCGGACGCGGGTTCGATTCCCGCCTCAAGATCATAATTTCTCGAAATTCTTTTTCTAACCACCAAAATCTTACAATTTAAAATTAGAAAATTAATCGAATTCCAAGATTCTTTTCTATTCTATTTCTATTCAATTCTCCACTACGAGTAGAACCGAAAAGATATCTTTTACTTAACTTTTATATTATACTTGCTTATTTCTTGACGGTTTCTTAAAGCAGAGAAATAAATGTCTGGCAATATTTATATTTACTTGCACTTGCTATATCAAAAGCCTTTACCCTTTTTTTTTAAGAAACTCTTCAAGTGAATTTATTATTTACACACATAAATCACATCTTTCCCCCCTAAGGTGTAAGCAGAAGTGTTTTAACCCACTCGTGTTTCGCCAGCTTATTTCAAATCCCATGTAATAGGGGACGACCCTATTCCCATTCGCCAGGAACTTTAATCGCAGTAATTTGCTAATTGGTTCACCAGGAACGCTGCTGCCCATTCCTCATTATATAATAATTCTTACTGCCGCACTCAGAGACGACAATTAACTTTAATGAGTACTCATAATGCAAGAAAATTTCTATCAAAACTAGACCATAGACCCGGCAAGAATTGCGACTGGTTTAGGGTTGACATTTTTTTTGTATTTAGTACTCATTAGGGTTAATTGACGTTTCTGAGTACGGCTGTTAGTCGCTTGTACTACACCCACGAGTAGTTGTGTAGTACAAGCGACTAACTAGCCGTACTCACTGCCGTCACCGCTCGGCCTGTATAATAAGAAATTATCGCCTAATCATCATCATCACCAGCCCTTTAATGTCTCCACTGCTGGGGTGCGGGCCTTTTCTATAGATGGAAGAATATAGGGAGATAGGGCCATTACCCACCCGCTGGTCCAGTGCGGGTCGGCGAGTATTAACAACTGCAGATGCAGCCGGGACCAACGGCTTCACGTGCCTTAAGAAGCACGGAGGAACTCGAGATTATAAATTTTTGGTCACCCATCCAATGACAATGTCATTGGATAGGATTTTTATCATACTTATATGAATAAACCACATTTTCATTTTCAATTTTTTACTCAAACAAACGTTTCTTCCCCGAATTTCAGAGATGCAAGGAGAAACTGAACACGCTGGCCATAAGTGTGATGAACCAATGGCCCGGGGTGCGACTGCGCGTCATCGAAGGCTGGGACGAGGAGAACTCGCACGGCGAGAACTCGCTGCACTACGAGGGACGAGCAGTGGACATCACCACCAGCGATAAGGACACCAGCAAGATCGGCATGCTGGCCCGGCTCGCGTACCAGGCGGGCTTCGACTGGGTGTACTACAGGAGCCGCAACTACATCCATTGCTCGGTCAAAACAGGTGCGTGTCATCTCGAGATATTTTTCTTAACAAAAACGTACTTAGGTATATTACATAAATCACGCGTAGGTAAAGGTGAATTATCACCCACGTTTAGCCAATTAGGTTAGGTCCCATGTGGCGAGCCTATTGTCATTTAATTAATTTTAAGTAATTATTTATTATTTTAAAAACTTTAAGTTTTGTACATATTGTGTTTTTTTTTTGTTTATTTTGTTTAAGTTATTTTTTTATTCAAAATAGTTAATTGAGTTTTAATTCAAGCTTAGTAAGATCATCACAATATTCCTTTGTTAAATCTTCTCCAGTTCATAAAATTATAGACGTTCGGACTTTAATATTCGTATGCGATAGAAGATTATATAAAATATATACCGTCTCCGTCGTATAGTATTGAAGGAATACATGATAATTATACATACATACATCCATAAATCACGCCTATATCCCCGAAGGGGTAGGCATAGGTGAATTTACACCCACTTTTCGCCAATTATGTTCGGTCCCAAGTAACAGGGCGCGAGCCTATTGCCATATATCGGGCACATAAATCGCAGTACAAATTTATATTGCTAGGTGGTATGAGGGAAATGCTGCTGCCCATTACTCATTGCTGTGTTTACCCTTAGTCGCCTTGTACGACACCCACGGGAGAGATGGGGGTGGCGACAATTGTATTCTGCTCTGCCGTCACCACACGGCCAATGATAATTATAACTGCTGTTAAATAAGAAAATGAAATACAGTTTTCTATGCCCCGTTCCAAAATATAATCTATTATTATTTGAGATCTGTCCCCCGAAATATGGTGAGACTCAATTATTAGCCACATTTGGAACGCCTGTGTCCGGTTGACAGGTGCCGATAATAATAACCTTTATTGTCTGTAAAAACTAGGCCCAAGTGCATTAAATTATAGCTATAATTATAACAGCTTGCTGTATATAGATGCTTTATAATGAATCTCCGAGAAACGAAAATACTAAAATGTTTTGATCACAATTATTTCTTGTATTAGTTGTTTACAATTATGACAAAACAGAAAGAAACACTTATATATTATTCTCGTTTAATACTCTTCATTCTCGAAATATTTTAAGTGTTGAATTTAGTAGGCACTACAATAATTTTACTGTAATATTAAAAATGATTAAAATAATAATACAAAAGACATTAACACAATCACAATCAACTTTGTTGCACCTCTGAATTACAAGATCGCACTTGGCTTAGTAGAATCCTAAACAATCAAGTTTTTGTAAATCTTACTTCATAGTTTAAAACTTTTATTATATTTTTAGATTTGAAAACTGGACGCAATATAGGTATTTACACCAATTATAATATATTTTATTCTCTATATAATCATATAATTAATATATTACGAATATTTATAATACACAAATTAAATAAATCGTTCGTAGTTGCCTTTATTTCCAAAGTGTATTTCGTAGCATCGTGGCGCGTTTAAGTCTTTTCTATGGCGCTGTGTTTGCCCGAGTTATTTGGTTATTGCCAACTGTTTACGTATAGAATATACCTAATCAAAAAATTACATCCCAGTTAGGAAGAAGACCTATTTCCACATAATCGTTACATCCGTGAAATAATCCTGAGTTGCAAGGAAAATTGGCCTCTATTTAAATACAAGCGTCATTGGGTTCGGTCCGGGGAAACCACAATCACGTCACAATCACGTGACGGGTACATAACTGTACAAAGTGGCCTACGGGACGGTCCAAATATATAGTTGAACTTTACAAGAAGAATGCATCTCAGACAGCTTCCCGCGCCCGCGCCCCGGCGGTGTCGATCAAACGGACGAACAAGCCTCTTGTTAGCATTCCTCCCTCTCGCACCCGACCTATAAAGCAATTCTGTCCTTGTCGCTCGCGGCCGCATCGCAGCCAATCCCCCACTTCTATAATTACGCCGGTGATTCAATGGCTACTTATATCTATATGTGTACGGAATAACGATGAGAGAAGCGTGTGTTTGTTTGTGTGTGTGTGTGTGTGTGTTTTAGATATTATGGAGGCATTCCGCCGCTCGCATAGTTCCAATTAATTTAGCAGATGAGCCGCTAAGCCGCTCGGCTCTGAAAGCGAAAGCTCACTTCTTCTAGAATCTATCTAGATTATAGGCCTTACATTTTATAATCTTTGCTATACATCCTAAATGTATTAGCAAGCGTCGTTGCTATTTAACAATATCCATATTTATTTGGTAAATAAATATTCTAATGGTAATATTGGAGATTTCAGTTTCATTACCACAATACGTCAAATTTTCTCGACCGACTGGCTTTACATCTAACAAGTTAAGGTTAACGAGATATTTGACAGTTTTATAAAGGTCGTGAAGACTGTAAAAAAAGGTATATTTTTGGTGGCTTATTGTGTTTTGAGAGATTGTGTAAAACTAAGCCGAGATATGTGTCGAATCAAGATGAAAATTGCCGCGAAATTACGAATTATCTAAGCATCGGTAGGTATACCGAATAATCGATAGTATCGGTAACATTTACAAAAAAAGAACGACAAGGAATCGATCGTTCATTGTTTCGCTTGGTCTCGCGCGGATCGCAGCCAATTTGTTTGGATGTTTATTCATTTATTCCGGCGTTTTGTTGCAGCGTGGTCTTTTGGTATTAATTTGGAGTTTATGAATAATTAATGCGGTGTGGGCACGTCTGTGTGCAGCGGCTGTGGTCAAGGCCGGCGGGGCACGCACGATCTCTGCTGCACTCTCTCCCTTAGGCCCGGCGCACATTGGCGGCACGGCATGGCAAGGGATCCTTCGGCATCTCTACATGTAAGCGCATTTGATTACCGCCATCTTGACGCTGATGGCACTGGTTTACGAAGGTGAAAGTCCACGGAACTATTATAATATAAGCAACAAACGTCAAATTTAGTACCCATGCCGCTCGATGGGGCGCTTTAAATCAGCGCAAGAAACATTTGTCATTTTATTAGAAGTATTTAGTCCAGCGTATTTGTAATAGAGGTCAGTCCTTAGGCCCGGCGCACATTGGCGGCACGGCACGGCAAGAGATCCTTCGGCATCCCTACATGTAAGGGTACTATATCGGTAACAATACCGTGGTATGCTTAGGCCCGGCGCACATTGGCGGCACGGCACGGCAAGGGATCCTTCGGCATCCCTACATGTAAGGGTACTATGTCGGTAACAATGCCGTGGTATCCTTAGGCCCGGCGCACATTGGCAGCACGGCACGGCACGGCAAGAGATCCTTCGGTATCACTACATGTACGCGCACACTGCCGGTAACAATGCCGTGGTATCCTTAGGCCCGGCGCACATTGGCGGCATGGCACGGCAAGAGATCCTTCGGCATCACTACATGTAAGCGCACACTGCCGGTAACAATGCTGTGGTATCCTTAAGCGTGCCGAGGCGTCCTTAGGCATGCCGAGTCGTTCTTAGGTCTTGTCTTGTTGCGGTATATCTCGGTATCCCGAAGTCTGCCAAAACATACCGAGGGATGCCGAGGCGTTCCTGAGCGTCCCACGACATTGTTTTTGTATATACCTACGACTTTCAACATTGAACTTTCAACTTTTTTTTCATAATCTTTAGTTATATTTATATTCGTCGCCTCAAAATACCCTAAAATGCCCTGCCGCCAATCTGCGCTGGCCCTTATGGACAATTTGTATTTCGCGCACGAATTCCGTGACTCGGGGAAATGAGATACACGATCTAGTTGTCTTGATGTCCACAGGCATATTCAGGCTGCTAAGTCTCGACTAGACAAATACACACATCTATGCATAAATCAGTGGACAGAGGTGAATTTAACACCCACAGTTTGCCAATTGTGTAATTTCCCATGTAAGGAGCCGAGCCTATTGCCATCTAACGGGCACTTAAACCGCTATTGCTATGTGGTATAAAAGGAGCGCTGCCGCCCAGTACTCGTCGCTGCTTTACCCTCAGTTGTACGACACCCGCGGAAGAGATAGTCACTACACGGCACAGTATGTTATTCGAAATATCTTCAGTATGTCCCCATCGGCATTGTAAACAAGATTAATATACTTAAAACAGAAGCTTTTTCGAAGTAGGAATCTTTCTATTTCTGTAAACGAAAAAAAGACAAATGAAAAAGTTGAGACCTGAAGATTAAGTTCCTGCTGGTATAATCCACGGATTATACGGTGTAGATATCGTTCATATCGTACAGGATTTCTTAAATGCGTATTGAATTTTATGTTCAATTAATTTGTTTAAAAACGCAAATCTGCATATAAAAAGTTGAGACCTGAAGATTAAGTTCCTGCTGGTATAATCCACGGATTATACGGTGTAGATATCGTTCATATCGTACAGGATTTCTTAAATGCGTATTGAATTTTATGTTCAATTAATTTGTTTAAAAACGCAAATCTGCATATAAACGTGAATTGAAAAGATTAAGAGTTAGCACGGAAGGACCGCTGATGCACGTATGATTTTTTATTATTAAAACAACGTTTAATTTAAAATACAATGTAAGATATTGCCTATTTTTCCTGATATTGTATGCACCTGATAATTGTGTGTGCAAGTGGTAATTATGGTCCTATTGTTGATAAGATGTTTACAATTAGCAATTATTATCATTCTATTAACATTTAGTCCAAATCTTGCTCAAAAAGGCTTAATAAATAAATCTTAATAAAAAAACGTTTTAAATCTAATTTTTAATTTTATACGCCAATTTTGTGACGCCAGTTTACTATAAATTGTTCAATTGTAAAGATTGGTTTGGTTCTTTACAATTGAACAATTTATAGTAAACTGGCGGTATATGTTGGATTTTTTTCGTTTGGTAACTTTTGTCAATTTTGTATACCTATCCTGTCGTGCTTGTTAATTGTACATATACCCTGGCGCCGAGAAAGGTGAAAACAGTTCGTATTCTATTCTACACTTTAATACGGCCGTATATTAGATTAAAGTATCGCACCGCAGTATGTAATCATCGAAAAGCCAATAAAACTATGCAGGTTTTTATATCTCTTCAATTAATTGGTTTCCATTGGTCGGCGATCGGCCGTCTTTTATGTGCGCCATACTATTTTATCGGTCTATCTGTAGGTTGATTTACACTTTTTATAATTAATTGGTGTAGGTATGCAGCATTTTAGTGGCTGTAAGTCGCGTGGCAGTACAGCTGCGTGAGCAAGTACAAGTTGACAATTTACTTATGTTTAATGGACCAATGCGATTTTAACGACTTTACATTGAATACATAGTTGCCAATGTATTTTAAAATTCCATTTAAGGCAAAGTCAAATGAAAGTAACACTCGCTCAACCTCATTCAAGTTCAGGAGTCGACAAATTATCATATACAGGTTTTTGGTCTAATGCATCCACTCCGGAAATCCAACACCAATTCTAAATACCTTAGATTTTGTATCGTTTTGTCTTTATATACTAATACTTTTATTATCGTCAGCCTATTAATGCGCGAATTGCTGAGGCACCATAATTTTTTCATATAGATTAAGAAGGAATGTGATCTGTAACCCATAATGGGAACTCAGTACTTACTGGGGCATAGGTAGATCTAGTCCAGACGAAGAAGAGGGAGGCCTAAATCATGGTTAACTCTCGTCTTAAATATCTTTATTCATCATTACATCACATATTGTTATAAATATTCATCGCCGTCGGATCGTCGGTCCTCATATCCTTCATGGGGCAGGAAATCTATATTTCCAAATTGACCTTTTCTATAGGGTTATAGTATACACCATAATATTATATACCAGAGCATAAAGCTGGATCCTTTTCTTAATAAACGTTTGGTCATCCATAAGCTGAGACTATTAAGCAACTGAGTGCATCAATATTAAAATACTTCACAAGACCATAAATAAAAGAGCGCCGTGCAAGCCACTTGCTTCTTCAAACTTCACTGCGTTTACAGTAGTACAATGTCCATTTAGTTTGTTCGTTACATTTCATATTACTTATCATTCGTATGCAAACGATGGAAATGTGCTAAAACATAGAACAATGCGATGAGACAGTCAATGGGGCGTGACCGGTGACCGCGGCGGGTCACGATCCATAGACCAGCGCAACCGATTGAAGGATATCCACGCTCAGCCAACAGACTAAACTGTTACCACAGAATACTTAATAGGTGCGCGCGCGCAAGCCACTCGAAAGATCTCCGAAATAGACAAACCAGTTGTAGCGCTAGATTTATGTCTCGAAATGATCTGAATTACATATTATAGCGATACCTATACATTTTAATCAATTCCCGTTCGGGGGCATCAAAAGATATAGTTTTAATAGTTTTTTGATGGTCTCGCATACCTACTTCATTAGCAAGTTATAAATATTCAGTTTTTATTAATTTAATGGTACAATATTAATCATATTGTTGTGTTTCATATTTAGGTGAGTATCTTCATTTCAGCTGAGAGACGCTCACTGTTGTGCACAGGCCTCCGATGATCTCCAAACCTGGCCTGTATTATAGGTACTGTTGTAATAATATTGATTTTTTTAAAGAAGAATCAATCAACTACCTTAATATTCATAGACTATAAAATGCAAAAATATAATCACAATTCCTTTTTATTGCCGAAGGAGTAGGCAGATGAGTATTAACACCGAAATTTCTCTAGGTATGTCAGTCCCCATGTAGATGTTAGGCGAGTCTATTGCCATCTAGGTATCGGACACATTTAGCCTTTAGGGACGCGCTGACCATTATATGGTGTATGCGACACCCGCGGGAATGGTAAGAGAAGTACTAAGACTATTTATTTACTCTCTTGCAATATGTGTGGTTGAAATAAATACATAATTATATGGAATACGCGGTATATTGCGGCATTATTTTGGACATTTTTGCTACATCGCTCTGTTAGCACAGTTCGAATATTCTAACGCAAATAAACAACCCATTATCAAGCCTACCGGTGTTATCTTTTATAATCTGTCAATATTATTTCGCGCGTGTGTCAAAAATAAGTATCAGTCAGTGAAGTGACTTTAGTTTTTCACATTTCACGGGTTAGGCCATTGACCCAAAGGCATGCTGGATTTCGGAACCAGCTGTTTAGGACATTTTTGTCTGGAGGATAGACGCGCGAGTGAGCGGCGCGGTGCGCGTGAGTGCGTGCGAAAGCGGGCTGACACCCGAGACGCTACATCCCGGAAGGCTGCGGCGGCGAGCGTTCCCACAGGTGCCTCGAGAGACACCCTGCTCGCGTCTAGGGATTCACTCTTACTAATTAATTTGATCGATCCAGGATTACTGCTGAAATCAATTTTATTTTTCCGTGTTACAATTAATTAATTTCTCTCTTTCTTTCAAATATATGCGATTATTGGATGAACTGAAAAACAATTCATAGTTATTTTTTAAATAAAATATGCACGTAAGGGTAATTTATTTGTTGAACATTATATAAATAATAGAAAAGGAGCATTCAGAAGCAACGTGTGATGAGGAGGGATAAATAATAATAAGTAACTAGAGGTATGTTATGAATGGCCGAAGAAGCGATGCGACTGCGTGAAAGACAATATGAGAACGAGGGGAGTTCATGCTGAGCTCACGTCTGATAGAGGAGAGTGGAAGAACAAGACATGTTATGCCGACTCTACATAAAGTAGGATTAGGGCAGGGAGAAGAAGAAAATGTAAATATAGAAAAAATATTTCAAAGGAAAAGAGGTCAAAAAGGTTATTTACGCAATATTTGTAAAAAGTTCTAAGGCGAATGCTTAGAAAATTTATAAATACTATAAATACAACTATTGCTTTTAAAGGTACCCACCCAACAGTGGAGTTAGAAGTGCGTACGTAATTAGAAAGTATTTGGTGTAAATATTTATTTTTACTTTTTTTGCAAGAGTAGAACGAGGAAGAATCTATAGCACAATTAAACGCGCGGAATGTTATTCCGTGTCTACCTACGCATACCCAATGCATTATCATTTGCCAGAAAATGTTATTGCGAAAGTCATAACTTCTGGAGGCAATACCTCAGTAACTTATGGTAATCCGAACATAAATACGTATTACATTAGAGAGTCAGTGTCGCTTATTGGCTCAATATATCAAATCGCTACCTAGAACGTTCGAGAGTGGTGTGGTATATTTATATTTTATTCATACTGAACAATTAAGTAATTGCGTTGAAATGGAACTCGATAGTTATGTTTGAAATACGTGTTTAAGTCGCTGCTTCGTTAGATTCTGGCCTGTTGTAGGTCGTATATAATATTATAATGTCATTTTCGTCTTAGTAATAGTATTGACAATGACCGAGGAGCTCGATGACGCAGTGGCTTAGCGCGCTCAGCTTACGATTGCATAAACTAAGCCATTTGATGGCTGACCCAAAATATATTACCTCGATTTCCTCCGTGCCTTAATAGGCACTATAAGCCGTTGATCCCGGGTGCATCAGCAGTCGTTAATACACATCAATCCACGCTGGGCAAGCATGGTGCCCATTTATAGAGAAAGCCTTTCCCCCACATAAAAAAAGACTGTTGATGAAGATGTTACATGTAATAAGGGTTGAGACTATTGGCATCTACACGTTCATTACAATATTCTAACAGGAACGCTGTTCTCATTAATAAGCAGTCGTCTATTCGATACCCCCAGCTTAACAGTGACAGTTGTATTCTGCTCTGCCGTCACCACATGGCTAATAAGTCCTAGTTGTCTCAACCTATACGTTGCTACCTTTCGCTTAATACTATATTATGTACTAGTTACCCCTGCATTTTGAATATTTAGATAGATAGTATTAAAATTATTGTTAAGAACAGTAAGCAGATAGGTATTATAGGTGGTATATAACTATGTATACCTACACAAGAAGGTGCTTACATACATGTAAAACGAAACGCAAGTGTAGCTTACACGGACACTGTTTATTGCCAATAAGAATCATATACCAAATTTTTTTGTCATGTAACATTAATAGTTGCAAGCTCTTACGCACACATAGTGAGTCAATGTCAGCCAAGTGAATCATGCTTACCCAGAGTGGCATTCGCATGACTGTCCATCGGTTAATTGATATTTAGTATAACCAAAATAAACATTGCCTCTACAAAATGATAAATGTTGTCCGTTCTTCAACAATGTCCGCTATGTAATAGATTTTTTATCTAAATGTCGCAAAGACATTGAGTGGGCGTTTAATATGTTTTTTTATTCAATCGCATTTAAATGAGTTTTTTTAACAAAAAAGTAGTCAAGCACGAGTTTCGTCACGCAATATTTGCGGTTTTAATAATAATCGGTAAGACTGTATTCTGTGTGTACCTTTAATATTATATTTATATTATTTGTCTTTATTGTACTACTTGAGCGAATTGATATCTAACCCGAGAAAATATTATATAAATAGCGAAAATGCGGTATAATAGAGTAGATAGAGAGAATGACCTTACAGCATGCCGAAGACCGGGAAAAGGGCTTAGTTGGAACGCGGACCCAGACGCTATTAGGCCGGAAAAACGCTAGGACGAAAAACAATACTAGCGAAAAATATACGTAGCGTAGACATTATAATTTAATATGTTGTAAGGATTCTTGTGTGTGTGATGAGTGGCACCCGGCCAGTGGGAAAACGTCAATGATGAATGTGTTACGTGTGCGAGGTGCTCGCCCGTGGCGTGGCAGCGCCGCAGTCCGCCTACCTCTCCCGGTAGTGATTATATTTATTAAATCGGCTGCTTTCCTCTCATCTCTCTTATATTCCGACAAGTTCGTGCGCGACCTTCCTGCGGTGTGAGACGGTGGCGGAGACGGGGCGCTCTGGATGTTGGCGGGGGTGGGTGATGCGGGGTAATCCCTCCTCCCCGTATCGCCCGCCCACGCTGGCATTTGCAGTGCCCCGTCCCCGCCACCGTCTCTCATACCGCAGGAGGGTCGCGCACGAAGTTGTCGGAGTATAAATTGTACTGCCAAATAGCCTATCTTCTCCATCCCGTGAGTATATCCACACTACCTGCGTCTCATGATCCAAGTGCACTTTTTCTCTGAGTGGCACACAGCCCGTGGGAAATCGTCCAATGATGAATGTGTCACGTGTGCTCGGCGCTCGCCCGTGGCGTGGCAGCGCCGCGCGCCGCCTACCACTTCCGCAGGTGATTATTTATCAAATGGGCTGCTTTCCACCCGTGTCTCTCTTAATTTGTACTGCCAAATAGCCTATCTTTCTCACCCCGTGAGCTTATCCACATTACCTACGTCCCATGCGCCAAGCGCACTTTTTCTCCGAGTGGCACCTGGCCAGTGGGAAATCGTCCAATGATGAATGTGTCACGTGTGCGAGGTGCTCGCCCGTGGCGTGGAAAACGTCAATTTTGTCACTTACCTAAATGTTAAGCAGGACTCAAACTTTGAGTAGCCTTTGCGTATTCGGGGGTAAGTGTATTAACTCACCACTTCAACAATTAGATAACACATTCATCATTGGACGTTTTCCCGTCCAATGATGAATGTGTCACGTGTGCAGGCGCTCGCCCGTGGCGTGGCAGCGGCGCGCGCCGCCTAGCTCTCCCGGTGGTCTGCCGGGGCGGGGTCACGGCGGCCACTCGGCTGCGCGCGCGCCGCACGCCCCGCGCGCCTCCCCGCGCCTTATCGCCGCATCTTCGGCGGCGTTACGTCACTGTGAAATCGTACTTTGACCGGTTTGACTTTAAGCTCACGCGGCCGGGAATGTTGGTTGTGCGGAAAATACCCCTATTTTTCGTTAAAATAAAAATAGAGCATTTAGAAAAATTAGAACACGCATTTTAAACTTATTTAAAGCATGTTACGGGAAGCTTTAAGTGGTGCCGCTTAAGTGTGTTATCGATTGTGACAAAATGATAAATAAAACTTTATGTTATTCAGTACATAAAGAAAAATTATAAATTAAATAGAAAATTATATCAGTGTAATAATTATTTCGATAAATATTTCACTATAGTTACAGCTACAGCAATATTTCATTCTAATATTCAACAATCGAAAAATCAAAAAGTCATATATTTCGTCACAATAGGTTCATAACCATTAAATAGATACTATTTACGTAAAGAATTGCCGGAAACCGAAAAACGTCAATAAATAAAGCGTATTACACACAGGATGAATTGCATGCAAGCTGAGAGAGGCTCAGAAAAAATTGCAAAGGTGCCCGCCCGACACCTATTCAATGAATCGTGTGATGTGTTCGCCGGGCGACAAACAAAATATCGACAATAAGCGCTTGACTTTGAACGAAATCTAATTTGTGCGGTTATTGTGTAACGCGATCTGGTGGGGCCCATTGTGAACAGTTTGCGAGTGGGGATCTGGATTTATCGGTCGGTTTCACAACAAATCAAAATTTAACGAGCTCGCGCAAACGACGCCAGCGGCTTTGCGCCGATACCTCAGTGTTCATTTGCGCGTGTAATTACACCACCCCCTGTAATTGTAAATAAAGGCGCGAGCTTTCTGCGGCGGGCTGTGTACTTTCCGTTCTTGCTACTTAAACTGCTCGGCCATTGTGCGCTCGCACTGCCAGCCTCTGGGCTCGACAGTCCGCGCCACCGGCTTAGCCAAATCCATTCAGTATTATCTCTAGAATACCATTTAGTTGCACGTAAATAGACATTTTTTGTTCCCGCCAAGATTATGCACAGGTACAGTTTAAGCGGGGCTGGCATTTAAATAAATAGTATTAAATAATAAACAAATAAGTTTAGTAAGTCAGATTCCATCTTCTCTGTCCCAAAGTTTCTCTAACAATGGCTAAAAAAATACTTGAAAACGGATTGGATTTGTTTATCGCCTTAAAAAGTTTGTCTACGAGCTTATGATTAGAGGTTTCCTTGAAAGGTGCCATTGTCCGCGACAAATTCATCCTCGCGCAAACTATTACCTGTAGCACGGCGTGTAAAGCCTGACTGTAGCCAACTGCAAAGATAACCCTCCCTTTGGTTGGCAACAGGCAAAGGGCCGCGATTCTCTTTTGTTTCGTATCTTATCGGATTTTAATTACGAGCGTAGAGAAATCTCGTTATTCCTTAAAGGGATATGACTGCTCCGAGCTAATTTACTATCGACCCTTGCACGATTTTATGTTCTTGACTTTATTTTATTGCTTTTGGTTGGGCTTTATGTACGTACGGCACGCACGTATTATGTCCGTTTGATGTATGGTCCTTACATTTAATATTTCATGGACGATTCAATTGAATAACTCGAGTTCAAAGTTATTAGCATTTTTCACGATGTATTTGACAGTTTCTCTTTTTTTAGTTTTTTTTTCTTGTGTGGAAGGAGGATGTGATTTATTTTTTAATGTACTGTGGCCGTGTTACGTTTATAAATGGCTTCGTTGGATTATTTTCAGAGTCATCTGTTGGTACCGGAGCTGGGTGCTTCCCCGCTGGTTCCGTCGTGCATACGACGGAGGGTCCACGGGACATTGCAACCATCAAGACAGGAGACAGGGTACTGGCATCCGATGACACTGGCAAGCTTGTGTATTCAGAGGTATGTATTAATCAGCAAATTATAATATATGATATAGCAAAGTCGTACATATAAATACCTAACATTAATATAACTAGTGATACCTCTGAAAATATTAAGCCGTTTGAAAGTAAAATAACTTATACAGGCAAAATAAATGGTTAACAAGTATTTAATTAATAAAATAACAGAAGTCCATATCAGACGTTCAGATAAATTTCAATATGAAAGTGGGCATTTTTTATTCTTTTTTTTTGTATGAGAAAATTATGTCTAAATTCTAGATGATCTTTTTCTACTTTTACTATAAGCAAAATGATAAATCAAAGAACTGTCGACCGAAAGCACGATTCATTATTTTAATCTCGAGATCTTAGAGATCCACAATGTTTATATTCATGTTCAAACCTAACCCAAAATGCATCTGATGCAAACATCATAAAACCATTAAATTATATGTTACACCTAATCCTATTTTATCTGTAGTCAGGCTTTAGCAGTTGTTATAAGAAATAAAAACACAAAGAATAATATTTTCGGCGAAGCGTTCGGATTGCTTAGGACCCATCCGCTAGCCTTTGTTTTAACTTTACCAAAACTTACTGTATATAAATACTTTTTCTCATATAGTATTAAACTAATTGTTTTAAACAAACTGCTCATTAATTATTCTTTAAAATTTGGATGTGTTGATGGATCGAATACCGAATTAAATCTAAAAGTTTATTTACTAATCCATTACCATTTCTGGTAATGGATGGTTAAGCTAGCTTAGCATATCTAAGTTGCGCGCTGAATCAATGGAATTTCAGTCTTTGTTCTACCAGAGATTCGTGACCTAAATCTCGAACTTCCCTGTAGTTAGAAACATACGCTAAGCCGTTGGTCGCTCGCAATCAGACCTAACGTTTGTCTCTACCGACAAAAACATGGCGGTGGCAGATTCCAAACTACATTTGTGTGTTTTCATAAACAAAAGTCTGCAATTATAGATGTTATAATTTAAAAATATATTATTGCAATATTGCATAGCAGGATCCATGGTGCACGCAATCCTGTGTAACTTATAGTAGTGATACGCAATATTGTAAAGCCCGTTGTGTGTTAAGACTTATATTACATCAAGTTCCGGACTTCAACTAGCACTTAACAAACTCTCATCAAATTGCAGGTGGTGACATTCATCGATCGACAACCGAACGAAACGAGAGAGTTCATCGAAGTCACTGCGGAGAACGGCGTGGCCATCACGACTACGCCGTCTCACTTGCTTCTGTTGGCGGCAGCCGACGGCTTCCGGGAGTCGTTTGCTGCCAACGTGGATGTGGGGGATGTGTTGCTGACTAACGGCCCTGGGAGCGTGATGAGGCCATCCCGAGTGGTCAGAACGCGGGTCGTGATGAAGCGGGGGGTGTTCGCGCCGATGACTCAAGCAGGCACGATCATAGTAGACGATGCGCTGGCTTCCTGCTACGCGCTCGTACGGAGTCACTCGCTAGCACACGCCGCTATGGCACCTCTCAGGTGGATGGCTAAATGGAGCACTGAGGAAGTACGCGGTGTGCACTGGTACGCCAATGCCCTGTACTCATTCGGGGACCTCGTCCTCCCGTCGTCCTATAAGTACCGTTAAGCTGTGAACGTAAGGACCCGAAGCGCGCAGGTCGTGCATGGACGTGTAAATAACGTTATGTGTATATAGACTCGTGAACGCGGACTATGAACTGATATGTGTACCCACGTAAATCAATTGAAACGACAACGATTTATACTTATATCTATACACGAAATTATTTATTAAGTAGTTTTAAGACCATATTTGCAAATTTTGCACATTATATATAGTTAAAGTATGAATATTTGTAAATTGTGTCGGTATTGTTATTCTGCAAAATGCAGAAATACTTAAATGTATGCGCTTATGTTTTTTAAGTAATTGTATAAATAGGTATTTATAGGCATTAGCTAATCCGATGATGGACCTCTCGTCTTAATTGTCTTCCTGGTATTGTAGCAGTATTTCCTTTCGTTCCTCTTATATTTCGGTGTAGCATTCCTTTGGTTAACTATTATCTTCACAACCGATATTAGATTTGATGAAATTGTGATGTTGTACCTAAAACTGTGCCTTAAGATTTTTTATTTATTGTTATTTATAAGGTAGGTAGGTATCTATTTAAAATTGACGCAACTGTTTAATAAACACGTAGAATTTATTCTGCTAAGCATTTACTTGGTGACAACGTTTTTCCTCGCATTCTTAATTTCGTTCTGTGCTCTTTACATGTGTTTGTCATTGTAACTAATTTAATGTTCCTAATAGTATTCTTTTTTCTTTTGCATGAATCTTCTATGTGGGGTTTTACTCAAACAATGGTTATTATGTACTTAAGTATTGTAAATCGTCAGAGTAATGTTTGAATGCCGTCTAACCCAGTGGCGTTGATCGCTTGAAGATCGTGAACTGAAGCTTGGGTTCCTATAGTTTGAATTTGGTGAGACGAAGTGTATAGACTGGCAGAGTGGTAGTGATTTTTTTAAAGAAAATAACGTTATTTACTGCTTAATGAATTTCTTTACTCCAGGTATGGCAACATGCATGAACGCATGCGCGCGTATATTGTTAGAAAACACAGTAATTTATACAACATAACTAAGTATCTAATGTGATAAATAAAATAATATTCATAGGCATCGATTCTAAGATCAGGTCATTAAAATGTAACACACACAAAGACTACTGTACGCGTAGTGAACCTACTATTGATTAAGAACTTAGAACATATTTTTGTATAAACAAAAGAATGTTTTGTACCTATTGGAAAGCTTTAACTACCTAACGTTTTGACAACGCATATTGCCATAATTATTGCCATAAACTAATATTAAAACGGGACATCGAGCTGTTGGCTCTTCCGCATAAAATTAAAAGCACAATTTAATATACTACTTTAGTTCATGTACAATGTATTAAATTAATATTAAGGAGAAGTTTGGCATAAAATGTACTTATGTAATTAAATCTATTTAACATGAAATGAGTCTGTCAAAAAATAATGCCATGTGAATTATACTTCAAAATACTTCTTATGTAGCGATTAGTATTTTTATATAACGAATCAGTATTTCTAATAATAAGCGGTTGTATCACCAGATACAGTTTCAGCATTCTTTTTTGATAGACAATTTTTGGTGAATTAAATCCATCGTGTAAATTAAATACAATATGTAATTATTGTGCTTTTATATTATTTATTTATTGATGTTATTTTTGTATTGATAAAAAGTCGCTTCGTAGAAAATACGTTTTTTTTTAAACCTCCACAACATTACTTCACCTTTATAGTATCTTATGTCAGTCAGCTGTGAGACGCCCTCTGTTGGGCATAGGCATCCCTCAAGAATTTCCAAATCTATCGGTCCTTGGCTGTTGTTCAGCGGCTTCCCGCGACCTTTACCAAATTTTCGTCCACCTTATGGGCAGCAATTGGGGTGGAATGGAATGGAATAGCAGTCATGTACCGGGAGACGCAGCGTTGGAAGGCCCCCCACAAGGTGGACCGACGATCTGGTGTAGGTCGCGGGAAGCCGTTGGATGCGGGCAGCGCAGGGCCCACCGGTTTAGAGATCCTTGGGGGAGGCCTATGCCCAATAGTGGGCGTTTCTCGGCTGAATGATGATGATGATTGAAACCCTCGTGTCCACCGAAAAATAGGGGAGTGCCTTGTCGTGCTTCTGTCTATAATCATTGGCTCCAAAACCCAACCTAGACTCAATCTGCCAAATAAGAACTGATCATCACTAACATTGTCGACGAGTTAGTACTAATATTGTAAATTTTTTCAATGTACATTTTTTCTTCCAATTGAACCTATTATGTTAAAATATGGAGTATTTTTTACAAATAAAACTCAACAATTATAAACAAACACAAACCATTCTTGGTCTATAATATTTTTTGAAAATATCTGACTCACAAGTTAATGGGACACTTATAAAGAAAATATCTTAGTGAGAATTTAATAGGATCTATACATCTGAACGGTCTTACAAGATTTTCCAACAATCCCCTGAGCTCCATTAAAATTGGCTTCAACATAATCTCTTCCCTATCATTATGCCGATTCATGTTACCCAAATTCGGTTGTGGATCAAATAAATTTTGAGCGCCTTAAATTGTTTTGTTTTTGGTTTATACTTGGCTTATACACAAATAAGATTGTCCTTGAATACTCCAATAAGGTAAAATGGTTTACTTAATAAATAGCAGCCTCAATTGTATTTGGTTTATCCTTATTTCTTATAAGATCAAGGAATAAACTTCCTTGATTGCGAATGATCTCAAGTAATCAGTGTTTATATGAAGTAGTCTTTTGTGCTGGCCTGGGAGAGAGAAATAATTAAATATTCACACCTATATATCCGACCTATCCTACCTATATATCTAGCACAAAGTAAGTAGCACGTGTTATAGATACTAGATGACGGAAAAATTATAACCTAATACCTAATACATAGTAATTATAGATAAATATTGATATTATATCGCCTAAGCCGTGTGGTGATGGCCGAACAAATAAAATTATTGTCACCACCTCCATTCTTTCCCGCGAGAGTCGTAGAAGGCGACGGGCTTATACAGCGATGATTTTTTAGCTAGTAATATGCTGCAACTTACGTTTGTGTCCGATAGATGGCAATAGGCTCGCCCTCTATTACATGGGACCTAATGTAATGGGGATGATGACACTAACAAAGAATCACTGATATAATGATTTATAATAATTATTTAGGATAAGGAGATTCGTTAATAGTCACATGTTATTACAGTATACTTGTGATTGATATTTATTTTATAAAAATAAAAGTACAATACTTAGCAATCCGCCATATTTGCTAAAATGCTGCGTGACGTCATTATTCAGTTATCTCCATTTTGACATTTTATTTACCAATCAAATTCACTAGTTTATCATATAAACTGGCCCTTTTACGGAATAGTGACGTCACACAGACGTCATTGCTATTTTGGTGTTTGGCGGAAATTTTAGAGTTTCCCTTTGGGTAGAAGAATATAGGGATAATAGACTATAACCCACTGCTCTGGCCCACTGTCGATTGGTGGGTGGTGTCGATTAACGACTGCAGATGCACACGGGCCCATGGCTGAACGTGCCTTCCAAATCACGAAGGAACTCGAGATAATAATTTTTTGGGCGCTTATCCAATGACTGGCCTCAGCGAACATTGCTTAGTTTCAGCCGAGCGCGTTAATCCACTGCGCTATCAAGCTCCTCCCCGCTGTCACAAAATAAGCGATCTCGACTTATTAATTTCCAGAGAACGTATCGCCAGCGCTGCAGCGTGACGTCAATGAAGCACAGTTGAACTGTAATTAAGTATTTTGAATAATTCAACTCCCATTGTTCCCTATTTCATTCGACAACAGCGGCACTCGTTAGCGGTAGTATTAACCGGTGCAGTTATATGCATAAAATATGTAGAACTATACTCACTATACTACGAACTACGAACATTACCCTCTTTTTTTTTGACGTAGTGGAATGAATTTGTGCACCATACCAGCCGCTAGCTAGGCGACTGACGTGTGTGGGACTCGTCCGACTATCTACAGTCGGGAATACGCCACTAAACCACTCCGGTGTTCCCTAGCTTTGAGTGGAGAGAGTCTGGGGTCCGCCGCGAGGCAATTCACCAGTCACGAACATCACCCCTAGGGTGTGTCGAGGCTGACACATTTTACGCAATTTTTTCTCTCCAAGTCCTAGAAAGAAGGCTTAGCATTAATAATATAATTAATGGAAACTTCATTTCAGTCCAGCCGTGTGGTGACGGCAGAGTAGAATACAATTGTCATCACCCCAAATCTCTCCCGTGGGTGTCGTACAAGGCGACTAAGGGTAAATCAGTGATGAGGAATGGGCAGCAGCGTTCCTCTTATACCACCTAGCAATAGCAATATACTGCGACTTTTGTGCCCCATAAATGGCAATAGGCTCGCCACCTATTACATGGGACCTAACATTACTGGCGAAACGTGGGTGCTAGTTCACCTCTGCCTACCCCTTCGGGGATATAGGCGTGATTTATGTATGTGTATGTATGTATGTCATTTCAGTCCTAACTACCGCACTCAGAGACGTCAATTAACTTTAATGAGTATTTAATGTCAAAAATTTTCATTCAAATCTAGACCATAGACCCGGCAAGAATAGCTACTAGTTTTGAATTGTCATTTTTTGACGTTAAGTACTCATTACCGTTATTTGACGTCTCTGAGTGCGGCAGTAAGACTTATACGGTCTAAGACGTAATAAATGTAGCAAAGGTTTCAGCGTGCCGTGACAATAAAGGCAAGCTATCATCCTAAAGCACTCCGTCCTTTTATTAAAGTCGTGCGAGCTCCAGAACATTCAAATTCTGTATACGATAATGTCTTGTGGACACATGTTCTATATTGAGTCTCTTTAATAAATATTAACTTTCCTGAAAGCCTAATTAAGTTAATTTTATGATAATGATAATTTTATGATAATGCCCGATAAATGGCAAAAGGCTCACCATCTATTACATGGGACCTAACTTAATTGGCGAACAGTGGGTGTTTACTTCACCTCTGCCTACCCCTTCGGGGGTATAGTCAATTATTTGTTTGCATTAACATGCGAAAATCACGCCTATTTATCTCAGAAAAAAAGATTCATTACAACTGCACATGTCACCACATAATCAGTTCGCGTGTAATACTCATTTATGCCCTTAGAGGTAGCCGACCTAAAAATATGTGCATGAAAGAAAGCCATTGAATTGAATTTAGTATATACCTAAATAAGCAACAGAAGCGCATTCCGCAAGGAGGCCACTAGACTTCATTCTAAAAATACCCTAGAACAATGGATAGTTAATACAAATGTCAAAGTGGAATAACCTGTGGGGGGCTGTTACAACAATGTAGGATTAGGTTGTGGGTAGATAGTAGAAGTGGCCATTGTATGACCTGCCTGGTAATACCGTGTAACAGGAGACTAAACTGACCTTAGATATTAATTAAGATTATTTAACTTGCGGCTCCGCAGTTCCACTCCGCTGTTCCGCTGTTTTAAAAGTAAGCAAATTTTTAACATAACAATGTTGGTATAGAAAAACATTAATATACGATTCAAGTTAGAAGTTCGATTTTTTGTTTCTATTTGCCTAATAACTTAATAATAAGGGAAAAGTGACCCAAAGCGGGTATGCTGCCTACTCTTGTGTTTTCTTCCCTTTATCAATACCTAATAACTATTACGGGCTACGAGTGTTACAAGCATCAGCCAAACGATGTTTACTCGGTTAGGTGACCATATCACTTTTAAAATACATACATACATACCTACATAAATCACGCCTATATCCCCGAAGGGGTAGGCAGAGGTGAACTAGCACTCACGTTTCGCCAATTATGTTAGGTCCCATGTAATAGGTGGCGAGCCTATTGCCATTTACCATGTAGGTACATTGCTAGGTGGTATGGTATAAGAGGAACGCTGCTGCCCATTCCTTTTGTCCTTAGTTTTATCCTTAGTCGCCTTGTACGACACCCACGGGAGAGATTTGGGGTGATGACAATTGTATTACTCTGTACTGTACTCTGCCGTCACCACACGGCCAATTCTACAGCCACAGTTTTAAAATATATATATATATATATATATATATATATATATATATATATATATATATATATATATATGCTAATATTGCTTAGTTTACGCAATCGTAGGTCAAGTGCGCTAAGCCACTCCTCGTTTTTATTTTAGATGACTGCATACAGAGCATTTTTTTTATCGGCATCAGACGATTCTTGACCTAATTAATGCTGGGAAAATCTTAACCCGACGATAGGTAGCTAAGTGGAATAGGCAGCGCAATGTACCCTTAAAACGATTTCCAATAAAGACCGGACGACCTACCGTGAAATACACGACTTGCCTTGATGGATCACATACTAGAGTTAGTTAAGATTAGGTACTAGATTTATGACGTACTTACTTGTAATTGTTTAGTGTTACAACGGTATTTTCAAACTCAGGGTTTTTATCTATCGATTACAAAAGCAAATTAATAATGTGCTGACATTATAAATATATTGTTTGTTGTATTGGGTTAAATGGTGCATAACATAATGAGCGAAACCTAGGTTTGTATTCATACCAAGCAGATTTTATTTTAATAGAATATGAATGTTTAATGAGGCAATACGTAATATAACATACATAAATAAATCACGCCTATATCTCCGAAGGGGTAGGCAGAGGTGAATTAACATCCACTTTTCGCCAATTAAGTTAGGTCCCATGTAATAGGTGGCGAGCCTATTGCCATATATCGGGCACAAAAATCGCAGTATATTGTTAGATGGTATTAGAGGAATGCTGCGGCCCGTTAATCATCGATTTCTTTGCCTTTAGTCGCCTTGTACGACACCCGCAGGAGACGTGGTGGTGGTGACAATTGTATTCTGCTCTGCTCCACACGACACAATACGAAAGATAAGCATCTGTAAAAAAAGAATAATATTATTATAGCTTACTAACTGCCGCACTCAGAGACATCAATTAACTTTAATGAATATTTAATGTCAAAAATTTTCATTCAAATCTAGACCATAGACCCGGCAAGAATAGCGACTGGTTTTGAATTGTAATTTTTTGACGTTAAGTACTCATTATCGTTTTTTGACGTCTCTGAGTGCGGCAGTAAGCGTGTAATTTCAATCACAATATTATACAATTCATGCGTCGATAACCTGTACTAATTAATAACCATAATTGACCGAGAGATGAAAAGCCAGGTATTTGTTTAGGTAGGGAGTATTGGGTTAAAGACCAAGCTTAGCAAGAAATTTACCCAAAATAATCATTTTATTACTTTCAGTAGTTTCATAATCATTAGTGAAGTTTAGTTAGGCCCTGTCTGTTGGTATTTAATTACTAGATGGAGATGGGCTATAGATAGATATTATTAGAACTCCAAAGTTTTCGTTTAATTCTACACGATAACCACCATCGATTCCTACCTACTCAAAAACTTGACATTGCTACTTCGCACAAGGCCATGCTCCCCTTAAATACCGGTACTAATTTTCCCTGTATTTCCCGGTAAAATTAGCTTTTACGCAATACCGGTACTGAGAATTCATTTCCCGGGAAATTCGGTACTTAACTAATAATTAACTGCCGCACTCAGAGACGTCAAATAACGTTAATGAGTACTTAACGTCAAAAAATGACAATTCAAAACTAGTCGCTATTCTTGCCGGGTCTATGGTCTACATTTAAATAAAAAAAAATGACATTAAATACTCATTAAAGTTAATTGATGTCTCTGAGTGCGGCAGTATTAGTTTAAAAATGCCGCCATTTTGACACATGAACTAAATAAATTAACAATACGAAAAGTAAGTCGAGTTGAAGTTAGCTGGCAAACGCCGAGGTAGTACGCGCGGAGGTGGTGCCGCCGTGCCTTAAATTTTATGACTAGAATAAATAAGACTTTTACGACTGAAAATGATCCTTCATTAAATTTTTTATATAGTAAAATAAATCCTCATTAGGTACCAAAAAAATAACCGAATTTCCCGGTTTTCCCGGCACCAGAGTTAGCACAGTACCGGGAATCTAGTTTTGTCCACAGTACCGGTACTGCAACCCCTACTACATATATACATAAATAACGCCTATATCCCCGAAGGGGTAGACAGAGGTGAACTAGCAACCCGCGTTTCGCCAATTATATTAGGTCCCATGTAATAGGTGGCGAGCCTATTGCCATTTATCGGGCACATAAGTCGCAGTAGGTACATTGCTAGGTGGTATAAGAGGAACGCTGCTGCCCATTCCTCATCACTGATTTATCATATACGACACCCACGGGAGAGATTTGGGGTGGTGACAATTGTATTCTACTCTGCGTGAAGTGTGGTGACACGGTGTGGTGACACGGCCAACCAACCACACGGCCAACCCCTACTACGCACCTCGTAAACACTCATAATAATCGTTCCGACTTGTCTCCGTTTTGGGAACAATTCTAATCCACGTCAAGCAGCTCAATCCGCTTTACGACTTAGAAAGTTTATTTCAAACGACTCAAGTTTCAAAGTTAGAAACCATAAAATTAACTATAATATTTGTAATATTTCAATGTAGGTCCACTCAAACGCAAACTTCGCGTGAAACTGGTCATACCTATAACTGAGTTTCAAATAAACTTCTCACTCGGAAATATAATAAAGTGCTTTCTAATAGTGCTCGTGATGTATAAACAAAACCTTACATGAAACGACTGCCAATAAAAGACCCTACTTTGACACGAGAGGCCTAGTCCGCCTTGTCAGATTTAAGGACGCATTTAGTACATTCATTACTGTTTTTATATGTCGGCAGCGTATCAATGAAAATGGAGGAGTTGGCAATGAATGCCGATCAAATCAAATGCAATAAAAAATCTTAAACATGTCATCATTTGCTTGTCCTGTTACAGGTTATCCGGGATTGATAATTATTGTTATCAATCTCTTATTATTCAAATAATCATTCACACAATCCTGCCACTTCAATTCCTAAGTACAAACGAGATACGACTCCAAATTGTATTCGTGCAACAGGAAGTCTTACATACACACATACATAAATCACGCCTATATCCCCGAAGGGGTAGGCAGACGTGAACTAGCAACCGCGTGTCGCCAATTATGTTAGGTCCCATGTAATAGGTGGCGAGCCTATTGCCATTTATCGGTCACAATAGTCGCAGTAGGTACATTGCTAGGTGGTATAAGAGAAACGCTGCTGCCCATTATTCCTCATCACTGATTTATCCTAAGTCGCCTTGTATGACACCCCCACAGGAGAGATTTGGGGTTGTGACAATTGTATTCTACTCTGCCGTCACCACACGGCACTCTTAACACGGCAACAGGAAGTCTTATCATCATTAATTTAGAACACACATTAAAATGCTGCTAAATAACTGTTGAGTTGCGTCCTTTTTTATCTAATGAATTTTTTCTTCTGGAGTTATCGCCTTTCTTTACTCATATTCTTGATATAGGGAGGGAAAGAAAAGAGAGTTCTCTCTTCTCTTTCCCTCCCTATATCAGGTCAGCCGCTATCCTTTTAACGCCACAACACGTACAAACTACGATCAGCCACAAACAATATTCATAATATTTTCTAAAATCTTAATATGACAAATTGAAATCATTTTGGCAAGTTAATTAAGGTACTGTAGGTCTATTCGCTAACTTTTTTTGACACTTGACAGTGATAATCACTGAACTATTTACTGATCCATTACTACTTTACTATAACGCTATTGTGACACTTGCCCTGTGAAAACAGTAATGGATAAGTAAATAGTTCCCATAATAGTAGATCATCACTTTCAACTGTCGAAAAAAGTTAGCGAATAGGCCTACTGGTTGGTCGAGTGGTATAGGCAAACGTCCAACGCGGGTTCGATTACCGCATCAGCACATAATGTTTTCCGGCTTCTTTTTCTTTTTAGAAGTTTAAGCGCTTCAAGATGTCGTTAATTTTTAGAAGACATATCTGTAGACGTTTCTTAAATGATGCGTACAAAGAAAAAGTAGGCAAACAAAAAGGCATCAACAACGTAAGTAGTCCTGAATAGTTTCACGAAAGTTACTTTCATAAAGCAGGCACTTTGGATATTTTGTACTAGTTCCAAAGTCGAGTGGAACAACTTAAAGTTTCGAAACTTTCCCAAATAAGGCTGTGAAGTTTCTGTGTCGTTGGATTAAACACTTCCCGTGTTATAATAGTAGACTTAAGTTCTCTTTGATCTCCTAGAATGCTGAAATAGCATGCACAGCGTGTAACATATCAAAATATTTTTAATAACTACAGCGAAAAACAATAAATAAAGTGAAGAATGCTACGCTTATGAAAAATCGTGCCCGGAATTGCTGGGAAGCCACGAGGCTGTTATAGCGCGATGACCGTATCTGGTTTATGCCTCCTTTACAGCTATTGTTTCCTTGTACTATTTTTTATTAATGTACGAAACTTTAAGACAGTTTCCATTACAACGCACGCCCTGTATTAAGGGTGCACATCCCTACGTAGTACCTACGCGGAAATGGAAAATGGCTACGAGCAGACAACTGCTACGACGATACAGTTAGAAAAGTCTCAGTGACGGCTTACATGGACTGATTCAGTTTATTGGAGACTTGGGCGCGGATGGACGTCACTCTCGTTTAGTCGCCGCAAAATTATAAAAATTTTTCGTTAACTCCTAAATCATTGCTGGATAAATATTTGTGATCGAAGTTTATTTACAATGGAAGCAATCAGTGACATGCCCAAAACGGACTAATAATAAACTTTAATGCAATTGGAACTAGTTCTAACAGAAAATTCACAGAAATTTTAAACTGGCTTCATCGCCGTTACAGTGACTGAGATTGGTTTTCAAACAAACAGAAAGCTCAATTTTCAAGGGATCAACATCATGAACATATTTATTGGATTTTCTTCAAAATGAGGTGAGTTGATTTTTAGTTGCTTTTAACAATCACGGAAACGGAACCAAATAGAAAACTGTATTCACTATAACTTTAAGGCTTTTGCTTTTATAACCGTTTAGTTTAATTGTATTTAAACAATTCGTGTCATAACGCGAAATGTGAAAATCAATGTATTGTAATATAATAATGAACACACTAATCCACTCTGCACTACTACGTATCGATTATGCTTCTCAAAACGTATAATTTATAATACTAATATCAAATATTAGTAAAAACTCCTTTAATAACAAACCCAAGGTTCACATTCATTTTTCATATTCATCTTTAAAAAATCCGAGCACTTCCAACGTTTTCCTAGACCATAATATTAAATGACTTGAATAGTTTTACATAATGTCCTTTGGGTTCCACTGAAAATTCAAATACATGGCTCCCTCTTCGGTTTATTCTCTGTTGAAATTCAAAACACCTGCACTCTCGAATTAGAACAAGGCACTTCGTTGCGTTAGATGAGTTCTATTGTTGATGTCATGTAATTGATATTTCCCCGGATGAGTTGAATGTAGATGTTGTGAAAGCTATACTTAGAAACGTTCTAAAATTGTTTATTAGAATTATGCTTTATTTCACAACGCACTGGTTCAATAACATGTTTCTAGTAGTAGTATTCCCTTATATTTTATAGAGTAACTGAGTTAAATCCTACTTTTTAACAAAAATTGAATTAGACATGATTAATGAAAAACAGTTCAACGATCTTTCTGAAAAATTTAATTTCAATTTTAGTAACTTTTCTTTCTTCTAGTTCTCCTTGCCATTAACCCCTTTAAGTGGGGCCGGCACAACGTTTCTTTCGCTTCCATTCTTTTACTTAGCATATCATCATTTTCACAACCCATCCGTTGCTTTTTCGGTCATCCGCTAGGTTCAAGTAGCTTAATATTTTTTTTCCTTTACAAATATTTCATTTTTATTCTTGGCAATGTGCGTTGTTTAGTCAATAATTTATATTAGGCACATCACCTCAAAGATAGAGTGCACAGCAGGTATTCTTAAGTGATGTATACGGAGGACAATATTTATATTTGCCATAAACCTCCACTTCTCTCGTTTAATGTCGTTCGTCTATATCGCTTATAGATACTTACCTCCTACTAAGCCTCTGCCTTCTCCGTCAGACGTGACTTGTGTAGGAAAACATAAATAGACTCAATACGGAAAATAATAAGCTGCTGATTGACAAAAGCTTAATGTTTTGTGACATTATTTGAAATTTGTTACCAATAATAATATGAGCTGGAATTGACCTATTGGTTTTCATAAAAGATTTGTGTGTACGCTTTTGCTGTACCATGTGACGTCGGTATTTTTTTGTTGTTAAATCTGTGGGTACCAAGAAGCAGATTGATACGCATCCATTATCTAGTATATATATTACATATCCATAACACAAGTGCTCATGCTACTTACTTTGGGCTAGATGATAGGTGTAGTAGATTTCCTACGATATTCGTAGAGGGTCCAGTTTCCATTTGCATTTATTTCAAGAGGTGATACAATCATGCGTTTTTGCACTAAGTCTGATAAACCCTTTCCGAACCAACTAGGACTGTTTGGATTTGTGTCTGGATTTGTTGCCAAAGAAGAAGTTTTTAAAAAACTTCTTATAAAACTTTCATTGTCCATTTCACATATATAAGATAATACGTGAGAAAAATTACAAGGTATGATAGCGTAGCGAGACTGGAATACCAAAATGTCTATGACCAACGGGTCTAAAAAGGCAATTTTAAGCAATATAGCCAAAAGCAATTCGTTTCCTGAATCCGATGGCTACTTAAGAAATATCCAATTAAACTAATGTGAAATTTTGTACTGATGCTTTAAGAAGCACTCAAATGGATAAATCGCTTCATGGGAATTGTCACATGGCGTCAGAAATTTTATTACAACCTAATATTAAGTGGCCCCAAGTGACTTTTTTATGATATGCAATGCAATTCGGAGTATTATCATAAAAGAAATGCTGATGTAACCTTTTTAGACCCCCAAGTCGTTGATATAAAAACTTAATACCTATCTAAGCTCGTAAATACTTTACTAAAAATAGAACTTTCATCTTTTATCAGCACTATATTTAATGAAATATAACACTAGGTTAAAATGTAACAAGTAAAGTAAGGTATAAGAACAACTGCGTGTGTTTAAATGTGAATTATAAATTATAATGTTAAAAAAATTATTACAAAGAAAAATAAGCCAAAAATTATTGTCTTGATGCGGAAATCGAAGAATGAAATCGATCAAACTAAGGCTCTTGGTTGGCCGAGGGGTATAGACATCTGCCCGGAATGCGAAAGATGCGGGCGGAAAATAAAAAATATAAAGTTTCAATAATTTTAGACAATTAAACATATAGAAACCACACAATAGGGCAGTGAATTTTATATTAATTATATCTAGGAGGTATAATGCACAGCTGAAGTGCAAAACACAATTTTATTGAATAATGTTAACACATTTACAAGCTCATAATTATTATGCAAAATGTGACGATTCGCTTCGGGCATAAATCGAGCCTGTTTACAAATTTGAATTTCGCCCCTTGCCTACTGACTGGAATGAAATTGCTATGATTTTCAATAACAGCTACGTAACCGTACAAATTACAATGACTGTGTATTATAATTGCTTTGTCCTAACGACAGGGTCGTATTCTAGGTTTTCTGATTCAATAATTGATACAATTTAACAAGACAGGCGAGGCTAACTTGCTCTATATTATTACTGTCCTTTCTTTCTCCCTAAATTCTTCCATCCATAGGAAAGTCCTGTGCCGCAGCAGTGGGGACATTAAAGTGTTGGCGATTTTGACGATAAAACAGTTTAAATATATCTAATTTATCATGTCACACATGACCATAATTTTTTTTGATTATATCAAATTTTGCGGATTTCAAAGAACACCTAAATATTATATAAAGTCGGTCTAACTTTGCACCAGTGAGAGATCGCCCTAAGTAAACAAACAGTATGCATGTACCTAACATCCATTATCATACATCAAGCTATAAAATTCTATAGCCGATTTTTCAGAATCTCGTAAAGTTCCGTGGTTACAAATCCCTCGAGTTCAGCGACATCTTGGATTTACTTGTTACACAAATATTCTGATATTTTTGCAAAATAAAGTTGGGAATCATCGATGAAAGTTGTAAGATATTAATTTGCTTTGAATTTCACGAATGTTCAAGCACTTTATTTTATTTTGAAATATAAATAATATTGCCGACTGATAGTTCCTTAGCAATCCTTTTTAATATGATTTTTACTCGTTTTGTTTTTGATACTTGTCAATTGTATTTTTACGTGTTTCGTGAGTACAGTCCTCTGGCAGAAATTTGGAAGTTTCTCTGTAGCCTTTTGGCACCAGCTCGTCTATATCGTTTACAATTAGGTAAATAAACATAATAATAAATGAATACACGATAAGTCATGATTTTCTGCTTCCTTCTGAATATATTTTACTAGCATATCTTGCTATTTGCCAACATATTTCTTCGGCTACCAGCAATACCTACTTACTATTTTTTGCACTTAATCAAACAGTAATGAGGTAATAAACATAAATCACGCCTATTTTTCATTTAGAGGATATCAAAACCCACGATTCGCCAATTATCTTAGGTCTATGTAATAGGGGGCGATCCTATTGACATTTAAAGGGCATTAAGGTTACATTTACCCTTAGTCGCCTTGTACGACACCCGGGGGAGAGATGGGATGGTGTTAATAGTATTCTGCTTTGCAATCACCACACGGCTCCCTTACTTATTTCAAGGTATGATTGTACATACATATACACATACATAAATCACGCGTATATCCACGAAGGGGTAGACAGAGGTGAATTAAACACCCACTTTTCGCCAATTATCGTGCCATCTATCGGGCACATAAAATCGCAATATATTGCTAGGTGGTATAAGAGGAATGGTGCTGCCATCATTCATCAATTCATAGCTGTCTTTACTCTTAGTCGCCTTTTACGACACCCGGAGGAGAGATGGGATGGTCACAATTGTATTCTGCTATGCCGTCCCCACACGGCTCCCTTTTTAATTTCAAGGTTTGATTGTACATATATATGTATTATATATTTTTTGGGATTTAACAATTTAGAGTAAAGCAAGTTTTTTTAGTAGTTACAGTTGTAACGGAACGGTGTTTTCAAGTAAATTGTTATCAAGGGTTAGAGGCATTGGACTCCGGCTTCCGGGCCTTCCGGCATATTTTTCTTAGACCGCCTCACGCACGCATTGTGATTGGGTTGGCCTGTATATGTGTAAATGTACAGTCTACAAAGTATATAGACAGTTAAAGTAACGCAACCGATTTTATTCCGAAGACGGAAAGTTTTAAGGTTGAATATTAATACGTGAACTTAGACTTAACCCAACGTGGTTGTTTCGGTTGAAGTACGGGCTTCATAGTCTCATTTGAAATGTTAATGTTATACCTATTTGATGTTCCCTTTTCCCGAAAACGACCCTTAATATTTTCCTCCTTATCACAAAAACTGTTGTATAAAAAAATTTTGCTCCGGAACTTCATAAATAATGGGCAATGGCGCACTTAACGGGTTAGAATAACTTATACTTAATATCGCAATATATTTTTTTAAATATCTATTTTGTGTTTATGAAAATTATATCTAATGTTTGTTTAAGAATTTCATTTTTATAGTAAAATTATAAGTATCGTATTTTAAAATTAGTTACAATATGTAAGAAAATATACGTGTGTTGTCTACACGTCAGACTATCACAAAATGTTAAATTTTCTCAGTCGACTTTTGGCTCTACTGTCAACAAGATAAGGTTGACAATCGATTGAAGAAATTTGACAGTTTTGGGTATTCTGAAGAGCCGTTGACTGTACCTAATGAAAATCGCACATCGGGACATAATGTTTCTGGTAATTTTTTTCGGACTTATTCATTATGTATGATAGGTAGTGTTATGTAAAACGATTTGATTACATGTTGATAAATTAGGTGCCTCATTGCACGCGTTGTTTTACTGTATGCGTTATTTTTAAAAGCTGTTCTCTCTACATAAAGTTCCATCAGGCAAATAGGAGCAATTTTGCAACACTATGATGTATTTATCCAGCATCGTGTTAGCAACACGAATCTGACATGGATTAATTAACGTCTGAAGTCGAGTAGGCGGCACATCAAACAAATATACTTTGATGCCTTCATACACCTAAATATTTAGATATTACGTCTGGATTTGGTTTGACGCGTTAAATGCTGAGGTGACACATACTCACTATATCGGCGCACTGGCATATTATGCGCAATTAGATCAAAGCCAAACACGATAGTTTTCCAAAATTAATTCACTTATCGAGCGAAATTCAATATTTATCTTCGCAGCGGCGCTGATAACAGTATCTATTACGTACCCTATCAGCTAATTTTGTCATATGAAGGTGAAGTGTTATGACAACTAGGTACTCTGATTGACTGCGTGTTTTTTTTTCGCCCAAAGCAATATGCTTCACAATCGTGAAACGCCCACAATCGGTTCTTTATCGAACATCGAAATAATTATAGTATTTTAATAATATATTTTTATCGCAACAGAATATCAGAAATATTATTATAACTCTAGAGTATCTTCCATTATATTCTGTCAGACATAATAAGAATCCTAAGAAAATAAACGTTCACCGATCGCGATGAAACATGATATTCTATGAAAGTAGCAAATAATAATTCTAACCGCGATCTCTCTGTTGTCACATTAAGGATATCCGAAGATTTATTTGCCCTTTTGCTTGAATGATCGGGAGGTTGTACCAAAAGGTTCCTCTACTTACATCTGCCGCACGATTACGATATATTATTATGACACGAATCATGGGACACAGTAAAATAATGTCTCAGATTAAGATTTCATACTTTTCACATGAACAGATAAAAACAGTTGACTACATGGATAGAGACAGATCTCAGTATACTAAATATATAAACATGAATAAATATTAGCTATAAAAAAAATTCCAGTCCATTTTTATGTAGTATAGTTAAAGATATATACCATACAGTAATGGGTAAGATGACATGATTTTCTTTTTCTGCCTCAGAGATCCACTACTACCACCCTTTAACTTAGTATTGAATCTTATATTGTTCTAAACTCAATAGCAATACCAAGAATTTTGCATTAAAATTGCTTAATTTAATATAACTCTCGAACCGTATAATCGTACTTGCAGTGTTTATAGTAAATTTTCCCTATATTCTTCAATCCATAGGAAAGGCCTGTACCTACAAAATATATCTTCTGAGTTATTGTGATTATGACCGAGTGTTTGCCTAAAATTTATATTTTATATAAATAACAATTTCCAGCAAAAATATTTGTATCACTTCAAAAAGTTACAATGTTTCTTTAGGACGGGACAGTGGCAAATATGAAGTAGTCAAGAGTTTAGCAACACTCGAGTACTTTTAGTTACAATAACAGAAAACAACAGGGTTTTTACCCTTTAGGAATATACGGGAGTAATATTATTACTATATTTAAATTGTATTTTATTCTCGGCTTTCATACCGGTAGGCTGATATGCACGAGCCTAAGCTAAGTGGTTATCAGAGAGTGAGTTATGTTGATTCTGTGGGTTAGGAACCATAAGGCAGTCTTTACCAGGCGAATTGTATTCACTCTGTAGAAACTTTCTTACGATTTTGCATGTATTAAGAATTACTGCTTTATGTAGTAGATTATATGTGTAAGGCTACAAGTCAAGGGTTCTAATAGATTGGTGCAACTGTTTAGGTATAATGTAGTGGAGAGTACTATGGAGACAATAGTTATTTTATGGAGGTGCCAGATTCTAGTTATTTCGTCTTTGAGTTCAGAGTTTTTTGAGAGTTTTTCTGAAATGGTTGTCTGTAGGTTATGAGTAATGGGGATGGCTATATCTATTAAGTAATCCAGTTTTTGTGATCTTATTTATGATCGTATAACAGGTCTATTGTAATTATTATTACTATTATTAGGTACTACAATTATTACAAGGGGGAGCTTGATGTTGCAGTGGCTTAAGGCGCTTGGCCTGCGGTTGTGTTAACTAAGCTCGACAAAGTCGGTCATTGGATGGGTGAGCAAAAATATAATAACCTGAGTTTCTCCATACTACGGAAGGCACGTTAAGCTGTTGGTCCCGGCTCCATCTTAATACCCGCCTATCCCCACTGGGCCTGCGTGGTGGGTTATGGCCCATTCTCACTATATTCTTACATAGGGAAGAGTAGTGCCCCAGTACCTAGTGGGGGACATCAAAGTGCTGGTGATGATGATAATTATGACAATTTATTATTATACAAAAAATAGGTCCGAAGAATTTCTAAAAAACTATGTCTGCACCAAAACGTAGTTCCTCAAACTGATTGATTCAAAATTATTGATTTAGCTAAAATTTTGGAGCCCATGTAAACAAGGTTGAGCGCGTTGAGATTCACAACACTTCTACCAGTTATCACTACCTACTAAGGGAAATTAATTTAATTTAAAGCAATTATACGACTAAATCCTATTATGAATTCTCGTTAATGTGGTAAGTTGTCTAAAGCTGTACACTTTAGAGGCCTTAATAATTGTCTCGTTCGCATGTACCGGCAAATATATATGCTAATAAAATTAACTACATACATACATAAATCACGCCTATATCCCCGAAAGGGTAGGCAGAGGTGATCTAGCACCCACGTTTCGCCAATTATGTTAGGTCCCATGTAATAGGGGGCGAGCCTATTGCTATTTATCGGGCACAAAAGTCGCAATGCTGGAATGCTGCTGCCCATTCTTCATCATTGATTTATCCTTAGTCGCCTTGTACGGCACCCGCGGGAGAGATTTGGGGTGGTGACAATTGTATTCTACTCTGCCGTCACCACGCGGCATAAAATAAACTCGAATCACTTGTTGCGTCATTAAGCACGTACTGCGAGTTTAACTTTGATTTTGATGAGAGAAAAGCTCCTTAAACCTCTTTATTAATTCATTGACTCTCCAGCTTAATTATTCCATATTGCATTAATTTAGAATTCATTGTGATTACTCTGTCTAAAGAATTTATTAGATATTTCTCTGAGATTGTTTGCTCGTGTCTGTTTTATAACGGCAGATATTAATTTTGTTTAGAAACTTAAGCTCCTTAGAAGAGATGTTAAAGTGTAAAATTTACAGCAACATTAAGGGATATTTAACACCAATGCAATAGTAATGTACATAGTAATAATAACGATAAAACGCGATGCTGGCCATACAAAAATGTAGTAGACTAAACTTGTGACTTTGGAATGTAGTAGATTGTATCTCTACAAACTGTGGCTATGCAGAATTTCGGTATAGAGAGTTCAGTCCTAATGTAGTTAAGCCCTTTGAATGGCTATTGGTTCAATCTAACTTATTGTCATCTATAGAGTCCGTTAAATTTGAGTATTACTAGATTTTGACACAATGGTAGTGATTCAGATGTTACCTATCTCTCTGTGAGATTTAAATTATTATTGATACCCCAGAAAGAGATGGGTGGTAACTAAATCTACTCTACCTTGCCATCACTCTATGCCTCACTGTGTCATTGAATCCATACATCAAATATCTTCCTAAAGCCACTTAATAAAAAAATGGTATCTACTTAAGGAATTGGAGCATTCCCATAGAATACTCTTTCTTTTTGAAGAATAAAATGAATTAACATACATATAATACGGTCATTCTCCATTAGATGCAAGTTCATCGATTAAATACGATATCCAATGAGCAGTGAATTATGAATCTTAGAGGGCTTGTTGACTACATAATTAAAGCTAAACCTTAATAAGGTTTTAAATGTTTAATCCAATGACCAATCAAAGGCACTGAATAGGGACGGCGTAGATAGATAAATTGTTTATAAGATAAATTACACTATTCTAGTCGAAATTGAACCGCTCTTACCTTTTATTAATCACCACTGTACTTACGTCATAGCCTACTAAGACTGTTCCAATAAATTTTGTTTGAAGAGAATCTAACGTTATGAAATTAGTAAAGCTCAAGTGCTTTACGATCTTAAAATAACAATTTGTTTAATAGAAATCGCTAGCGACCAAAACGACGGAAGACCCTTTCTTCGGTGTAGTTTCCTCCTTTCCGATTGCTTTGTATATGGAAATGCTGGTTATTTAATGGGATAGGTTTTTGGTCACCTATCCCATTCATGAAAAAACAACATGTAAGAAGTAAATCTAGAGTACCTTCTCGCTTCGGAACGTATTAATATTGACATTTTATTTGAGATAAATTATCATCTCATTATAATTTGCATAAATGCGACGGATAAATACAATAATGAGGCCTAATCGAAAAGGGTAGTTTATGTGAGTTTTATTTTGTTTATTTTAAATATATCTCTGAAATAAAAATACACTCTCATTGTATTTCGATAGTTAGTAAAACCTTCAAGATACCGCTAGATAAATTACCGTCAACTTACCACTACATAACATCTCTACTTATCTAGATTATTATGAATTTAATATCAAAAATACAATCCTTAATAAATATGCCAGTTCAACGCAATGTAACTCTTGGGTAAACTATAACTATTTCCAATCGACATGAATCAATCAATATCACCGCTTAGACAGTTTTAATTAATGACCAAAGTGTAATTAAAGTAGTTAAGAAGTATTAAAAAGTAACCGAAAAATCCGAGGAGTTCCTAAATATTCGCGAGAGATTCGGGCAAAGGAACGAAAACAACCCGTCCTAAGTTTTAATGAAAGTCCTGGTCCGTAAGTAAAAGGGGGCACAAGCGGCCGGAATGTAATTAAGATGGTACTTCATCGTAATTAAGAAATTACCGTCAACACTGTAAACGTGCATTAAGTTCACCGGACCGGCCGTGTGGCGAGAAATATTCAGCTTATGTGGTCTTCCTGCACGCTTATGATAGGTAACAAATAAAAAATGAATATTTCTTACACTCACACCTATCATCTAGCCCAAAGTTAGTAGCTTAAGCACATGTGCTGTGACTACTACATAAATTAGTGGTGGTTTAGACCCCTTTAGCTTGCGACGAGTTGTGTATTTGTATATTAAATCTATTTTTCCCTTTACACTCATTTTAATAATTTTCCAAGCTGCGATATATTAAGGCAGGTGTCCTTTATACCTTTCTATTGTGTAATTGTTCTACTGTCTAACTATTCAGTATCAAATTTCATAAACACATTTACAATTAAATGCCAATTAGAATTTTAAACAATAATTTTAGGTTTTTGCGTTTGCACATAGTCCGATATGAATGGATGAGGAAACATACTGCGCCGACCCCAGATAGCCTGGGAACAGGGCAGGGAGAAAAAGAAGAATCGTTTGCACACAGTCATGCACTCGAAATTGTTGATCGAAGAGAAATAGTGCTTTCCAATAGTTCTAGGGTGAGCGGAAGTTAAAACGAAATTGTTTGCGGTCAAGCCATATCGCCGCTTGCGCCTGTGGAGAGCTTCCTGCTGGGAAAACGCAATTATCTGAGCACTTTGTCTTACACGTTGCTAAGTGTTTATTACGACGCAGTTGAATGGTACAACATTGTCATTCGATTACAACTTAGCAAATGCAATTTTGACACAGCACGCGTAGTGTGTGCTGGCGCTCGAGAAAGCTTTCTACTTCAAAATGTAATCAATCAATCCGGTATTATGACACTTCGATGAAGACAAACCGTCCCACTTTGATATACGTTTCATTTTCCCGGGTTATTTATGGCATTCTAGTTGGTGATCATGTTACGTGAACGAATAGTTTTTAGTTGTTTTATTAGAATAATTGACTAGGGCCTGTTGCATTAGTGGCAATAAATTTAATGTCTTTAAACACGAAAACAAGCAAGTAACTGTACATAACTAAGCTGAAACTATTTTTTCTGAATAAGATGTAATAATTACAATTGCATTACAACGCTTATGCATGTTCTTTATATGTAATGTACCTATGTTCTGTATAAGTTAACTTGATGGTCTTTGTTTCTTTTTCTTATTTCTCGCTTCTTCATGACTGAGGGTCGCGGTCGTGACCGTCATTTTGTGCACCAAGGCTCTCCACTCCACACGGTCTTCCGCCTTCCGGATTGACGTCTGTAGAGTTTCCTGGCAGCCCGGCTAGCATGAACACCCAAACACGATATAATATAAATGGCTTACCACGTTACAAATTTGATTTTCGACAGTTCAAAGCGATACAATACAAATACAAATACAATTCAGGCTTATTCAAGTGTTAAAATCCAATGATTTTTGACTGTTTAACGCTTTAAATGGCTATATCATATCGTGTCTCGGTGGTCATGCTAGCCGGGCAGGATTCACGGCATCGGTCAACCGTGTCGGTGATCTTCCACGGAACCTTTTTCCTATGTAAAAAACAATGTATTTTTGACAGTTCTAAGCGATAAATGGCTTTATCATTATTATCGTCTTCCGATGGTCATGCTAGCCGGGCAGGATTCACGGCATCGGTCAACCGTGTCGGTGATCTTCCACGGAACCTTTTTCCTATGTAAAAAACAATGTATTTTTGACAGTTCTAAGCGATAAATGGCTTTATCATTATTATCGTCTTCCGATGGTCATGCTAGCCGGGCAGGATTCACGGCATCGGTCAACCGTGTCCGTGATCTTCCACGGAACCTTTTACCTATGTAAAAAACAATGTATTTTTGACAGTTCTAAGCGATAAATGGCTTTATCAGTATTATCGTCCTCCGATGGTCATGCTAGCCGGGCAGGTTCCGCTGGAGGAAAATGGTCGATAAGCGGCACTTGATCTGCAGTTCGGCCAGGATGTACGCATTGGTGCGGTTTTTGTTTTGTAGGTCTTTGTTTACAGACATGCTTGGAAATTTAATTTGAAGTAGACAAAAATTGTCCAATCGATAATATGACTCCATTGATTAAAATGTTATTTAGACGACCAAATCATACAGGTGAGATGTTATTTATTTTTACTGTTTGACATAATTGAAATCTTTCCGATATTTTTTATTTGTTGTAAACGTTTCTCATATTGATACAATGTTTAAATAAATAAGATTATATAGTTTCTGTAACCTATGGACGTAGGTTACAAGAACTTAATTTCACAACTAGGTACCTAGTAAAAACTATTTTACTAGCCTTTTAATCGAAATTTATTAAGAGGAATACAAATACAAGATTAATCCACGCAGAACATTGTCATCAATTTTGAGATTAGTAATTAATAGTTAGCCAAACGAGACGACGGTAACACCATAAAAAGTTCAATCAAGAAAGAGCCTTTTTTAATCACGGCCATTATTACCACTACGCGTAATGGTATCTTAGCCCTGGCTAGTAATTAGGAAAAGTGAAGTGAAGAGATAGGTAGGATCATGGTAGATTTGGGAGATTAGTGAAATATAATTTTTGGAAAACAATATTTTACTAATTGCTTTTATTCCACATGTTTTGAAACGCGTATACTTTATTTTTATATGGAAGTATTATGAACTTTCATCACAATAATGTGCTAGATCGTTCAATATGAACGCTGCTGAACCATTCCTCATTATATTATGACTCTTGTCGCCTTGTACGACGTCTACGAGAGAGGCAGGAGTGGTAACAATAATTATTATATTCTCTTCAATAATAATTATATTCACCACACGGCTCACTAAAATAATACACATTTCAATAATACCGTAAAACTGACATCTGTATTTCATATTATTCTTCTATCTTATATTATATCTACATATTATTGGTTAAGTATACAGCATCTACCTATGCTCTGATATACCATAAGATGTATTGTAGTTAAGGGCATACATTATAATTATTAGCAAGCTCGGAACATTTGATTTGATATGTGTGACACGTGTCGTGTCTTCTGTATTGGCACGCGTATCATCCGACCGACACATAATCATGTGAATAATAGAGAATATTGTGTTGTTCCCTTACGAATATTCCTTTGTTTGTGTATCTAACAACATTGATTCACGTTTTCATCATTTTAGCTGTTATTAGACCGCCATGTCAGAACTTTTGGAAGTAAACAATTCAAGTTGAACTTTTCCAATATCTGCAACAAAGAATGAGGGCTTCTTTAGACTGAAAAGAAACGGTTTACAATTGTGTTCCAAGTTTTTAATACATATTCTGATATTTGTGAAATTAATGAAATTTAAGTGTTTAGGTAATAATTAGGATACCTAGGCTTATTTATTTATTCAGGGCCGATATCCGTAAGTGTTACAGACTGTCACTGCGTGGGGGAAGTTTGTAGAGGCAGACAGTAATTTAATATTTTAATCGATTGTATTACTAATCATCCCGTAAATTATCAATTTCAATTTTCTTTCACTGCGGTTTTCTTATGACATTACATTATATTCGCCCGCCCTGCTCCCAGATTACTACGTGGGAAAGACGCTAGTTAGGGTTATCCTTCAATAGATCTCGATCATCTATAATTAATATATATCATCTTTGATGCAATCCTTGCATTTTTATGATTGTATTCTTAATTTTTATAATATTATATTATCTATGCTACTGATTTCTAAATTAATATGGGTAACTATAATATCTTCTAAGCCGCACCCAAAACGTCTTTCATCTCTCAATTAATAGACGAAACAAAATTTTCTATTTACGTTATTACACCGTTATTTATGAAATTGATACATTTCAACGTCATTCTATTTAAAGAAATACTGACTAGTTACATTATTATTAATTAACCACGGACGTAGTTATGCAATGTGTAGTGGTACAACCTGGATTATGACAAATCGCATTAAAAATTCCATGTGAAGGTATCCTGTTGTTTTATCTCCTTCACTGTCTCAAAATAATATGGAACCCTTGTTATTCCTACCCTTCTGCCATTTTTTTGTGGTCGGTGCAGTTAGTCTTTTTACTATTGATCTATGGTGGGCTAGGTTTCCATGGCATATTGCCGGTTTGGGCGAACGGTCAGATCGCTGACTATTGAGCAAATCTTGGTGTGATCAGCACAGATAATTCACCAACAACATTATACCCAAATAGGGGTTTCAGGCAGGCGGCCGGCTGTAACACTTAAAACCGAAACCTTGAGCACTTTGGATTGGAATGTTGTCATCCCAATCACTCCCGTTCATCGGTCTCTTGACATGGTCCTTACCGTCTATTTTTTAAACATTCACTCATCACTTGCACCTTTCCGGTATGATGGATGATATGAATCAAGAGAACTTGCAGGAAAACGAAAAAGTATATTATAACTTGTCCGTCAATCCATCATCTAGTATCCATAACACAAGTACTTATGCTATTTTGGGCTAGATGACTCTTAACGTGCGGAGAAATCTGACAAAATATTTACTAATTCTTATATTGGGTTTTGATATTATGAACAATTTATATTTTCCTTACAATTAAGAGCTATTGTAATTTTAGAACGCTTGAAGCTGTTAAAGTTTCGTGGCCTCCAAATTAAACAAAATTTAATTCGTATCGTGTCTTTAAATTACGATGTAAGATTTCTGGATTTAACTAAGACATGCAAAACCACTTAATGTACGAAGTGAACATACACCAAATATAATTAATATTTGAGTTTGCTTGGATTCATTGAGCGAATAATAAGTTTACTTTTAGATTTCAATACAAAAGAGTCGAGTTGAATGAACCAGATGATTGTTGGGTTTTATTTTTGTGTAGGCTTACTTTTATAAAATTGGATGCCTGGATGTTTTAAAAAATTGTTCTATAATGACAAAGCATTTACTCAATTCTAAAATTATCTATTTTAAACAGGCAATAATATTTTATCATTAATGAGTTGGAAGGTTGGTTAACCTACAGGCGGCTGGTATAGTCAGATCGCTGGCTATAGCCCCAACAGGTCACAGGTTATTTATTCCAAGTTCCTAAATATTGTAAAACATTATGTGCCTCATTTCCTATAACGCATTGAATTGAACCTCATTATTAAGCAGAGCTAGTTTCAGACAAAGCTGATCATATTACCAAAGGTGACATATTACCCTCTTGTACCTTTCCTACGTTTAAAACTTTCATCACTGTTTTCGCTCGCTATAGCAAAGCCTTCAACAAATATTTCCGCAAAGGGATTGCGTTTCCATTAGTGGGTACTTTCTCTTGGGATTTGAATAACAAAAAATTGTTACATAAAAATCAGCCCACAGTTCTTAGGCGTGTGTGACAAAGGAAAAAGTCCGGAAAGGTCAATGTTGATATAACAATCTGATTTTAGAAGTTATATTTGTTAATCACGGCCGCCTTGGTCGAATGCTCAGATTGCTGGGTATTGCCAAGAGGGTTCGATCCTGGGTTCGAATTCTGGTAGGGCAAACTTTGTGATGACCACAAATGTTTGTTTCCGAGTCATGGTTGTGTATATGTTTATGTAGTATATTTTCATCATTTTTATATACATAATTATATTAAAAATATGTTCGTCATCTAGTATCCATAACACAAGTGCTTAGGCTACTTACTTTGGGCTAGATGATAGGTGCGTGAGTGTAAAAATATTAATATTATATTATATATTAATCATTATTACTCAAACAAAGTCCGAAAAGGTTAACATTGATTTAAAACAATATGATTTAAGTATAATTGTTAATCATTACCAGCCAACTTTAAAACTTTGAGATGTATCGATGGGTTCACTAACTGTATGTAGATTTAAAGGCCTGTAGACAATCATTTGGTGATTTACCAGACTGTGAAGGCTATTTCGGGCGGTGACGGCAGAGCGTAATACAATTGTCGCCATCACACCGCTTTCTCTAACGCAGGTGTCTTTTGAAGCGGCTAAGGGCAAGTTTAAAACGGAATATACAGCAGTATTCCTTGTGGAATGTGATTATATCTCTTGCAAAAGGGGGCTCCTTTTCCATGAGATTTAACATCTCCAGAAATGTTAATATTCAAACACCTCAATAGTAGCCGCTGTAGCCAATTATCCTAATTATTTTCGTCATGAATATATTCCTTCTATGCTGGCCTGGGAGCGAAAAAATAACGTAGAATAGCCAGCCCCGACTCATCCCATGGGTGTCGTAAAAGTCGACTAAGGGAGATTGCCCGGTGTAGACCAATAAGCACCTTGGGGCACCCGAATGGTGGAGGGCAAACCACCAACAACAGCATACCCAAAGAGGGTTGGTGTCAGGAAGGCGGCCGGCTGTAAAACCTAAGCCAAAACTTTGGATTGGAATGTTGTCATTCCAATCACTCTCTCCGTTCATCGATCTCTCGACATGGTCCGTTCCGTCTCTTTTCTATACATTCATTCATCACTAGCACCTTTACGGTGTGATGGATGATATGAATCCAAAATGGAGTGGATGGCTTGATGACGTCTGACCGATATGAATGGAAGAGGAAACATACTGCGCCGACCCCAGATAGCCTGGGAACAGGGCAGGGAGAAGAAGAAGAATATTGTCGTCATGAATATTGTCGGAGCCCAGTCTGTCAGAGTTCAGATTTTAATACACTGTGCACTTCTACATTTTTTTTTGGATACATAAGTTGGGGACGAACTGACAAGAACCCTTTGTATTATTTCGAATGTCGCCAGATTATGTTAGGTCCCATGTCATGGATAATCATATTAAACACGGAACGCTGCGGCCTATTCCCCGTAATATGAATACTTCCAATGTTATATTATAACCCTCAGACGCCTTTTAAGAGAAATGAGAGCTAGAATGATTATTTTGCTTTACCGTCAGCGCACGGCAATTGTCAACCATATACATACATTTAATGGTCGATGTCACTGATAATGCTCACTTCAACAATAGACAGCTTTTTAAGTAACAGATTTGATAATAGCAATAATATATCTTAGTATTTATAATTTAATTTGGTTATGGTTTAATCATTCTAAATTGTGTGAGACGCAATCTACACACATAGGTACATAAATCACGCATATATCCCTGAATGGGTAGGTAGAGGTGAATTAACCCGCTTTTCGCCAATTAAGTTAGTTGCCATCCTATGTAATAATTGGCGAGCCTATTGCCATCTATCGGGCACATAAATCGCAGTATATTGCTAGGTAGCACAAGAGGAATACTACTGCCCATTACGCATCGCTGTGTTTACCCTTAATCGCTTTGTACGACAGCCACAGGAGAGATGGGGGTGGTGACAATTATTGTATTCTGGTCTACCGTCACCACATGGCTAGAAGTAATCTGTATTTACCGCATTCAAGATAATTGTGAACCTTAGTGGGTGCATTTTGTATTTGTAATAAAATTCAATCTAAGCGAAGTCGCAGGTTACAACTTAAAAGTTAAATTTATCTTGTTCGCAGAAATAATCTGCAGACACATTCAATTCAATCAACTCTCAACTGGAAGCGTCTATGTCTTAAAGCCTTTAAGCCCCTGCACATAACTCCGGGCATTCCTTACTTACTGTATATTTTGACATTGCTAGATGACACATTATGCATATCAGCACATCCACTCTACGGTTATATGGATAGCGTGCCGCTTCATTCCTTTAAATTTATTAATTTTGTCAAAAATCATGCTTGTAAGGAAAATCAAGGTTCTCTTTTATTCATACATAATTCACGCCTTTTTTCCTTGAAGGGATAATTTATCCTTGAAGGGATAGGCAGGGGTGTATAAACCACTTTATTTCGCCAAGTATATATGTTTGGTCCCATGTAATATGGGGCAGGCCTATGACTATTTATCGGGCATGAAAATCGCAGTATATTGCTAGGTGGTATAAGAGTAACGCTGCTACCCTTTACTCATCCTTTAAATTAAAACTTCACACTGTAAACTGCCATAGTAGAAATATTTCTAAAAAATGTCCTCCCTTACTAACATTAATTGATATGACCCATTCTGAATATAATATAGAGTAGAATAAAAAAAGATTATGAGTTTATTTGTTGAGAACTAGTAAGAATACTATGCATGTACGACAAACGCGTCGATCTAAACAAAAAAATACATCTAACAAAAAATTTTATTCACTTTAATTTAATTTAGTTCAATCCGTCGACAAATGCGACTTATTACATACGTTCGAAGTAAGTCCAATTTTCAGCAGAGTTTCAACTGCATTCCCCCCGAGTAAACATTGAGCGGTGCTCTAGTTAGAGAAACGGACAAGGGTGACTTGTTGACTTTCGATTTGTATCCGTACCTTCGCAGTAATGGTATTTATTGTCCCCACCCTTAATTTATATAAGTAACGTCTCAGTTGACAATGATTGATTGAATCCTCTGTTATTTTTATTTTATAAATGTTTGTTTTAGAACGTTTGGTGAGTGCAGATCAGAATAGAATTTTCACATCTATTCACTTGTCAGAATAAATATCATCATCAATGTGGGTCTTGATTCACCTCTGCCTACTCCTTCGGGAATATACTAGGCGTGATTTATGTATGTATCATCAATGTCTCCACTGCTGTTCCCTGTGGATGGAAGAACATAGGAAGAATGAACCACCTTGGTTGGATTGGTGGGTATACCTACTAACGACTGCAGATGTAGCCGGGACCAATGTCCGAACAACGTAGGAACTCGAAGAAATATATATTTGATCACCACCCAAAGACCGGCTTTGACGAACACTGCTCACTTTAATAAAAAATAACGTAATACATAATGAAATCAAAATAAAAACAAATATTGAAACTTAAATATTGGTTTTGGTAATATTTTAAATGAATTGCTAACCTCATAAACATGCATATATTTTAATTGAATAATTTTGTTAATTACAACTATAGAAGAGAATCTATTGTTTTGCACGAACCTACCTACATAATATAAACCAAGAGTCCCAGAAGTCTGTGACTCGAATATAAATAATACTGTAACTATTAAGAAAATAGAGCATTGCAAATTACTTGGGAAAGACTTTTTAAGTACACTGAAAAATGTTCAACTTAATCTCATAAGCTTCATAAATGAATTTTCTTGTTGAATAAGACTCAGGACGGAACCCTAATTAAAGTCTATCAGAGCGTGAAATGTCCAGAGTTTAATCGTACTAAGTAAATTAAAAAATGTTAAATTTAAAGGATTCCGTAGATTTTGAGCTCCGGTCACGAGGACAACTGACTTTTTAAAAGAAAATGGTAAAAAAAACGTACTTTATAGATAATATTGTCAACTTTTTTAATTGTAGGTATTCTATGTTAATTTTTCCCTCCCAGGTCAGCATGAAATACTTATACCAATATTCCCCCTTAAAAACGTCAAATCTTGGCAAGCCTCATATTGAACTTGTGAAATTAATATTCTTTTGCAGCAAAATTAAATTCAGCGAATCTGATTTTCGAAGAGAAATTTTTGCTTGACAGTTCGTTCCCGAGAGAATTAATTGAAAGTCCGAACTTAAGCCTGCGTTTTGACCAATCAGGAAACCACGCAATGACGCCCGAGCGGGAGGTTGAAATATTAAAGTTATTAAGTTGATATTCGATTAATTTACTAATAATGTTACCTACAAAAGTCCGCCAAAATTGAAGAAAGAGAAGTGATGACAGCCGCGTTAAACGCTTACAATATCGATGATAATAAATATAATAACTATATTTACGTTGCCAATTAAAGAGGAAAATAACATCTAATTTGTCGGACTAGCGTGTGTCGGGCTACGGTTTTTAAACCGTGCGCTGTATACTTGAATCTTAAAATATTCTGACCCTGCAAAAACCACTCACGACCCGATGCGCCCACTAAACGTTGACTAATGTCAAACACCGTAAAACGCCACACCTCTCTAGCAAAACTGCCCTTAAGTTGGCCATAGAAACCCATAATTGTCGACATGTTGTGACATTGAGGGTCACACAGCTCACCGATGAGATTAACTATACAGTTATGCTCGAAAATTTGGGAAATTACTACTTGAACACCGCAAACAGGGAGATATTCGAAATAGTCCGAATACGGGTCACATAAACCATGCATTCGTTTTTTTGTTGGTAGTTTGACGTACTAAATTAGCATTTACGAACGCCTCAACAATAATAAAGGTAAAGGAATTTTAAACAAAGCAAACGTTATTAATTTATCTACCGACCTACGTAGCTACGAGCGCCTTTGCTACGAAGGACGTAGCTCGGCTTCGTATTAAGTAGCTACCCACTCCTGACCATTTTACTCAGAACTACGTCGCTTGACAGCTTTGTTACACATACTATTTGTAATACATACTAATATGACCATTACTATAAGAGAGCAACTATACATTTGAAATATTGCGAGATCGAAATTGGATGCAAAGAGAGCCACTTCCGTATACATCTTTGTTTCAAACTATTTATTTATAAAACATTAAAAATTATATTTCGTTATCCGCACATAGTTTGCTGTGTTTGCTCGTGTGTTTTATTGTCCATTTCATTGGACTGTCCGTTCAGTCCGTTTCATTGCCCTTAACTGTGTTGAAAATCACTGGAGTCAAATAATACTTTTATAATTTTCAGGAGTTAACTTCAAAAGTAATAAAAAAATAATATTTAACTTATGTAAATAATACACATTTAAGAACAGTATCATAGAATAAATCAAACTTTATACTAAAGCTTGCAATACTAAGCAGAAATCGGATGACGTCAAAGTTTCGAAGTATTTCGAAACTAATTAGTAGTTCGCAAATTAGTTTGTAGCAAACCGATCACTCGTCTATGCACAACGAACATATTACCAAATTGCCTCTATTTCTGATATTTTTTTCTTGTCTTTCTGAAAGACGTTTACTTTAAAATATCTGAGAAAAATATTTAACGACTACATGAGTAAAGGATACAGGTGAAGTTAATTTGGACTTTTTTTTGGCGCTTACGATATTTCCACTAATACCCGCTGGCCCAGGGTGGTGGGTTATGTGTGGCTCATGGCCTATTGTCCTTAGATTCTACCATCCATAGGAAAGGTCTGAACCCCAACAGGCAGTGGGGGTATTAAAGGGCTCATGATTATAATATATCGAATTATAATCCCATCCCATACCCACAACGAAATAATAGACATCTAAGTGGCTAAATGTAATCTATATCATCATAGCCCTGCCTTTATCCCATCCTATTTGGGGTCGGCGCAGTATGTCCTCTTTTTCCATTCTCTTCTGTCACTCGTCATCTCCTCATTCACATCCATCACCTTCATATCACACCTCACGCAATCCATCCATCTTTTCAGTGGTCTTCCTCTACTTCGACATCCATCAACATTCATGTCCATAACTTTCTTACTCACATTCATGGCATCAAAAGTAATCTATATGATTTATTGTAATTTTATGGTTTATGCTTCTTTTATTATTAATTAATTACAAAAACTTTTTAACCAATACTTAAGTCAAAAAAATTATATTTTAAGTATTGCAATATTAATAACTATAATTCAACACGAATTATACGTTAGACATCTGGCAATTTAAATATTAGTATTGATTTATAGTTGTAGATAGTATTGATGAATATATGAAATCCGATTATGACAAGTGTGGTTTTGACTCTGTAGAAATAGCAAATTATAGTTCACCTTAATTAACACAAGCTAACGTACTTAATAAAATTAATTAAGCAAATATTAATCATACTCGTATAATTATCCTCTATAAAGCGTAAAGACAGCGATGAGTAATGGACAGACGCGTTCCTATTTTACTATCTGGCAATATACTACGATTTTCGTATTCGTTAGATGGTTATAGAGGCTTGCCCCATATGACATAGGATCTAATATAATTGGCTAAACGTGGGTATTAATTCACATTTGCCTATCTATTATTATGAAAGTAAGTAACAAATATTCCATCGTTTAGCGACGGTAAATCGACGACGTAAATTCAGTCTGATGTGGCTTGACCCTAAAAGCTAAAGGTGCTTGACCTCTACAATTCTTAGCCTGCACACTTTGGCCGATTGTATCATGAACGTCCTCATAAAATAGGCTTGCTCGATTTTTGATGAGTCATCTCAAGGACAGTAAATTTGACGTTGGCAGGATAGCTCATCCATAAGTGGCAATTTATTCACCCCTGCTGTTTGTGAAAAGGTTAGACTACTTTAGGAATGGAATAAATTTTATCTAATGTCTCTAAAAACATTCCCGAGGAAGAATAGGTGTACTAATAATAACACCAACATTTGGCCAACTGTGTCACACGGAAGATACTGCTATCCACAATGCGCGGTAAAGGTACGTGGTGTACCAAGAACGCATTAAATTTGATTGTTATTTGTTAATACCTGTGGTTCCAAGCGTTCAGAAAAACTCAATTATTATTATGCAGACTAAAATTCAAATTTTATTCAACTGCATAATATCATAATCTTTGCGTATTTTACACCTATGTTTAACTTATATGTGACTAAATATATATCTATCGTAGATGTGGAAAAATAAATATCCTTTTCACTTCTCATGCTCTGAAAGTGGATATTTGTGCAGGATATAGGCTGCACAAAATCGAATTTTGTGCTCTAGAGCATTAACGTATCTACTCATAAATGTGTCGATAATAAGGCAAAGAAAATGAGCCATGCAGCCAAACACAATAAGAAATTCAGAGATAGAATTTGTTATTTTTTAATATGTACTTAAATTTATTTGCCTAATGTGTTTTTTAAGACATAAAAGATATTTCAATTTTAATTCAAGCAGGTACGGTAGGTTATTAAATTAATTTAAGAAAATTATTATTTCTAAATTAATTTAATACTTGGCTGTATATGTCTGCAGCCCAATCCTAATATCAATGGGAAAAACAATTTCCGTCAGTATTCAAAACTGTACTAATTTTGTACCAACTGTAGTTTGAATTTTAAGAAATGTTATGAGAAATTCTGATTTATTTCCTCGCAATCGAAGTGAAAAGCAGAGTTTCTACCTCGTCCACAAAACCATTTTTATCCTCGACATTACTATCAGCCCTCGCCTACGGCTCGGGCTGCTAAAAGTCTCGGACAAAAATGATTCGTTTTGTGCACTTGATGGAAAATCTACTATTTCATCCCACCATCTCGGAAAAAGCGTTTTTGCTCTTCGATATCTGAGTGCAAAAGCCGTTTTTATCCTCTAGAGGTTAAAGTAAATTTGAATTTAGAACATCGTGTGCAATGAGTTTGTGAATTCAAAACATCATTATACATATTTATTTCTACCTCCATGGTGCCGAAATTGTCATGCAACCTATTTTAATTTGTTAAAAACTCAGACTCGGAACCTTCTTGGTGTACTTTTTTTGTAATTTGCTTTGCGCGCGCCATTTTCTTTTCACGTCATAAATTTGCTCAGAGTAAATTTGTTAAAACCTAGGAGTTCAGTGACGGTCAATCAGCTTGGCGTCAATCTTGCTTTAAACATTTTGATCGTCTACAACGCTTGCTGGATGCTTGAGTCAAGCATTTAAAAAGCTTTTTAGGTCTGTTTGATTTGTTTACGCTAGCAACGGAACAAAAACATACAGAAAATCAACGTGCTTGACTCAAGCTGATTGACCGTCTCGGAACTCCATTAGGGACGGTAATTTTTATTAGGGACTTACAGGTGTGTCTGGATGAATGTTGCGGGCGTGGCTGGTGGATGGGTGGCTGTTGGAGGTGTGTCTGGGTGAATGGGTGTGTCTAGGTGAATGGGTGTTTTGTTGGCGTGTCTGGGTGAATGGGTTTTTGTTGGTGTGTCTGAATGGATGGGTGAGTATTGTGGGTGTTTCTGGGTGATTGGGTGTTTTTTTGGGTGTGATTAGGTGTTTTGTGGGTGTTTCTGGGTGATTGAGTGTTTTTTGGGTGTGATTGGGTGTTTTGTAGGTGTTTCTGGGTGAATGGGTGTTTTGTGGGTGTTTCTGAGTTAATCGGTGTTTTGTGGGTGTTTCTAGGTGAATGGGTGTTTCTGGGTGAATGGGTGTTTTGTGGGTGTTTCTGGGTGAATGGGTGTTTTGTGGGTGTTTCTGGGTGAATGGGTGTTTTGTGGGTGTTTCTGGGTGAATGAGTGTTTTGTGTGTGTTTCTGGGTGAATGGGTGTTTTTTGGGTGTTTTTGGGTAAATGGGTGTTTTGTGGGTGTTTCTGGGTGAATGGGTATTTTGTGGGTTTTTCTGGGTGAATGGGTGTTTTGTGGGTGTTTCTGGGTGAATGGGTGTTTTTTGGGTGTGTCTGAGTGGATGGGTGTGAATGTTGTGGGTGTTTCTGGGTGGGTGTTGAGAGTGTGTTTGGGTTAATGGGAGGGTGTTGTGGAAGTTTCTGGGTGAAAACAGAAACTGTTGTGATTGTATTTTTTTTTTGTATTTTGCATTTTCCTCGTTGGGGGGGATGAAAAGTTACGTGTTGCACTCGAGTGCAAAGATTTTTCACCTTGTGCTCTTTTGATTCCCTCGCTATCGCTCAGGATTCTAATTTTTGAATCACTCGCTACGCTCGTGATTCAATTTTAGAATCCTTCGCTAGCTCGGTCAACAAAATTGAGCACGCGGTTAAAAAACAACTTTGCACTCACGTACAACAAATAACTATTAACCATTACGCTACATCAGTCATGGAAAAGCTAGGTTTCAATAAGACGAGGTATGAACTAAATTAGTTACTATACTTGTAGGTATATAATTGTGGTGTGATGGATGATATGACTCAAAAGGGAGTGGATGGCTTGATGACGTCTGACCGTATGAATGGAAGAGAAAACATGCTGCGCCGACCCCAGATACACTGGGAACAGGGCAGGGAGAAGAAGGAGACTTGTGGGTATATAATTTATATTTGGTTAAAATAGAACAAAGATACACTACTACTTTCTCATAAAAGTTTTCTCATAAATAACAAGAATAATTAATTTGGGGCCTTCAGCAATAAACATTAGCCACTAATACATATTTGATCAGGCTAGTCATCCAACTGACTCTCGCAAAAGTTATCCAATGATTGTGCAGTATTACATTAGCTACTATATTGAATAAATTGTTGTTGTGACAAAGTAAAGTGTTCATTAACTTATGATGCTGACCGTATCAGGAACCGTCCGTACATTCCTCATATAAAATGTTTATAACCTTTTTTTAAGGACCAAGGCTGTTAGTTTCAGGGCTTTACATCATTTGCCGGGTATTTTGAGGAAAGCGAAAACATAGTTTTGCATTAGAGCACTCCCTGAAAGTGTTTTTCTGTGAAAGGTATCCCCCGAGGGAATCTTGCAACCGTAGATATAGAGCCTCATAGAGCCTTGTGGGGCCTTGTACCGAAGCAGGGAGCGAAAGACCTTTGAGTGCCTCTAAAGGCTCGGACCTCGACTCAACCTTATCATATCGTGGGGGGAGCGGGTGAGAAGAGTCCAGGTCAGGCACACGAGTCTACCTGGTTTAGCGCCACGTGAGTAGACTGGATTTACGTTAATGTACTGTAGACTGTGATTACGTAACTCTGTTGATAAAATTCTCTGAAATTGTTACTTTTATAATCGCAAAAACATCAATTTCATTAATAAAAATTCAGTATGGTGCCGCGTGGTGACGGCAGTGTAGAATACAATTGTCACCACCCCAAATCTCTCCCATGGGTGTCGTACAAGGCGACTAAGGATAAATCAGTGATTAGGAATGGCCAGTAGCGTGCCTTTTATACCAACTAGCAATATACTGCGACTTTTGTGCCCGATAAATGGCAATGGGCTCGCCACCTATTACATGGGACCTAACATAATTGGCGAAACGTGGGTGCTAGTTGTAGTAGTGGCAGGAGCTCGCTAGCGCAGTGGCATAGCGCGCTTGGCCTGCGATTGCGTAAACTAAGCAATGTTCGCTAAGGCCGTCATTGGATGGGTGACCAAAAATTTATTATCTCGAGCTCCTCCATGCTTCGCAAGGCACTTTAAGCTGGTGCATCTGCAGTAATACCCACCAATCCGCACTGGGCCAGCGTGGTGGGTTATAGCCCAATCTCCGTATATTATTCTTCCATCCATAGGGAAGGCCCGTGCCTTCCCTGTGGATAGAAGAAGGGTTGGTGATGGTGATGAAGGGTGCTAGTTCACCTCTGCCTACCCCTTCGGGGATATCGGCGTGATTTATGTATGTATGTAAATTCAGTATTTACGATTTGACAGTCTCTCATATTGCACTCTGTTAGCAACTGATGAAATAAAGACGGGCTTGGGCGTACGGTCAGTTCGCTGCCTATCGTACAAGAGATCACGGGTTCAAATTTTGATAAGGGCAAATGTTTATATGATGAACACGGACATTAGTTCTCGTGTCATAATTGTCTATTTAGTGTATTATTAATTTTTATCTCTAATTATTATGTATATTTGTCCGTCATTCAGTTTATATAACACGAGCGCTTTACTTTAGCTGATTACTTTGCTCTGTATGATAGTATGTAATTGATATTTATTTAAGTGTAGATTCTTATTCATCGTATCTAATTCCTGGTCTACACCAGTGGAAGAGGACCCGTACGAAAATGATACTGACTATAAAGAATGGCGGTAAAAACAGTATTCAGTGTCGTTTCGTGGTCACAGTTCCAATAATCCTTGTCCGCAGTTTACGCGCAATAAAAAAGCTAATCCAAGCGGAAATATTCAGAGATGAACTGCTATAGGAATACACTTAAGTGAGCACCGTTAAACTTAACGGGGAAATAAAAGTCGCGAGCAAAGAGAAATAGCTCGTTCCTTTAATTCAATTAACGTTGTTAAACAATATGTACTATCCGTCGCATATCACGCTTAACACGTCTTGTTTTAAATCCAGGAGTAGGTAATTCATAAAACAATACATGGTAATAACCACAGAACAGTAAAATTTCTCTGTTCTGTGGTAATTACAGCAGACTTTTCTACGCAAAATCAGCCGCTTAACCTTATCTAGATGTTGCAGGAATTCGGCATTTCGTGGACTAAGGTGTCAATGGGCGCTTCAAAACTATCGGTAGGTAAACCAGGAAAAGCGTAGGTAATAATCATATAAAAGAAATATATTTTTATCGTAAAGAAAAATTCTTAGCGCTTCATGATATGTCGACATTTTCGGAAATGCCGAATTCGAACATTTGCCTGCGACTTAGACACCAGATTATTCACAGGCGGAGACGACAAACACTTAAATTCATAAAAGTGATTTGTTTAAATCTTCATCCGCAACTCAAATAAGATTTACCAACTTAATTTGAATTTACAACTTCAAACAAACGTTTAACTAAATTCCGCTAGTAGGTATTGTAACCAGACCATTCTACAATCCTCGGGATTATGTTCTCGTTTTAAGAAAATGACGTCGATTCGTTGAGCTGCGAATAAAAAATGTGTAATGAGTTTTCTTGGAAATTCCTTGGATTTATGGGACGGAGACGGAATGGTCCCGCCCGACATAGAACTAATATACCAAGCTATGTTATGGCACATAAATAGATTGGATATGATTAACGGCGCGATGACGTATTGGCAGACGTATGATACGCTGTATAATAATCACGTGTTGGTACTTCCAATGTATTTTGAAATAATACATTGACTGTATTCGTCATTCTACAAACTTTAAGTTTAGAGTAACTATGTATTTGAATTTTTAGAAGTAGGTTTTTTGATACTACCTAGGTATGTATATGATAGTATTTTATAACTTATTTCATGAAATAAAACTTAACTGCGTTGCTCTGAAAAGAGAAATTTATTTTGTCAAAACCAAATGGCTAATTAAAACCTCGTAGGGTTTTAATCATACAAAATAACAACTTACCTGAAAAGAAACAACATTTAAAGCTATTATTTCACAATGTCTTTAACTTAAATAACTATGTATTACACAAATAAATCTTCTTATAAACTTTGATCATTAATTATTTTTCATATATCATATTTGTTTCCGTGTTGTTACCGTGACATCCGATGACATCAAATCTATGCCAGGCAAATACAAACTTAATGAAGAGCAACCTCATTTACATCTCCCCCCTTCGTGTGTCCTCATCTCGATCTTATTCTTATAATACTGGAACAAGTTTCGTGATGTGGAAAAGATTTGATTCGCATTTTTTATGTCCTGTGTCTATTCTGTAAATAGTGTTTGATAATTTTTCCAATATTTTGTACGGACGAATTTTTAACTCGTCCAATTTTTTCCTATTTAAGCGATTGGCGTTTTCAACATAAACTAAATATTTTCCGTCACCAATAAAACCTATATTTACAAAACTTTTATAGGTACATTCATGCGTTCCTGGTGCAACATCTAGCAAAATACTGCGATTAATGTTCCCGGTGAATGGCAATAGGCTCGCTCCTACTACGTGGTACCTGGAATAATCTGACGAAACGCGGCTGTTCTGTTCTGTTATGACACAATGCCTATGCCTTGAGGGAGAAAGGCGTGATTTATGTATGAAGTCGCCTTGTACCTGCGACCCCCACGAGAGAGATGGGAGTGGTGACAATTGTATTCTTCTCTGCCGTCGCTGAAATATATCATATATATATATATTGATATATTTCATTTATTTTTTGTCAAAAATAGTAAAATATTTATAAGATAAATAATAATAATTTACCTATGCTTAAAAACAGGGTGCTGCTTTTATTTTGATTTATTTTACATAGCAACAGACTTAAGAGTCTGTGACCTGGAAATAGGAATCCTATAAAGTTAGATGTTGTTGGTGAACACGTATTTATTTAGTATATTTGTAACGTGCTTAATAAAGTATGGCCTTACGTTCTTATTCTCGTCATAAAAATAGGTCAATGTTATTACTATTGCTTTTGTATTAGAGGTGATTTAGTGCTAGGGGAATGTTATTTGTTTAGGTCTCCTGTGGTAACATATATCACTTATAATGTGAGGCAAGAACAGTGGGTAAATACTTTAATGTCCAGAATGTCCTTAAAGACGATTTCTCGTGACTGAAATGTATGTCGCATCTGAGCGCAGAGTAAACGATTTTAGTTCCAAATTGATTTCATTAGGTATAGGTACGCCGGTTGTGTGAGAAACAATGTAATTACGGCGGCCGCCACCGTGCCTATGTTATTACCATTTATAATTATATTTGCCTTAGTTATTGCCTAACAAAAAGAAGACTTACTGCCGCACTCAGAGACGTCAAATAACGTTAATGAGTACTTAACGTCAAAAAATGACAATTCAAAACTAGTCGCTATTCTTGCCGGGTCTATGGTCTAGATTTGAATGAAATTTTTTGACATTAAATACTCATTAAAGTTAATTGACATCTCTGAGTGCGGCAGTAAGTATAAATTATTTTGTGGCTATACAATAAAATCCCAATCGGTACCTATAGTCAATTATTTCTAAATAATTTTCATAACCTTAATGTAATGCCCAAAGTACTATAGGTACTGCCAAAAAGGAAGGGAAGGAAGAGTACATAATTTTAAAAAGTTTCCTTGCCTACCCAAACCCGAAAAGTAATTAAACTTCTAAACAATTTAGGTACGTATTCTAAATTTTTTTATTAAAGTATTTGGCAGTCAGCTCTACGTTTCCTAAAAGTTGTTCCTGCAAAAATAATATTGCATAAGTACTTAATAATTTACATGTTCTAACATAGGTAATTAGTATGCTGTATATAGTATAAACTGTTGAAGTCGTAAACTAAACATTTATGATTTCATACTTCACATCATGATGATTTCATACTTCATCAACAAAGCATATAAATCTGACATAAAACCTAATCATCATCATCATCATCATCATCATCACCAGCCCTTTAATGTCCCCACTGCTGGGGCACGGGCCTTCCCTATGGATGGAAAAATATAGGGAGATTGGGCCATAACACACCACGCTGGCCCAGTACGGGTTGGTGGGTATTAACGACTGCAGATGCAGCCGGGACCACCGGCTTAACGTGCCTTCCGAAGCACGGAGGAACTCGAGATAATAAATTTCTGGTCACCCATTCAATGACCGGCCTTAGCGACATAGCTTAGTTTACGCAATCGCAGGCCAAGCGCGCTATGCCAAAGCGCTAGCGAGCTCCTCGAGTTTAAATAATAAACAAATATTATTCGCAGGTTTAATAACATTAGCTTTAAGCCGTCTGGTGACGGCAGAGCGGAATACGATTGTCACCTCTTCAACCTCTCCCGCGGGTGTCGTGCTAATCGGCAGCGTTCCTCTTATACGACCTAGGAATATACTGCAATTAACAATATTCTCGCCCCCCCTATTACATGGTCAGTCAGTCAGTCAGCCGAGAGACCCTCACTGTTGGGCATAGACCTCCCCCAAGGATCTCCAAATCGATCACTCCAGCGCTGCCCGCATCCAACGGCATCCCGCGACCTTCACCAGATCGTCGGTCCACCTTCTGGGGGCCTACCAACGGTACGCCTCCGGTGCGCGGCCGCCATTCGAGGACCTTTCCCCCCCAACCTGGTTTATGTATATGATATGCGTATTGCCACTAAACAAAATTAAATAGATTCTTATCTACTGGGAAATCATCTATTTGTTACGTACTCTATTCTCTGTAACTTCTAAGCCTCACAACTGTGTTAATCCCCGGCAAAAATATGATGACGTGATTTATATTAGTATCAGTTCGTAGCAACTATTTAATATGGCCTAAACAAAAATTGTTGCTTCCTCTTTAAAATGTAGATATAAAGCAACAACTCCGATGTTCCTTCGCAACGAAACATTTATAATCTACACCCAACACTTCTGCGGTAATGTTTGGGTTAGCAGTTATTTACACCTAATAAATCGTCAGCTAGATCTATCATTTTGATGTTACGATCTCTGTAATAAAATGAAATAGGTCAATAGTTCGTGACTGCAAGCGAGAAAGTTACGTTATTACTTTCAATATTGCTATAGGTTTATTCGTAAAACACCTCACAACAGCATAGGAAACAGCTTTATATTAATATGTATTGGGAAAGGGGATTATGTTTATTTAACGATTGGAAACGTAAATACCGTTTATATTAATCTAATAATTGTAATAATTAAAAGAAAAGCTAATATTGATTTTTTTGCCAATATTTCTGTAAGCTCTATAACTATGGTATGAGCTCATTTAGGTACCTATAGGCACAAACAAAGGTAACACCGTTATTGAAAACCACTTTGAACGCACATAAATACCTTAGTAATCTACGGACAGACTCCTTTGAAAACAAATACCTAAGTAGTTTTTGCTGGTCCTGCGAGGGCTCTTTGGTGATCTATCTAAGTATATACCTAAAATGGAGTTAGAAAGCCGATATTTTCATTGCGAAACAATAAAAATGCAGGAGTATGAAAAATACATCTATAAATGTTGTAGTCTCATCACAACAAAACAATAGAAAAATAGAATTTTTTTAAAAAGAAGTCACGTTTCGGCCAATATGTCCCGAGGAAAATGTAACAAAATAATTATATAAAAAAAATTTAGTCTCATTGAAAGATACTTACTTATACTTCTTTTACATACATACATAAATTACCCCCCCCCCCCCTATTTACCCACGTTGCCCTAATTATATTAGGTCCCATGTAATTTAAGTGAGTATATTGCCAGGTGGTAAACGAGAAACGCTTCTGTTTATTCCGCGAAAGAATGGGTGGTGACAAATGTATTCTGCTTTGCCGTCACCACACATTTATAACGTTAGGAGTAGATATAATACGTTATGGAAAATCGTTATTTTAGTGATTCACTAGAAAACCCATTAGTCAGAGTCGTGACAATAATGGTTTATAGGACTTATATTGTTCCTATAGGTTTAAGCCCCAAGTCGGATGAAAGACGAGGGTTATCAGTAGTCGATTTTTTCGTCAATTTTTCTATTTGCCATAGTGCCTCGAAGGCTCCCCCAACCAACCTATTTCTAGGTAACTTAAGACCTAGAATATGACTTCGCGCCACAATTTATCAACCTCCTTTCTTTTGCAGATGAAATTCCGCTGACCACACTATGGGACGCAATACGGGCGGTGGCGTGGAAGCCAACGGGGAGCTCCGCATTCTCCTCGTGGTGACGGTTGTAGTCGGGCTACTGCTTATGCTGTCACTGCTCATGTGCTACGCCTGCGTCCTCAAGCGTCTATGCTGCGGCACGCCAAGCGAACGAGCAAAGCACATGGCCGCTGCAAGAAGAACTGAAAGCTACCCAATGGGTGACGTCACTTTACTCTCTCAACCTACGGAAAGTGAACGAGTTTGAATTGAACCTAATTTAAAAGATTATGGTGTTCCTAATTACTTCGTATAGTTCAGATCGAGCGCAACGCGTCGCTGTGACACTGGAGAGGCTACGTGTATGCCGCAGGCAGATCTTCGAATTAGATATTTCATAAAATGTCCAGACAAATCTTGACAATTTCTTGATTACTAAAATCTCTTTCTTTGTCACGATTAGCTTGGCGATATTACTGACCAGAAAGGAAAATGCCGAATTCGACGACCTGCCTGCAACATGAATAGCTCGGTAGCTCCACGCATCGTGTAGTTTAATATACTGGCTCTTTTTTCAAAATGTATCTCTTTGAATATTGTATATTACTTATACAAATGTACTTACATTATTTACATACAAATGTTATTATTCTGTAGAAAAAAGTAGCACCGAACATGTACTGATTTGTCTACTACTTTTGAAAACTTTATATCTATAAGTGTACAAATAAAATTAATAGATAGGTAGATCCATTTGTTACATAGGGTATGATGGTACCAGTAGAAATATTTCGTAGTTATTAATTTGGGCAACTTATATAATTTATAGCTTGACCACGTAAATTAATAACCCAATCTGAAAGCGCAACACTTTTTTGTTACAGATTGTTTTCAGTATTAGTAGATTATATACGCAAGGGCGATACAACTAATAATGTGTCATGATCATGAATGTCTTAAGAATGTCTCATATTTAATGCCAATAATCAATAACTTCGATTTGAGGCTTTCTTTTTATCGCCCGAGGTAAGATCATAGTTTTATGTCACCCCCTGACCAGAAAGTGGGATTTTCCGTACGCGTAACGGGCGGAAAAGTCCACTATTTATGGTCAGGTGTGACATAAAATATACTTATAACTCACTTTCATTGTGTAATTTCTTGTTTCTACAGAGAGTTACAACGTATTTGCATTTTAATAAAACTTTTAGTACTGTTAAATGTTGGTAACATTCTAGTGTTCTGAGACAGAGTTTGCTTCATAGAGACTGCTTCTAATTGTATCAAAGAAGTATTAATTATTTCAAAGTGCCTAGTTGTAATGTAACAATTAATCTAGTCAAAGTCCAAGTATGTAATGTAATTAATAGTCATACATTACCATATACTAATTTATTAATAAAGAAGATTTAAGTAACTGTGTAAGTTAGTATTGACTTGCAATAAATATATATGAATATGAATATGAAAGTGACCGTCTATATGTTATATAGTCATTGAGATGTCTATCTCGACTTGTCGTTTTGTAGTTTAATAGGTTGCTTTAAGCTAATAATTCGCAGTGCATAATTAGGTACAGATATGTGTTATTCTTACTGTGCCATACATTCATACACAATACCAAAGATTTATAATCACTACATCTCTATAGACATTAAAGTATAGGCTATTTTGTAGTTGATTTTCAACCTTATCGTGTATTATACATGTGTTAAATTATTGAGTAGGTTGGCGTCTGTTGTACAATATATTTTATCAATAAACAATTTTTAAGGATAAATCAGTGATGAGGAATGGGCAGCAGCGTCACCTAGCAATAGTACTGCGACTTTTGTGCCCGATAAATATTTTTTTTTTACTATGAAACCTATTACTCCGAGTATGAAACCGACAAAAAAATTGTTTGAAAATTCCATTATGATTTGAAAAGACTAGCTAAGAGTGGCGTGGCGTGAAAAAAAAAGTTAGGCAAGCCACAGTAAAAATTAGGACCCACAAAAAATGGGTACTCGCAGAAACTTTCTTTAAAGCTCGTAATTACTCAAATATAATAATGTTTCAGTATAATTACCACGATTATCCGAATTTACACTTTCGTCGTACCCGCGAAACGCTAATTCTTGTTTACCTAAGAGAACAACTGTGTCGTTAGGCGTGTGGTGACGGCAGAGTAGAATACAATTGTCACCATCCCAAATCTCTCCCGTGGGTGTCGTACAAGGCGACTAAGGATAAATCAGTGATGAGGAATGGGCAGCAGCGTTCCTCTTATACTACCGTCCTGACAATGTACTGCGACTTTTGTGCCCGATAAATGTCAATAGGCTCGCCACCTATTACATGGGACTTAACATAATTGGCGAAACGCGGGTGAGAATTCACCTCTGCCTACCTCTTCGGGGATATGGGCGTGATTTATGTATGTATGTATGTACAACTGTGTCTATGAAACGTTTTAACAGAATACGATTACGCTCGACTTTGCGGTTATGAGCGTCAAAGTTATTGTTAAAATAGTTTTCTATTCTACTATTTCCAAATTCATGCAACGCTAAACAACTACGCACATGTTTCTCACTTTGAACATGTTTTTTAGCAGAGTTTGATAAATTATTAACATCAGAAAATCCCGTTCGATTCCAAACGCTGCTTGAATCAGAAAACAAAAGACACGGAAAACAAAACATTTAAACAACTGCCTGTAAGCCAACTATATTTATCATAAAGAGAACTGTGGAAATGCTTGAAAAACCCGTCTTTACGCTTGTAATCTAAAATCTATTGACATATTTGGACGAGCTCGACCTAACTGTATGACATATTTTTTATTTTCAAATGTATAGCAGGCGTGCTGTATAGCAGGCGTCCATAACTCGATATTTAGCGAGTTAGTTGAAGGAATCTAGAGAGCGGGAGCGAATTGTATGTACCCGTGTTGCATATTGTTTCGCGCGCGTATAATACTGTTATGATAAGATTTTATTGATGGATTTTTTTTATTTGTTTATAAAATGGTATTGTACTTGCATTATGGTAATGATTTTTTTATGCTCGCTCGTTTGGTACGGCTGTTGGGAATCGGGTTATATGGACGCTCCGCCACTGCTAGCTAATAAGATTAAAAGTAGGTATTTATGTACATTACTGATTGCATTGACTATTTAAAATATTATTGTTGTAACCTAGCTGAAAGTAGGAGGGATGGTAAAGCAAAATAAAACTATAGAAATGGGAAAACATTTAAATATATATTTTAAAAACCACAAATTCCGACTCATTTTAGGACCAATCATTTACTTTAAGGCACATGAATATATTAATTACAAAATGTACTGTCGACTGTAAAAATTTACATAATACATATAGTGTATTGTACACTTAAAATATATTTTATTGTTATTTTCATTTTATTGAAACATTATAATAAAGATTATATAAATGTTAGAAAAAATATTACAAAGAAAAATATGGCAACGTGGACAAGTGATATAGACAGCAACCCGGATTGGGAAGACGTGGGTTAATTTTTTCATGTGAGGAATTTTTTGAACTTTTTCTGACCTATTTATCTTTGTAATATGTTGATTCTTCACACGGGACATTTTTCACAGATAGAAATTTCATAAGGGAATTTATAGTGTATAAAATCACCGTGTAAGACATCTGCGTTTTAACAATAATATGCAAAATAACTAACAATAGATGGTAGTCGCCAACAACTACCTATTATATTTGGCAACCTTGCAATGTAGAAGTTTGACAAGTGAAAGGTTGCTGAGGGCAAAATTACAGCTTGGCAAAAAAGAGTTTGGATAAAATGAGGGCGCCACTTGTTTTGTTTTGTTAATTTTTGTTAATTGAAGCCAATAAATTAAAATACAAATAAGTCGCAAAGTTACCGAAAAATTTGAAAATTGAACATTGCTCACTTGACATCAAATATAACTTAACACGGAATTTATGTACCTTCATGTGTAACTAAATGTGATCCAAAATATATCCCAAGCATTTAATTTCAATACATCACACGACAATATGCATTATTGAAAATTGTGTGGTGGAATAAGGTATTATTATCGAGTGTAAAGTACTCCACAAATCCAAAAACCATCTTGTACAATTAGAAATATTAAATGGTCTGTTTTAAAAATTAAGTATTTTAAATACTTATAAAATATTATATAACATTTGAATTTTTAAAATGAATCGTTGGTTCAGCTGCATATTAATTCCTCCCGGTAAATAATAAAATTAAGGTAAAAATCTGAAGTAAATTTTTTATGTACCTACTGTTCTTTTTATGGAGTAAAATCTTATTATAATTATATTACAATAACTATAACAATTATAAGCAAGGTCACATTTACTTTTTTGGTTTTCAACTGGTGTGATGTCAGATAAAATTATCAGAATAAGTTTAACGCAAAAAGTTTCAAGAAAATGTCAAGCTATGTGTAAACTTATATATTTGGAAAGGGTTTATAGTTACTTATTTTAAGGGAAAACAAGAATAATTTTTCTTGTTTTCTTTTAAAAACATAATTAATTAAAATTCATTAAAATATTGTTAGTTTACAAAGGACATGTCATGAATATAAAAATCATCATCTAGTAACAATCAGGAGCAAAAGCAAAACAATTTTGATACACTGGCCCTTCACGCACCTAAGTACAATTGCTCTTAAGTGCGAGAAGGTCCAGTTATTAATCTCAGTTATTAACATGAATAAAAATAGCGAAGTGCGATGCGTTCAATTCCATGTAATTATTAAATTTTGTTTCTTTTATAGGTTTTATATAGTAACTTTTATTAGGCTCCTAGAGAAACATTGTTTATGTACCAGTCAATCGACCACATGTCTACACATAATAACTAAGGTTTTCTACGCATATTATAATCAATATTTAATTTCAGTTTTATTTATATTTTCTACAAGGAAATTCATATAGGTATTATTACAATTATGTTTGGAGTTTAAGTTGCCAGAATTAAAAATTTAAATAACAATTAATAAAAATACATAGCGCACTTTCAACATAATTATATAGACTACTCTTTCCCATTTGTAAAATTACTAACTCTATTTCAATAAGAGTACAACAAAATAAGTACTAATTCTTAAAATTACGATAAAAAATATTTCTGTGCAGGTATAAAAATTGAAACTCTGCATTTCGTGTTACGAATAGAAAATACAAAGCTTCAATTTATTAACAATAGGGTTAATTTTCATGCACTGTTCCCAGTTATCTGGAGATACATAACAGAAGGGGAAATATACTGCGCCAACGCAGAATGTTTACTCTTCCATTCATATCGGTCAGATGTCATCCAAGCCATTCACACTCTTTTATTTTAAATCGTCTACCACACAGGAAAGGTACTGGTAATAAATGAAAGTATAGAACAGTGATTGAATGGACCACGTCTGAACGATCTTATAACAATATCTTATAAAAAAATTACAAATTACATTTTGCCACCAAGCCTTCTTTTCTAAAATAAAAGGTTTGAAAGATCAGGAAAGATATTTCTAGTAAAAAAATATTTATTTTGAGGTAGAGTGTTCTCTACCTCAAAATAAATATCTACCTCAAATAAATGGATTTGTATTTTATATTGTTAAAACAGTTGTCAGCCAATATTTTAGATAAATAATATCATATTATAAGAAATCCCAAAAAATTGCAAGTCTGTATAAAATATAATTAATTTATAAATATTATGACGTAATCGTACTAGATAGAAATAATAATAAATATAAATATATAAGATATTATGTGAATTCTTATTTAAGAACATAAATAAGTTACAATTTTTTTTTTAATTTCGTTTATTTTCCTTCACAATTCCACATTGCCAATTTACTTAGAGAACGAATGAAAAAAAAACGATCATTTTATGTTGCAATTGAAACAATCTATTGGATGACTATTACAACGACTATAGGGATGGCTAAAGTTTAGCCACGAGAACAAGGCCGTAGCCAACGCCCACAACCGCAACTCGTATATTTTCAGATTTGAAATTCTGCGTCATCTACTTAGTTTAAAATGCAGTAAAATATCTATGGAATCTCGTTCCTTCTTGTTTTAAATTTATTTTTTGCTATACATGTACAAACACTTTTGGTACTGGTATTGTTATTAAATATATTTTTTAATCATGTAAAATTAAGCAAAGGAATATACGAAGTTTGGTAATTAAACCAGCGTAATGTGGGGATGTTGGTTGGGTTAGCTCATACTCACCCACACTTAACCTGGTTGTGTTAATGCCCTTAATTTAGAGTTAATATAGCCCCTTAACGAGATCATAGTAGGTATATGATCAGTCATTTTATATATTCGTCTAGCTAGCAGTATAGTTTTGGATTTTTTTAGATACTATTTGCACATATACAACAGACCTTAAAACAATTGATATCTAATAAAGACTCAGCGTCGAAATGAATAATTCTAAATTATTTACAGCCCAAAGAAATTATAAACAAATTACTTTTAATCCACTAATGGTTTTTTTAATCAAAAATAGGTAACTAATTCATCATTATGGCGTATAGTTTTGTTCTCTTAAAACGTCGTGTACCATAGTTCTCAGTGATTGAGGTTTACAGTACTCTTCAAGCCAATTAAAAACTCCAGCCGAAAACTCCGCGAAATTATTTGTTGGCACGGATTCGAAGGATTCAAACAGCTTGTCCATTATGCCCTGAAACTGAAAACATAAGAACTTAATAAATTACCTGCTTAGGTAAGCCTAATATCAGATAGCAACACACCCATAATTTGACAGTTGATGTAAGTAAGTAGGTCCCCAATATTTTTGTCATACCGGAATAATTTTTTTAAACACTTCGTTGGGGTGGGTGAGGGTAGACTGTGAATTATTTTAAATATGCACAACATAAAACCGGCATCAATTGGTTTGGTCTACCCGTCACTCTCACAGTTTTCTATTATTCTCATTGAATGAGAATGACGGGTAAACGAAACCAATTCCAATCGGCTTACTTAATAACCTCAGCCCCCGTAGCACTGGACGTGGAGAAAATCTCCTCGGGGAACAGAAAATATTTTCCTCTCGCTCTAACTCCTACTAAATCCTAAGACAAAACATTGTCAATTGGTGGAGTGAGAGAGAGAGAGAGATTATGTCCACGTCCCGTGCTAGGCCTGCATGGGTATCAAGTCACGACAAAATTCACTTATTCACTAGCAGTTTTAGTGTCTGGTGTCTGGTAGGCGACCGGCCATAAAAAAAACGTAGGCATATCCTGAGCCAACATGACGAAAGTCATGCTCTACTGAACCTAAATAAGTAATTTGACAGCATGGAAAAATAAGGACGTGAGGTCCTAATAGAATATTGGTTGAAACACATTTTTAAAATAAGACGCGACCCGAAGGAACGCGACGCGTTTTTAGCCGAATTAAATTTGGTTTTCTATGACCAGAAACACACTATGAACATCCGACAGGACGCCGGATGTTCGGTGTCTACACGTCGAGTCGCGTCGCGTTTCAATAATGTGTCGAGGTCATAAAAGTGGCGAACGTATTGCAATCCACTTACAATAGCTAAATTTTGGACATGTGACATTCCTCGACATATTCAGGTTAATAATACATAGCCATAGACTAGCCTGACTAGTATGACCACCCAAACACCATATTATATAAGCATCTATCGCGATGAACTTACAAAAATCATTGGATTTTTGACTGTTCAAAGCGATAAAAGGCTTATATCTTTTTGATAATAATAAAGCCTTGAATTCAATTATTAAATTCAGGCTTATTCAAATGTTAAAATCTTATGATTTTTTACTGTTAACGCGAGAAATGGCTATATCACATCCTGTTTCGTTGGTAATGCTAGCCGGGCTGAGAGGTTGCGACAATTGTATTTTGATATCTGACAAAATAAACCTTTTGCACGTAGCGTCTTAGGTATAGTATAGAAACAATTATTACCTATTCATCAATGCTTAGCAGAATTATGTAGGCCGATGTACGTTCTGTATCTGAAGCCTCAACTGCCCTTGAGATCACGTGTGTTTGCTTATTTTAGAATCTCTTATCATTAGGTTGATTAGATTGCATCATTTTATAATATCAACCATGATATTTAGAATAGGCATATACATATTACTGTGGAATCAAGTATGTACTACACTGAAATAGACTTAAACATAAATATGCGATATATAACCGCAAAAGGTAAACGTGTGGTGACAATATTTCTGCCCTACCGTCATCAATGCATTTGTTACGGTGACGTCATATAAACTCTCTCAGCTTGGTACCCAAACTAATTATGAATCGTTATTTCTGATAGGAATCGATTCAGGCCATAGTATCTATTCTGTGCCCAATCTTAAGCATTACAGATATCATCAACTTCCTACCCTCTTCCCATTTTTATCTGAGGTCGGCGCTGTATTTTACTTCATCCATTCATATTATCCATCACACCGGAAAGATGTTTGTGATGAATAAATGTACAGAAAAGTGATGAATGAATGAAGAATAGTACGTCGAGAGACAGATGAGATTCCAATTTATATTACTCAAGATTTTGACTTAGGTTTTACAGTCGACCTCCTGCCAAACCCTCGTTGGGTATCTTAATAATTATAGATAAACTACCGTAAGCTTGACCCTTAAGATTTGCGGGAAAAGGGGGGATTTGAATAAATTAGATTATTCATTTACGATCTACACATAATTATTTGGATTGCATTCGATGTTATGATTATTAACGGGAACTATATTTTTTGTCACCAGAATTTATATTTGTTATATTTGTCGTTCTTATAATAGTAGTTTTATTACATAAATAATAGCTTTGTCCTCAGAATAGTAGATCTGTCACCAAATAAAATAGATTTGTGCTCAGAATAGTAGATCTGTCACCAAATAAATCGATTATCGATCCCTGACTGCGACTCCTTTTTATTTGTTATTTTGTCACCAATATAGTAGTTACATTTTATTTCATTCAGTTACTAAAATAATTGTATTCGTTACCTATTTAATAAATCAATATCCAATTTTAATGAAAATATGCTCAGAGGCGGAGCCAAATTGGTCAAAATTGGAACTAAAATTCCGCCTACTATTTTGTTTGTCTAGCGCCCGAATACAGAAACGCTTCTTACTGCCGCACTCAGAGACGTCAAATAACGTTAATGAGTACTTAACGACAAAAAATGACAATTCAAAACTAGTAGCTATTCTTGCCGGGTCTATGGTCTAGATTTAAATGAAAAATTTTGATTAAATACTCATTAAAGTTAATTGACGTCTCTGAGTGCTGCAGTTAAAGTTTGAGTCCTGCTTAACATTTAAGTATTGTCAAAATTGACGTTTTTCAATACCTACAAATCCTGACAGGTGTTGTCCACTTAACCCCCGAATACAGAAACGCTACTCAAATTTTGAGTCCTACTTAACATTTAAGTATTGTCAAAATTGACGTTTTTCAATTCCTACAAATTCTGACAGGTGTTGTCCACTTAACCCCCGAATACAGAAAGGCTACTCAAATTTTGTGTCCTACTTAACATTTAAGTATTGTCAAAATTGACTTTTTTCAATACTTACAAATTCTGACAGGTGTTGACCACTTAACTCCCGAATACAGAAACGTTACACAATGTTTAGTCCTACTTAACATTTAAGTATTGTCAAAATTGATGTTTTTCCATACAAATTCTGACAGGTATTGTCCACTTAACTTTATAAGCAATGCTCAAAATTTTAGTAGCGTTACTGTATTGACGGGTAAGTAGCTCTCTTTTGGTTGGGACGATGATGACGACAAACCTAAATTATTTTAAACTTTATGTCTGGTGACATAATATTGATTTATTGGCGATCTATTTAAATTTGTTTGGTTATATACTTATTAGGACAAACCTATTATAATACATACAAAAACATTTATTTGGTACTAGACCCTATATCTCGAGGATTTTATGTGATTTATTGTGGAATTGATTTTTGTTTGGTAACTACAACCTGGTGACAGATCTACTATTTTGGGGACAAACCCTATTATTCAGGCAACACAAAACTATTTTAATTGGTGATAGCTTAAATCATACCCATTAATAACTAATCAAACATTATATTTTTCAATGCTTATTGTCAATTTCAACATTGTAATATGAAGCTTGTCTAAATCGACTGTTGAATTTGGCTGCATTTTTGGAAGCAGCCTTTCTTCGCTCTACTTCATGATATTCTGAAAATTCATATCGTAATAGTATAGTATCCGGATTTGTTTCTGCATTTTTTTTAAAAGGAGACCATCATTAAAAAATTCTTATTTCCCCCCTGCATGAACAACTGAAAGTCGTGGTCCTACTCCTTTTTCTTACGAGTGTCCCACTTCCTTCATATTTTTGAAACTCTTAGAAATTGTATGTAAAGAATTAACGTAGGTTTCATCTACATTATAACATTAGCATTCTACTCCAGTACTACATTACCATATATGCCATGGATTCACCATGAAATGCTAAGAGTTCTCGTCTCTTTTCTCCCTTCATCTCTGTGTATCTTTTAATTTTCCACCACGCTTTCCATTGTTTAGTTGTAGAATATTTTTTTTAAATAAAAAACATTCCTTGACCGGTATACACCTCTCTTCAACCTATATCAACCACCTTTAATAAATTTTGACCTAATTGAATATTTAAACTGTAATTCCTTCCATACAACACAAATAAGATGGGGTATGTTGGTGGGTATGGGGTATTTGGGTAAGATTGATTTCACTACCACAAGTTATTATTCCATCATCTTTCAGTTCCGTTGTAAGTCCTCATATAGTCGGCACTTCTTTTTAGTAATATCCACTAATCTGTCGTCTTACAACGTCTGCAAAAAAATAGGTACTTACATCCTTTTTAATAGTAATGAATCAATTGCAGGTTTTGAATAAAATCCTCAAATCAGTTATTTTGATGATTTTACTAATGTCATTTTACACCAGTTATTTTTAATAATACGTAAACCAGTCAGTAAATTTGTCCAGCTTTATTTTTTGATATCGTTTTCTTTTTTTTTGTTGATCACCTTCTTACTTCTTTTGAAACTGTTGTGGCTTCTGAAACAGGTTTGTTTACTTTAATGTCTCCTCCCATTTCAACAAATCAGTATAAAAATACATATATTTAATTTCAGTAAAAAAAAGCATATAATTTAATTACTTTATATAAATACAGCATAAATTTGGAGCGCAATAATAAGCTGGGTATGTTTTTTGATAGGTATGGAAAGAAAAAAATAACAATATTAATCATCTTACCTTGTGACACAGCTTCGGGTACATTCTATTGGCGTTTATATTTTTGTGCAGTCTAGTTAACACGTATTTCGCTGTCGGCAGAGAGCGGCAAACTAGCCAATTGGTTGAACACACCATCACCCCGCATCCCGCAAACCATCGGGAGGGCCAAGCTTACGGCGGTTTATCTAAGTATATGTCGTAATTTTTTATTAACACAATTCATATTACTTACTTACAGTTACAATTCAATAAAAATGATGGTGGTTATCCAATGGATATATATATGATAAGATTACAAATCTATCACACAATTCACACATCACATGGATATAAATGTAAAAAAATATTTCTACCAGAATAAGTCCCAAAACTAACGCAAAATTTGAATTAAATATAAACCAAAGTTTTTAGTGTTTAGATTGATATTTTTAATAACACTTGGAGCAAATGTCCTCACACCTTTGCTGCACTATTTCCTGGAATTTTTCCATGACTATTTTGCATAATTAAACGTGACTGAATTTTGTTCTTACATCGTTTAATTTCCTGTACCTAATGCACGGGCTGCGAGCTTGTTGACATAAATCTTTTACTTTAAATAGCCACATATAGAAAAAACCTAATGGTGTTAAATCAAACTATAGTGGACCAATTCTGATCACCAAAACGAGAGAGTACACTACCAAGAAAAGTTCCATTTAGTACCTAATTGAATTGTTTCACGGGCTGTATGGCACGTGGAACCATCTTGTTGACACGACATTTTGGCCACATCAATATTATCCGATTTCGGCAGAAAGAACTGAAAAGAATATCGAGCACCAGTAAGGGTCACTGTTTGACCAGTCTAGTCCAATGGTGCTTCCAGCCCAAAATCAGCACCAAACAGGGACACATTGTGGTTGGATTTGTTTTTCGACAGTCACATCATGTCAGATAAGCCATGAGCAGTGTGGATTGGAATGTTGTAATCTCAACTTTCCGGTTCGTCAGTTTCTCTGCATGGACTCTTCCGGTGTTAAGGATGATAGAATTAAGAGGGATTTGACACCATGATGTCGTTTGGTCGATATGAATTGAAGAGGAAACATACTGCACCCACCCCATATACACTGGAAATAGGGCAGTAGGTAAGATGACGATGACAGCATGTGAGTTTTGCTCGAATCAGCATCAATGATCTTGTAGGCATGGAGACAAAGATATTTTGTGAGTATAAGCTGTAGAATGCTTTCTTGAGATTAGTAATTCTTGACGCCGAATTGATGTTCCAGGATTTTTACTAACACCCCTATGCACAGCTTCAGTATTGACATTTGAACAGCTTGTTTTTGGACGAACAGTGTACTAAGCGTCTATCAATTGATTCAATTAATTTCTTTTTTTAACTAAGTTAAAATCTCATACTTTGTCTGAAATTTTCGTACAGCGGCCGCCAAAGTATTATTATTTTTTTATGTTAGACAGGGAAACTCTTGCCCTTCATTTCACCTGATGGTAAGTGCCGATAAGGGTCGAAGATGAAATCGAGCTTCACCTGGAACCCTCAACCCCAGACGGGCTGGCTATCTTATTACAATTGTCGAAACACAATAATGCTGTTAACATTATGGCGACAGATTTTTGATAAGATGGTGGTAGCAGAGGATGACAATTATTTACTGCTGAAATGACAGCAAATTCAAATCTTATGTTAATTTTGGGACACCTTAATTCCGTGATTTTCGGTCTTTTTGCATCGGTACAGTTAGATTTTAAGACATGCACTTAATAATCACTTACCACTTGGAACTTGTCTTGATCAGTGAGCCTCTGCTCATTGTGACCAGGGACTGAATGCTGAGCTTTGACAATCTGCTCATAGTTCGCCTGCATTATTCGGAGAGCTACCACATCCTTGCGCAAAGCGTTTCTTTCATCTTCTTGACGCCGACGTTGTTGTAACAGGTACTGAATGTAATCAATTGATTTTTGGAGAACCTGAAATTTCTCATTATATTAAGCTTTACAGTGCATAATTTATTTCGAAATTTATTATTAAGTATGTTATTTAAAAAGCTCGAATTGTAACCAATATATGCAGAATTAAGGAGTAGGAATGTAGGAGGCATGTAGTAATGGCAGAAATCTCTCTCATATGAGTCTTAGAAGGCGATTAACCATTTAAACAGTTACAAGGAAAAGGCTATCTAACAATGTACTGAGATTATCATGCCCAATATAGATGGCAATAAGAGAAATGGGTGACAGACAGCACCATCTATGTAGAGAATGCATAGAGCAGCCTGCCTCCATGCATTCAAGAAATGCCACAGCATGAGCTTATTGAATGCAGCAGTGTGGCAGATCAGTGGGCAAGGCTTCTCCCATCTCAATTATTGGTCCCGGAAGCCTGCAGCTGTCTGAGAAGGCTGCTAACTTTTTTTGGATGACATGGGTTGGTTGGAGTAGGATGATGGAGGGAGACATGCACAATAGCCCAATCAAGGGTCTTAGTGCGGAAAAGGGCCAGCTAAATGAAACTCCGATAAATATGGGTGTTAATACCTCTTTCGGGAAAAAAAAGGTGTGAATTTTATATGATGTAGGAATATACTAAGTTCTAAATTAATACTTTAAGTAGATATGCCTGATCCTGTTTAACTACCTAGGTATGTTTTTGTCTTGGTGATCATATATTATAATAATATCATGTACATTAAGTATTACATTAGTATTACAAAATAATATGACACTTCTCTCCAACAATAATCATCCCACAAACTCAAAATAAATTTTAGATGTACAACTAAAATACGTCCAACAAAAATACTCACAGCTGCTTTACTGGGTTTGTAACCAGTGGCATCTGTCTGTTGACAAGTGGGTACTAATTCTTGCAAAGAATCATAACCCTTTTTTATTGCATCTCTACGCTTCTGTTCAGCCTGAAAGTAGAAATTCCATTCAGTTAGCCTTTGGTTCATTAATGTACAACATTAGTAAAATAAAGGTACAATATTTGCATGTGGTCTTAAAAGTAAACATTATGTTGAAAAGTCATCTGTGTAGTAGTAGACAAGTCTAATATCACTGATTACAATGTATTGATTGATACATAATCAATAGTTAATCATTAGTAGTAAGTAGATATAACATATAATTTGTATTGCCTTAGTAAAGAATACCTGAGTATGAGCTTCTCTCCTTCTTTCTTTGAAACTCAGTGCTGAGGCCTTATTATCACCACTGTCATCTTCGTCATCTATAACAGCATAAAATCTTCGGTTATCAGAGATAGCATTGACAGCCAGGCCAATATTTTATAACTCTAATATTTTTAAATATTAGATTAAAAAACTATACATTTCCGAAATGTAAAACTTTACCAATATACATAAAAAAATATATTTTATCCATTAAATTATATCCATATAAGCATCTAAACTTGTAAATCGTGGGTTGTTATTGTAAATCAGAGCCCATCTTGTATACAATTGAGTATGTATTAATTGACTTTCTACTAATATACTACTACCAAGCATTAGGCTGCTATGATTTCCAAGTACTATATGAAACTATTACAGCACATGTAAATTATCCTTTTTTATTTTTGTAAGTACTCAATAGTAAAGACTCCAAAGGTGGTACTCTATATTTTATGCATTTTATCTTGTGCACTCTTTTAACATCTTGGTAAACAATTAATATTGTGGGTTTTAGTTCACACACAAGTGGCTTTAATAGCCAGTTCATTGTCAATAAAATCTAGCTCTATCTAAAATAATAAATAGATGAATGAGATGAATTGATTTCACACTTGCCTGTGTTTTGATTAGACGATGATGGAGTTTGGTGAATATTCTGAATTGAGCCACTACTTCCACACTGAGAATACATTGTGTCAATGAAAAAGTCTCGTATGGAGAGAATAGTTAGTATCTATCTATTTTTTTTAGAAACTCATCACAAAGTTCACAATTCACATTCACACAAAAGATTACTTGGACATAAATGTGACATTTTAGCGAATGGCGACCACAATTTTTTGACATTCTTTCGCCTCTTGTTGTCATGTTATTTGTCTTGTCATTGTCAAATGTGTATCAGTTCCACCAACCAATCAAAAACAGAGTAGTAGTGTTGCATGTAAGTAAATTTATCGATAGTCGATTTTTAATCAAATCATAATAATAAATAATTATTGTAGGATTGCTAGTTTTAGTAAATCCCATTGACGCCATAGGCCTAAAGAAGAAATTTCGATTCATCCCAAAGGTGTATGAACTATTCGCTAACTTTTTTTGACAGTTAAAAGTGATGATCATCGAACTATTTACTTACTTACTATATATTTATTTAATTACTTAACCATTACTGTTTTCACAGGACAAGTGTCACAATAGCGTTATAGTAAAGTAGTAATGGATCAGTTCAGTGATTATCACTCTCAAGTTGTTAATAAAAGTTAAAGTTTTAAAGCGAATAGGCCTACTGGCCCATATATTTGAACAATTATTCAAAATGTAGGCAATAATTTATAAAACAGTTTTTAATTGTTAAATTCCTATTTTTAAGCTCTGTTTTTTGGCTTGTTGTACTTATGTTTAGACTTGCAACACAACAGCCAGCGTCATGGCGGAAGTAAGATGTCACTTTACAACATTGCCGTTTATATGGGTACCTACTTACAGATGTATGCTATTTTAATGGTTTTAAATGTTTTTAAGCCAAAAAACTATACATTATATAAATTAATTTGGAATTTTCCCAGAATCAACATATTTTTCTTAATTTTTTGATATAGTGTACAAATACATGGGCCATTTTGGAACATCTCCTTTCAATCGTGATCAAATTGAGGATCAACATACTTTCAGTTGATTTTCTAACAATATTTTGCTGAGGTTATAGTATAAATATAAGAAAAATAATAAATATATAAATAATACTTAATATAAGAAAAAAATTATGGTAGAAAATTATTTAGCATTCTCTATTTTCTAGTCATTTTCCAATTAATAACCTATGCATTTTTGTATGTACTGTCAATGTTTATTTCCATACATTGTACTTTTCTTTGTGTGTGCATTATACTTATTATTAATTGTCACTTATGTATTTTTATTTGTGTGGTTGGTTAGGGCATGGCTGCCTGCCCAAACAAACGTATAAAATCTGAAAAGCCTATCTGGGGGCCTACCGCCGCGATCTAAACAATTGCTACAGGCAATTGTTTAGATCTTCTTTAATGGAATTTCGTTATTTATAATCACTCTCCGTTCATCCGTTTCTCAAGGTCCTTTCTGTCACATTATGATCACTTTCTGTGTGTGATGGATGTATGAATCAAGGCAGACCCGGAGAGTGGAGAGCTCAATAATGTCGGACCAATATGAACGGAAGTAGAAACATGCTTCCGTCTGCAAGTGTGCAACAAGATAGTCTCAGAAGGCTTGTAGGTAGCTGACGATGACGATGAATTGGCACACTACAATTAAAATTTCTTATTCTTACCTATAATATGGTTGTTAACTCCGATTTTAAAATTAAATAATAAATAAGTTTGAAGTTAAATTTCCAAGTTTACCTTTCGCCCTATAAAATTCAATAATTAATATTATAATGTAAATTTAAATTTAAATGTAAATTTTTAGTTTTTCGATCACCCACGAATAAATTTCATTGCCTAAATTCCTAATTATCAAAGAATTCATTTATTACCATACAGGATTTTTGCTGGTATAAATTTAACCACAAGTCCCATGATAGGCAGCCAAAGTTGCAATATTTTTCTCTTGGACTATATTCATTCTTCTGTTTTGAGAAGTGAAGTTTGTGATATTGGTCGTACGGCGTACCAACCGACGAACTTTTGTATTTCAATCATTTGCTCGGTCGAGTCGGTCAATTCATTTCACTCACTCAGTTCAGTTCAACCAACAAAAAAACACTTTGTGAAAGCGTAGCGCTTCGTGTACTGCGTTTCAAATTAATTTCTTGAATTATTTGTAATAAAATCTGTAAAACATGTGCATGAAATCTTGAGTGAGTGTTTTATTCACGTAAAGGATTTATTTAGTCACGTTTTTGCGCCAAAATTACATATATTTTAAGTGATTAGTTGCGATCTAGCCATCCATGGCCTCCATTTTAGAATTTGTTCGGTAGTGTACGGAAATAATTTGATTTAAATCTATAATTCAATCGTAGTTACATTTTTGCAAATTATATTTTTAGCTAGTAATTATCTTTAATTTGATGATGGTTATATGTAATTTGATTCATTATTAAGATTTTGCTATAGTAAAATGGGTTGATTGTAAAGAAAGGTTTAGTTTTCAGAGACATCAAAAAAACATCCGGCAAGATGGTATCTACGCGGCAGATGAGTAGTGTGGTGGGAAGTAGTGGAAACAACGAGGGCGCAAGTCCATCTCACGCTGAGCCTGTGGCTGTGTCTCGCGTGACTCGACATTCGAGCGCCTTGCTTCCCGGTGGATCATCACCGCACGCTTCATCATCTAAATGTACCACCATAGTTTCGATGGTGCCGAAGTCGCACTCAACCAATTTGCTCGATCTTCCTGTTGAAGTTATAGAAAAAGTTTTTGGATATTTAGGATTCAAATCTGTGTCTCACCTCAGAATGGTTAATATTTATTTTAGTTACAAATTCATATACATAATAAATTAATGACATGGCTTATATTACTATGTAGTATGTATTATTAAAAAAATCTTACGAAATTTGTTAATACTATATTTTTTAATTAGCCTTTAATGTTTCTTCAAATAATTCATGAAAGACTTGAGCTACTAAAGATAAATTTATGAGTTAAAATTTATTTTCAACTTACAAAATTTTAATTGTTTTACTTCACATGTAAGTCAGTATGTAATTAAAAAGATGACATCATAGCTTTTCTTTCAAGAATAATATGCACAAGCACCAATTCAATGCCATAGGGAATTTCAACTACTACTGACCCATAAGATGTATTCACAAGTATATTTTTTTTTACATAGTAATTTATGAGTATAGTTCTTTAATATTATATTCTATTATTGCAGGTCAATCGCCAATTCAACACTATATGTAGCTCTCTACTCAATTCTACATTTCAACGTTTGCAAAATCAGATGTTACATAGATTTCAATCGATCAAGGCCAAGATGCCTCGTAGGGAGAGTGCCCGTAGAAGCCACCCACTTGCTTGTGAATCTGATATTATAGAGACACTGCATATGAGACTCAGTTTATTGCAAATGACTTTTGGAAAACATATTGAGAGGAAACATTGCTGTTTCTTCCCTGGAGAGGTAAGATATTATTTATATTAAATTACTGAGTGAACAGGTTATAAGTGTCCATAATTTATTGTAAGCAACTGATCATAATTTGATCAATTTAACAAGTAATAGGTATTTATTATAATAATATAAATAATTTATTGTTTACTCCATATAACGCTAACATGGATGCCTGGTTTCTAAATGTTAATTTATTCAATAACCTTTACTGACATTGGAGTATTGCTATTAAATCATAAATATTAGAAATATTTTACAAATAAAACTACATTTGCTTCTACCAGGATTCAAACCTCAAATCTCTTGATCAACAGCCAACTATCTGTCCATTCAACCAAACTGACCCATCAAATACATAGGGTAATACATATGAAATTATAATAATAGTTGTACCTACTTACTCCAAAATTTTTATGTCTGGATTAGATTCCTGGCTGGATTCATTTTTAATAAGAGCAAAAGCAGGTAATTTCTTTATTTGTGTTGCCGTAGGTATAAAGAACTTACACATAAATCACACATCTTTCAGTTTCTGTGGAGTGTGTCTTACACTTGTATCTTTAGTACATACATACATACATATATCACGCCTTTCTCCCACAGGGGTAGGCAGAGATCACATCTTTCCACTTGCTACGATCCTTACATACTTCTTTCGCTTCATCCAATCTCATTAATCTTTTCATGCATGCCCGTCGGTTTCGGGTACTCTTGACCTGGCCCTTATTTAATAGACTTTCAATTTGATTATGAAAGATCCGCCTAGGCCTTCCCCTTCCCATTTCTCCATTCACTTTCGCCATGTATATCCTTTTTGTCAGTCTCCTTTCATCCATTCTTTCTACGTGACCAAACCATGCGAGCATCCCTTTCTCAATCCTTGTCATTACATCCTCTTTCAAACCACACATTTCTCTTATCACACTGTTATACAATCGATCGCTCAGCCTTACCCCAGCCATGCTCCTCAACGCTCTCATTTCTACTGCATTTATTCTACTTTCATGCTTCTTCTCCCATACCCAACTTTCACTTCCATACATCAGTGTCGGGACCAGCACTCCATTATGAACAGCCATGCGAGCCTTTCTGGACACGCTTTGGCTGTTCATAAAAGTGTGCAAAGCCCCGTTTATCATATTCCCAGCTTTCACCCTCTTTTCAATATCACTATCACATTTTCCATCTCTCGTAAATACAGATCCCAAATACACAAACTCTTTTACTTGTTCAACATTCTCACTCGCAATCTTAATTTCACACTTCGTCATTTGTTCATCCCTTTCAAAAACCATGACCTTTGTCTTGCTTACATTTACTTTCATACCTTTCTCTGTCAAAGCTTCATGCATGACTGTTACCATCTCCTGCAAATCTGTTTCTGATGACGCTAATATAACCTGGTCATCAGCGTACAGCAGGCATTTGATAAGTAACTCGTTCATTCTTAGTCCACAATCAAATTCTTTCAGTCGGGTCAGACAGTTGTCCATGTATAAGTTGAACAGCCATGGTGACGCTACACATCCTTGTCTCACACCTGTTCCGATGCGAAACGATTCTGTGTATGCGCCATTTATCCTAACACAAGCATTGGAATCTTCATAGAGAGATTTCAATGCTTGGATCAGGCTACTGCTCACCCCATACATCGACAAAATCGACCATAGTTCATTCCTCACCACACGGTCATAAGCCTTTTCTAGATCTACGAAAGCGCAATGTATCTTTAGTCAAGTCAAAGTAACTACTTCAGTAAAAGTCGTTACGACTATAGATATGAGTGTTAATGATTACACCATTATTTGGCAGTAAGGAATTCTTTACTAGGTGTAGCGACATCCGACACATTTTTCTACCAGTTACATGGAAAATATGTGTTGTAACTACTTTTTATACAACTTCTGTGAAATTAAATATTTATCATTACTGTGCAAATGTTACTGATCCAGCTGTTTATCACAATAATGTTGATATCAGCACAGTTTCATAGTCATACATATTACCTACCTGCATGAAATACAATTTTAAACTTTTGAATAATTAATAAAGAATACACACATTCATTATGCAGATTAGTGTAATTGTCCCCTCACAATGTCATTGATGCTTACCTTCCTAGTCCCATTTGCCTCATAGCTCTGAATAACTAGGTTTATTAAATTATTTCTGTATGGCTGTTTGTTAAGATTCCCCAAGTGCTGCTTACAATAATAATTATGACAATGTAGATATGGTCTAAAAACCAAAGTCAAAGTTTAGGCATTCATAAAATAGATTGTTATTATATGACCAAACTACTGTATACAATTTAAGACTAAGTATTCGCGAGTTAAATTGGCCTGGCTGTTGACACTGCCATGTTATTATTAATTTTGTACTGTTTCGTCTTTATATTTGTCCAACAGTATTCAGCCAAAAAGTGCCTTTTCGTTGGTCATATCAAAGTGTCTAGATATTACCGTATTATTTTTCTCCAAGCGTAGACGGACGATATAATGCCATTCACGATTCGATCAGCGGCTTTGTTACAAAATGTAAAATACGATTCTTCTCTGGCCTTCCCTGTCTTGTTAGAATACATCGGTCTGGTTAAGATGTAATATTAATGGGAACCAGATAAATGCCCGACTTTTTTAGTGATTCTGTTTTTACTGACCCTTACTCTTATTATATTCTATTTGTAAGTGTACCCAACATCATTTACAGACATTTTCTATTAGATATGGTTTCAGGTAACATAAAAAGTGTTTGTGTGAATCACATTAGGTACTTTTAAAAAAATCGCATAATAATTGGTCCGTCGTTCGTCATCCTAGTTTATCGTTTTACCTTTGAGTAATTCGGATAACTACGAAGTATGTATTCCAAAAATTTTTGGATTGTTATTTGCCTTAAAAATGTCAGTCATGTTTTTAGTAATCTGGTTGCCAATTTTTTGAACACCGAGCATCTTGTAAATGCACTTTGTCCCTCTTTATATCGCCGATTATGGTGATGGACCACCGCAAGTAGAATTCATTGATTTCTGACAATAATAATGACCCCGACACATGGAAACGCGACGCGACTACACGTGTAGACACCGAACAATCCGGCATCGCTTCGGATGTTCGTAGTGTGATTTTGGCCATAGAAAACAATACATTTGATTCGACTCAACACGCGTCGCATAAAATCGGGCCGCGTCGTGTTTTAAAAATGTGTTTCTGGCATAACCCACACTGGCTCTCTCTCTATTGACATTGCCAGGTCAAGTGCAAGTGCCGAGATCAAAATGGATTCCCTATAATTTTGTTGTTGACCTTTAACATATCCCCACTTTAGTATTTATCAGCTTTTTATCTAATTAAGTTAATAACTATGCTAAGAAACATCTTTGTGGCAACGATTGCATCGTAGATGTTCCGATTGATCTCAAATACCAACAAACTTTGCTGAGAATATTATATTGCATTTATATTGCTAGTATATGTCTGAAAGTTGATCCATCTTAATGTAAACATCATACGGTCGCGGTGAGCAGCGTCATCATATCTGACCTCTGGGTTTGATAGACCCAACTTACTTGTAGTATATTATGAGCGCTTTTCTTCTACTTGGGATAGTTATAAACATCAGCAATTTGGACTACTTTGAACCAAAATAATTTATGCCAAAACATCGTGCTCCGCATCAGCACATTATGATTATAAAATACCTACTAGTTATGCGTTTTTGAAGGGACGGTTAAGAAAACCTCTAGAAATTAACCTAGTCTTATTATTTTAAAACGTGCTGGCCTATGATTAGTGAAAAAATAACATAGAATGAGCCAGTCTCAAGTCACCCCACGGGTGTCGTAAAAGTCTAATAAGGTGGGTATATAAATATAACTGTTGTAGAGCAAAGAGCACCTCGGCGCATCAAAATGGCGAATGACAAACTAGCAACAAAAGCATACCGAAAGAGGGTTAGTGACAGACAGGCGGTCGGTTACACCTAAGCCGAACCTTGAGCAGTATGGAATGTTATCATCCTAATGATTTCGTCCATCGTCGGTCTCTCGACATAGCTTCTCCATAGCTTTTCTATACATTAATTCTTGACTAGGATCTTTTCGGTGTGATGGATGATATGAATCTAAACGGAGCGGATGGCTTGATGGCTACTGACCGATATGAACGATAAAGGGATAAAGGAAATATACCGCGCCGCCCCAGATAATCTGGGAACAGGGCAGAAATATGATGATACGTTATAACAAACTTAACAAAATTTTAAAAATCGTAATTAGTGCACTAATCACGATTTTTAATGTATTAAAACAAAATCATGTTTACGTTTCCCTAGTGATAAATCCTTTTTGTTATAACAATTCAGACATCTTATGGTTCTGTTAAAGTCCCTTCATTTTCCCCATGTGTACAGTCACATTTAATGATAGTTACAGTTTCTAAATGTATAGGAACATAGAAAATCATCAGTAATATCGGAACAATCGAAGTATTCTAAACAGCTACTAAATGTGGCGATTTGTCGTTGCCAAGTCACCATGATACAAACTAGGTACTACTACCTACCTAGCAATTTAACTTATCAATGTTGTCGGTTATCCTCCATGACATAACAAACGTTACATATAGTCTGGTGGTAGTGCATAGATAAACATGATATTTTAAAGCGATATATTTCTAGTCAATCTCTTATGTATAATTTCATTTTTATTTCTTCCAACAGATTCTTTATTTGTAACTATTATAAAAATACCTATGGCCATCTTATAAAAACACAGGATTAACTTATGTGTACCTGTTTTCAAAAACGGACATTGTTTTCTTTATTTAAAATAGATTTTACATTTTTATGATAGGAAGTTGGTAATTTTCGATAGATATGCTGAACGTTAAGAACAAAACACTTTGCTGTTTTGCTTCCGTATTATCTGCCGTTGGAACTCTGTTTACTTTCAGATAATGGCTGGTTTGATACCAAAACACACTTCTAAAGATCGACTTTAAGCACAGTTCACATCTGTCTTTGTTAAAAAATATGAAGGCTAGGAAAACCTACTTTAATGTAAATGATAATATTACCCTAATAAATTACATTTCAATCATTTATTAAAAGCATCATTCCATAAAATTCTAAACATTATAAAATTTCGAAAGTGTTATGCAGGTGTTACTATAATGGGGATTTAAATGCCAACGGGTTTTGATGAGAAGCAGAAACATTCTGTTTCAATAAATCATAGAATAGAACATTTACATTCGGAACTTTATCTAGGCAAATTGCAAATTTCGATCTTATAAATATGCTTGGATATCTTTTAGACAAAGAGATCCAAGAAGTGGTGAAAAGATGAATTAAATAAATAATGACTTCTTATATTATTTTAATTAAATGATTATTACAGCAATTTCAAATGTTGGGTTTAAATTCATCCTGCCAGTGACCATTTCCTAAGTTATTTATTATCCTTACTATTACAATTATCTACTAAATTGTGTATAGTCGTGGTATATTGAATATGCCATTTCATAATCTGCCTGGCAATTCAAAATCATAATCGTTAACAAGGGAACTGAATTAAACTTTTGTTATTGGCAAATAATAGGTTCTCGTATGACTGTCCAGAGCAAACGAGGCTAGCTAACAAATAGGCAATAACAAATTGTCGTTTTGCGAAATATGGCTATTCCATACCATTTTGGTTCGATTTTTATTGGTGATCGACCAAGATTGCTCAGGTCGAATAAAAGCCTCTGATTCTTCAGTTAAGCATTACAAATTGTGACATTGCGTTGCGTTTACCCATTGTTTTACCTTGTGTGACCAGTTGAAGAATTCTAATTAGCTCCATTGTTCTTGTTTACATCGTCCATTATATTTCCTATATTGTCATTATCAATTATTGCATTGGTCATCAAAACTTAAACTAGATCACTTTGCCTTTAAATTTAATAATAATAACATTTCAAAATAATGTTCTTATTGGTACGAGCACTACACATGTGAAATAAAACCACTTTTACGGATTAGACTCGCGTATATTTAGGTGTTTGGTATTATTATTTAACAGACGTTTCGATCACTTTACAGCGACCGTGGTCACGGGGAGACGGTCTCCCCATAATAATAATGCCAAACACCTAAATATAAGCGTGTCTAATCCGTAAAATTTGTTTTATTTCAAAACATGTCAAAATTATAATGTATTCCGAATACAGTAACAAGTTGTATTAAAATATTACGTATTGTACCATTACTTGTTGCACACTGTAATATTAAGGTTCTTCTTACTATTGCTAGAAGTGTCATCATTACATTACAGGCAAATGCTGCTGTAGCACCAAGTTTTTTATACCACAAACTTAAAACCATTTGAAGATCTCACAAACTGATTATTATTCGAATGAATGTACATAAAACAATCTTGTTTAGTATATAGGTACCTACTAGGTTTTTGACAGCTTTGTTTTGGTCGGAAGTACTAAAACGTAATGGTCAAGCCAACATACCGTATGTTGAGTTCTCGGAACGTCTTATGAGCCAATACGCAACGAATTAAGGCAAGCAAGTACTTGCGCACTATTAACTCAATAATATGGGGTAGGCAGAGGTGAACTAGCACCCACGTTTCGCCAATTATGTTAGGTCCCATGTAATAGGTGGTGAGCCTATTGCTATTTAACGGGCACAAAAGTCGCAGTACATTGCTATTGCTAGGTGGTATAAGAGGAACGCTGCTGCCCATTCCTCATCATTGATTTATTCTTAGTCGCCTTGTACGACACCCACGGGAGAGGTTTGGGGTGGTAACAATTGTATTCTACTCTGCCGTCACCACACGGCACTTTTATTACTGACTACCAAATTAAGATACATTAATAAATGTTCTTAAAAAATATCAATTACAGTTTTTCTTCTAAATTCGCGTATTAGAAATATTATTCCTAATAAAACGTTCATTGTTTTAGATTTTGGATGAAGTGTATAGTATTTTGTCATACTTAAAAACCACAACTAAATTGGCAAGACCCTACAAAGTAACAGATGAACTGTTTGATCTGACAACAATGGCAATGGAATATTTCAAGGAGCACATTGAGCCAAACCTGCCCGAAATAACTTATTTTGGAACTGACTTCTTTGATATTACTACAGCATTTTCCCGTAAGTGTTTCTAATAAAATTTCTTTTATTTTAAAAAGAGATGGTAAGATTTATCTTGTTTTTGTGTGTTTTGCTCATTACCCTTATAATAACAGTTGTGTTGTGAAATTTTCAGCCGGCGAAAGTAGTAAATCTTATATTTGTCTGGACTCGCCGCCTCCAAGTGGTTTTGAGTCGTCATCTCAGCAACAGGGCGGTAGCTCGTCTGATCATCGGGTGTCATCGCTCAATATGTATATGGAGGAAAGCCTGCCGCCTTCCCCCCCGCCGCCACAGAGCAACATGGTGCTTAGGAAACGGATACACCGCATCAAGCAAGGAATGAAGAAGTTAGTTTCATTTTCTTTGAGATATTACATACATACATACATAAATCACGCCTAAATCCCCGAAGGGGTAGGCAGAGGTGTACTAGCACCCACGTTTCGCCAATTATGTTAGGTCCCATGTAATAGGGGGCGAGCCTATTGCCATTTATCGGGCACAAAAGTCGCAGTGCATTGCTATTGGTAGGTGATATAAGAGGAACGCTGCTGCGCTGAGATATTCATCCATATTAATCCAGAATAGGATTTTCATACCTTACCACCCATTACCCACCCATTTTTAAATAGCTTTGAATTCAACTAGATTTACCACCGAGTATAGACCTTAAACTGCCATTACTACTTAACATCTGGTATAAATGAGCACGACATAATAATTTCGTGTCAATAAATTCTGTTATGTAATGTGTTATTATTTTGCTTTGCTCTTATGCCTGATTTACAAGTTAAATAATGTAGGTAGGTATGATGTTAAATATATATAATTTGTGTGAAATAATTAAAGCTATTCGTAATTATTGCAATGTTTTCCTCTCTCATTTGGTAAATTAATGTTTTATTGCAGATATAACGATCAGCTGTCGGCTTTGCGCAGCGATCTTCGCAGTTGTAAGCGCAAGACTGCCTTGCAACAAAAACAAATTGCTGAACAGCAGAAGCAGATTGCGGAACAGCAAAAGCAAACTTTGGAGTACGCGAACCGCTTGGACGATTATGATAAGAAGAATGAGGAGACCAGTCGTAAATTTCAAACTCTTTTACAGGTGATGCACAAAAGATGTTTTTTTTTTTTCACTGATTACCTTTCACCACACGACTAGGCACAGCTGCGGTGAGGTCTTTTAATTTAGAGGCACCCTCAGGCTTGCCGCTTCGATTAGTACGTAGGCGGCCTGTAAGACTTTAATAGCAAAACTCTTAGGAGATTGCGAGACTTAAACAGCAAAATGCTTGGGAGATGCCTGCTGTTGAGAAACCCTCCAGGGTATGGTCAAATGCTTGAGGATTCTTCAATGTCTTGTAAAAGAACCCGGTGGATGTTGTAAAGGCCAACTCCCTAGGTCAATAAAAAACTGATTATCAACAAAAACAAAACTCATAGGGTACTCAAAGACGGTTGGTGTCAGGCAGATGGCCATCTATAAATCCTAAGCCAAAACCTTGAGTAGTATGGATTGAAATGTTAATATACCAATCGGCCTTTCCATCAGTATATATTTATTAATCACTAGCACTTTTTGGGTGTGATGGATGTATGAAACAATAGCATCATCACCTGCATCGTCCTGTTATTAGAGACTCTGCAACTTATCCATTTGTGGATCTGCATGCATCACGGCCGTGCCACAGAGCTTATTTTTTCTTAAAGTTATTATTATTGTTGAGTGGAGTGGAGATTTATACTCATGTGTTTTTTATTATTATCTAGGAGTTGAATAAGTGCAAGACTGAGCTACAATATTGGCGGTCCCGATCGCCCGCTGTGCCACCGCTGTGTGCCGAGTGCGGCGCTTCGTTACGCGTCTCTCCGGCTTCTTCGTTGGCTCAGGTAGTGTATTGTTTTTTTTAATTCTAGTAATTTATCTTACTTATCACCATAACCGTAGGTATAATCTTGAGATGTCACGGTAATATTGTTACCTCATTCTTTTAGCCGTAACGACTCTCATAATGCAGTCAATAATTACAAAAATGTTCTTGTTTATAGTGGGCAGCGGGCACAAGCACTGAAACATTGGAAACAGAAACGGCAACCGCTAGCACCGCCGGAGGTAGCACGTCTACGAGCTCCACCGTTGACGTGGTCACGGAGCTGCTCAAGGAGCCAAAAAGCGAGATCAAAAGCGAGTCGGAAGACGCCGCGTCGACGCCCCCGGCACGCCGTCGCGCTTCGGATGACACAGCCGGCGCCGGCACCCCGGAGCGGAAGAAGCGACGTCTCACGCGGCCAAGGAAACTCTGAACGGCTAATATCGGTGAGACAACGGCCTTACATTTGGTTATGTAGCGAAAGGTAAGGTAAGCTAGCTAGCTACACAAATAAGCGGGCCCGGCAGTAATCGGCACAGCCGGTTGGTAAAATCGAATAAAATTATGTAACTATGAATGTGGTGCAATGAAAGTGCAGTAATTACTTCGGCTTTGTTGCTCGACAAATACTGCCGAACCGCCCGTTTGTGTGTGTAGCTCTGCCCTAATGTGTAATTCTCAAAAGAAGCAGTATGCTGCCGCCATTTTACTTTTGTGATTAAATTACAACAAATCTCTGTATAGAGCAATTGCTTGAGTACTTGAATGCCAGTAGTCTAGAAACTGATGGTTATTTATACTAGTGGTGTTATAAATCACCATGAATATGTATGGTGAACTTGCAAAATTAGTATATTAGCTTCATCATAAAAGTATTAACTTAATACAGCAATGTGCATAATGCACTTATGAGAATTTCACATTATGCAAAATGTGCTACATAACTTAAATCTTGGTTATACATACCCCGGCCTACTCTCCACTAGCCACTCTATTGTGCCTACTGCCTATCTTTTGTTGCGATTTTGGTAAACATTGCATGGCCGAATGAAACCAATCACGATTTTCATCATCATTTATGTTAACCGTGTTGTGAGAAGACTGCCTTACTATTGGGACCTCATATGGATTCAGAACCTAATCGCTAAGCCGTGACATCTATTTAATGACTTCTGATTTTGGGAATATCCTGTTGACTACATTTTGCAAAAGGTGATGTATGGCAGTTTTTGTTGATATTTACGTAGCGACAAGATTATTTATACCATTTAGACAATTATTTAAAATGTGTGTATATTTAGATTGCCTTTGCTGCTCTGCTTATTTTTTTAACCTACTTAAGTTATCAACTGCTCACATTCAGTTTGCATAATAACAATAAAAATCCATAGATACTAATTTACCTTAGTAGTATTATATGTAGTTAATTGCTTGATAACCTGCTTATTATGCACTGAATTTTATTTACTTTTGTTTGGTGTTATAGGCAGGTTATGTGTTCATTAAACTTGTAAAAACAAACCTGCCTACATCTGCTGATTTGCTTAAAATGCCACATTATTCTGCTAACAGTTTACTCATTAGCCTTGTGATGAATACCTAAGGCATTTTATATTCTATATGTGTGTTTATACAGGGTTATTTTTAAAACACAAAAACCTCGCAGGAATAGATAGCTAACATCATAAGCAACAATGTTTGTTCTACGACTTTTGATGTTTCATAAGATTTTACTTTCATACAAAAGTAAATACTAATTTAATTTACCGCTCTTAAAGTCAATAACTCTACGTACACCTACTTGCATAAGCATTAAGCAGTGCGTTGTTGTTTATGATGTTAGCTATCTAGTCATGGGAGGTTTTTGGTGTTTTAAAAATAACACTGTATAACATTATTAGTAATCGTCAGTTCTTATTTTTCATGTATCTACAGATAAAAAAACTACCAAAGTTTTGTTACTTAAAATTTTTGTTAAATTACTTTAAATAACAAAGGTAGATAGGTAACTAAATTGTGGTGGGTTTATCTTGATCTGTAGATAATAATATCGGAAACTAGCCCTTAGTAAAATGCTATTACAATACACATTCTAATGTCTCTTATGTTTTATCTTTGAGCTACGTAAATATCTAAAATGTCATTTACAACTTAGCGATTTGTTTCATTTTGATATTCTTCATATATTGTAATGTATGTAATGCTTAATTAGCTTACAAACAAATATCTGCCGCAAATCTGAAAAATGTTAAATCTATAGGGATGAACTTAAAAAGCTGAATGTAGTATCATGACATGTAATAACTTATTTTATTCAAAAGAGAAATATAATTAGCTCAATAGGTTTTCTTTTACGTAACACCACAAATTATCAGAATGAAAAAGGAATGTAACTATTCAGTTTGAGTATCTACACTATAGAGAAATCAACATAGTTGATTAGATGTTTAAATATGTTTGAACATACAAGAGAACATACAAGATAGTTGTATGTTTATATTATATCCCTTACGATTTCAGATTTCTTTATATAATTTCACTTGAATACTTTAATCATGGAGCAGGTTCTCTAAGTAGAAAGTATTTCAATATGAAATGTACATTATCTTCACCTAACCTGTATTTCTACTATTTCATATAATATTGGTTACACAACTTACTACCGAATTTGATACATCTATTGACAGTGTTAAGCATTATCATATAGTGAAATAGCCTAACCTATAAGATATCTTATCTTTTTAGGCTTCAAACTCTTTTTTTATCGCTTTAACAAACTATTCAGTATTGATTGCCCAAAGACCAATTCAACAACTACTTTATTTTTATTGCAAAGTGTTACATTACATGCATATAATTTATTATAACATCTTTAAGTGCATAAATATCTCACGATTAACACAGTTAATTATATCATAATAATAATTGTATTGTGTAAGCAAAGTATAAATGTATGGAAATATTGTAACTACTTAACTGGTTATCATAGATGGTACTTATCTGTTTGTATCTAAGGAGTTAATACACAATTTCATGCATTACTCAATTATTGGTTTACAAAAGGCAGCAAATTTCTGAGTTGAGTCTTCTATGATTTCTCTTATATTATTATTACATTACGAGCTTGCAATTCACAAGTCTTTCTTAAAATGGGTACATTATTTTATAACTATATTCAGTAAATATGTAAAGTTAATCACAAGTATTGCCAGAGCACCTAACTTCTCTGACTCTACTGTTGACTGAGCTATTTACTTATTTTATTTTACTATATTTTTAGACATATTGTGTAAAGCTCATACAGAAAACGGTCGAATGAAACAAATGCTTACAAAAATTAAAATGGTACCAAAAAGATCAATCCATGTGTCGCTTTTAAAAACAAGGCGGTCAAGTTTATTGAAGCTTAGCCTTAAGAGACACTGACATTATGTACTCACAATTTTGTTCGAATTGTAATTCGAGACTGGTGCAATCTTAGACCTGTATGTTGAGAATATTATTGTTCAGGGCAGTATTCATTATACCAAATGGCTTGTTTTTTTAAACATGCAATATTAATACTAATATCGCAATAATGCTACATTACTAAACTTGTATGATATACGAAAGACGCTGCAGCACATTATATGTCTGACCTGTGTTAATTGCATCTAAAAAATCATATATCATTTGCATTGCAGTTTTCATTCAACATTGCTATGTCGAAAAAATGTTTTTTTTTGTAGTATATACACCTTCATCTATATAAATAAATAATAAATATGCATTATATTTGAAGGAGATAATTAACATTATTCTTGTTATACGAGTGAACGTAAATGGTATCTGTATTTCACTCTAAAAGCACCGCGTCAGTTTTGTAAATTGTTATCTCATCTTTAAAACAGTTTGAAATATTTTCGACACAGCAATGTTTTCATAATTATTTTAATTTTATAAGAGTGACACTTGTTGTTAAATAAACTTTACTTTAATTAGCAACAATGACATATAAATTGTTTAAATTGTTTTATCTACGCCTACATCGTGTAGCGTAGAGCTTTTGTTTTGTTTAGTTTTTAGTTTTTTATAAATTGAACATAAAATATTGTAATGCAGAGTTTTCAATTATTATTAAGACAAATATTTATTTATTTTAATTTGTACCCGAAACCCAAGCAATCAATGTTTACCGTGTTTACAAGAAAAATGTAATAGTGAATCTGATGAACCTCTCTCAAACTTAGAACAAAAATTATATATTAAATGGCAATGCTTGTCAAAATCTTAACATTATAGTCGAGTTAATTAACAATAAAAGATCTCGCAAGCCTACCTATTAATATAAAAGAGGTTTACTTCTTATTACAATTATATTGTGCGAGCTTTTTTAAATTTAGCAAAAACGACAATTGTTGTAACCAAGTAATCATTTGTTTATATTACTTGTCACAAGTGGGACAAACATCCTAGTCTTATATTGTATTTTTGTCATCTTAGCTTCTGTAATTTCTATGTCAATATCAATTTTACAACGCTTTATTTTACGTCTCTATCCGGTAACACCCTCATTATACTCCAATAACACTGTTCAACCGTTGTACTTTCTTGTATTTATTTAGAGAAGAATATCAATGTCAGTATCACTATTAATAACATTCTTGTAGATAACGTACAAAAATAAACTTCTGGGTTATAATTTAATAAAAAATAAATATATAGTAAGTAGTGCAATATTAAAATGCAAAAATTCAAATCATTAATATTTTGCATATACAAATTTTGTATCCTAAAATTTAGCTTTTTATTTAATCAAATCGTGACCTCAACGATACGGTACGAGAGGTAAACAGGCTTATTGTAATACGTTGTAATTGCATCGAACTAATAATAATGCCAACTTTTATTTTAAGTATTTAGACATTAATTTTTTAAATTAAATTCTCCAATTATCTCGCTCTAAAACATGGACTAAAATTGTTTGATGTCAGGTACTGTTATTCCTTTTACAGAGTCCTCACCGCGAGTTCGTGGGACAGTTTAATGACTAACAGCACCATCATTGATCAGGGGCAATAATGATTTCATTGCACTAACAACTTAGTCTGCATTCTATAATAAGGCGGTAAATGTTTAATTTTGTAACTATTTTTTAAAATATAATATATTTGAAAATCACGATCAAAGTAACAAGACGATAATAACTTTGGTTCTTATGTTTGATACATTGACTAGCTTCAGAATAACTAAAACAATGTTAAAAGTTGATAATTTTTAATAAATAATAATCCTCGGATTTCTACATTTTTTTAGTTCGGCATTCAGGGAATTGGTCTGAGAAAAGAGCATTACGCTATTTTAACAATCCAATTCCTTGCTGCTACGACAATATCTGCACGTTCACATAACCTATTTGTTTATGTGTACAGGTCAAGTATAATTTGCAATAAAAATACGAAGTATTGAAAAGTTTAAAATAATATTAACCTAATTTGACATTGTTTGCCATTCGGAAGAGCAAACTGGTATGGTATCTTTTTTATTTTCCGACATGAAATGTAATAACTAAAGTGTTTTCAGTAGAATGAAACATCCGTATATAAAATTATACTTCCTTTAATCTCCATAAGGTTTGAGTTTATGTTGTAAGTGAAACCATTAAAATTTGAACACTTGAAATAAATTTTAGTTAATTTAGAATAAACATCCCTGATTATTATAGTTAAAATAAAAAATTAGATTAAAGCTATTGTGAATAGAGGTGAAGGTCGAAATGTTGTGTTAATTTGTAAATAGTTTAAAAGAAAAAATCACACGTGTAATGTACAAATGAATATATTTATGATTATAAGAATATACAACCGTGTAAAATAAATATTTTTGCGACATGGTGTATATGCGACGGTAGTTGCGGCAAATTATTTTCCATACATTACGTGTTTTATGAGATGTGCTCACAGGGCTTCACACAGTTCTTGCATCATGTCACTAAATGACTGAACATATCAACCAAATCAACGAGTCATCTGTTTTCAGGTTACCCAAGTATAATTTAGTTTAAAGTATGGAATACGCACAACTACAAACCCCATACACGAGTATGATAAACCACATACACGAGTACACATACCTGCATAATTATTGAATAAAGTAATACGTGTTTTTTCTATTCCACTTCACTATAAGTTTTTAATCATTCACCTTTAATTATTAGTTGTGATAGGATACCGGATTTAAAAAAAAATCTAAACTGCAGTCTGTTGTCCACATAATAAGTAATAATTATTATTTCCAGTGACCTGAAATACCTATATATATAAATATGATTATTCCAGTGACGCTCTTAATGGATTTGGTAAATAAGTTTATCATTTATATTGCCCACTTACTTTTGCCTTTAACTTATTTGGACAATAAGGATTGTTAGTTACCAAATATCTGCCAAGTTTGCCACAGTACGAACATGCATTAGAATTTGCCTTATAATGAACGCTTTAACTATCTTCAATTACCTAAATATACCCCCAGGGATAATAATCATATTATTATATTATATATTAATGTTTGATAGTACATAATAATGGGTAAATTACAAATGCGTGTTCACAGTATGGCAAAGCAGAGCACTAGTTAGATATCTTTGCCATGATATGTATTTGTGTATATAGTTACTATTGTACATACTATGTATGCTGTGTGTAGAACTGTAGATTGTTTCATATTTTAGCGAAGTAAGACAAGTTGTAGAATACTAATCAGTACACAATCTTAATGTTAAAATTATATTTGTGAGCTCCGCTTGGATTCAACATCAGTTTTTTTCAGATGAGAAATTAAAATGCAATATACGCAATTGCCTGTTATCGAAATATAGGGAAATAATAAATATGACGGTGCATACAGTAACATTAATTTTGTGATTACAAAAGTAATACGAATAAACTATAAAGGCTATGATTTTGCTACTTCGTAATTTATATATAAATAAATAACTTACTTTTATATCAAATAGTATGCTTCAACACCTCGAGTAAATATTATGTAAAATAATGCAACATTTTGTGATCATTAATTTTCAATTTCTGTTAAAGGTGGATGTTATAAATGAGTTTAAATACCTAAATTTATCATTTACATTGTACATAATATATAATATCTTAGTTTAAGTAACCCACATGAAATCGACGGCCCAACATGCATGCATGCTACTTTGTGTGTTACTGATTTAAAAGTGTTTGTATTGCGTCAAGTTTTGTTGTAAAAATAATGTATTGTTCTTTTCGTATAAGTTCTTGTCGTGTTGTTGTTGCAATTGTAATAATGACGTTTTCCTCGATGAAATTAATTACCCTAAAGTAAAGTATAAATTGTAATGTCGGTTTATTTAAATCTTGGATATAACATCGTTATTAATGAATTGAATAAATTGTTAGATATACTTCGGTTTTAGAAATCGAATTTTATCGCTGATTTAAAATATATTGGTGTGCCTAACTTATGTGTAAGTACTTAAATATCAGCATAAATACCCAATTGAAGAATAAAATAATATTGGTTATGTTAGTAAGATTCTGTCAAATAAGCGCATAATCAGTTTATAGAAAACCCCACTTAATACATGCTTTAATATTGGTGCGGATACTGGCACAATTAAATATCTATAAAACACCATACGTTTGGTGGTAATGACGATATCTTTCTGATTTTGTTCTACGATGGAAACACCGCACCGTTTCAGATTATAGAACTGTGCCAGAACCTGTGCCAATATCCGGTATAATAGTGCAATAGATACCTACATAATTATATCCATTGAATGGTGTTATTTTGGCAGTGTAGATTTTTTCTTCAAAACTTTTAATATAGTTGTGATAGGGCTGTACATTAAGATTTAATTAGTCCTGTTAACCCTTAAAAGTGCACTAAAAGCATTATGGGAATTTATTATGTTGTGCTCTGGAGAGTGTGTACAACCAGCAAGACTGTCAATTGCTGTAGATATCCTGTTTACGATATAGTTATATGATATAGTATTTTTATTAGACAAAAATACAATAAATGTGTGAAGTCCAACAATGTGTTTAACTTACGATGAGAGTTACCTATTCCAAAAAATCGTTTTTATTTCATAGATTGAGAGCAATATAAAATCACTTGTACGAGTTGATCATCAAAAACCGTAAAGTTCAAGTAAATAATATAGAAGAGTACATGCATAGTTTCGAACAAACCCACTCATGAAGCCTAGCAGCCATCAAACAGAACTTGACACTGATTGTGAAATTAGACATACATAATGTGTGTCCAATTTTATATAGGGTACCTATTTACATTGGATACGCACCACCCTCTCACAACTTTTCAGTCTATAACGAGATAAACCGCACAGAGAAAGTCTTAACAATATGTAACTGTCGATAGGACAATTTCGACTCATAGCAATGAAACCATAATGCAAAATTTCCTTGATTTAGAATTAGATATTATGATTAAAATAATATCTAAATCAATGCAATTAGTGTTTATAGAAAAATAATGAGTGTCGATAATTTTACTTACAATCCAAAAACTTGGCGAAGCGTGAAAGTTTCAATAACTAACTCTATACAAAATTACCTTGGTAAAGGCATACTAATCAAGTAACAAAGTTCCAATAGATTACGACATAAAAGGCTTTTACTTGTCAAGGTATTAAATGTAAATTTCAGGATAATTAGACATCGCCTTTGAGGTTCCAACATCCATCTAGGTAGGTAGTAAGCTAAGTGGTGGTGTCTTCATAAATTGTGTAGTCCGGAAAACTTGACACCGAAAGCAGCTGGTGTCCTTTCGTGAGCAGGGGCGACATGCCTGCAACTTATATACGAGAACGGTCGCCGCCCGCCGACAGTTGTCCCCTTAATATCGTGCGCGCCGCGTACTGGCGCTTCTATGCAAATTTCACTTTCGTAATTTTATTTACATAAAATGTCGGATCAACAATCAGAGGAAATTATTAGCTGAATAATCGTTACATTCAAGTGGTAATTGGATTGTCTGAAGGTTTTGTGGTCGTGATGAAATTAACGGTGTCTTCTTCTTTCGCTATCACCCTTATGCAAGGTAATTATGTATTTTTTTTGGGGATTTTCAAGTAAAGATTTATTCAATAAATTCTAAGTATTTTTTGAAATTTCTCTTCTTACTTTATACTTTATTATATTCTTTTTTGCTTTATTTGGCTAAAAATTATTTTTCTTTCATAAATTTAAATGTAGAGAAACTTATAATAATCAATACTTTTCAATTACAACCACTGAAATCAATCTAATATGCAAAATTTAAGAAGTTAAAATCACAATTTAACTTTTAAGAGGATTGTGAAGTGCTGATACGCGGCGGGGGCGAGTCATGCCAACATTTTCCTACATTTTCTCTTTGAATACCTACTTGTCTCGAGCGATAACGTTTTCACTCCCCTAACTATTTTTTTATATTCAGTAGGGATATCATCCTATTCTAAGGGCCGATTTCATCGCAGAATTAAACGCGATCAGTTTAAGTTGAACTCGGTTTGTGCTCTAAACTGACAGTTCTGCTACATAGTTTGCATTAATCAAAACCAAGTTTTATTAAACTCATTTTCTATGAGAGCGGTGAAATCGGCCCTAAGTCTGTACGTTTAATAAAAAACGTACGAACGTAGTTTTATATTGTTATATTTACAACATATCCAAAAAAATATTAAAATTAGACTATGATTACGGGGTGAAAAATGCTATTGTTTGTACTAAAATTTTGCAGCTTCACAATTCACACTCCTCATAATGCGAAAGTTCAGCACGAAGAAAGTTTATCCGCAGATGATTATTTACCTACAAAGTTATGCCTAGGTTGTGTTTTAGACGAGAAAGTGAGGATTATTTATACCGGTTGTCTTCTCTATATTAATTAACTTCTTGCTTATTAAAATACAGTATTCATGTTATATTGTGTTTATTATTTTTAACATACTTTTATGAAATTAGGTTGAAATAAGAAAATATAGGTAGGTCCTGATTTTGTAGAGTCCGTTTTTAGGAGTGGGTTTTTTACTCAGAAGTTTATTTCGATAATTTACCGCTTTAAATTATCAATTTATTGTCGGACTTAATTATTAATAGGTATATGCGCCATATGGAGACAAAAAAACCGATTGGTATTTGTAATGTAATGGCGGGAGATCGAACTTACCTTGCGTTTCCCGCCGCAGGAACCTATTTATCTAGTAGGCAGCTGTAATATTAATACGAAATAATAATTTTAAAACAAAACTCATATCATGTCATATTATAGTATGTACCTACTACTTTCAAACTTAAAGAGCAACTTCTAATATCAGTCTTGAATTAAGGTTTGCATACTTATAGTATTACCCCGTGGTAGAGGAAAATGATGGGTTTTCCCAATTATCTTAATCTGTTGTAATAGGGGGCGGGCCTATTGCCATCCATCTATCAGCAATGTAAAACGCCGGACGTTCATTGAATATGTACATATTTTGAATATGTTCTACCTAAATTAGAAATAATTATTGATTCTCGGCAGTTAGCAACCCTAACAATAGAGCTTGTAGCTGGCAGTAGGTAATAGGTATATGATTACATACATATCCAAGTACTGCATTTATTCTGCTTTCATGCTGATTCTCCCATACCCAACTTTCACTTCCATACATTAATGTCGGGACAAGCACTCCATTATGAAAGCCATACGAGCCTTTCTGGACGCGCTTTGGCTGCTCACAAAAGTGTGGTTGTTATAATTGTAGGCATATAAACTTTGTTGTAAGTTTGTATACAAATATGTATTTAAAAATACACAGTTGAGCGTTGCAATATTTATTCATAGGTATTACTTATTATTTGATTTTTTTTCTTTGTAAATTCCTAATATCTCAACAGAGGTGTACAGGTAGGTAATGCACTAAGATTGTAATGTAAATAGAAATAAAACGTAGGAAATGATAACAACGGCATAAACTGTCGATTTAGAGTCATTTGGTCGGTAACTCGACGATTGTTGTAAGCGCACATTGACTACTCAAACGTGCCTTGTTCACGCTAAATTGTGTTTATTAGTGGGAGAGTAATATTTATGTCGAAAGACTAGACCACTGAGCAAGTAAACGCTATGTTTTAGTTTAGACCTGACTGCATTATTGGAAGGGTGCTTAAAAAAAATTAAATATGTACATAAATTGAATATTTCTTGTACTCACAACATCTATAGTTCAGCGGCTAGACAATCTCTAACCCCAAAGCATGTAACTTATGCTCTTGTGTTATGGGTAGGTACTAGATGACGGTCTAATTTTAATATACCTACTACACACAATAATTATATTAACTTAAAAACATTTGTAATATATTATATATTTATATACATTATGTAGTATGTACGTACACGTTGCATTTATAAGAAAGGCCCATGTGCCGATGTACCCCAGCATATTTTTTCTCATACATACATAAATACATACATACATCATACATAAATCACGCCTATATCCCCGAAGGGGTAGGCAGAGGTGAACTAGCACCCACATATCGCCAGTTATGATAGGTCACATGTAATAGGCGGCGAGCCTATTGCCATTTATCGGGTACAAAAGTCGCAGTAGGTACATTGCTAGGTGGTATAAGAGGAACGCTGCTGCCCATTCCTCATGACTGATTTATCCACGGGAAAGATTTGGGGTAGTGACAATTGTATTCTACTCTGCCGTCACCACACGGCAATTTTCTCATACACATTTTGGATATCGTGTTAAGTTATTTAATACAAATTGAATCTACGACCTTGGTACTGGGGAGTCAATGCTATCACAATAGATATAAAATTGCGTAGAATGTCCAATCATTGAGCTATTGTTACTGTCTTTGGCAGTTCTGGTTATTTTAGCTCCATTTATTTGGCAATAATGTTACAATTTACACTAGGTATAGAGGTACTTCAACTAGGGGAGCTCGATGGAGCAATGGCTTAGCGAACTCATAGCGCCTTATGTTGCGGTAAAAAAAAATTCTAAGGTCGGTCATTAGTTAGGTGAACCAAAAATTTGAGTATCTCTATTCTTCGAAAGGCACGTTCAGTCGCTGGTCCCGGCTGCGTTTGCAGTCGGGTTTACCCACCAATCGGCACTGGGTTAGCGTGGAAGGTTATGACCCATTCTTCCTTTTTTACCTTCAATAGGCTGGGCGTTTGACCGCAATGTCATTCGCCAATTAGGTTAGGTCCCTGTAATAAATGGCGAGCCCGTTGCCATTTATCAAGCACGGAAATCACAATATATTGCTAGGTGGCATAAGAGGCACGCTGTTGTCCATTATCCATTGTTGTCTTAACTTTTAACCAAATCTCGCCTGATGGAAAGCAATGATGATAGGCCTAAAATGGTTCACGCTCACCATGTTCAGATTATAATCAAAATTCAGTAAAAAAGAAAAAATACTGCTTAAACCATTGAACTACCAGGAGGTTTATTAAACATACATACATAAATCACGCCTATAGCCATTTATCGGGCACAAGATTCGCAGTAGGTACATAGCTAGAAGGTATACGAGGAACGCTGCTGCCCATTCCTCATCATTGATTTATCCTTAGTCGCCTTGTACGACACCCACGGGAGAGATTTGGGATGGTGACAATTGTATTATACTCTGCCGTCACCACACGGCAATAAATGTAGGTATAAATAATACTCAAATATCTATCAATACCTAGAAAATAATTTAGTTTTGCTCTCCAATCGATAGATATGACTCTTTCTAGGAAAAAAGTTGGAGGTCCGGGTGTAACCACGTAGTTGACGCCATGTCACGTGGCCACTACCGTCCCACTATTAATTTCATGTTATTTACTTGACACTCAATTCACGGGACTAGTCACTTTTTGCTGTATTTTTTACAAGATATTTGAAGCCTTGTAAGATAGGTAGCTACCTACTCATGTTAAAAGTTTTTCAACTTGTATCTGAGCTTAGGTGAATAAACTTCACCAGTATTACTTTCAGATATATGCCGATATATTAAATAATTTGGATATTCCAAGATGAGATCCTAAAGTTTTATCGAATTTGACTGTAGTAGTCACCTAACGTAGTACTGAAAGTACTTTTATGTAAGTATATTATTTGTTGTACTAGTTCCCACGATGACCCTAACGCTTTTCGTAACTTTGATAAGTATATGTATAGGTATATTAAGTAACTATCAGTCATCAATATGTTGTACAGACACACAGCATGTCAGGACTACCACAAAATGTTAAATTTTCTCACTCGCCTAGTTTGAAGAGCCGTTGACTGTACCTACCCACAGGCGGCAATACCCAAAAGTTAAAATGCACCTTTGTTTTCAAAGTATCACTGCCTTCCTAATGCTGTTACAGGGGAGGATTGGTTTTATGTTGAATGTAAGTGGTACTATAGGTACACATACCTCGAATGCATTTGGTAACTGCAAAAGTATAGAGCAATGTTGGTTTTCTGCATTGCTTTGATTAAATCACTATAATACCCTCGAAAAGCAATTACAAATAGCAGAGCACGCAGAGGTCTACCTGGTGTACCTACCTACGGTTTAAATTTTGTTTTCATCCCACCATCTCGGAAAAAGCGTTTTTGCTCTTCGATATCTGAGTGCAAAAGCCGTTTTTATCCTCTAGAGGATAAAGTAAATTTGAATTTAGAACATCGTGTGCAATGAGTTTGTGAATTCAAAACATCAATAGACCTATTTATTTCTACCTCCATGGTGCCGAAATTATCATGCAACCTATTTAATTTGTTAAAAACTCAGACTCGGAACCTTCTTGGTGTACTTTTTTTGTAATTTGCTTTGCGCGTGCCATTTTCTTTTCACGTCATAAATTTGTTAAAACCTTGGAGTTCCGTGACGGTCAATCAGCTTGGCGTCAATCTTGCTTTAAACATTTTGATCGTCTACAATGCTTGCTTGATGCTTGAGTCACGCATTTAAAAGCTTTTTAGGTTTGTTTGATTTGTTTACGCTAGCAACGGAACAAAAACATACAGAAAATCAACGTGCTTGACTCAAGCTGATTGACCGTCTCGGACGGTAATTTTTATTAGGTACTTATAGGTGTGTCTGGATAAATTTTGCGGGTGTGGCTGGGTGGATTGGTGGGTGTTGGAGGTGTGTCTGTGTGAATGGGTGTTTTGTGGGTGTGTCTAGGTGAATGGGTGTTTTGTTGGTGTGTCTGGGTGAATGGGTGTTTTGTGGGTGTGTCTGAATGGATGGGTGAGTATTGTGGGTGTGACTGGGTAGAAGTTGTGGGTGTCTGAATGGATGTTGTGGGTGTGTCTGGGTTATTCGATTTTTTGTGGGTGTTTCTGGGTGAATGGGTGTTTTGTGGGTGTTTCTGGGTGAATGGGTGTTTCTGGGTGAATGGGTGTTTTTTGGGTGTTTCTGGGTGAATAGGTGTTTTGTGGGTGTTTCTGGGTGAATGGGTGTTTTGTGGGTGTTTCTGGATGAATGGGTGTTTTTTGGGTGTATCTGAGTGGATGGGTGTGTATTGCGGGAGTGAATGTTGTGGGTGGTTCTGGGTGGGTGTTGAGAGTGTGTTTGGGTTAATGGGAGGGTGTTGTGGAAGTTTCTGGGTGAAAACAGAAACTGTTGTGATCGTATTTTTTTGTATTTTGCAATTTCCTCGTTGGGGGGGATGAAAAGTTACGTGTTGCACTCGAGTGCAAAGATTTTTCACCTTGTGCTCTTTTGATTCCCTCGCTATCGCTCAGGATTCTAATTTTGAATCACTCGCTACGCTCGTGATTCAATTTTAGAATCCTTCGCTAGCTCGGTCGTCAAAATTGAGCACGCGGTTAAAAAACAACTTTGTACTCACGTACAACAAATAATTATTTTTGACAAAGTCCTAAGAGACCACTTCTAGTGCCGATCGTAGGGTAACTAGGTTAAACGACTTAGGCACGAGTTCACCAGCACTTATTATCTAACCGTCGGATTTTCCTGTATGGAAGAACTGTCAAAAACTGCTGGTTATCTTTTAATCGCCTGATTTACCTACTACGTCTTGGTGAACTCTGGCCTTAATCCTGGTTAAAACTGATTTTTGTTTGTTGCGAATTAAAATGTCAAAATTAATATTGGCAATTTACAACCTTTCATTCCTCTGTCAGATTGCTTGTGGAAACAGGAAGACACAATAAGTGCCGATTATTGGAGAGACATTTACTTGATTTTAGAGCTTAGGTACATAATGCCGATACGCGGCGCAATTAATACCTACATTGCCTACATTTCCTTTCTGAATGTGTCCCGAGTTTTTCACTCCCCTAAAACTTTACATTATGAGATATATTCAGTACATCCTAATCTAAGTTTGAACGTGTTTCTTTTTAATTGATTCAGTTTATTTAAATTAGAAATATAGGAAAATTTAAATTGAAAAATTATTATTGTGCTGGATAGTCCATTCATTGAGGAAGGCTATAATATAACAACCAACATTGACGCGAGCGAAGTCGCGGGCGACCACTAGTATAGGTAATATAAAAATAGGTTCGTGAGTACCTTTTTATTGTCACTAAATATTGTTTACGATAAAAGTTGTTATATAGCATCGAAATATCTTTATTTTTGACATAAAAACTCCCTGGAGCATTAATTCCTATATTTTAAATTTAAATAAACTGAATTTACCAGTCGTTTCTGAGAATAGCGCGTTTAACCACCAAACAACCAAACAAACTTTATAATATTAGTATAGATTTATTAAAATTGGACTATGTTTACGGGGTGAAAAATGTTATCGCTTTTTTACTATAAGTAGGTACCTACTCTACACTTACAGCTTCACAATCCTCTTAAGAGCTTCGAATTATTAGAGTTAAAATTTTCGTATTTTTTGTTATTATGTTAGCTATTTATAACAGAAGGTTCTAAAAATGTACGTCAACTTTAATGGGATATTAGCGGATATTATCCCAATAATTTCATAAAGGAATTTCATTATATCTAGATACCATTCTCAAGCATTCAGCTTTATTAGATAATGTAGAATATTTATATTAATACTCACCACCTATTACATGGAAGCTAACTTGATTGGAAAAACGTGGGTAATTCACCTCTGTCTATCCCTTTGGGGATATATAGGCATGATTTATGTATGTTATGTATATGAATACATACTAATAATAATAATATTCCTTTTCATAAAAATAAAATATTTTTTTATTAGGTCTGTCATTAGTCGCGTTACGTGGCAGTCATATTTGAAAAAAAATTCCTATCTAGAGCTAGCCTGAACAGTTTTTCTATACCTTTTATTCACTATTTCTATACTGTCTGATATTCTGCTACTACGATAGATAGCTATTTCTGTCCACACTTTTTGCTCCCAATTTATTTCCGCCATTTTAACATCTTAAGTAAGTCGCTATGGGAGAAATAAAAAAAATTGTCCCCACAAGAAGTGAGTAGGTACTGGTTTTTTAATGACATATCTACTTAAAACAATACAAAAATTACTTTAAATGCATAACATAATCGTGTTTATTAGATTGCTTGTAGGTAACTTACACTCTTTTGTTTGGGAAGCTGTGCTATAGTTAATCGTTAATGCATCTTTATTTATTATTACCACGCCCGAAATGATGTTCATTTGACGGACACTTTCATTGCATACTCAATTTATTTATATTTAAACGTCATGTTGGCTGCACGCACTGTTGCATCGCCCATAAAAAGAATTTATGGCATTTGGACTATAACCAACAGCAGCCATTAAATGTGCATATTATTATGTTTCTACGTGTTTTAATATTCGCTAACAATTGATTTATTTTTGATTAACTAGGTAATTTCCGTGCCGTGTGGTGACGGCAGAGGAGAATACAATTGTCATCACCCCAAATCTCTCCCGCGGGTGTCGTACAAGGTGACTAAGGATAAATCAGTGATGAGGAATGGGCAGTAGCGTTCCTCTTATACCACCCAGCAATGTACTGCGACTTTTATGCCCGATGAATGGTAATAGGCTCGCCACCTATTAAATGGGACCTGACATAATTGGCGAAAAGTGGGTGCTAGTTCACCTCTGTCTACCCCTTCGGGGATATAGACGTGATTTATATATGTATGTATGTATCTATTTACTAACTATGCTAAAATTAAATTATCTGAGTTATTTTACTAATATGCATTCCACAAAAATTAAAATATCTGAGTTATCGATGTAAGGTAACCCGTAAGTAGGATGGCTTCCATCATCCATTGAATCACTCACTGTGGTCACTGAAAACAAGGTTCGATATCGTGTTCGGTATCAAGCTTTATGCAGCGATATTTTATTCAATAATTACCTACTTATTAGTTATGAAAACCAGACAAATATAATGAATCTATTAATTATTTATCTGTCATTAAACTAAAACTCGTAAAATTAGTAACTCGTAAACATTAACATTTAATTTACATGTGTAATTATAAATCACACTTATATCCCCGAAAGGGTAGGCAGATGTGAATAACACCCACTTTTCGCCAATTACCTAAGTTTGTCGAAAATTTTAGTTTTCTCTGGTTAGCGTTTTTCTGCGTTCATTTTTATTAAAAGTAAAGTTTATTCATGATGAGTTTACAAAAAACTGTCTGTTAATTTATTTGGAACTAGCTGCTGATACTACAATGCAGAGTTATTGCCGACAAGAAGAGTACCTACCTATAATAAAGTGCAATGTAAGCAGGACAAACTGCATCATGTCGTATAATTATGACATGGCATGGCACGTCACTAGTCATTCCAAACTCGGTTACTATATCAGCACATAAAAATCGTTAGTAATAGCATAGTATAAGATTAACACGAACATTGATTCAACGAATAAACAATAGCTAGGTAGGTACAGTCAACAGCACCTTATACCATTGTCCACCTTACTGCCGCACTCAGAGACGTCAAATAACGTTAATGAGTCCCTAACGTCAAAACATGACAATTCAAAACTAGTCGCGATTCTTATCGGGTCTATAGTCCAGATTTTTGACATTTAATACTCATTAAAGTTAATTGACGTCTCTGAGTGCGGCAGTTAGTCTTGTTTGAAGACATGTGGCAACGTGATGTGCTGTTAGTTGACCAATGCATAGTAAAGCGCAGAGGATATTTATAACCTCTGGCGTGAAATATTTATAATGTAAAGGTTTGTTTGCCTGGGTAGTTCGTCATCTGGTCCCATTTATGAACCTTTATAATTGCACTACTATTGGTTAGATAAAATTACAATTTCTTCGGGTTTTTAATGTACGGGCATCAGTGTATCGGTCTTAGGTCCTTTAGAAACGTTTAAGATTATCAGCGCTTAGTAAAAAAGTCATCAGTCCATCTCTCATGCATAAATTGTTACTCAATTTTTTATTCGGTATTTAGGTAGTAAACCCTGGTATCCCATGTCATTACTAACTGCCGCACTCAGAGACGTTAATTAACTTTAATGAGTACTTTATAAAAAAAATGCCATTCAAACTAGAATTGAGAATTTTTTTAGTACTCATTAACGTTAATTGACGTCTATAGAGTACTCTGAGTGCGGCTGTAAGTATGATAAATTTTTTGAATGAATATTTAAAACTTCAAACAAACTAACTTCTAAACTTTATGGATCTAACAAATAAATTAAAAAACAGAAGGCGTTGCTGAATTACCAACTGAATGTGCTATGTTTTTTGGTTATTGGAGCAACACTTCGACATGCATGCGAGACTCATTGAACAATAATTGGTCACGGAAACTGTAAAGAGAAAACAATAAGATCTTGAGGTGCGGAATAGAACAAGACAGTTCCGTTAATCAGCGATGAAAAGGAAAGAATTTGGACGGATATGGCCACTTAGACCATCAGTTGTTCTCACAGTATACGATTAATTATGGTCGTGTATGTGGTACATGACCATAGGATACGAGTGGAAACACACAAAAGCGATTCTAACAAAGACTATTTGAAACGAACATGGTTAATGGCCTAGAAAGGAGCACAGTGAAATAGACCACAATTGGGGATCGGACAACTTTTCAGAAAGTATTTTAAATAAATCTTCATGGATACTTATATTCCACAAAAATATTAAATTTTATTTATTTATAGCCTTTTAGGTACCCAAAATCATGTTGTATTATTGTTTGTTTAAAAATGCCGCCAAAACGCCGCGCTATGAATCTGATAAAATAATATAATTATTTCTTTTCGTACATTTTAGATTTTAATCAGATTACTGTCCGAATAGGGGTATTGGATGATGATTATTGTATGAGCTCGGTAGCGTAGTGACTAGGCGCGCCGGTACCTACTGCAATTGCGTACACTACGCAATGTCTGGTCTTTGAAAGGGTGACCGAAATTATATTCCTCAGTGCTTCGGAAGACAACGTGCCTTCTGAGGGACTCGAGATGCAGCCGTTGGTCCCGGCTGCATCTGCAATGCTCAATACCTACCAAATACGCCTACGGGCTATATTGTGGTGGGCCTATTCTTCCTCTATATTTTTCTATCCATTTGGAAAGCCTGTGCTCTAACATGAAGGGGTGGGCCATAGGGACTACTACTCTTATTCGGATGCGCTGATGATGTAGACACAGACGCGAAGATCGGCTTAAATATCCCTTATAGACTGTGGCTATAATAGCCGATCGTATGTAAAGAGCGGGCATGTGAGTTTACCGTTTACAAAATTGTAGTCAATGGCTGTGGGCCCGGCTTTTATCTCGTCGCGTTAAGCATCGAGGTCAGCGTTATGTTGCACTTTTGCCACTGTGCTAACCATTCAGGCACTACTACCTTTCCTTTAGGAGGGCTCAATACATCTCATATCGGCTCCTGCAATGCTCCCAGTATTAGCTCAGTAGCTCGTCGCAGGCCTTCGTTATTTTCGATGCGGTCAAATCATTTGGTGATTTCTATTTTTACTACAATATAGCTACAGGTGCCTCGGCTGGGTGGAAAGTTTCAGGCAAAGTTTGTTACGGTAGGTAGAGTGTTCAGGCGGTTTCATAACACTCGGTTCAAAGTCATTCCAGGGGTAGAAGCGAAAGCACCAAGCAATCGCCTTTGTTCTGATAGAGAACACTGATGTCAGACACTTTGAAACTCATTCTGGATTTGCTCTCTCTCAAATTCGAACAAATAGTTCCCAAACTCGTATGTGCAGCTAGCCCACAGCAATTAGCCCGGTAAAATGCCGATGCCAACCGCCCGCTTGTTGTGCCGTTGTCTGATGGCAGTGACAACGTCATCACGAGAGCAGAGGCTCATCCAGCTCATTTGGAAAGAGAAGTCGGGGAGCAAGCTAGATCTGCTGATTGATATAGATTTAGCAAGGTATTAAAGTGTTCTTCCAACGACTTAGCACGCCGTCTCTGCCTGTTACAAGTTGCCCACCGTCTAATGACCTTATGAGCTTTCGACCTGCCAATTGAGTTAAGTTCATTGCTGGTGAGTACCCCGAACCACTGCATCCGATAAGCTTTTCCCCGCCACCACTTGTCTTAAGTTGTTGAGACAACTTACGCAATTCTAAGTCACTTTCTTGGACCGTCGTCGCGTCGCTCACACCCCGGCAAATACGCTGTCGCAAGAGGTTTGTTGTTTTCTCTGTTGAGAGGTTTCTCGTTGTCTGTTGATTGCGTTCTTGAGTACTTACCGCGTCATTCTCATCAAACCAGTCTTCATTACGTCGGTCTTTTATACCCAGAGCACAGAGTATAGAAACTTTAGTCGTGTGCCCGGAATAACGGTTTGTTTGAGGTGGGATGACAATTCTCTAGTCAACTCCAACTACATCCGCATCTTTAGTGGGCGACAGCTTAACGGCCGGAGTTTCAGCTAATATCTCTTTCAACATGCGCTCATTTGGTGCAATAATGACAGATTTACATTTTTTTGTTAAAACAGATATGATAATATTAATTTGAAAAGGAAAATTAATTTAATATTTATTTCCTAACCTTGTAAAAACACAACATTTTACATTTCCGTCAATGTTTCCATTTAGCTTAATCTCGGTTCAAACAAGCAGACTTTTTCACTTTCGGTCTGCATGATTGAAAGAGTTAGGAGTAGTCACAGTTTGGTAATATAAATCATGACGAGCTAGTATCAAGCACCAAACATGGGTGACTTGGACGTGGCAGATGTCTGGTTACCGTTACAATAGCGTAGTACCTAATCGTTATTGTCAACGTACGGCAATTAAATGCCAGTGTTTGGATCTTGGGTGTTTGTTTGTTGTTTATAGATGACGGTAAGTGTTGGATATCGCTAGTTCATAATAATATTACTCACGCGCGTCATAGAATACACCTCGAAGTTGTTTCAGCAATTACGAGCGAGCGTAATAACGCCAAACGAATTTAAATACTGTCATGATTTGTAAAATAATTAAGCTTGGTTGTTAGTATGCAGGACGTAATTACAAATAGGTATAGATTTGAATAAACAATGTTTTATAAAAGGTCGCAACCAGGTGTTCTTGAATTACGATATCTAGAAGCAAAATAGATATCCTATTCGGGAACTATAGATAAGCCTTATTATTATAACTAAGGTTGCCTACGTGAAGATAAGTTTCTTGAAGATTGAAGACCTAAGTATTCTTGGGTTGTGTAACTTCTAATGTCACAAATGATCACGTCGTTCTATAATCATACGAAGTACCTTGTACTGGACAAGAAGAATCTAGTGAATTGCAAATTTTATTTACCATGCTCAGTAACCTTATTTGGTGTCGTAAAGACTTTAAATTGCCACAAAAATATCTAACAGCGGCACGTACATTATGTAATGGTAAGCATAAATTTGTTTTATTAAAACCAGTGAAGGTAACCGTTCACTGTTATAACTGAATATTATAATACGAGTTATATTTAGGGAATCATAATTTAACCCACGACCTCAAAAGCATTGTCATTAAAATCTAGATCGCAACATAATGTGAAACATTTTATTTTCGTACTGAATTTGAAATCATAAGTCTCGTTTATATTTAAACAGAGTAACTAAAGTAAAGAGCTGGTGTTTGCATTTTGTACCTAATGTAATTATTCTACGATTATTTTTGAAGACATTTTGTGTAAAAACTAAGTTTTACTTGGTAAGGTACTCGGTTGACCATCGCTCGCTAAGTAGGTACCTATATTAGGTAAGTTAACGATTTTCCTAAACTAAGTGAAGCTTTAAAGTATATAGGGCACGTTAAATTAGGTACTTACTCTTAGGGGAATTGGAAGTCGGCGTTGCAGTTCACAGAATAAGAAGACTGCAAGCTAGAAATATGGCTGCTTATTTTGTTCGCAATTTTTTTTATTTTTGGATTTAATTGTTATTTTTTGCAATTTAAAGGTCTTATAATTACACACAATGGATTTTTACTGATTGTACCTAAGATCTTTAAACTTGTTTTGATGTTAGTTTACAAAAAACGTTTTTGGTTGGAATAAAAAATAAATATGAGTTGATACAAATAGGTACTAGTAGTATTAGTTGTTGGTATTTAATTATAACGGAATAAATTTAAATAAGCACTTTGTGGCACCCGAATGGTGGATGGATGGCGGCCGGATTCGAATTTTTCCTGTCATCTCTAAAATATTCTCCTTTAAACTCATTCCCTTCTTCTATCCATAGGAAACACGAGTGCTCCAGAGGGTATGGGGATATATTATTTGAATGATGATGATGAAAGCTACGCAGAACAAGGAAGATAATCTTCTTTTGAAATTACTCAAGTGGTTAATTAGTTGCGTAATAACCACTACTAGGTATACTAAATCATTAGTAATTTATTGTGCACCACGAAACACGAAGCTTTGGTCAACTGACCCCGCTCAAAACTTATCCCGCGGGATAAGTTGTCCACATGAATATTTTTATTATTTTTCTTTAGTCAACTCATCCCGATTGAAAAAAAAGGTAAAATGTATTACATTATAGTTCAAGACCTTCTTACTTTAACTTTAAATCTGAAAATGTAAAAATAATGTTTCTTTGTAGCTACAGTCACCGTCACATAAGTACAGGTGTAGTTAATATTGGAGAACAGGCTATTTAAATTTAGATCTTGCGTACTTTATTTTCTGCTCTGGTCAGATCATGAATGATGAGACCATAAATATGGGTTGTGACAATTTTTCAGCATATACTTTAAAATATGCTTCATTAACGTCTTTTATGTCGACTTTCTTTGACTATATCCTCCTATAGCCATAAAGAACTCAATTGGGAAATCCGCACAAGGTCACTGACATAGCCCGAAGCTCAATTCATTGTTTGGCGTAAGTTTTAGAACCTTAACTTGAAGGTAATTAACAGAGAGAAACAATGAACACATGAAAACCTTCAGAATCGTTTCACGGGTATCACAATCGCCTATTCACGTTTGTTCCTTTCACGATGTTCCATAGTCGTTGATAAGTATTAAAAGACAATGGTTGACATGTTATGCATTTTAATCAATTAACAAAAAACTTGGACACATCTACAGATAACATATAAAACGATTAAACTATTGTATTCTACTTCTACATAATTAATAAACATACTAACTGCCTCACTGAGAGACGCCAATTAACTTTAATGAGTACTTAATGTCAAAAAAGTTCATTTAAATCTAGACCCGGCAAGAATAGCGATTAGTTTTGAATTAACATTTTTTTGTATTAACCACTCATTAACCGTAATTTATGTCTCTGAGTGCGGCAGATAATATTTCTTTCACTTTAAGTGACTCGAGCACAAAATATTTCCGTCCGTATTTCCTTTATCTTTCTTCAAGTGAGGCTATACATGAAGAAATGGAGGCCAGAAAAATTTCAACAAATTATTGTCCTGGTGTGAAAATCGAACCTCAATTCACATAAAAATGTTTTTCCCTTGTCCCGTCAATTGATCCCCTGAACAATTAATAGTCAATTTAATAACTTTCGTAGACTTTTCTTTCTTTTTTATTGGTTGTTTACTTGTTTTTATTGATCTGTTAATGAGACGTGATGCCATGAATGTGACTAAAATATTTATGGACATGAATATCGAAGTAGAGGAAGAATACTGAAAAAATGAATGGATTGTGTGGAGAGCTATGATATGAAGGTGATAGATGTGGATGAGAAGACGACAAATGACTGTACGTAGAAAATAGGATGGGATAAGAGCAGTGTGATGATGACTTTGTTTTTAATGGTATTATTATAGCGAATGGATGAAAGTGGGTGGAGGGGAAGTGGATTGCCCCAGAAAAAATGAATATATAATAATAGAATAGATAGAGCCTGATCGAAAGACGATATGAAGAATATGGGAGTGGATGATTTTATGACAGCTGACCAGCATAATGTATGAAACTAACCGTGCCGACCCTGGGTCACCTGGGACAGCATAGGCGAATGATGAATATGACGGTTTCCACAGACATTTGCATGGAATAAAAGTTCAACATAAAATAGCCTTCGTTGCGCATGCGCATCATCATCACTAACATTTTTAAACACCCCACGGGAAAATATAGAGAGAATGGGCTATAAACCACCACGCTGGCCCAGTGCGGGTTGGTGGTGGTCATTGGATGGGTGACTAAAAAAAAATATTATCTTGAGTTCCTCCGTGCTTCGGAAGGCACGATAAGCCCGGCTGGTCCCGGCTGCATCTGCAGTCGTTAATACCCACGAACCCGCAATAGGCCAGCGTGGTGGGTTATGGCCCAATCTCCCTATATTCTCTCATCCATAGGGAAGGCCTGTGCCGCAGTGGGGACATTAAAGAGCTGGTGATGATGATATGAAAAACAAATTAAAGACTAGATTGTCAACTTTTAGCCGTCTACCCGATTAATTCCGTTGATAACATTAATTATTCTGATGCATATGACACAGGGGACTACTAAAACGCCCAATCAATCGCTGCAAGTCCATGTCGCATGAATTATAGAACATAAGGATGGACGTCACGCGAGATTGTCATGCTAACTTCATTCCTAATTAAATATACACCAGCACAGCAGTTCCCCGTACGATAAGTGTTCTGCTGAAACATTTATTAGGTCAAAGGGTTGTTTGTTATGCGATCGAACTACCATTCGATAAATAAAGTTGAATAAAATGTCAAGCTTTTTTCACAAAAAAAAAGTTTATTCGTATCTCGTATATCCGCGACACTTCCTAAAGTTGTAGAATAAATGCAGAGCGAGCCTAAAGTCAACCACCGAGCACCCATTTGGCTTTAACAATATTTAACTTTATGCTACATAGTTGTTGTAAGTAGTACATAGATACCAATATTTTTCACCACCACCAATCGCTCCGGGTGTTGTAGAAGGCAATTAGTCTCCTTAAGGGGTTAAGATAGCAATGATTAATGGGTAGCAGCGTCCCATCTTATACCACTTAACAATACAGGGCGTCCCACGGCCATGCCACACGGAGGGAAAGTATATTAAATATTGAACTAAAAGAAGACATCGTTTTATTTTTAGTAATAAGTAGAACTGCATTCACAGATTTTTTAAAAATCGCCTACCTCAACCGGAAATTGAACCCGCCAAATGTGATAGAAAAATTACATGTATTTTATAATAGCGTTTGAAAGGGCTACTCATAAGCATTATTTTTTCCTAAATAACCTAGCATATTAAATGAAACTAAGATCATAAAATTTTTCATTTTATTTAAAAAAAATAATTTATCAAATGCTCAAAATGGGATCCGATCTGTTGTATACAAATTCTCACTCTTTTGATAATTTCTCTCCCTGTCGATTGACTTATTTTTGCATGGTGGATGTTTGAAATAATACGTCTAAGTTCATTTTGTAACTCCTGCACACTGTTGTACCGGTTGAAATGATAATGTTAATTGTTGGAAGCATGGCCAAGTCAGAGGAAATTTCCCTGAACAAAATTTTAAATAAAATGAAAAATTTTATGATCTTATCATTTAATATGCTAGGTTATTTAGGAAAAAATAATGCTTATGAGTAGCCCTTTCAAACGCTATTATAAAATACAAGTAATTTTTCTATCACATTTGGCGGGTTCGATTCCCGGTTGAGGTAGGCGATTTTAAAAAAATCTGTGAATGCAATTCTACTTATTATTAAAAATAAAACGATGTCTTCTTTTAGTAAAATATCCTACGTTCAATATTTAATATACTTTCCCTCCGTGTGGCATGGCCGTGGGACGCCCTGTATACAGCGATTTACGTGCCCGAAAGATGGTAATAGGCTCGCCGTCGCTCGGACCTATAATTGGCGGAAAGTGGGTGGTAATTCACTTCTGTCTACCCCTTTGGTAATAAATAACTTCATTTATATGTAGTTCCCCATGTGAGACTTGTAGATAGATAATGATGTCCTTCTAGATAACGGAAATTCGCTGTTATACTAACTGCCGCACTCAGAGACGTCAAATAACGATTATGATTACTTAATGTCAAAAAATTACAATTCAAAACTAATCATTATTCCTGCTGGATGGTCTAAATTTAAATGAAACTTTTTGAGGAAGTGCTTGGCGGGCTTTCAATGGCGTCAGTCAAATTTTTATTTTAATCGTTCAAAAATTGTTTCAGAGTGGACTTTGTGTAGTAAAAGTGGTGTTATTTTGATGCATAAGGATCCGTATTGATGTTCAATTATGAAGAATCATTGAAATAAAAGTGTTGTGCCGTGTTTGACGTTGAGAATTTTATAGTGGTTTTCACCACCTCATCGGTCACCGTCATGAACTCTGTTACCATTCGACTCGCGCCAAGCACTCCCTAAATGCGTTAAAATGTGTTTCACCCATATTTTAAAGTAAAATTCATTTCATCCATTAAATTCATATATTCATTTCATGCATTAATTTCATTCATTCATTCAAAAATAAGAAAAGTAAATGAAAATGTATTGAAGAAAGTTCCAAAAGGACTAGTTTCCAGGAACGTTAAACCTATTAATAATTAATGAAACTTTTTGACTTAAAGTAGTCATTAAAGTTATTTGACGTCTCTGAGTGCTGCAGTTAATCACTCACTGTACGCAATAATGAGGTCGGTGGAAATAGTTCTATGATTATTATTATGCAATTTATTTTCATCAATGAACTTGTCACGCGTCAGTGGTTGTCACGGTACACTTTACCTGCATCGATCTCACCTGCAACCGCCTTTACGGTACAAGAATAGCCATGAAAACTTAATTGCGTTATAGAATTGATCTATTTATTGTATTCTGATTTTTTGTAAAAAGTCTAAGGAAAACCTTGTGGCGTTTGTAGAAACTATTTTGATAAGAAGAAAACTGGAATGTTTGTACATAGGCCAATTCGAGCCTTTTTTGTTGTGGCACTAGAATAAGCGATCTAGCTCCAAACGGATGCTGTTAGCTAAAGCTGTAGGTCTACAATCTTAGCGGTTCGGTATTATACAATGGATGCTGATATTGTAGTAGATGTAGGTGTAGCTCTACAATCTTAGCGGTTCGATATAATAATACACGTTTTTCTACAGACAGACTATGTTCAGATCGGAATAGCTGGATGATATCGCTTCCCAGTTGCTGAGCAGCGTCTTTACAGCATCAACCGGGTTATAGAAAACATTGAAGCGTCCTCAAACCTTGCATTCGAGCACTTCCTCAGACAATTTCTCTGCAGAAAGCTTCTTCTGACGGAGTCTCGTAGGGTGCTACCAATTGGAGCAAAAATATCAATTTTGAATATTTATTTGCTCTGGTTTGGCTCGCAACTAGCGAGTAGCGTGTGAAGCTCTACCACTCATGTCTCTTTATTGGTAAAAAAAACATTTTCAATCGGATTAACGATAGGTACTTTTTCGGAACCATTATTTTACGTTATATAATATATTACTAACTACAACCAGCAAACGTTGTTTTATCCTTAACACCTAGAGAAAATAGCATATGACCTATTTTCAGAGCAACCAAATATACTTATATATACAAAAAAAAATTAAATTCGGTCAAGCCGTTTCGGAGGAGTTCGATAACTAACACTGTGATCCCTACGAGATTTATAATATTAGATCTCTTGTTACTAAAACCAAGATATTTTGATCTAAAGGGCGTTTTTAAAGCAGGCATTGTTGTCGTTTATGGACTATTTGATCATGACCAGTCAAAGTGCTGTTTTCAACTAATATCACACACACGTTACAGGATACACCGTACGTAGAGCAAGCCGTTCCCTCTGCAATTTTATCAACATAGCACTCAGCTATATCGGTAAAATGGGATTTATAAAGAATTTATAAAGAAGACGAACCGACTTATTGCTATAGTGGCACTTTCACAAATCACAAAATTACAGCACAACACTCTACTCATTATACTGTAAAACTAATAACATGGACATAATAATATATGCACATTTAATGTTTCATTTTCGTTTAATAAGTTCTATTTATTAATTCTAACCTCCAGGAAAAATAATTGCCAAGGAAAACTTCCTAGGTATTTATAAGTATTTAATATTTCTTTCCGACTCTAATTTTAATACGTCATGTCATGTTATTGTAAATAATAATATGTATATTTAAATATGTTAAAAGGTTCTAGGTTTTAATCAATGCTAATTTGTCACGATCGTCGGGATGTGTCGATGGGTGTAATTAATAAAATAATATTTTATTCAAACATTCTGTAGGTTACAACTGTGCACTAGCACAGTGCTGTGCGGCAAATATGTAAGTTAGTTAACAATGACGACTTCCATGTGGATTGTGGATCATTGATAATGTAATTCTAATAGCTATGTTCCGGCATCAAAGCTGAATACAAAGGAAATACGTGTGTTACAATACGTATAATGCAGAATATTGAACACACACTACACCCGCTGTTATAATAACTATGCAAATGTCCAATTAACATACGTCCGATTCGTTGCAATAAAAAACTAGCAGATCTATCTTATTTTTGAAGAGCTGGATGGTGTAAAGAATACAGCGCTTGATCCACGATGGTCTAACTAAAGTAAGCAATTTTCGCATATGATAGGTTACCTATAGGCTGTTGCTTTCGGTTGAATCTGATCAAAAGTGACTTTTAAGAAAATGATTGCTTTTGTTTTTATGTTATCTACCTTCTGATAACTATCGGATATGATCTAGTAAATATAGCCTTTTGTTAGTACCTACCTAACCTAGCCTGCTCTAGATTACCATTAACAACAATCCTTGGACTGTTTATAGATATAATAATAATGTATCAGTCAGAGATGAAATAACGGGTCATTAGTGGCAGCCTTTTAGAAATAATAATATATTCTAGAAGTATAAAGAGAAGTAATTATTAAATGCTTATTTGTATAAGCATTTAAAACGATGGTCGCTGTCTATTTATTTAAACAGTCAGATTATATAATATTTACTATTACGAACTTTAAAATTAGGCGTGCTTGTGTTAAAGGGCTGATGGTACACCCAGATAGCACAAATGATTTTTATTAATTTAAATTCTTCTTGATTTCTTGATTATAAAAATATCTTAATTATATAGGCTTAGGTGATGATGTTTCAAAAGGAAGGTTGATCGGCGAAACGTGCTTTCAGCGCAGTGCTTCTATAAACCATTCTGAACTCACGTTACAGTGAGGAGGAAAAAAATGTTACATCTTGTGTAAAATATAGTAGTACAGTTATCGTGAAGACGAGAGAGAAAATGAGAGATACCTACTTAGTATGAAAACCTAACTTGAAATCGCTAACTTGAAAAAAGATTCATCTATGTTCCCTAGCTTGGATCTTGTAAATGAGGTTTAATTGGTACTTTTTGCTTTTGGGTTGAATCTTGGAGCTCTAATGGGTACCTACTGAACCGCTACGAACATTATTGTAAGCATTCATCACCGGAAAATGTAACGCACCTATCTAATGCCGCGTGTCAAACATACTGACTGAGGTTTGGATGGTCCTCTTATTTAGGGTCATTGACATATTCCGGATTGGAATAGAATTACTCGTTTTAATTAACTTATTAAAATTTCAGATCACAATTAAATTACAGTTTCTTAACGTATGTAACTGAGAGACAAGCTCGTAGGAAGTAGGTACCCTGAATAACCACGCAAGTTAACTAAACGTCAATTATTATTTCACAAGGCTTTTGTCGAATTATTTGACTCTACAGAATATTAAATATAGTTGTTAAAATTAGTAACCAACAATTTTTAACATGTTTTATTTAAGTATATTATGTATCTAGAAATAGACAAGTTACTTTAGTCTTATGTACTAGGTATGTACCGAGTGTTCGGCATTTGAGCGCTAAGTGGTGGTATGCCCCAATTCGGCACAAGTCGCCGAAACTCTTTTAAACCGAATATATGAAACTTTGGCCATCCCTTATCATAACTGTATTATTTTTTCCTTTCTGTATTGAATATTTACCGGAGTGCAATTAAGCATATTCTATACATCTATGGCTATGCCTATCTAATAGTTTTCCAAGGGCCATTATTAATACTATTCTGTTTTTTTTAGCGCTCATATTAGCGCGCGGCGAAGATTTCGGCTATGATGGAGTCATAGGTAAGCTTTTTTTTCCACTTCAGCAGAAAACCTAGTCCATATTCTGCTGCTTATTAGCAATTATCAGATACCTTTTTGTTTTCACCAACGACTTTTAACTGTAATATTCCCATAATTCATGAAATAATTCATATTATTTGCTTAAATAAGCGACAACTGGTAAAAGAGTACTGATTGTAATTTTAATTAATTACCTATAAGGAAATTTCTATTCACGCTCAAATAGAGCGAAAAAAGAAACATATTGATTTGTCCATACATTTGCCTAGAGATTGGTACGAACAAACTTACAAAAGTCTCTTAGGGGACCTTTAAAGTTAGGTACCAGTATTGTTGGTGAAAATGGCTATTAATGTTTTACTTAACATAACCTTCAAAAGCGACTAACTGCCGCACTCAGAGACTTCAATTAACGTTAATGAGTATCTATTTAATGTCAAAAAAAGTTAAATAAAAAAGTAGCCGCTCTTGCCAGGTCTTATGTATTAAGTACTCATTAAATTTAATTGACGTCTCTAAAAAAGACTGCATGGTTGGCGAGTGGTATGGTCTTTAACATTCTATGTTGAATTGACTCCTCTGAATTTTCAGGGCCAACTCACTGGGGAGAGCGATACAGGGAGTGTGCAGGCAAACACCAGAGCCCTATCAACATCAACGTGCTGAACGTCAAACAGGTTACACTGCCAGACATCGTCTTCATCGGGTTCGACGATTCCATTGATGATGTGCACGTATCTAACAATGGACATACAGGTTGGTATCCTTCAGTTCAGGTAGTTCGTTCGGTAGTGAATTCTTTAACTAAGGCAACAGCAGTCAATTTAAGTGGTTAGATGAATCTGAAAATAATGATTATTGTTGCGCAATGATAAATCATAACCGTGAAATAATTTGGTTGACTTTATCAAAAAGAGACATTTAGTTAGCTATCTTGGCATGGGTAGGTGGATGGTGATGGTGGATAAAATTTGGGATTAAATCAAATGCGCGATGTCTGACATAATTATTAATAAAAATTTACCTACTCGATATCCAAATACCTCGAAGTTTTAAAGCTTCCCGAAAATGACAAATACTTATGTACTTACTATTCTAACCTACTTTAAATTAAATTGATAAGACACGTTGGGATAATATAGAGCAGGTACACATACACAATACACATTGTTTGCACGGATATACCAGCATGAATTACTGATTTCCGTTCAGTACAAATGAGTCAGAAGATAGTAGAAAAGATTAGTAGATGTTTATGATTGACAGCTTATGCTTATTCTCAAGAGTTATGATTCCTTAAGGCATGGCGCATGAGCTGAGCATACCGAATTTATAGTTAAATTCTCCCTCTTCTCCCAATCCCAATAGGATTTTAAGATTTAAATGTTATCACTGTAAAATTATCAATACTCAATATTATAGGATTTATAGGTAATAAAAAAACGCACAGCCTGAACTCTATCCATGCTAACTTATCTAGCTAGTCATTAAAAAATATGGTGATATCAAAAATTATAAAATTTATTTTAGAATTGCCCATTCATTTTGCTGTATATCTACTGACGGAACAATTTGTATAGAGAAAGTTTTAATTTTAAGTTGTTGAGTTTTTACAATTTAAATTTTTTAATACATATAAATAGTATTTTTAAATATAGTTAGCACGGGTACGGGTAGTGTTGCATTCAGGGTGTGCGTTATTTCTGATACAAGTTGTATTTGTTGTGCCAAACTGCCAAACGAATTATTTTTATTTATTGCAGTATTAATAGAGGTCGAAAATGAGCCTCACCCGAGAGTCCGAGGGGGACCACTGGATAGCGATTACATATTCAGGCAGATGCATTTTCACTGGGGTGACAATGACACCTTCGGTTCAGAAGACAAAATAAACCATCGTAGGTCAGTGACCTCAGTGTGCTCAGCACGGAACGTGGACAAAATTTCTCTCCACCACTTGACAGTGTTTTGTCTCGGGATTTAGTGGGAGTTAGAGCGAGAGGAAAACATTTTCTTTTCCCCGAGGAGATTTTGTCCACGTCCCGTGCTACAGCTGTAATCTTGATCAACATTAGTCTTTCTATACCTTTAATTATGTTCCGTATTACAATTCAAATATTTTCAGTTTCCCAATGGAACTTCATATGGTTTTCTACAAGGAAGAATACCAAACGATGCAAGAAGCTGTTCTGCATTCCGACGGCCTGACTGTACTCGCATTTTTCTATGAGGTTTGTAAATAAACTCTTCTCTTCAGTTTAATTTTTGATGTTTATTTGAATACTTATTATGATAATTTTAAAAGATTATACATACATACATAAATCACGCCTATATCCCCGAAGGGGTAGGCAGAGGTGAACTAGCACCCACATTTCGCCAATTATGTTAGGTCCCATGTAATAGGTGGCGAGCCTATTGCCATATATCGGGCACAAAAGTGTCGCAGTACATTGCTAGGTGGTATAAGAGGAACGCTGATGCCCATTCCTCATCACTGATTTATCCTTAGTCGCCTTGTACGACACCCACGGGAGAGATTTGGGGCGGTGACAATTGTATTCTACTCTGCCGTCACCACACGGCACGGCACACGGTCTTAATTAGGAAATTTCTTTAGAACGAAATTTCTAAAGAAATTTCCTAAAGAAAGACCGTGTGCCGTGCCGTGTGGTGACGGCAGAGTAGAATACAATTGTCACCGCCCCAAATCTCTCCCGTGAGTGTCGTACAAGGCGACTAGGCTAGTTTACTTACTTATTTTTTTGCCGAGTTGTAGGTATAATAGATCTATATATCTACACGCCACTATATATAATACACTATAAGAGATAGCGATAGGAAGAGTAAGTTGTAGTAGTTTCAGAATGGTTTATAGTTAATGGGAAAACGTTTTTAGTGTAATCGTTTTTCACTTTAATCTTCCATCAGACAGACAGACAACTTCCATCGAGAGGGGAACAGAAGTCACTGGAACGACTTGTATCCCTCTCCATGATCATGCAAATCTCTTGACGTACAGTCAGCAACAAAAGTTGATGAACACTTTGTACCTTGTCGCTGTAATAGTGAATACAATATGATGCCTACTATAATACTGCAGGAACGCTGTAGCTGATATGACGGGCACTAAAATGTTCAGCTACTTATGATTCTGACCGTACCTACCTTTTACGTTACGTATGTTCGTTTCAGTTGGACCGCCACCAGCATCCAGCATATGACGAAATAACGGAAGCTCTACTGAACGTAACGGAACCCCACACGAGCGTCGTGATGCGCCACCCGTTCTCGTTCCTAAACATCTTACCGTACGATCTGCGCCGCTACTTCACTTACCGCGGCTCACTCACCACCCCGCCATGCTCGGAAGTTGTTATCTGGCTCGACTTTGAGCAGCCGGTACGGCTCGCACACAATCAAGTAAGTATGCATACAAGTGGTGTGTGGGGTAAATTTAAGCACGTCTGCCAGTGACCATCTTCCTTTTTCATTAAGCTCATAATATTTATCGGGCACAAAAGTCGCAGTACATTGCTAGGTGGTATAAGAGGAACGCTGTTGCCCATTCCTCATCACTGATTTATCTGTTGTTGCCTTGTAGGTACGACGCCCACGACAGAGATTTAGGGTGGTGACAGTTGTACAAGTGTATGTCTTTAAGTAGGCCTGTTTTTTCTCATGGTGTGCCAATAAATGTTTTCTATTCTATTCTATTCTCATTATATTATTATTATTCTATTCTACTCTCAGAACATTAAATAAATGTAAGAAAAATTAGTACAAAGAATATGGTGGTTAGACAAAGTTCGTAGTATTTCGATTATGTGATTAGACGCTTACCACGCTACAGTGGATAGGTAGATACAGGTTATTATAACATGTGCAATAAATCGCTTAATGTGTGGTAGGTGGCACTTCCCCTGCGATTGCGTAAACTAAGCAAGTTCGCTAAGGCCGGTCATAGGATGGGTGACAAAAAATTTATTGTCGCGAATTCCTCCGTGCTTCGGAAGGCACGTTAAGCCAGTGGTCCCGGCTGCATCTGCAGTCGTTAATACCCACCAACCCGCACTGTGCCAGCGTGGTGGGTTATGGCCCAATCTCCTTATATTGTTCCATCCATAGGGAAGGCCCGTGCCCCAGCAGTGGGGACATTAAAGGGCTGGTGATGAGGTAGTTAATACACGATGGGAACTTTTTCATCAAGCTCCTTCAACCACCAATTGAGTGCGTGAATCGTTGTCAATAACTGTTAAGTTGTACATCTCTAGTGGAAAAGCACTCTAACCTCTAACCCATCTTATAAAACATGGACTAAAGTTAGCCAGTTTAAAACTGATGATGTCACTTTTATTTTCTGAATGAAAGCATCAGTTTTAATCCATGCCTAACTTTAGTCATTATATTATAAGTGGGAAACAGTTCATTCTTTACAACATTCATTTGCAGATCGAGGCCTTCAGAGAACTCAAGTCGACACATGGCAAAATCACACATAACTTCCGGCCGATACAGCCCATAGGCGACAGAACCGTGTTTTACAATATAGACAGCACCTACTACAGCTACAACGAAATTGATCAAGACAACGACGAGCGTCCCACTAAACCGCACCGACGTAGGAAGGGTCATAACAACAGTCAAATGGCCATACCAAACTTCAATATTTTAGCCATAATATTTGCATTAGGGTCGCTAAACTTATAGAAAACGTGTCTAGCCAATATTTATTCTACTCGTTTCTAACTCAATAATTACATATGGATAGAGTATCTACGCATGTTGCTTTATTTAGTAAAAACCGGTAAAAACTGAACTAAATATCATAACTTTCCCGCTTAAGATGTCACGTGATTGTGTTTAGCAAATAAATGTCATATTGTAGTAAATCACAAAGAAAAAGAATTAGGAAAAATTTCGTATTGTTATGATGCCGAAAAATTAAAAAAAAATCTGACTCCTTGTTCTTTATGGCAGTCTTGTGTAGCTATTCAATGCAAATTAGTCAGGCGTGCAAGTGCCCGACTATATTATTATTATTATTAATAATATATTATACTATACATACCTACATAGTTGTCATAAATTGTATAGATGTTGTGCAAATGTATGAATTAATGGTCTGTCCTAAAGTTAAGTTCCAGTTAACTGTAGAACAATTCTGAGGCAATTCATAGAGCTTCAATAAAAATTAATTGGTTCTTATGCAATAAAACTAAATTATATTTTAGAAAAACTAATAAGTAGGTATGTACAAGTACATACAATAAACTTAGATGATTTTTTTCGAAAATATCCGTCCTAATTCTAGATATTTTTCTGATTTTATCTTTGTTATTCAATGTAAGTTTTGTATAGATTGACTGTCTGAAAGCTGCCGATCAGACGCTTAAGTGCTATATTGTGCCTGTTAGCTTCTGTTCTGTTGTCTGTAATAATTAGTACAAAAGTCTTTAATTACCAAAAAATATATTAGCGACATAAACCTGTACTACTACTTGTATTATGTTAATAAATGCACATAGTGATCATTTATATTTTTTATATTCTCATTATTTATCTAAAAATGAAAAGTAATATCATTTTTGATATTCCAATTTCATTTTTATTTATGATTAAAACTCCATAATTGACTGAGTCATGTGTATCCAACTATAAACAATAAATAAATTTGTAATACTACATGTAACATACTGTGATATTAAATATACCTAATTTAAAATTGTTCAATTGTTTTTATGTTGAAATATCCCTAACTTACAATTTCATATAATATATAGTGTTGTATACATACCACTGCCTACCCATTTAAAGATAACTATATTTTATAATTTGAGTATACAGGGCGTCCCACGGCCATGCCGCACGGAGGGAAAGTATATTAAATATTGAACGTAGGATATTTTACTAAAAGAAGACATCGTTTTATTTTTAATAATAAGTAGAACTGCATTCACAGATTTTTAAAAAATCGCCTACCTCAACCGGGAATCGAACCCGCCAAATGTGATAGAAAAATTACTAGTATTTTATAATAGCGTTTGAAAGGGCTACTCATAAGCATTATTTTTTCCTAAATAACCTAGCATATTAAATTAAACTAAGATCATAAAATTTATCATTTTATTTAAAATTTTGTTCAGGGAAATTTCCTCTGACTTGGCCATGCTTCCAACAATTAACATTATCATTTCAACCGGTACAACAGTGTGCAGGAGTTACAAAATGAACTTAGACGTATTATTTCAAACATCCACCATGCAAAAATAAGTAAATCGACAGGGAGAGAAATTATCAAAAGAGTGAGAATTTGTATACAACAGAACGGATCACATTTTGAGCATTTGATAAATTAATTATTTTTTAAATAAAATGAAAAATTAGTACAAAGATTTTAGTGGTTAGAAAAAGAATTTCGAAAAATTATGATCTTGAGGCGGAATCGAACCCGCGTCCGCTGCTATCCGGGCAGGTGCCTGACCGCTCGGCCACCCAAGATACTAATTAACTTGCCGAAATTCTTCTAACCTTTACACTTCACGTTGTAAGCCAACGGGTACCCTCGCAATGTAGAAATAAATTTCAAACATTCCAAAGCAGATATTTTTACAAATACCGTGCGTTCGGTTAAGCTTGGGTTTGCTTTATAAACTATTTGATTTTAATTTTAACCACTAAAATCTTTGTACTAATTTTTCTAACATTTATATAATGTTAAAATTAAAATCAAATAGTTTATAAAGCAAACCCAAGCTTAACCGAACGCATGGTATTTGTAAAAATATCTGCTTTGGAATGTTTGAAATTTATTTCTACATTGCGAGGGTACCCGTTGGCTTACAACGTGAAGTGTAAAGGTTAGAAGAATTTCGGCAAGTTAATTAGTATCTTGGGTGGCCGAGCGGTCAGGCACCTGCCCGGATAGCAGCGGACGCGGGTTCGATTCCCGCCTCAAGATCATAATTTTTCGAAATTCTTTTTCTAACCACTAAAATCTTTGTACTAATTTTTCTAACATTTATATAATGTTAAAATTAAAATCAAATAAAATGAAAAATTTTATGATCTCAGTTTCATTTAATATGCTAGGTTATTTAGGAAAAAATAATGCTTATGCTTATGAGCCCTTTCAAACGCTATTATAAAATACATGTAATTTTTCTATCACATTTGGCGGGTTCGATTCCCGGTTGAGGTAGGCGATTTAAAAAAAATCTGTGAATGAAGTTCTACTTATTATTAAAAATAAAACGTTGTCTTCATTTAGTTCAATATTTAATATACTTTCCCTCCGTGTGACGCCCTGTATATGTATAGTATACCTTTTCAGTTCATATTGTTATTCATTTAAAAACTAAGGAAATACTTCAAGTATAAACTGTTTACAAAGTACTATTGATATTTTATTTATTATTTTAGAGTTTACCAATGACCATTTACATAATGGTTTATTAACAACACACTTCAGATATAGTTCCTTAGATCACAAAGAGTGGCAAAATTTTTATTTTCTGTCATTCAACGTCTGCAGGTTTGTTTGCAGTCATTGTGACCATTGCTCCTAAATTGTCTTCCCCACCTTGTTTCAGTCTCTCCCATATTAACTCTGCAATTGCCTTCTGTGTTCGCCTTTCAAGTTTCTCTAGCTTTTTGGATACATCTCTTTTCAGGTCCCAATCTGGTTTTCTTGGAGCTAGACTTGATATATCTAAATCTTGAAGAACTACCTGTAAAGTTTAACAAATAAAAATGAGATAACGTGTTTTTTGAAAACATTTGTATATTTATATTATATATTGCAACATGTTACATTATTTGCTTTCTTCTTTTCTTTTCTGGGAAAAGCTCAATTTGTTTTAAACTTGTACCGAATTTGGAATTAATTGTTTTAAATTTTGTACCAAATGAAGTAACAAATTTTCATACAAACACATACATCACCACTTGCACATCAATTACTTATTCAAATTATAGAAATACACTATAAAAAATGCAATTTATACTAATAGTTGTCTTTGAATGTATATACTTTTTTCAGTAGAATGAATGAATTTATTAAACACTGGAATTAACATATTGTTATAGGAACATATTGTTATAAGCAATAGTGTAACTTTCATGTGAATTCTATGGAAAATAAGATATTGATTTGAATAATGATACCTTTTCTTTGCCAGCTTCCAACAAGTCTTTGATTTCATCTTCTACAAGGGTGGGTTCTGCTTCCTTCAATTTTGAGTCTTGCAATTCCTCATCTTGAGGTTTATAGCTTCTAAACTTAGGTCTGAAAAATCAATACAATATGGATTTTTTGATTTTTCCTGTATATTATAAAAATGTTAGTAAGGCAGGCAGACAACAACTGTAAAACTGAATCCAAAACTTATAGCACTATGGATTGAAATGTTGTCATCCCAATCAGTCTCTCTGTTCATTGGTCTCTTGACATGGACTTTTCATTTCAGCACAGAGAACTTAATCACCACCTTTATCTCTCACACTGACATCATACATGGCAACTAAGGTTTATAAATATATTCATCAATATGCAAGAGGGGCTGTTCAAGTATTACGTAAGCACCTATTCTCTGTTTTGCTTATTTTGGATGACATGGGGGAGTAGGGGGGTCTAGATGAATAGAATAGAATAGAATGCATCTAAAAAAAAGTGGTAAGAAATCTGCTTATGTAATACTTGAACGGCCACAGAACAATATTATACACCTCCTAGCAATACTGTAATTAATATGTGCTTGGTCGATAGAAGTAGACAGTAACTAAACCTAAACCTGGATCACAAGTCCCAAGCGCTGCCACTGACTTCCCTCTCTGCTACACTATGGACCAGCACTCACAGAGTGAATCCATGGAATGATGAGTGTTATCGTCTCATTATATCAATACAATCAAATTAACAATCTAATTTTTTTACACTAAATTTAGCTATATAAATGACAAAATTATTGAATATATTTTCAAACTTAATTAATCTAATTACATTATACTGGCTACAGATACTGGAATATACTATGCTTGTATTAAAAAGTGTTTTAGTTCATTTTACAGCAGACTATACGAATAGCAAAATATGAATAGCAAAACATTTTCATACATTACTGAATTTTATTTGTCTTAAAATAAAAAAATTATAATATATTAAAAAAATATTATAAAAAAATATTTAGAAAAAATATATTATAATAGCAAATATTTGATAATTTAAGGTAAGTAAGTTATAATTTAAAAAAATAGCAGGTATAATTATTACAGATTCACTTGCAGATAGCACACAAGTGAACCTAAGGCTTGTGTGTCTACGGATTCACAGAATATTAAACTGTTGTGGTCACATTTTTTTACAATCTAATAAACTATAAAAGATCACTCACTTGGGCAAAACTAAGGATTCCCTTGAACCATCTGAAGAGTTCTCAGTTGGGCATTTACGTTTTAAGTTTTTAAGTCTATCCTTCCTTTTCAAAGCCTGCTCTTCTAAGGTACCAATGCTCTCAGATAGATCCATGATAACCATACTGTTTCGGTTTATTTTTTAACAGAACCTAACATGTGTAATAAACTGACATTTACTTTGGAAGTGCACAGACAAATTAATACTTTAACTTTAATTCAGAATTATGTAGCAACTTTAATAGTAAGTTATTACAATTTTAATACGGAAACAAATTTTGTTGTCGATATCGGGTCGTTGTCAATTTTGATATGATCATGTCAATGTCAATCAATTGTCAACATTGTTAATATTTTTACACAATAGATAGACAACGAGACCTAGTTCGTACAGCCAATGCTTCAGGTTCATTATTAACTTCAAAATGTCTGTGTTACACTTTTCAATGTCTTCCTGGAATTCTTAAAAATATTTTATATTTTTTATAATTTTGAGATAATTGTTGGGAGAAGCGACCGCCAGTAAAACACACGACGGTATTCCACAGACAAAGATTTAGCCGCTAAAATAAATATACATATATAACTCGTTACAGGCAACGAAAAAATACTTTTTCATCCCACCATCTCGGAAAAGGCGTTTTTGCTCTTCGATATCTGAGTGCAAAAGCCGTTTTTATCCTCTAGAGGATAAAGTAAATTTGAATTTAGAACATCGTGTGCAATGAGTTTGTGAATTCAAAACATCATTAAACCTATTTATTTCGACCTCCATGGTGCCGAAATTATCATGCCACCTATTTTAATTTGTTAAAAACTCAGACTCGGAACCTTCTTGGTGTACTTTTTTTGTAATTTGCTTTGCGCGCGCCATTTTCTTTTCACGTCATAAATTTGTTAAAACCTAGGAGTTCCGTGACGGCATAGAGGACAATAATATGCGTGACGGTCAATCACCTTGGCGTCAATCTTGCTTTAAACATTTTGATCGTCTACAATGCTTGCTTGATGCTTGAGTCAAGCATTTAAAAGCTTTTTAGGTTTGTTTGATTTGTTTACGCTAGCAACGGAACAAAAACATACACAACGTGCTTGACTCAAGCTGATTGACCGTCTCTGAACTCCATTAGGGACGGTAATTTTTATTAGGCACTTACATGTGTGTCTGGATAAATTTTGCGGGTGTGGCTGGGTGGATGGGTGGGTGTTGGAGGTGTGTCTGGGTGAATGGGTGTTTTTGGGTGTTTCTGGGCGAATGGGTGTTTTGTGGGTGTTTTTGGGTGACTGGGTGTTTTGTGGGTGTCTCTGGGTGAATGGGTGATTTGTGTGTGTTTCGGGGTGAATGGGTGATTTGTGGGTGTTTCTGGGTGAATGGGTGATTTGTGTGTGTTTCTGGATGAATGGGTGTTTTTTGGGTGTTTCTGGGTGAATGGGTGTTTCTGGGTGAAGAGGTGTTTTGTGGGTGTTTCTGGGTGAATGGGTGTTTTTTGGGTGTGTCTGAGTGGATGGGTGTGTATTGCGGGTGTCAATGTTGTGGGTGTTTCTGGGTGGGTGTTGAGAGTGTGTTTGGGTTAATGGGAGGGTGTTGTGGAAGTTTCTGGGTGAAAATAGAAACTGTTGTGATTGTATTTTTTTTGTATTTTGCAATTTCCTCGTTGGGGGGGATGAAAAGTTACGTGTTGCACTCGAGTGCAAAGATTTTTCACCTTGTGCTCTTTTGATTCCCTCGCTATCGCTCAGGATTCTAATTTTTGAATACTATATCCTGTATCACGCCTGTCCTTACCTTTACGTTTTACTTATTACCTAACAAAAGTTCATATTTATATCAAAAGCTTCAAATCTTGGACAAAGCTAATTAATTGCAGATAGCAATACCAGCAAGAAGTACAAGAAATGCTCCAGTTATTACTTGCGTTAGCAGGAACACATACTCTAGCTATTTTAACAGTAAAATTGCCTTAAAATCGTAATAAACTATTATACGAGAGATGACAGGTATCTTACGATATAAGAACCTACAGGGTCGTTACAGTTGGTTTGGGAGCGAAAAATTAGAGTGCGCCAGCCTCAACTCACCCCAGAGTTGCCTGGTGTAGACCAATAATCACGTTGGGGCACCCGCGCGAATGGTGGAGGAAAACCTACCTACAACAGATTATTAATGTACCTACCCAAAGAGGGTTGGTGTCAGGAAAGAGGCCGGCTGTAAAACTTAAGCTAAAACCTAGAGTAGTATAGATTGTAATGTTGTCATACCAATCACTCTTGCTTGCATGCTTGCTTGCATGCTTACTTGCATGTTACATGTATTCTTGCATGCTGCATACTTACTGGTTTGATTATTATTGAACTGAATATCCGAAACGATCTTTCGACTAAATCATTATTAGTCTAATTAAATATTAGGTTATATACAATTAGTGCATTTGAAAATTCGGTGAAATGACATTATTTCAAAGAAAAAATTATGCTAAATAAAATTCTACCAATTAAATATTTGGTCAAATGAATAATTATGCGAAATGAATTTATTGTAACTAAAATTAGCCGAAGCGATTTTCGACTAAACGTTATTATACCATACAAAGGTAAACCGTATGGAAATAACTTTATACAGTAGTGTCTCTTTGTGCAATATCCCGGTATGGGCCATTTCCCATTATATTTCGTAATTCTGTAAATGGATACATATTGGGTTTATTAAATAACACACCTGTAGTGTATTAAAAGTATATATTTATTTACAAACTTATACATAACGAATGCATTTGCATAAAATATCATGACTTGACGTAAATACTCGCACTTAACTAGCATAGATTTTTATGCAATCGCAAAATATATTTGACATAGAAATTTCAAAGTAATTAGACACAATATTCCCTGGAAAAAGTAGGTACTACTGATCCCTTCCTGGATTTATTACATTTTCACAAGGAAACAGATTTTACTTTAGCAATATAATTAAGGTTTCTCTATAAAACTAAATAGCCTCATACTACTGTGAGTAGGTACAAACAAATAAATGTTAAAAAACAAATAAAGAACTTCACTAATATCGAAGTATTTGGAAAAAATATGTATAGGTATACAGCACAATATAATATCTACGTATGTTAGCTGGTAAATTCTTTCGACATTTCATAAGGTCTAGCAAATTTTAGTTTACATTGCAATAGGTAGGTATTTCTTATATTGATTACCAGTCTATTGATTGTACATACTCTATGACCGTCTGTAATTAATTCTATAAATAGTAAAGTAAGAAATATAATTAAATAACATCAATTTAAATCATAAATATCAAAAATACATCATTGACTGAAAAAAGCTACATTGTACAGCAAAATACGCATCGATTAATTATTATAATTATATGATATTTCACACAGAAACAGATGCTTAGATTAATCTAAATATTATATTGTCTTATAAACTATCATCTATAATTCACTACTTATGGCAGTTCGAAATCGTATTTTAAAATAAATAATCTTTTATTATCTAGGTATAATGATGTATAACTAAGTTAGGTATATAACTGTCAGTAATATAATCCCTTCTCAGATTTTAATGCTTTCCAGAGCTTCTTTGGTGTTTTCTATTGAATAAACTGGGTCAGCATCAACATATTTTATACTAATAATTATAATAAAAAGTTAAAAATGTATAGTGTCTTGTCTATCCATATTAAATGCCAATTTTGAAAAAGCAAGAACCTGTTCTACTAACAAATTCATTTTATGTCCTGACGTGTCTTCTGCTATCAAAAGATAGTCTGTTATTTACGTTGTTGTTTATAGGAATACCGTGATTGAGCGAGAGCACTTTTGTCACGATGTTGATGTCTTCCTGCGCTCTTCCATTCAATCCAGTTTGCACTAACAGTTGTTTCAATTCCGCATCAGGACTAAACTGACTGTGTCTGCCTTGCGAGAAGAAGCGATTTGAATAAATCGGGTTGAACGTATTGAATCTGTTGTAGTTTTGGTTATTAAAGCCAAAGTTTCCCACACCAGCCTCTTGCCGGAACACGCGATTGCCATGCTTTTGTGGGAATTGTTCATTGACTCTTAGCTGGTTTATATTTATTCCCTGGTGAAAGTTTGGAATGGGGTTAGGGTGCAAGAAATTGCTAATACCTTGAGGTAGGTGGTTTTCTTGCAGAGGAAATTGCTCCTGTTGCTGATTACGCAAGTTAATCAAAAAGTCGACTGCTTCGCGGTTCGGCAGTTGCTGTTGATTGGCAATTGCATTGTTTTGCTCCAAAGGGATGCTCTGTTGGATTGTGACATGAGAATTCAATGGTCGTTGGGTGTTTTGGTTTATAAATTGATTCTTTTGGAAGTTGTTTAAAGCCTGATTTGCCTGAAGTTTTTGTTGTTCAGCGATAAGTTGTTGTCTTTTCAACTGTTCCTGTTCATAAAATAGTTGTTGCTGTCTCTGGGCGTCCTTTTGTTGTAAAAGGAATTGCTGTTTTCGAATGATTTCTTCTTGTTGCCTCTGTTGTTGTTGTAAGAAGCGTAGTTGCTCTTCAAGAAATCTTTGTTTCTCTTCTAATTGCTTTTGGAGTGATAGCTGTTGTTCAACATAATCTGATTGTCGATTTATGTTTGCCCTACTGAATTGTGGTGGTAATACACCAGATGGTGCATTGACAGCTGGTGATTTTAAATTTTCTTGGAGTGTTGTGGTTTGTTGGTATATTGGTATGACTTTTTTAGGTTGACCGAGAGCATCTTGTTGGACTGTAAATGCTGCTACCAACGGAGCTTGAAAAACTTGAACATCTTTTTTATCAACTTCTTCTATATTTTCTCCATCATTGTTGTGCGTCGGTTTCGGCGTTGTAGTCGTGGTCGTAGTTGTTGTGGTCGTTGTCGAAGTCGTTGTAGGATTTGTAGTAACAATTTTAATTTCGTTGTTTTCATTTGCTGACGCACTTTGAATGCTTCTTACTTGTTGATTGTTAGGGTTTGTTTCTTTCGTTTGAAATATTTCAGCGAATTCTGTGTGAGTTGGTAGGGTAGCTGTAACATGATTTTCCACATTCCCTGCGGTAGTGCTCAAAATTGAAATGTTGTTCTCACTCAACGATGGCGTCGCGTTTGTGGTATTAGAGTCAAATGCTGTCTGTCCATTCACAACAAACGAGCTTATTTGTATATTTTCATCCAAGAGAGGTGGTTGTAATGTATCAGAAATAACATCTCTAAAAGTATTTGTAACGTCAGGTGTGGTTGTATCCTCAATAACATCTGCCCCGGTAGAGATATTTTCTCTTTCTTCTAGGTCGCTTAATGCTTTTAATAATGCTTTCCGTATGTAAGGGTCCAATCTTACTGAAGATTTGGTATCAATGCTATTTAATTTGTCATCGTTTATTCCATCAGTATTCTCTTGCTGCGTATGCGCTACAAATAGCACGCATAGGATTACGGCCGATACCTGTAACAATGCAAAATATAACTTTAATAAATTCCTGTAGTATGTTAAATAAATTTATTTCATCCCAATTAAAAAGTGGGGCAGGATGTGATGATTTCATGTTTGTAAATGTTAAATGCATGAAATTACGTTTTATTCTTAAAGAGCGAACTGTAGCATTTCAATGTCATGAACTGTAGCCCCTCTTAAGTAAGTTAAAGATTCTTTTTAATGTATTAATATACACACACATTTTTTATTATTTTTATTATCTACATAATTATATATTTTATAACTATAGCGCCAAATATTAGTTAACTCCGTCTTTGGAGGGACAGCTTTCTGTACGGCGTAAAATATTCTTGACACTTTAAAATCCTCATCACCTTCTCATAGGACGACACGTAATTAAGTCAAGGCCTTTTGAAAAGCATTTGATAATATAAAAATATTTATAAAAAATATATAATAATATGTTAATTATATTCTTTACTCGTGGGAGGAGCGTTTACGGGTTCTCATTAATATCTATGTTATTGAAATTTTAATTTGGAATAGGGATTTCTCTAGTTTTTAGGTATGTAAAGGTGATCCTGCATCATATAAAGATTATGATAATAAATTAACATCAGTGACCATACTCAGTAACAAGCATTAATTTCGTGTCGCATTGCCTAGCTCGATCACAGCATTGATTACTGAACCAACTTCCATGTCTCCACGACCCTAATGTTTTTAGTCTTCGCTCGCATTGTCTCTGTAATGTGGAACAATGGATGTTTTCTTACCGCTTCATTGCATAACTCGTATAGTCTGCCACTGATGAGACAAAACAAGAACCCATATATAACGAAGTAAATTAGTTATTTTCACTATTAAACTGTGTCAGATCTAGATTTAAATTGGCGATAATTTTCACAATACGTGTCGTAAAGAGGACGCATTTGTCATGGGACATTTTGAGCACAATCAAGTATAAATAATAGACTTGACTAACATAGAAGTTGGACAAAGCGTGCTTTGGGATAAGTTGTGAAATACGAAATTTTAACACTCTTGTTTCACTTGGAATTGTACCTTGTTTCTTCGGTATATATACACATAAGTTAATTATCTGTGTTATCTGCTGTTTTAACCTTTATTGTTCTATTGACGGCCGCCTTGGTCGAATGCTCAGATTGCTGGGTATTGGCCAAGAGGTCCCGGGTTCGAATCCTGGTAGGGGCAAACTTTGTGATGACCACAAATGTTTGTTTCCGAGTCATGGTTGTGTATAATATTTTCAACATTTATATACATAATTATATTAAAAATATGACGGACACGTCATCTAGTATCCATAACACAAGTGCTTAGGCTACTTACTTTGGGCTAGATGATAGGTGTGAGTGTAAAAAAATATTTATTTATTTATTTATTGGCTGTTGACTTATTTATTTCTTTTAACTTTATGCTATATAATTGGTATGCACTGGGCAATCACCCTGAGTCAACTTAAACTACATATTGGGACTGGAACAGTCTACGTTAAGGTTTTGGCTCCAAAACCAGGATGGAATACCTACTTATAAAATAAACATCATTACTATACCACAAACAATAATTAATCCACATTTTATATCATGAAGTTTCCATCGGCATTGTGTTGCCTACTTAACCTTTCAGTCCGTCATACAATTGAGTCTTATTATCTAGTGATTGAGATAGGTAAATGTCAAAACTTGTCTAAACTTAATGATCCACTACACCCTTGTTGGCTAACGAGCAAGAAATTTGAATGACACCTTTAAGTACCTTTAAAAGTACACTTTATTTGGGTATTATTGTATTGGCCGTGTGGTGACGGCAGAGTAGAATACAATTGTCACCCTCCATATAATTGACACACGTCTAAAGAAGCTAAATTTAATCGCAAATCGCTAGCCAATCTCTAACGCCAACGACCTTCCCAAGGATGTTCATAAGTAATTTAACATTTCATGAAAGTGTTAGGACACCGATATTTTAACATTTTTGCAAGACATTAAAAGCAACTACACCCATTGTTCACTAGTCAATGGCCACGATGCCCTCTGGCTACTACATAGTTGCAACACTTCGACGTTGGTCCCCCGCTTTCACCTTCTCGTATAAAGTGTAGAATGCCAAAATCAATAGCGCACGCCGCCCGCGCACCTAACACGCTTGTGACATAAGCTCGCGCGTCTTTTCTTTGCGAAATAAATATATACATACATGCTTGCACATACATCAAATAGAGCCAGTTGACAATATTATGTAAACGACGCCGATTAGGAAGTCCCCATTTCACTTCGTCTTACAGTTTTCGCAGCGGCTGATTACGTTATAACACGTTAACTGCTAATTTTACTATGTTTACTCGAAAAGTTGTATTACCTAATGTTGTGTACGTGGTCAGCGAACTGAAATACATTACAGGGAAGGTCGCCTAGGGAATACTGCCTGAAACGGACACCATCGTGTCCTATGAAATCATTTTGAAAATATATTCTTGCTAGCCAGCAAGATACTAAAGTTTCGACCTCTCGCCTTACGTTTTATAGTATAAAACGTAATACAAAAAGTTTTATAGTATACGAGAGTACCCGCTTTAGAGAGTATGCCAGAATTGGGCCGCCTTCCCCTTCTTTTGTACTATCTGCCATAACATCTTACTTAACAATTATATGGTTACAAATATTACTGCACAAGCGCCGTCGTTAGCACTACATTATTTAAGTGCTAATCTAAAGTAATTTGTATGTAATTGACGCCTCGATTTCAGTCTTTCATACATACTTAAATTAAATTGTATTATTCGCCTTATTGACCAAATTAAGTCCGGACGTGCCACAAGAAAACTACCACTAAGCGCGGTGACCAATTTGTTCACCTGTATTTCGAAATACTTATGGAAACTGTTCCACCCTTCCCCTAAAAATGTATAATAGCACATTTGTAATCTACCCCTAAAGGATTTGTATAAAATACTTCACAATAAGCATTTGACTTGACCGTTAGTAGTTTTTAAATAAAAATACATAATGTCACCGTTTAGTGATGGTAAATAAATACATTTTCCCTGGACCTACCCACTCAGCAACACAGTAGGTATTCATCATAAAATAATTTACTCACCACATTTTTAATTCGGTACTATCTTAAGGTAGTTTTCTATACGAGCCCCCATTAAGCTAAGCGTGTCAATTATACTGGTGAGGTTACCTAAATACCTTCTATACAAACACCATACCATCAACGCTACTGTCACTAAACTATACAACTTCTCGTATTGGAATTAGATGACTTGGCTTTACGTAACGAAAATACAAGGATTTGCAAATCGTGCCTTAAGGAACCTTAACAAACGTAAACGTAATAAGTCTACCACATATATTGGCCAAATACATGAATTTCTAATCATAAAAATATGTGACCACAGTAGATAGGTTTACAGCATATAGCTATAATACATACATAATTCACGCCTATATCCCCGAAGGGGCAGGCAAAGGTGAACTAGCACCCACGTTTCACCAACTATGTTAGGTCCCATGTAATAGGTGGCGAGCCTATTGCCATCTATCGGGCACATAAAATCGCAGTATATTGCTAGGTGGTATAAGAGGAATGCTGCTGCCCATTACTCATTGGTATGTTTAGCCTTAATCGGCTTGTACGACACCCACAGGAGAGTTGGGGGTGGTGACAATTGTATTCTGCTCTGCCGTCACCACACGGCTAGCTATAATATAGCTGCTATCTTAGTTGTGAGTACTTCTAACTGAATGATGTCAATAAAAAATATATGCTAATATATAATAATCATGCACTACCTATAAATAGGTCCTAACTTTTCTGCCTAACCTCAATCATGATATATGAACTAAATATCGGAACATTATCTACATGTTTATGGAGATGAAATCCTGGAAACTACATAAAGTAAACAAATGGGTGTACCTAGACCTAGTTAGTAACTCGTAACATGAACACCATTTATACTTACGCATAATTTAACATGTAATATTACATAAACATTGTATTACATTGTCAACAAAATAGGAGATTCGCTTTCTTGACCAAAGGTTAGGTAGTCTGGCTCACGACAAAGGATCCATCCGTATCTTCGGCACTGACGTTTATTAACAGAGATATTCATTGTATTGCCGATCGACTGAATGAATGGTCTTTGAATGGCATAATTTGCTTGGTTTAACATCATGGCATAAACTGACAGCGCTCATTAATTATGTTTCCGTGCCGATTCTGTGTTTGATTGCCTAAGTGGTTTAATTGGTGTGTCTTACAAATGTTATTTGGTTTAGTCGATCTATTGTAATTTGTAACTTTGTTGAATCACTCTGTACAATTATTCGGGTAACATCTTCGTTTTAGGCCCCTGTTTTTAACAGGGAACTAAAATGAAAATGTTCTAATAGCACCATTAATAAAAAGGGGAAATGCAGGTGGCCCATATTGATAAAGTTATATTCTAAATAAAGTGTGCAACTCTCTATCAGCAATATTTAAAGCTTGCTTCGTTCGTGGGTTCTTTTAAGCTCTAAGGCTCTATGTAGATGTTTACTTAAAAAAACGACTAAAATGGTTTTAAATTGCAACTACATTTTTTAATACTACCGAAAATACCAATGTGTATTGGTTTTATAATAATCATAGTTTTACTCATCGGGCTAATAAATAAAAGTTTTTCTATGTAAAAAATCGAATTTCAGCTTATCGTTATTAAGTTTTGTAGTTTTGTACCCAACTTCTAGATAATTAAAAAAGAAATACTAAATAATACCTACATTAAAAAAACACTACGCTACCCATTGCAGAAAATTTTAAGCCATTTATAATCATGACATATTTTGACGTCAATCTAAAACCAAAATTTAGGGGAGTAGATGATAAATTAGTGAACACATAAAGCCGGTAATATTTTATAGTGATTGACACCAGACATGTTGCTTATGCAGTAATAGGTGTAATAAAAGTGACGGCGGTTCATTGTTGACGAAAAAATTTACTGTTACGACAATGAGTAGGCGCCCACCGCATTGTGCAACAACAACGGTCAAAGCTCCACTGTGTGATAGTAGCGTGCATTCACAGACTCACCTATCTAAATTATGATTAGTATAAAGAATGTGATCTTTATTTTTATATGTAGTTATATATCATATACACATAAACCACGCCTATATCCCCAAAGGGGTAGGCAGAGGTGAACTAGCACCCACGTTTCGCCAATTATGTTAGGTCCCATGTAATAGGTGGCGAGCCTTTTGCCATTTATCGGGCACAAAAGTCGCAGTACTATTGCTAGGTAATATAAGATGAACGCTGCTGCCCATTCCTCATCGCTGATTTATCCTTAGTCGCCTTGTACGACACCCATGGGAGAGATTTGGGGTGGTGACAATTGTATTCTACTCTGCCGTCACCACACGGCGATATATCGTTATATATGGACATGTGTATTTTTAAGGCTGGAGTTAACCAACATTTAAAACAAAAAAGATAACCGTAAGTTTTTGACAGTTCTTCCATACGATAAAATGTCAAAAACCGACGGTAAAATAATAATCGCTCTAAGTTTTGGTGAACTCTTGCCTTATACATCAATTTGAACATAATATTAAAATTGTTAGAAAAATTATTACCACACAAAAAAAACAGAAATATTTCGAAAAATTATTGCCCCCGTATTGCAATATTTTTTCGAATTTTTTCTGCCCTCGTTGTCATTGTATCAATAGTACCTACTGTGAAATATACGTTAAGGACTTTATCCTATAAACTTTTGCAACTTCAAATATTTTTTTTTATTTTAAATATCGAATACGTACGATCTTAATGGAGAGACTTTTACAGCAATCAGATTTTATGTCTGATTGCTGAAAAAGTCTCTCTTTTCCAGCAATTGCACTCATTGTGTAGGTATGTCTGCAGTTAAACCTCAATTACTTTTATCTACATAACTAAGATCTAGTTAACTTTTTGAATGACTTCAAGTAACTTTCGCAGGTGACTCTTAATAAGAAGGTACACTTTTCCTAAAGTATCTTATTCAATATGGTTGCTACATACCAAACTAATTACACAGGACCCATGTCTCTTCGCTTATACTGTTATTAAGTTGTTATATTCGAAATAAGAGCAATTATAACGGGTGGTTACACTCTTACAACACAATTGTCTCTGATTGTTTTATGAAGCCTTTAAATTGATTAATCTGACCCGTGCTATTCAGAGCCGATCTCTACCATTAGCGAGTCGTGATAAGGAATTCGCTTATTGCGTTACGTAATATCGTATAGGTATCTAAATATGTTGTGTGCGAAACGTATAACTAACTTTCTTGGTACAATACTCTTCAGATATAGATTGATTGATGTAAGAAAATGAAAAACAAGCGAGAAACTGAGAACTATGTATATTCGACTCATCTTGTGAGACAGGCTGTACGTACATAGCAATCAAAACACATAGTCATAGAGTTAACATATTCTAATAGATTGTGTTTTAGAAGATTAATAAATTCACAAACTTTTGTATACACCGCCGTATGTAAGGGTTCGGAGCGTGATGAGCTCGATAGCGTTCTTGGCCTGCGGTTAAGTAAACTATGCAATGATCTGTAGAACCAGTCATTGGATGGGTGACCAAAACCATACTATCGCAATTTCCTCCGTTCCTCTCTTAAAGGACCCGATATTACAAGGAGATGGGAAAAGGTGCGCAGGAACATTCCGTTTTAACCGTGAATTAGAATAATAATTAATTATTCTATTTCATTAAATTAATTATGATACAATTTTTTTTTCATTACATTTTTGCCCACACAAGGGAATGACTGGCAAGCACGATTTTTGCTGTGGTAAAGGGGAGCAGGAAAATTAAAGCGATCAGATCTTCAGATTACTGGAGTGTGATGTATTGGCTAAGAAACACAATAGTGCCCTCTTGGGTCTCTATCCTCTACGCAATACGAATAAACCTTGTTTGTAAGTACAAATATGTAGGTAGGTACGCAGTTTCTAAATACCAAACAGTAAATGTAAATATTAAGGTATAACAAAATTTCATTTTCGAATACTGCATGACAGTAGCAGACCATTGCAGTTTGCAAGTGAACGAACTGTGTGGAAGTTAAACGAGTCATAATTCACGTTCGGAGATGTTATGAGCAATAAAACAAAACGTTGGTCGATGAAACGGCGGTTACCGAGTTGATAACCTAGCTTTCTACTAATGGTGGGCAGAGGCTTATTCCAATACTAAGCAACTACTTACCACAGTGAGAATCTATTCGAAAACTAGTAAGCCCACTAGAAATACCTAACTGGATTTACCTGGCGTCCGGTAGAACCTTTAATTGTTAAAAGTAATTTCTATGTTGTGGTCGTCGTAAGTGCCAAATGTTAACTGCTGCTACATTGTTAATTTATTTACTATCCTTCTGTCCAAAAACACTACTATGTATTGGCTTCAATGTATTCTTTTATATGACTATACTTTTATATCTCGCAGCATTTTCCCATAGCACTTTATTGGTCCTGCGAGCTGATTCATGTTATTTTACTAGGTTTTAATATTGGGTGATGACTCTTTTAATAATACTAATTGGTTTTGACCCACGGGTTTTATGTTCATGTTTCTATAGTTTTATTTTTAAATTAAACCGTTGCCTTTAAAAGCCAAACTTTTAATCGTTAAATAAAATAATTGTGTCACTATGTGTGAAGTAATATGAATTTAACAACAACAACACATCACTAATAACATTGCATTGCCTATAGCTAACAGCGCGCGCACCTAACTACCCTTAACTATGCGGTACCGAAGTGCGGTAATACCTAATACAACGTTATGAAACAAGCTATACCGTTGAATAAATTGTATCATAATAACATAGCTATTCTATTCTCCGTTCATTGATTATTAGTTACTCGTATCATTGTTTTGATGTTGTTAAATAATAGGCAGGCATTTACGTGCTTTGATAGAACTGACGTATCCGGTTTACTATAACCTAACTAGTGTCAAACATAATTATAAGCAAAAAGCTAAGCAGCACCTAGTATTAAGAGTAGTATTTATTAAAGATAATCATTGATATAACCGTGTGGTGATAGCAGAACAGAATACAATTTATTGTCACTATCCCTTATCTCTTTCTGGTGTTGTACAAAGCGAATAAGGGTCATAGTTCTATGATGAGGAATGGGCAGCAGCGTTCTTAGTATACCACTTACCAATACTCCGATTGCGTGGGGTAAGCCTACACATACAAGCCTACATAGGACTTAAGTTGGCGAAATGTGGGGGTTAGACTAACACCCACATTTCGCCAACGGGGTAGGCAGAGGGGAGGCACCTCTTCGGAGATGTGATATAGTTAGATGTAGTACATATGTGTAGGTATAGACGTAATAATTATTCTCATGGATGCGAAAGGTTTATTAAATCCAATAATAATTATGTGTGGACAAGAAATATTTTCTAAGGCAATAGAAACCTGTGAATTTTGTATGATGTAATAATCTGACATGCATATTCTTAACACAGTCATATAATCACCGCTATAAAGCATAATAAGAGATATCATTACTGTGTTAAAAGGATCGGTAGTGTGGTACGGTCAGCATCACGAATTGGACACTATTGTACCCTGTCATACCAATGAGAGCGTTTGAGCAGTATTACAAAGTTACAGTGGTCACCATCACCATATTGTGTAAATTATTATTGGGATTATATTCGCTGGCTATTCAAAGAGGTCATAAACACAGATATTTGTTTTTGATGACCCTGTGGTGACGCCAGAGCAGAATACAATTGTCACCACCCCCATCTCTCCCGCGGGTGTAGTACAAGGCGACAAAGGGTTAACACAGCCCTGAGTAATGGGCAGTAACGTTCCTCTTATGCACTCCATATTCCACCTAGCAGTGTGCAGACATTTCCGTGAACGGTAAATGGCAATAGGCTCGCCGGGTCCCATGTAATAGAAACTAACCTAATTGGCGAAATGTGGTTGTTGATTCACCTCTAGCTACCTCTTCGGGGACATAGCCGAGAGTTATTTTTGTTATATTCTCGATGGTTGTTTAAATGTTCATGCAGTATACCTATCATAAATATTTTTATATAAATATTAGGCATATATTTAGCCCGTCATCTAGTATCCATAACACAATCATAATTATAGCTTATATTAGGCTAGATCACAGGTGCGAGCGTAAGAAATATTAGCGAGTGCCCGACTTACAAATCATTATCATTTCAAATTTATAAATTATTGTTTATAAGTAGCCTCAATAGTATATTTAGTGCCAAGAAATAGCTAACAATGCTGCCATTGACTTGGGCTACGAGATTTCACTTCTATAAGCCACCATTCAAAGTCGATTTGCATAAAGCTTAATAACGGCCATCACAGCAACTCACGCGTAATCCTTACGAAATTTCCTTGCGTAAAATTATTACGGACACTAAAATTGTTGGTGACGGTCCAATTGAAATTAAAATTTAATGTTAAAATTCTAAAACTGCAAAAAAAGAACAAATGTAAATTAAAAAAAAATTGTATGTCTATAATTCTTAATTAATAATAATAATTCCTTAATGATCTCTCTGATCCCACTGTCTATCGGTTATTTATACCAGATTTTTGTGACCTAATTTTTTTGTAAATAATTAATAAATTTTATTTAAAGTGCTATTCCATTGGTTTAGTAGTAGTTTTATCTGCCATAATCTTATTAAATTTAAGACCCATTAATGTATATTTTATAAAAAAAACTCAAAAATATAGGCGTTGTCATATTATTATCTGTACTGACGTTTTTATTAATGTAAAATTATGATTATGTTAATCATTTAGGTCGTTATTTCTCTTATACCTAAGTATTTACAGTTAAAACAACTTTTGATATTGTTATTTTAGGTATCTCATGATTTTTTAACCACCATACAGAATCTGGACTTGGATATATTGAAAATTCATTATTATAAAAATAATATAAAGATATTTAAAATATATAAATATAGGTACCAAGATAAGGCCTTTATTTTTAATAAGTGGCTGACTGGTAACGCTATCGATAATACCCTTTGTTGATTGAAATCATTTCATGATTATTATTTTATCGAGAGAGAATTGAATTGAAAGCAAGAGAAATTGGTAAAATGTAGAGACGGCACCTTTGTGCATCTACATAGCAGTATGCATAAAATATCTGATGGTCGGTTCGTGACGATAGTCGCTTTGCCGGCGTGACTTGGAAAACTAGAACTCCAAGGAAGGAGCTTATACTATAAATGCACCAATGAAATATAAACATATGGCTATATATACCTCGGAATAACTTAACTTAACTTCACTGTCAAAAAGGCTGAATCCATGAAATAAGAAAATATTCAATCAAACGTCAAAATATAGACGGCACAAAAAGAGATGCTTGATATCTGTCTCCGTGATATCTGTATCTACATACATACATACATAAATCACGCCTATATCCCCGAAGGGGTAGGCAGAGGTGAACTTTCACCCGCGTTTCGCCAGTTATATTAGGTCCCATGTAATAGGTGGCGAGCCTATTGCCATTTATCGGGCACAAAAGTCGCAGTATAAGAGGAACGCTGCTGCCCATTCCTCATCACTGATTTATCCTTAGTCGCCTTGTACGACACCCACGGGAGAGATTTGGGGTGATGACAATTGTATTCTACTCTGCCGTCACCACACGGCCAATTTTAATTTTAAGATACAGATGGTAGACATAACGTCTGCCATCTGTATCTGTATTTAGTTAATTTCTTTTACATAAGTACAGTATTGAGAGATGAAACCTTTCTCCTCTCACATACAATCAAAATCTGTATTCCACATCATGGTTACTCTAGTGATGTGCTGATAAACTGGCACGTAAGCGAAGTGGGTTGCACAAAAGGTTCGCGTTTTCGCTTTTAATAGTGAAACTCGGAAACAACACTAAAAGCACATATAGTCGCTATACAGTTAACAATGCATTACATAAAATATCTGAGATATCAATCTATTATGCCTTATTAATGCATCATCTCAAGTCAAGCAACTGTTTACATTTATTGTGATGAAATCGAACAACAAAATATTATATCATTATTAGTATGGTAACACATTATTCCTTAAAAAAAGGGTAATAATAACTAATGTCTTATAACTTGATATAGGTACCACAATCACATCTCAAGACAACGGGGCAAGAAATTATGAAGGTGTATATAACAGTAAATTTAATGTAATTTATATAACAGTAAATTTAAAAAAAATGAAAAATGTATTAAGAATATGATATTTTTACAGGACTTTTAGTTGTTAACTGCAGCTAAAATTCCTAAATAATTATGACGTGAAAGACCTGCTGATCTCTAAGTGGATAAAACGCAGGCACTTTTTTAGTTCTTAAGAAGTTTGATGGCTGCTGTGTGAGTTAATGGTCAAAATTCATTGCGAATTGACGACTTAGAAGCGGACCTTAGATAGTACAACTTTACATAGTAGATACACAACTGTAGTAAATATCTGGAATTTTATTATGTGCTATTGTTGAATGTGAAATGTTGGGTGTGAATCAAATGGCGTCATGTAGCGACAGTCAGAATAATGTAAAATAGTGAAAGTTTACGTCATCCGCGACGTGCAGAATTTGCACAAATTGCCATTTCTCGAATTTTACATAATGCCCGCGTGCAAGCCAGTTTCGCTGCAACAGATGTAGAAATTAATGTGACAATACATTTGGAAATTGCCGTTGCTTTCAGTGAAATTACATTCGAATAGAGCGAAACAATATTAACGAAATAGCTTAATAATAACGTAATGTAATTTGGCGTTTTGTGTAACGCTGTACGTCACGCCTTGAAGACTGCTATCATTATTCATCTCCACTGTTATTACGAAGAGATCAAGGCGCCAGCAAAATTACAGAATTAACCAGCATCATAAGAATTTATGACGCCAAATAATTATTTTATTTTTAATACATTTGTTACGTAGTTCTGTATTACATTGCAGCCTTTTAAATGGTCAAGTATAATATGACACTTAACACCTTCACTGAGCTTTAATTGCAAAGATATACGGGTGAAAATGATTTCAAATTTGACGAGTCACCTTTATTATAGAGCTCTGCGTGCTCGCCGAGTTGCCTATACACATATTTTCATTACGATAATTTAAGATCGTGAGAAAAGAGTAACAGTAGCTTATCTAACGCCTCTCGCGTGACTTCCACCGGACAGATCAAGCGATATTTACGTGTGGTTTTGATGACTTCTTTCCTTACGCCTATTTACTATAAAAAATAGCGGCTTCTTCCATGCTGGCCAATATAATAATAATATTATATTCACAAGTATCATCTAGCCCAAAGTAAAGCAGCTTAGGCGGGTTATGGCAAAAACAGATTACGGATAAATACTTAAACGTAATAAATAATTAAATATAAAATGGATATACATATACTACATATCCATCAGGTACTTATTTATTTAAACAGTGGCTTATAAATTAAACTTACTTTTAGGTCGAAATGAAACATAATTTGATTACGAAACTGAACATAATGGGCATTTGCATAGAAAAAAAGTTAAAGTATGCGTTAAAGGGTTTAAGATTAATATAACATTCTATTTCGTATTCGTCCAAAACTACACATGTGTGTATCTTTTTAAGCAACCAACCATTACTCTAAAGTTAGATACGTCGCATTTTTACGGTTTAAATGGCTAAATACTTAATATACTACATCAATCATTCTACTTTTTAAGTACCAAAATGTGATAAGGTGATACAATAACTGCATGCTATTGCATTAATTAAGTCGTGACTCCTTTGATCTTCGGTAAAATCATCTTTCATTCATACACTCATCACATGGCTATTAGTCAATGTGTATTAATCAAATTAAGTGAAATCTAATTGAAAATGTTACAATTTGTGACATCTTTTTACATTAAAATAAGTGAAACGTATTAGATAACAAAGAAATGTGTTATATAACATAATACTACTAACCAACGTATATATGACTTCAATTGATCGGGCTAATGGTACTTTTTGCGACTGTATAATTAATATTTATATATTTTTTTTTTTTTACAAGAACAAGGCGATAATAATGTTTCTAGTTGCGCTTTTAGTTCTATATAAGCACATGAAGTGTAATTATTATTATTTATTCATGTAACTAACAAAATCGAAGTTACACTATTTAATTTTCAGAATCATCATCATCACACATTCTTTAATGTCGACACGCTGGGGGTACAGGCCTTTGGATGAATTGATAAAGGGCGAATGGGCCATGGCCCATCGCGCATTTGGTGAGTATAAGCGACTGCAGCCGGGATCAACGGTTTAACATGCCTTGCGAAACACGAAGGAACTGGAGATAATAGTTTTGGTCACCCATCCAACAACCGGCCTTAGCGAGTGTTACTTAGCTCACGAAGTCGCTGGAAGAGCGCTTTTAATCACTGCGCTATTAAACTCCTCTTCTTTATCCGCCATTTTCGATTTTGTCTGTATTAATATATTTTAGTAATGGCGCTAAACGGTACGGACTTTCCTTTCAATTAACCATTTAGATAATATGTATAATAATGGTCTGTTGAATATACCTGTAGGTCGTACCGAAACATCAAATATGTTCTCCAAGGCACCTCACGTTCCACGATCCCGGCGACCCTGAGTGAAAGGCACCCTGTAACGATGTATTGTGCAGCTAATTCCATTTGCTCGAGCTCGAACCAGTGCAATTTTGAGGTAATGACACGTTGGACCACCAACTGCTTCAGATAACGAAATTTAATTTTCTAAAGACTTCCTCGTGCTCGATACACTTGCTCCCTCATCTTACACTCACGAACACAGAAAGGTTTTTTAGAAACACAGAAAAATTTAGACCATTTCATGTTCAAAATCAAATCAAAAATTTGTTTATTCATGCCTGACACGATTGAAATATACTTATGAATTGTTAAGACGCCAGACTTCGAAAACCCACTTGTCCAAGGGAGAGTAGGGGAGTGCGCAGTAAGTTTTAGTCTATCATGATGGGTCGGTAACGAAGCGCTGAACCCGACGGATTCAACCTGGCTAGAATATGGCCCTCCCTCAATCACAAGTATATAATAATAACGGCCGCCACAAGTTAATGAAATCGAAGTAAATAGTGATACTTGTTTTACACACTGTAGTAGCGTAACTTTATGTTTAAATATTCAATTTAATGATAATATGCTAATTCTATGTAGGTATACAATAATAATATAATTATTAACGTTATGAAATAGGTGACCTAATTATGGTCCAAGCAACGTTTAAGCGGCTGTATTTTAGATACATGTATACGAATGACGAGGTTGTAAAACTCACGAAAGCAGTGACCACAATAAAAGACGTCGTGTACTTGTGTCAATGAATCCTTTTATACTATATGATCACGGAATATAAATTAAAGCCAATGGACAACAAGACACGTAGAAGGAGATGGAGCTCTACATAATACATAATATTTAAGTTGGCTTATGAAATCAATGTGTAATGGCGGTGACATTATGTTATTATGATAACAGTGCCACATTTTGCTTGTTTTATGTAATCTTTACATGGTACGAACTTAAATTCAAAACTGAATATGTTCAAAATCTATGTGTATACTTCTTATAGTTGCCTAATACTACACATAACACAAACTCTTAGTGACGCCTAATTGGATTAAAAATTAAACATAAATATTTAGAATGTGAGAATATGCGTTAAGAGTAGGTAATTGAAAGTTTCTGGACTATTTTAGTTCACATTTGTTGCGAGAGCTTAGTAACAATTGTCATAATGGATGTACTTAATAATTCAATTACGGTGGGTTTTTGAGGATTTCAAAATAAATACCCACCTATTAGTCCATACGGCATCAACAAAAGGCATTATAAACTTTTTGGTGATCCATTAAAATACATTCCATTGTAATAAGTAAAGAGGTTATTTTTAATATATGGCTTCAATGTTAAATACTGCGTAGGAGACAATATATACTTATGATTTTGACTAGCTGACAGATTAGCTAGATAACAATTATTATGATTCCCACAAAATTGCGACGTTGCTACCTCGCAAAGCACACGATCTTAACTAGAAGGCCGTTGTTGTGGTTCTAACTTTGAAAACTGTATCCGATTCAGTTCTTTATATGTAAGCTCTATTCATTGTGTCCGTTACGACCTAATTAACCGATTGCGAAATGCGTTTCGACTATTTTCGACGCATTCAATTGGTGCAATTAGCACGTGAACGTAAATAGGCTATTCTTTTGTGAAAATATGTCCGATCAGATTAATACTGCACACTTTATCTTAACACATTTAAGTACTGCATAAACTTAAATGTGTGAAGATTAGTGTTCGAGAATTTATAAATACAGTATCGTATTATTTAAACTATCTCAATTGATTATTCTCTTTAGTATCAGTAGGCTGGTATCATTGCATGGTGGCGGCAGAGCAGAATACAGCAAGGAACAAGCGGACTTTATTACAACCCCCAAAGGCAATTTAAGGGGTTTTATCGACCGCCGCATCTCATCGTACCCAGGGTTCCTCACACATCATTTCATCTGATGGACTCCATTGTTGGATTTTACAATAAATGGTGTCCGGTGCGTCGCCGATATTCAAGAGCTTTTCCACCGCAATGTCCTTCAGAGTCTGTGACCTTAGCTCGGCGGATCTCGTCGTTTCTGGTATGATTATGCAGGAAAACACCGAGCCTTCTCTATTATCAATTAAATGACTTTGAGCCATCTCACGAGGCTGATTGTAAGCGGCCACGTTCCGGTACCATAGATCTCATCACATGGTGGCGAGTAAGCCACCCACAGCAAAGTTCATTAGGGGGTTGTTGTCACATAAATGGTTGGCCCATGAAACCTATCCAAATCCTTGAGAATTAACTAACGAAGTCATACTGCTACTGTCAACTAAGTTATTTCACTATTAGTAATATAATAACTATCAATAGCACAAGTAACATGTACCTCGCTGTTCTAAAACAAATGAATCTAACACGTTTCAAAAATGGATGGGCGGGAATTGTGTTGAAATAGGCGCGTGTTATTTGCTAAATATCATATCCAATGTATGATTTTACTGAGTAACGTCGATGGTACGTCCCATATTTGTATCGTAACACTAGCCCAGGGCTAAATACGTCGTAACAGCGCCGTTTGGATAAGCGAAACCTAAAGGTCATCTCTTTGACCATAAATAAACACCTCACAAGACGATAGCTATGATTTATTTCACTTCAAAAGGTTAATTTCTATTGACGTCGGGGTCAGAGTGTATTTGATTACAATAAACTATTAAGAATAATCATTTACATATACGGATAGTATTGATGAGCGAGCATTTACTTGACAGTCGTATAAGCTACTCTTTCTGCCGCACTCAGAGTCGTTCATTAAATTAGTGATAATGGGTATTTTACAAATTATCATTAAAACATCTAATTGACCGTTCCTCTCAGAGTCGAAAATAATTGATTGATTAGTTATGTGACAATTTTAAGTCAGGTTAGTGCAGTGCGTGTGTAATCCAGTGTTATCGGTAAGTGCGGAATTGCCACATGCAAAAAGCCATTAAACAATATTATTAGTTACACTAGTTTTTATATCACAAAAGTATTGTTTTCCATAAGAATTAGTTACTAATATCTATTTAATATAATATTTACGTAAAAATCCATAATAATAATTTAATTTAATCAAACTTGAACGGTAAATGCCATGACTTTTTAGATTTGGCCACACCGGACCAAAAGTCATTTATTATAAAATTAAAAAGTCAATGTCAACAACAAACAAGAAATAGGTACCCCAAATAATTCCATGGAAATACCAAACAAAAACATATAAATATCAAATTATTTAGTTTGTGATCAAAATTGATCAAATAGATATTAAGCTACTGTAAGTGGAGTCAGCCTGGGAAATCATTAACATACAAAAGTCTCAACGGCACACTCAATATTGGCGAAATCATATAGGAAACGCCATAGAAAAAAGAAGAAAAAGCCACACGAACCCTATCTTCATTGAAATAATTGATTAGTACTGTGATTGTCTTGGTAAGTATTGATGATTTCTTTGTTACATGCATGGGGTTCGATAGTTCCGGGAGTGGAATGACTGAGGAATTTAATTGTAATGCATATGTGCACAGTAATTAGTATTTTCTTATATTGTTTTGTGCTTAGATTATAGAATTATCCTGTATTAAAAAGTATCTAATATTTCTTTGCAATTTGCAGTGTGATACAATAACACCATAACCTGTAAAACTGGAGTTAATCTGGAAGTGGTCCATAAAATCCACCACTTTCCCCACTGCAAGGAGCTATCCATAAGCAGTAGAGGAGGTAACATTTATTTTCCACTAATTAAACTTATGAAAGTATAACAATTTATATAAATTATCTGTAATCTATATGTAACCTATTCTTATTATCTTTAATAATTATTATTCAGGCTGCACCTTCAATTATATGTGAAGTGCAGAACCCATTTGATAATGATGGTATTGCGCTGTCCGTATAGACAATAATAAAAAAAAAACAGTATAAAATATTTGGGACAATGAGTTTGACCTAGACTTTGCTATGGGTACCTATTATATTTCATAAGGTTTTATATAAAATGGCCACTTGTTTAAAAACTTGTTAATATGAATCAAGTTTTTTTTATGTTACTTTAAGGAAAATTGTAAAACTTGGTGCAACTGGCTATTAATGTATATAGTTCAATCATAACATGCAATTAGAAAAATGATTTAAATTAATGATATTATACTTATCTTTTTTTCAGATCACATAGATATATTATCAAACAAATCTAAAGACTGACAATTACACACCAAGTCAATTTTGAATAAATATTTTATTACCTGGAGATTCAAGTTAAAAAGAAATGTGCTGCTGAAATGGAGGAAGAGAGGAGTTAAAAAGAAATTGGAACTCAAAATAAAATATTTCTTTTAAATCTACTAGTTTTATTCATAAAACAAAATAAACCCCACGCAATGAAAATGAATTAGCAGAAAAATAAAGAGATTAGGGTTATAAAAGAATTTCACTATATTATTTTAATTTTACAATTATTAGTTATATTTATTGTGACATTGCTTGATTAAATTTTGCTTTATTCTGTTTGTGTCCTCGTCGGTAAAAGGCAATTTTACAAAGTATTTCATTGTTCTTGCTTGGATAGACACTTTGGTGACAATTTGTAATACTGACTGTTGACATAATATTTATCCATATTCCATCACATCACCACCTAGTTTCTGAAATAAATATATAGACAATGACAGATATTGAAAGTACATGCATTCATACATAAATCATGCCTATATCCCGAAAGGGTAGGCAAAGGTGAATTAAACACCCACTATTCGCCAATTAAGTTGGTCCCGTGAAATACGTGGCGAGCCTATTGCCATCTATCGAGCACGTAAATCGCAGTATATTGCTAGGTTGTAGTGGATTGCTGCTACCCATTACTCATCGCTGTTTACCTTCAGTTGTCTTGTACGACACCCACGGGAGAAATGGGGATGGTAACAATTATATTCTGCTCTGTCTGAATGTAAAGTAATATTTAACTAACCTGATAAATCCCAGTTGCTAAATACCGTAATGTTATTACTTCAGGGGCATTGGCAACGGTGCTTTTTAAATCAGGTTCCAAACTTGGGAGTAAAGTATTATTTACTGCCTGGAGTGTAAATCTGTACCTTGCATGAAATTCAAGCACATAGTGAAAGTATCAGAATAGTCGCGTAAATAGAATCTAGGTTGTGATTGTCTAAACCTTCTTACGTAATCTGTAAACTCCACAACGTAATTTATTATAAATTATTATTGAAAATATCACTATGAATGCACTGAAATATAATTACAACAAAAGATAACCCTACTTTTGAAATGTCAAATAGACGTCACATAAGACCTAAGTAAGGGTCATCGGTTACTCAAAATTTAAGTTTCATTAGCGTCACTATTGACCCATTATCTGACTCTGAGAGGGAATTTTATTTTAAGTTTACTTAAATGTCATTTAATGATCATTAAGTCGACTCTGAGTGCGGCAGTTTGTCACTTTGTGATTGATAGACTACAGCGTACAGTTACCGTCGTTATTCTCAAATAATACAGATTTCCAAATAATAACTTATGTCAATAAAGCTGTTAATGGACTGTTGTAGTAAAATCGAACAGTAACTGCCACCGTTGTTCACTTCGAACAGTTTGATCTTGTATGATTGTGAGCGTGACAGCTGTCTTATTCATACGTATTTTGATCTTTCACACAAAATATCCTTTTTTATTGAGCCTGCTATCACAGGGCTCATCCTGGAGATCCTATAGCGCACGGACTATTGATAATACTTGGTATCCAAGTACATATTATATCTCTGCCTTAAATCTAAGTAACTATGTGCACAAATACGTTTAAAACCTTAAACTTTCGAGAACGCAATTAGGCATTAATGAGCAAGTGAATACTAGGTGACTTTATTGGTCCATTTTAGTTTAAAAAAGCTGGTCTTATGGCAGATAAATTCGTATGTGAATTTATTATGAAGATATTTTTATAACCAGAATCAAGAACATGCCATGTGGTGACGGCAGAGTAGAATACAATTGTCGTACAAGGCGACTAAGGATAAATCAGTGATGAATGGGCTGCAGCGTTCCTCTTATACCACCCAGCAATGCACTGCGACTTTTGTGAATGGCAATAGGCTCGCCACCTATTACATAGGACTTAACATAATTGGCGAAACGTGGGTGCTAGTTCACCTCTGCCTACCCCTTCTGGGATATAGGCGTGATTTATGTATGTATGTATGTAGAATCAAGAACAAAGATTTTGGTGGTTAGAAAAAGTTCGAAATTTATGGTCTTGATGCGGGAATCGAACCCGCGTCCACTGCTATCCGGGCAGGTGCTTAACCGCTCGACCAACCAACACACACAATCAAGAAAACAATGTCTCGTCTTCGGTCAATTTTTTCTAGATATTATGTTCAAATAACAAAAAAAAATAATAGTGAATAGTTTTCAAATATTCATCAGTCATCAAATAACTATAAAAATCAGATCATAGCATCGCTTAGACTTAAATATACTTCCTGACAAAAAAATATCAAAATCGGCCTTATCCTTAGTCACCTTGTACGACACCCACGGGAGAGATTTGGGGTGGTGACAATTGTATTCTACTCTGCCGTCACCACACGGCACATTTCAAATACAAGAGATTATCTGAATGATGTAATAGTGTCTCACTTTTTCGGCAAAAGCAAGCAACACTTTCATCGTTAACAACAGTCAATTATTTAATATAGAAAAAAAACTTAAGAATAGTTTAATCAAAAGTAAAGATCGTGAGAAAAGTATCAAAATTATGGAGCTATCTCCGCTTTCACTGTCTCACGAGAAACTTAACTAAGTAGTTAGTCGGAGTCAGCTCTGTACACGCTTTGTCCCCTGATGATGAAGTGAGAATTGATAACTATTGACAGGTATTGAGTAACTCGAAAGAAAAAGGTGGCTCCTTCTGTTGAATGCCGAACAATATCCACTCAGATGACCTTTCTCTAGAGAGTCACATTTGAATCAATTTATTAAAGAATTCACTTGGTAGATACGAGTATGTACAGTTAAAAGAATTAGGTATGCTGAAAAAATAGGGACAAGTCAAGTGTCACATAATATCAACTCTGTGAACTTTGCATACATTAAAATTAATGTATTATTAGTTTATGTCATTTAATATGCCATAACTATAAAATGAGGGAAAAGTTATAAATATTCACTGAGAAATATCAATAAAAACACGCTACCTGTTTGGAAGATGCATAGAAGTCAGTGAAATTGTTGTTATATCTGTTTAATCTTAAAAACGCAATAGGAGAAAAGGGCACAAAATGTGGTTGGCTTTTTTCTTATGTTAGATCTTAACTAATAGAGGATGAACTCGATTTATTAATACATCGCAACTCACCAAGAAATAAAGCCATTGTAACAAAAATATATTTTTAGAACTTTATAGTTATATGGTCAGGGAGCACAATAAAATACCCTAGCAACCAGCTCCGACTTTGCTATACGCGTATCGTAAAAGTCGACTGATTGGTGTGTATCAAGAAACTTATTTGAGTACCCAAATGCCATTTAAATACTTAATTATTTAAATAAATTTATTTATTGCAATCCGCCAAGACGGCTGATGGGTTGGCTGACACCAGACAGCAGGCGGCTAGCTTAAAAATTAAAACCCCGATAAGTATGGTTTGAAATGGTTTTTACAGATAATTTTCTATGCATCCATTCATTACTAGCACCTGGTATGATGGATGATATGAATTACCAGGGAAAGGATAGCTAAATGACTCTGGCCAATATGAATGGAAGAGGAAACCCTTCCATTCATATCGGCCAGCTAACCTGGACTACAGATAACCTGGGAACAGTGTAGGCAGATGATGTGATGAGTTATGTGCTGTAACTTACGCAAGCAATTAGTGACTTCTCTTTATTATTCAACGATATGTAAACTATGTATAAGAGTAACTGCAATTGTACACATTCCAATGTGACTTTACGACATCATCATACAAAATAGGCTCGTATAATCATCTCATAAAAATAATAACACCATTGTTACAAAAGGCTTCCGAGTAAAAGCTTTGAAAACCCACGCTGCGCCTACGGTAATAATGTTATTAAGTAGTTGCAAATCGTAATCCAATTGTAGTCACAATTACCAGCCGTCATTATAATGCACCTAGCTAGCCGTTTAAGCATTGTGTTTTATTGCACAATACGAATTATTATGTTCTCTCCTTGTTGGTCATTGCCTTTTTGCTGGTGTGATAGAAAATATGACTTTTATAAGTAAATTTTATATTTGAAACAGCTTAATTAGATTCATATTTATTTCAAAACGAAAGTTTTGTAACTGTTGCGTTAAAAATCACTACTTTTTAAGTAAACGAATGCGTGATTTCGTTGTTAGTTTTTTATTTTCATAATTATTAACTTAATTGAACAAACAATATCATAATACAATACACAAGACATTGAGTTCATCACTTACTCAGAGTAGATTATATTTATTTACTTTATGAATTATTTCTATATTACATCTGTACGGCTCAATTTGTTGTTATTTATGTAAACATAGTACCTACCTTACCATACCGTACGTAGCTAAAGCAAGTCGCGGACTTTTTACACTTAAATACAAAAATGCCTTAAGGTCTCAAGTCAAAAAGATTTAACATCATTTTTTGTTCTAGAAAAATAATTCAATGCCTTTTTGAGTAATCATTTGAGGATTAAAGTCATTGGCATGTGTATTTGCATTATAGCTTACTTACCAAATGTAACACAGAAATATTTTGTTTACTAGTGGTCGCCCGCGGCTTCGCTCGCGTTAATGTCGGTTGTTATAGCCTATTAGCCTTCCTCAATAAATGGACTATCCAACACAAAATTAATTTTTCAATTTGGACCAGTAGTTTCTGAGATTAGCGACAACCAATCATCCAAGCAAACAAACTCTTCAGCTTTATAATAGTAGTACAGATTGACGGCTTGGATTATATACCCTGTTTGCCATTAAGCCCTAGACAATTTCTATGGGGTCGGGTGTTATCTAACGCTGCGCAGTGAGCCGCGGGTCAATTAGGTCCATCCCGACCCGTACCGACCAAACTTGTCTTCAAACGATTCCGGGGTACTAGAGATTCTAGAGAACGCGACCTTTAGAATGCACTTCTTTATCTGAACATAGATTTGCGCAATGACTTTAGTCGACTGATGACTCTACTTTTATATCCTTCTACGAGACGTTATTCTACCAAGATTTTGGTGGTTAGAAAAATAATTTCGAAAAATTATGGTCTTGATGCGGGAATCGAACCCGCGTCCGCTGCTATCCGGGCAGGTGCCTGACCGCTCGGCCAACCAAGACACTGAGTCTTTAATGTAATTCTTTTTTTCTAACCACCAAAATCTTTGTACCAACTTTTCTAACATTTTATTTATATAATGTTGAAATTAAAATCGAATAGTTATTCTACGAAGTTTATAATAATATGAATCATCAATTGATCCAAGATAAACTGGGAACAGGCTAGGAGTATATGATGGTTAATTTTTATAGTTAAGTTATTTACTTAGTTATTTTTTATTTTAACAATTAAGTCCAGTAGAACAAGTAGAGCACAAATTATACTATGAATGATATGCGGTAAACATTGTGATATGAGTAAAATACATCTATGCCACTTCGGGAATAAATACAACCATGAATCACGCCAACCATCTGTTCAAAAATTTGACCCTATTAGGTTTCGAACCTGAAACTGATTGTCCAATAGCCAACCATCTGACCATTCGACCAAACTGGCCGTCAATATGGATTGGAATGCTGTCATACCAATCTAATCAATTTCGTCCATCGGTGTCTCTACGTGTCCTTTCCATCACTTTTCTATAACTTGTGTGTTGGATAAAATTAATGAAAAGGCAGTGGATAGTTGATAACGTCTAACCAATATGAATGGAAGAGGAAACATACAGCGTGCACCCCAGATAAACAGAGAACAGGGCAGCGAAGATTATGGGAATGATGATTAAACTTTTGGTTCTAGCGTGCAACAAGCATGATAATAATCTAATGGTGTGTCTCTTTAAGGAAAATATTTCTAAAAGGAAATGAGTTTTTAGAGAGCGACTGGTTCATGAATTAAGCGGTAAATTAACAAGTCACAACAATCGACGGATGTTCCGGTGAAATAATCTTAATTTGCGCACATACAAGACGCACACACTTATAAGAATAAATATTCTACGAAGCAAAATGCTTAACGTCTTCATAGTCCGTATATTTAAAACATCTTTAGCTGTTTAAAGTGTTCAAATTTATTCGCTCGCGTTAATGTCGATTGTTAGGTATATAGCCTATAACCTTCCTCGATAAATGGACTATCCAACACAAAAAAAAAACATTTTGAGTCAGTAGTTCCCGAAATTAGCGCATTTAACCATACAAACAAACTCTTCAGCTTTATAATATTACTAACACTAATGGTCAAAGAGACCGTTTGATCAATAATTGACAAATAAATGGTTTAATATTAGAAAAATGTTAACCGATTCTGATGAATGATTTTGATGTTAGAAAATGTTAATCCATCTATTATTTAAGTTTTAATCATGAGTTTGCGCTTCAAACTATTTTTTTTATTAATTATAACGACAGAAATAATCAATTAATAATGTTCAAATCAACTTATTATATAACGTAATAATTTTACACGAAGTGACCCTTCTTGTATAAATTAACGACACTCGTTGATTCAAACTAAAGGAGAACATTTTCCAAGATCATTAATTTTACCGGAATACTGTAGAAAAAATAATAACTACAACAGTCGTATCGAATGTAATTACAGTAATTTAAATTAGTCGCTGCACTGTTTGTAAATTATCACTTTAACAAAGTGTTACGTAGGTCGAAAAGCAACCTTAACCCCCAAAATACAGAAACGCTAGTTTGAATCCTGCTTAACATTTAAGTATGGTCAACATTAACGTTTTTCCATACAAATTCTGACCTCTAAATTTGAGTAGCGTTTCTGTATTCGGGGGTAAGTCTACTATTTTGATTAGAAGTTGATTATATCCTAAATATGTATATCATAATGATTACATTTTTTTTACCAACTATTATTTTGATTGATAAATAAAATGTTTAACTGCCGCACTCAGAGACGTCAAATAACGTTAATGAGTACACAATTCAAATCTAGTCACTATTCTTGCCGGGTCTATGGTCTAGATTTGAATAAAAAATTTTGACGTTAAATACGCATTAAAGTTAATTGACGTCTTTGAGTGCGGCAGTAAATGTTTTAACTTGTGCTTAGGTATAATTAAATACGATATGACCAACAAATTTTCTTGACCAAAATCTTTATATATGACATCTTTATTCGCCAACACTGTATTTAGTTACTTATCCAAGTTCCCATCTGTTACATAATTACGACTCCGACCTGTGACATACAGATGTTTAAAAGTTACGTGTTATTTGCGTTTTCTATGTTAGATATCAATTTCACAATCCGACTTTTACAAATGTTTCCAAAATGCAAATAAATGCAAAATTTGTTCCTTCACGAAACAACTGTGATAACGAACATACCTTTAAATTTAATTGATTATCAGATATTTTTTTCACAATGAAGGTTAAATATTAGGAAAGTGCATTTTTTATGTAACCTAGCAGCGTATATCTGCTATTTAAGATGCAATAAATTTTCAATGTCGCAGTTTTGTGCATAATTATCATTAGTTTTTTATTTCGATGTTTTCATGAAATGGTTACCTCATTTTATTTTATTCATTCTATTTTTAAAATCTAGGTAATTCAACCAAGAAGTCGTCACTGATCCAATTACATGAACGGGAAAGTGCATCGAAGAGTAATCTAATTTTCTTTTTTCGTTAATTTATTGCGTGCCAGTGAACTTTTTCTCACGCGAGTGCATCATGCGGAATAATTCAACAATCAAGCTGAGCTTACATAAGAAGCCATAGAGTATAATATCAGATCATATCTTACCTAGTATATTTATAAACATTTCATATTGTAAAATATCGCTATCGTTAATATCGGCTATACATTTATTTAGTTGGACATTGACTTTTAATTATTATATTAATATGTAAAAGTATAGAAATTAACTAATTTTTGTCAAAATATTTATTCAGTATGTAAAAATTAGAATGTTGCTGTGTAAGTCACCAATGTAAATTCTGTTCGATCTTGTTACGAAATAACAGCGGTAGTATAATGTGCATATTTAATTGCTTTCCACCAATATATGCACATGCGTCTAGGAGCGTAAAAATTTTATTTGGCATTGTGATTAGCATCAAAAAGCAACTAATCAGCTGCGATGTGAAAGGTTATGTTTTATTTGAATATTAATATGCGCTCATCTGCTACGTGAGAGAAAACATGTTAGCTTTATTACGAAAAGAAGGTTTATACGTGACAGTTTGTAAGTAAATTAGCCATAAGTTTATTGCGATATTCGGTGTTTTATTAAAAAGCTTTTTCTTGAAGTTAAGAAGTGAATTTATCAATAAACATCAAATAAAGTCAAGCATGTCTAAATGTCAAAACAAAAGCTTTGAATAGTACATCTTATAATTATTAGCTCAAGTTTTATGCAGCATCATTTTTTTAATAAATACTAAGATAGTGTGACTGTTAAAGATACTAGATAACAGCCAAATATACCTAATAATTATATATAAATATTGCAATACATAAACATATTACTATGACCAATCAGCGTTCATCACACGTGCCGTGAGGCAACGGCAGACGGAGCAGAATACAATTTTTACCACCCCCCATGTCTAGGATGTCGCACAAAGCGACTAATGGTAATCTTATACATCCTAGGAATATACTGCACTGTACGTGCCCCTTAGATGGCAATAGCTTTGCCCCCTTTGACATGGGACCTAAAATTGTTTACGAAATATAAGTGCTAATTTTCACCTCTTCCTGCCTGCTCTCCTTCAGGGATAAATAGACGTGATTTATATATTTAGTAAGATATTTCTATCGAGCTTGGGATATGTTATCAGATCTAAAAAGAAGACCCGTTAGTCATTCTTTTTCTGGTAGCACGGGATAAAATATAAATTAATAAGTATAATATCTAATTATCTTAACCAAAACCTTCAGCAGCATGGATTTGAATGTTGTTAATACAATCCATCCCAATCACTCTCTCCGATCATTGGCCTTCCGACATTTGTATCTCTTTTCTATGCATTAATAATTCATCAGTAGCACCTTTCCAGTGTGATAGATGATTATGGACGAAGGGGAGTGGATGGCTTGATGACAATCTATTAATTATATAATAATTGATGATAAACATACTTCGCAGACCCCATACAGACTTAACATGTCCCGAAGTAAATTAAAATAAATGCAACACTCTTATGATATGCATATAATTATAAAAACCGCCATCACTTATTTACCTAACTTATTCACGTTTCATTCAAAAGTATAAAGATATTATATTTCCAAGAAGGAACCAATAGGTCGTAAAAACAGTCCTAGCTATGGTGTTTTAATTAAAACTAAGTATTTAATTTACATTTATACAACAATAAAGTTGCATGATGAAGAAAAGCTTTGAATAGAAAACAAAATAATCGTTGTTCTCGTAATCTTGACTAAAATGTTTTGTTGTATTGATTGTTAGTATTGACCTTTTTATTTTTTTATATCTTATTCATGCACCTATTCCCCGATTCCATTTCCGTATTTTTTATTTCTAGCACTATCACTTTTGTATGTTTTATATGTGCAATAAAGAACATATTATTATTAAAAAGAAAACGTCCGCCTATAGACGGAAAACGTTAGCGGTATAGCACTGTGTAGTCTGGGCACTCACCGGACGCATCGTGAAGTCCTCAGGATGGTTCACACACTCGTACAGTAAGTAGACACACACCGCGGACACCGGCGCGCGCGTCGCTGTTTCCGTACACACTGCGCCTGCGCCGCTCACGACCCGCCCTGCCAAAACATCCACCGATTGTCAAACCAAACACACATAGGATGCGACAACCGCCTGTTTACAAACCAGACCCGCTGTCGCACTAAACCTGACTGTGGCGACACATCGTTTACATAGCTAATTATGTGACAGCCCCGCCATTGTAGATGACAAGATCCATAAAGAAATTTGTGAACAAAATCCGAAAAATACAATATTACGTAAGTATTTTATTTGAACATTATAATAATTTAAATGAACATTAAAATGTAAGAAAAATTATTACAATGAAAAAGAGGTCAGGAAAAATGAGGTTCCCGCATCACAACACTAATTTTTTAATTTTTTTCTGACCTTATTTTCATTGTAAATATAATGCAAGCCTAAGTAGTGAAATTAATATGACATACATACATAAATCACGCCCATATCCCCGAAGGGGTAGGCAGAGGTGAATTCTCACCCGCGTTTCGCCAATTATGTTAAGTCCCATGTAATAGGTGGCGAGTCTATTGCCATTTATCGGGCACAAAGGTCGCAGTACATTGTCAGTACGGTAGTATAAGAGGAACGCTGCTGCCCATTCCTCATCACTGATTTATCCTTAGTCGCCTTGTACGATAAATCAATGATGAGGAATGGGCAGCAGCGTTCCTCTTATACCACCTAGCAATATACTGCGACTTTGACGCCCTCCTTGGTCGAATGCTCAGATCGCTGGGTATTGGCCAAGAGGTCCCGAGTTCGAATCCTGGTAGGGGCAAACTTTGTGATGACCATAAATGTTTGTTCCCGAGTCATGGTTGTGTAAATGTTGATGTAGTATATTTTCAACATTTATATACATAATTATATTAAAAAATATGTCCGTCATCTAGTATCCATAACACAAGTGCTTAGGCTACTTACTTTGGGCTAGATGATAGGTGTGAGTGTAAAAAAAAAAATTCTATTCAGACATAATTCCAGAGCTGTATAAAATAATATCCTCTTTCTCCACTCTTTCATTTATTTCCAATAATGAATGAATAATAGAATACTTTGTGCCCGATACATGGCAATAGGCTCGCCACCTATTATGGACTTGATATAGTTGGCGAAACGTGGGTGCTAGTTCACCTCTGCCTACCCCTTCGGGGATATAGGCGTGATTTATGTATGTATGTATATAGTTTTTGATCGTCAATTAAATATTTCTACGTATTGGTGTAAAAGATACATTGACCGTAATGGAATTATACACCTTACATCACCTTTACAAAAAATTATAATATTATCAAAAACATTTGCTTTCTTTTATTTTTTACTCTATTTTAACAAAGAATAGAATAAAGAATTACGTTATAAACTTGTAAATATAAATAACAATCACATTTTACATCACTTAGGGCCGGTTTCAACGGTAGCAGATAAGTTCTGGATAGCTCATCTGACAGATTTTAAATACCCAGTACCTATACAAAATCATATTTTTTTTTATTTTGTGACTTACCTTTGTTATACAGGACATTTAGTTATATAATATACTAGGAAAATGCACATTATGAGTGCCCCTTGTGAGAAATGCACATTTTTAGGTGAGTGCACATTTTGCGAAGTGCACATTCTGCGTCAGTCCCGAATTATTAGCCAATTAAAATTATACGCTACAAAAATATCCATTTATGTAGGTAACTTTTCTGACCGTTCTGGCAATGTACACTTCAGAAATTATTTAGTAATATTACTTTTGTAGTTTTTAATAATTTTACACTTGCAATCAAACGATTTCTTCTAGACGTAACTGTCTCGATTTTTGTAAATCGTAGACTCTTTTATTAGTGTACTAAATCGTTACAGCTATACATTAGCTATATAACCATAACAAATTGAAAATACTATTTTTATAGCATTCTAAGTCATGCATTGCTATCACGACGGAGTATACAACACTAAATCTATAGATTTATAAAAATAAACTCTTGGAGTGGTAACACTGTCGTAATGGTTATTGAACTAGGTATAGCCATCTACATATTATCGAATTCATAATAGTACATTATATACCAAGGGCGATAAAACAAAGATTGACTCAGATCACACGTAATTGACTATGCGATAAATATGCGATCTGAGGCTTTCTTTTTTATCGTCCGAGGTAAGATGACAGTTTTATGTCACCCTGACCAGGAAGTGGGATTTTCCGTACGAGTGCGGGGGGGAAAAGCGGGCGGAAAAGTTCACTTTATGGTCAGGTGTGGCAGAAAAGTTTTATTTGTGTTTATTACCAGTAATGAGCGCATTTTATAATTTAAACTTCTCTCTCCTAAACTATTTTGCATTTTTATACGTAATAGAGACAAATAATGTATCATGTTTGTCATGCGGTGACGGCAGAGATGAAATTACAACTGTCACCACCCCCAAAATCTCCTGTGTCATACAAGGCGTCTATGGGTTAAGACAGCGAAGATACACACTACATATCTACTCTTACACCTACTACATATCGATATATGTACTGCTATTTAAGAATAAATTCACCTCTACATACGCCCTCGCCGTGATTTATAATATATGTTGATTTACCGCTAATATAACAAATACAGGATTCGGTTCAGTTTTTGTCATTACAAAAAAAGTGTTTTGGTCAATTAGTGTTTAAATCTAATTTGGCCAGTAGTTTGTGATCTGGTTTAAACAATTCTTAACCAAACCATGTCATAAGCACTTATTTTAATAACATCGAGAATTTTTAGCGCCCTTCTAGTTTTAAGTCTATTGCGATAATACGAAAAAAGTTACGCAAACGGTATGTCAATAATTTATATTCACTTGGGTTATTTTTCCACAATTGTTAGCATTGAGCATTGTCTTAGCTGACATTCGGACATCGGACACCTGTCAATCGTTAGTGCAACAGCCTTTGTTTACTCCCGCGTTACCTTATACATGTTGCTTCACCTGCCTACTGCAAGATTCGGCTTGAACATGATTCGTGAATTTAAAATGTCTAACTCGCAATTAGGGATTGATAGCTGTTCCTTATTGCTCGAAAAGAGCTGCTATTGATTCATAATAATAACATTAATCTTAGAGTGCAATTTGTTGTATTATCGCTAATATAACTAATTGCATAGTTTAAGCTGCAGCATTGTTTAAACTATATAGGAAAATAAACTATTAATACTGTTATAAAATAATTATTATGAATAACACCAACAATTAATGATGATGATAAAGACTGATGTCCGGCGTCAGGCGGTTATGAAAGTATTCATGCTGAGTTTCTTGCCAGTTTTTCTCAAAAACAGGTTTACGTTATCTATGTCTTGGTATTTTCCATACGGACGAAGCAGTTTTTACGTTCAATTCTGGAAACCTTACCTTAATTTAATTCAGATGTCATTCATGAATGTCTGTAATTGTGCCTAATATTAGTAAACTGCTGTAGTTCATTCATTATTACGCGAATCCAGTGTTACAGTGCCGTGTGGTGGCGGCAGCGTAGAATACAATTGTCACCACCCCAAATCTCTTCCGGGGGTCTCGTACAAGGTGACTAAGGATAAATCAGTGATGAGGAATGGGCATCAGCAGCGTTCCTCTTATACCACCTAGCAATTTACTGAGACTTTTGTGCCCAATGAATGGGAAAAGGCTCGCCACCTATTGCATGAGACCTAAAATAGTTGGCGAAACGTGGGTGCTAGTTCACCTCTGCCTATCCCCTCGGGGATATAGGCGTGGTTTATGTATATATGTAATGTTACAGTGGCCAAGGCGGCGCTCGGCTTGCCATCGCGTATTTATAAATAGTAATCAATTATTCAATCAACACTTTTAGTCAGGTGCCATGACTATATGCTGTTGTAATTAAAAAATACTATTTGTTTGTGCAGGTTAACCTTTACAACCACAGAGGTAATTAAAAATGTTTACGTATTGTTCACGAGTGGTAACCACACTAGTTAAGTAATCGTCATGAACCTAAAAATCTTTGTCAAAATTCAAATTGAATTACGGTATTTTATACTTTTACCTGTATCAGTACCTGCTTGATTTAGATACTTTATTAGATACAATAGAATCTGCGATTTAGAACTAAATCAAGTAGGAATTTAGTTCATAAATGCAGATTATATTTATGTAAAAATCACATCGAGACTTGTCGCTTACGTTTGTTTAGAAGGGCCAAAAATTTAATCATGTTTTTTTATATAAAAATGACATAATAAAAAAGGAAAACTATACGTGTCTTCATTTTCGATCTTTTTCATGTAACTTTTTAATGACTTTTTAGTGACACCACTTTCACTGTAGACCACAGGTGATCTTCACCATAACACATGATGTTTCACGCCGTTTATTCCCAAGTGGATTTATTTCGCCAGCTTATGTTAGATCCAATAAACGGCAAATCAATTTCTATATGCTGGGACTTATAACCGCAGTACAAGTAGATGATGACCAAGACACATCTGCCCATTCCTACTTATACAATTAAGAGAGAAGCGCTCTATTACAGGAGCAGGCAATCAATATAGGGAGAGATGATGGAAGAATATACGGAGGAAGGGCCATAGCCCACCACGCTGGCCCAATGCGGGTTGGTGGGTGTATTAACGACTGCAGATCCAGCCAGGACCACCGGCTTAACGTGCCTTCCGAAGCACGGAGGAACTCGCGATAGTAAATTTTTGGTCACCCATCCTATGACCGGCCTTAGCGAACTTGCTTAGTTGACGCGCAGGCCAAGCGCGCCGTGCCACTGCGCTAGCGAGCTCCTCAAACGGAGTAGGCAATACGGGTACTTTATAATGAATACTCAACGAATACTTAACCATTGGTATATTTGGTAGAATTCCATTAATACGGGTTACAGTAAAATTTTGACAGATAAATATTATCGGCAAACGAAAATAAGGTTAAGAGGTTGAAACGTCTTAACACGAACGCAATAGTTACGTTTGTACATTTCAACTCTATACTAGAGGTTATTATAAAATATATCGTTAATAAGTTGATGATTTCAAATAATACAATGCTGAATATCCGTCTTGCTACAATCTCACCGTTAATTTTCTTAAGCCTTAGCCGTGGCAGAAATGAGGGTGCTAACAATCGTATTCCACTCTGTCGTCACCACGGGCCATTTTTAATATTAACATCACAATACACCACGTGTTAAAGATATCAACGCGCTTCTCTACTGGCTTTACATATCACCTTCTTGAGAAAATATTAATTCAAAATCACTTGCCTTTACAACACTGCATGTAATTCAATAATATCGTAAAAGCGTAAATCTATTCGTTACTAGCAAACTTTATATTCTCTGCGTTGCAAAAAAAATATTACTCAACACAACCAATTGAAATGTAATAAATAAAAAGTTACAATAAAAAAAACAGTTGAATGAAATGTGGCATATTGTGTTGGGGTCAAAGCTCACCGACCGGTTTCCAATGGACTTTCTTTTCCATAACCTTAACTCGCGGGGACAGCGAATACCGGTGTTATGTCACGGCAGACGTCGCCAATACGGACGGCTTTTGATTTCGAAGTACTAATGAGTGATAATCGAACCCTAATAACAATTTTAAGATTTATTTTTCGTTAGGTACACTGAGTTTTTTTTTGTCCCACATAAAAATAAATCTTAGGTCGTCCCAAATAATATTTAACTAATTTGTCGGTTGACAATAGAAAGTGTCATAAAAATGTCATAATCTCTAAAAATAAGTAGTTCACAATTTCACCGCCTATAAAGATAATTTGGTAGCACTACCTACACTTCCCATATCCTATGTAACCATAAATTAGTATAACAAATGACGATAACGTACTGTCTGTCTTTATGCAAAAGTGTCAATGTTCTCAAATGTTTTCTCAAATTTTAATAAGCCGTTTTGATCGAATGTTGAGATGCGCTGAATGCGTATTGGTAAAAGCACCTGTTGCTGGCCTGTATAGAATGGTAGGGGCGAAAGTTTGAGTCATGAACACGGGGATTTGGTCTCTATTCTTTTTAAATAAAAAATAAAATAAATGAATTTATTAGGTATTCATGAAAAATTTTACTACTTATTTGTCTATGACACAATTAAATGTCAATATCACAATCACAATCAAATTTGCAACCGAGTATACCGCAGCAATAAATTAAAAATGTTTATCTTAGAGAAAAATTTAATTAAATAATAACTTACTTTCATGAATCGTCAAGAAAGAAAAACGCATTGTAAGCATTGTTTCGCATTCAAAATGTTTCCGTCCCTGTATGTAAATTTGATTTGTTTTAAAGTTAGGAACGGGCATGTAGAAAGTGTTTGAGGTACCCACATTTACTGGAATAGGTACTAGCTGGGATTATAAAGAATAATAAATGTAATTTTTAATGAAGTAACCGTTGTCAAATGGGCTATAGTATTTTAAAATAAGTTAGCTATTTAAAAGTTTTAAGCCGCAGTAATGCAGCTGACACATTATATTATGGGTGTATTAATCATGACTCGGTTTACATGTACAACCAGAAGCCCGTTACTCAGATAGTGAGCACGCTTAAAGATTCCACTTAGCTGTGTCTCAATCGCTATCAATCACGACGGGTGCCTTAGTATCCTAATAAAATCAACACAGACATTGACAAGTTGCTCAGATCATTATTTCTGAGTTCAAATAAAACTAGACAAATTTTATATCTAAATTTAATGTGATATAATCAATTATCGCGAAGGCAATACGTCTGTGCCTAGGAGCATTCGCAACTCGACGCCGTAGGCAGTTTGAGCTTAATTTGGAATGAACATTAAATATTTTTAGGGTATAATTATACAATATAACCTAATTAATAGCGCCGTTACACATTTAGAAATAAACGCGCAACTTAAGAAATTATTCTATCTGACCCTGGCATTTAATATACCAGTAAATCACAATACTGATGAATACTGCCTACATAATAACAATGATGGCTATCTAACTATCGACTAACGAATACATCTATATTATATTGAATAAAAATACAATAGTGACCATATGCTTCTCAATTACATTATTTCAAAATTTGCAGCATGAGTCACGAACTACCAAAAGGATGTTCAGCCTCATGTAATTGAGTTTTTGTGTAGGTAGAGACAAGTGGATGCTATCGATTTTATCAAGCCAGACTATTCAGACACACTTATTGAAATTAGCTATGTAGTAGAGATGATTACGACTATCATAAAACTGAATATCTTAGATACTTAATACACAAAACATTCTGAATTAGAAAATTATACACATTTTGATACAGGTATACAAATAATTTTGTATCATCATCATTCAATAGCATATGAATTTACATCAAAGGGTTACTTAAAGCAAGTAAACTTTACTACGTTTTGTAACCTACATACTACCTTTGAGTTATATAATGTATGAAAACTTAAGTAGTATAAATTATTAATAAGATAAAAAGCAATGCAATGCATGTTTCCCTTGAAAATACATAATATAATTAATTATCTTTTTTTTATACATAGCAGTTCTACGTTATAAATTCATAATAGTAAAATATTGATTAATCGTTAAGAAACACAATGCTATGCGTACAGCGTGTCAATGTTCTTTTGTGCCACTTTAACAAACCATCAGGGGGCCTACCGCCTAACTCGATTGCTAATGATAGCGATATTGCAATGCACTGCTTACGGCTATAGCTGCCATCCTGAATTTTTAGGCGGCACGGATTTTGTGCCAAATTCATACAAAATCATTCGTTCAAAGCTATCGCTAATAGTTTAGGTACATTTAGAGCGAAATGACAGCATGACGTCATAAACTATGGCTTTTGCATTAGCAATCGAGTTAGGCGGTAGGCCCCCAGGTGTGTTGTCTGACTAGGAAAAACGACACGACTCGCCTCCAAGACATAATGTATCAAATCCAAGCCGCAAATGTCAATTTTTACTGCTTTATCCGTTATTGCGTCATAATGCGATGCTTTCTACTGATTCGTCATTTACATATATACGCACTTTACTGTTTTCTCTACGAATTTCACCGTCCTTGGGCTGGGCCTGAGTCCGCCGCGGGTCGCTAATGAAGTGTTTAGTTATCATAAGCGATAACCAAACAAATCATTAACGGTTGTTTTGACGTAATGTCGGCACTCCCTCCCTAATAATGTCTTATCCTCTAATGTATGTCCTTATAGCTTGAGCTAGCGCATAGCAATTAAAACAAATTAAGGGAAATTGATGCACCCACCAAATTAGACTTGATTGAAATTTGGGTAAATTGAAGCACCCTCTAAATTGATGTTGTCTTTAATTACTTACATATTTTGGTTTATTGCCAATTTGATCTTTAATCACAAATTGAACTATATAGTTTACTTTTTACCATTTAGTCGCTGTTGCTGTGATACCTAATCTTGCCTATAGACCACAGTAAGATCGAAATATGGCAAATAAATATCTCGTTCATTAATTGAATTGTCTGAATACTTTGCTGAAAGCTAGTCTTGGACTATTTGTGTGCTTTAAAAGCACACAACGAACTACAGCGTGTTGTTAAACTGTTCCCAATGTTTAATACTTAAGTATATTTAAGTATACTTTTAAAGTACCTATACTTAAGTATACTTTGCTGAAAGCTAGTCCAAGGTGCTTTAAAAGCACACAAAGAACTACAGCGTGTTGTAAAACTGTTCCCAATGTTTAATACAGGGGGATTGATTACCATAAATTCAAGTAATCCAATAGCGATGCGTCGGTTGCGCAAGCGCACAACGGTATAACCTAACGGAATGTCTTGTGCAAGCTCTGCGACTGTGTGACCACAGTTCAAGGACGTCATTATTAATTGTACAGGTTAATAAATGTATTTTCCTCTACATTTCTATTATTTTTAAACAAGTAACTAATGATATGTGTAAACATTGGTATTTAGGCATCCCAGTGGATGTGGTAATACGTTAAACAATTATAGCGTACTTTAAAATAAGTTGTTCGTTTTGAAACCGTTATCAAATAGGACACATAAAAAATCTGGTTTTTCTTATGTGTCCTATTTGATAGACAATCTTGGCGTATTTTTTGGAAATATACACTGAAAATAGTATGTCAGAGTATACAATTGTATAATCACTCGTGGACAACACAATAATATCCTCCTCCCTATCAAGAGATGCGTAATTTATTTATGAATGATAGAAAACAAATAAATAATGCATGTATATACTAACAAACACACAATTAGTGTAGATTACACTTTAAATCACAGTATAACCCGAATGCCTAACATATTATAGTAGTTTGTTTATTTTACATAACTGTATTTCCATAAATTAATGCCAAGTAGGACAAGCCAATACTTTTAGCTCGAGGAACTCTATGGTCCCAGTGGTTAGCGTGCTCGGCCTATTGCGTAAACTAAGCAATGTTTGTTAAGGACGGTCATTGCATTGGTGACCAAATAGTAGATTATATACCAAGGGCTATAAAACAAATAATGCCTCAGATCTCAAGTTTTTGATAAAAATTAGATCTGAGGCTTTCTTTTCGAGGTAAGATCATAGTTTTATGCCACACCCTGACCAGGAAGTGGGTTTTTCCGTGCGTATAGCGGGCGGAAAACTTTACTTTATAGGCAGGTGTGACATAAAATATATTATCTCGAGCTCCGTCCGTGCTTAGGAATGCACTGTAGCCTGTATTCCTGGCTGCATTTGCAGTCGTTAATACCCAGCAATCCGCACAGGGCCAGTGTGGTGGGTTATGATCCACTCTGTCTATATCCTTCTATACATATGGTAGACCCTATAGCAGAGCAGAGCAGCATTCCCGAGCAGTATGCAGGATGATGATGAACACGACGAAGACAGGCAAGAGTATTTGTCACACATGACAAGAAAGAAAAAACACTGTACCCGAGAGTTGAAGATGCTAGCTAGGGGTACTCAATTCACAATGTAATAGAGTTAACCTTTGGTGAAAAAATCGTTCGTAACGATTAAATAACGTGAAGACCCCAACAGATTATATTTGACAATGTTTTCATTGGTTGCCTACGTGTAAATAAAATAAAAAGGGTAATATATGAACTCAACTCACTTGGCCACCTTATTTTGAAAATTCTGGTTAACTGGTTATGGGGCAGGAGTAAGTTAATATAAATTATGTGTAGAAATTCAATCACTTGTTCAGTGTTTGGCTCGTTTGGTGTGTGATTCTAAATATAATTCTAGTTCTGAAAATCTCAATCTCAATAACGTGCTTTTTTAAATAGGTTTAACGTTCCTTGAAACTAGTCCTTTTGGAACTTTCTTCAATACATTTTCGTTTACTTTTCTTAATTTTGAATGAATGATAAAATGAATGAATAAATTAATGCATGAAATGAATGAATGAATTTAATGGGTGAAATGAATTTTACATTAAAAAAAATGTGTGAAACACACATGAGTGCTTAGCGCGAGTCGAATGGTAACAGAGTTCATGACGGTGACCGATGAGGTGGTGAAAACCACTATAAAATTCTCAACTTCAAACACAACACTTTTATTTCAATGATTCTTCATAATTGAACATCAACACGGATCCTTATGCATCAAAATAACACCACTTTTACTACACAAAGTCCACTCTGAAACAATTTTTGAATGATTGAAATAAAAATTTGACTGACGCCATTGAAAGCCCGCCAAGCACTCTAATAACGTGCTTTTAGCAGGTGTGTTGCTATTCTAAAAATTCGATCGTGAAATAGAGTCATGTTCTTAGGCATCACGAAATGAAACAATTAAAATAATGATAGTGTAATTATAATAGATCAGAGTACGTTTTTACATTTTGTGGTTTCCACTCTAAAGTCAAGTATTGTACAATATTTGGTACCTACATAGTTACATTTGTGGAATTATAATTATCCTTAAACTTTAGGTGACTACAACTTTATTTCTAAACGTTACTTGCCAATTTTACTATTATATAATTTATATTTACAAAACATATTATGTACTTACTACAAATAATAAGCCAATGCATTGTCTCTAGTAAGTTGGCACTATTTATACCTACTAAATTACATATTGAAACTATTTATATCCTATTTAGGTAGGTATATTAACTATCTAATAAAATAATATACTTACCTAAATATGATATCTCAAAACTTTATATAGTGATAATTTTGTGAATTATTTAAAGTTCAAATTGGACATTTGTTTGATTCATCAAAATAGTTCGATTAACATTCAAATATAAGTTAATGGAAAAGTTTTTTTTAATTAGTTCTGAGATGTGGTCAATTGTTGGGAGCTTGAGATATTAAAGAGAGCTGAGATGAGTTCCAAAAATTAATTATTAAGTTTCTCCATCCGTAATATTGCTACTATATTTGCCGTTGTTTCAACCTCAGAATATAAGTACAGACCTATATAAAATATTATTAACTGGTTACCCTTTTATAATTTATAGAGTTATTAGTTATCTTAAAACAATAGTTTAATTAAATTAAATGATAATATGAGCCTTTGGTTATTAAAACTGAAGGTTGATAAAAATATCTCTGGGGAATATGACCGTCTGGTTCGTGTTCGTAAGTATAGTGGTGAGAATAAAATATTCAAACGAAGTAAAATCTCAGAAGATTATCGGAATATCTTGACCATAAATCTGTCCCATCAGAAACGCAGTTTATAAAGGAACCAGTATAGTACAAGTATATGAATATCAAGCGTAAAATATTGCAGCCACATTTTTTTTATAATTAGTGTCAGGATTTGAACCGAGGACTTTTACGTCAGCAACCACCGCGTCGGAACAAGGACCGTACTGGCCGACATAGTTATTTGAGTGACATGACATTTAAATACTTTATCTAGATCAAGTCGAGCACGACTCGTGGTCTGACCTGTCTTGGATTGTCAAAGTAGCTCTAACCTCTTCTATTCTGTGCCTAGCCTAGCCTAGCTAGCCTAAAAGCTCGTGTCCAAATTCATCTTACTCACGAGCCTACCATATTTCTAAGGCTCTAAAATCTTTGCAATTCATACATACAAAAGTCACGACTCAGAACATCTTTTTATCAATTGCCTGATGTGTTACACTTTTCAAATGTGGCTACGTATACTGTACATATAATACGTATACTACAAATACTGTATATCTTGTAGGCTGTCGATGACGTTATTCATAATTGAAGTCCAAGATCAAGAGGAAACTGTTGATAAATAAAGTATTGTACACCTACACTACAATCATCACCTAAAGCTATAATTCATATAATGTAAATATTTATAAAGATATAAATTATACGTATTACATAAATATAAATGCAACCATGACAAGAAAACAAAAGTCAGTGTTATCAGTTATCACACACACATTTATACCATCCCAGGAATCCAAGTGCCGTGTGATGACGGCAGAGTAGAATACAATTGTTACCACCCCAAATCTCTCCCGTAGGTGTCGTACAAGGCGAATAAGGATAAATCAGTGATGAGAAATGGGCAGCAGCGTTCCTCTTATACCAACTAGCAATAGCAATGTACTGCGACTTTTGTGCTCTATAAATGGCAATAGGTTCGCCACCTATTACATGGGACCTAACATAATTGGCGAAACGTGGGTGCTATTTCTCCTCTGCCTACCCCTTCGGGGATATAGGCGTGATTTATGTATGTATGTATGTAGGAATCCAATGGCGTGTACTTCTGGGCGCCTAGCGAAGTGGCAAACGGTACTTGTTGTTTTCTCTGTAATACGTCAGTTTCAAACATTTATGTGTGTATAGATTCGCCCCTTGGCTAATCTTTCAGAGAGCCTAACCAAGTGGCTCTATCTATTCGAACACTTATAAAAAAAATAATGAAACTGACTTATTGTTTTCTGTGAAATACGTCAGTTTCATACATTTTGTATTCTATGCGTTCGAACATATTTGGCTTAGCCGTCTTGGCGGACTGTTGCGTATGATCTACTGTGCAAGAGGGAGGACGTAGAGGAGCTGAGCGAGGTTGCTGCGTGCGTAGCGGCCACGCTGCGGCGCCCCGTGGCCCGGCCGGCCCCACAGCGAATCCCACGTCTCGTGATGCCGGCGCACGCTCTCGGCTGAATCTCGGCGTTTTTCCTACAAAATGTTAATTGCCTTATCATAAGGTTACACCGGCTTGGATTATTGTACCGAAGTAGAACGTTTCAAGCAGTGAACACCAGTGAGTAATACAGGTTGGATTTTTTATAACCGTCTGGACCTAGGGGAAAAGTGTTCTAAATACAGAAGATAGAAAATTTTACTCTAAGGAAACATTTTTCTATTTTAAAAAAGAAGGTAAACTGCATTCAGATGTTTTACGGATGGCAAGCGTATTTGCTTGCCACTCGGTTAAAATCCGATAAAACAACAGCCTATATTAAATGTATAATGGTCATCCGTAATTATTTCTAACAAACATGCTGAATTAAAGGAAAACCATAAAATCCAAACCTAGTTTAATTGAATGATACCTAAAACTAACATCTCTCTTTACGGCAGGCGTGTCCCGAGAGAGTCCCGCTACCGTACATAGTATAGCAAAGTGCATAGCGATGATTGTTTCCATATAACACATATGACCTCATTTAATACCATAAGAAACGTGTAAAATAGCAAGTTTATAGAAGCACCCGGCAAAAATCACCTCAATCTGTTCATTCTTCACTTGCATCTGTTGCTTCAAATCTCTCAAGTACTGTACGTCAATTTCTCTCCATCTGAAAAGAACAATCATTCGCTACGTCAGATCGCAAATTTGCTAATCTACTTACAGAATCTGACATTTGTATCAATCCTTTTATGCTAATGTTAAGCATGTCGGCAGTCTAGTATAAGCTGTGATAAATGGCCTTTGTTACAAAACGATTTATAGAAATTACTTCAATTCTGACTTGTCGATGGTTGATAGGTAATACTCAGAAGGGTATTAAAAAGGTCGGCCGGTTCAAACGCATCTATCTTCACCTGAACTCTAAGCATAACTAAATGGATATATCGACGCTCATCTCACCTCATAGATCGCTATCAGTTGGTCAGTGGCTATTGCAGAGATAATGAATACCGTAAATCACCATATATTACGAGTATAGAAAGCCGTGACGCAATAGTCAAATAACATGAATGACGGTCGTGACCGCTATGGTCAATGATAACCTGCCATTACCACGTTCGAAGTGACAAAAAAAATTAAGTGATTTCGTACAAAGATGTTTGCAGTTAGAGAAATTAGTTGCGTCTAGCTAATTAACTAGGTTTGAACTACACATATTTTAGTATAATACCTAATTGTGCGTATGACAAGCGAAATCAGCAAAATAACATTCTACAACATCATGATTGAAATGTAGCTTTCTATATTAGTACGGGCATAATGCTCATTCGCTCGGCTCGTTTTGACAATAAAACATCATTGAAAATCTAATTGTGACAACATAGACAAGATCAAATACTAAGTAGCATCAGTGTGAAGAAAACGTTTTTCAAATGTAACAAACGGTTACTAGTTACGGTGAATAGCTCGTCAATTGCGTTACACAACACATTAACATTAATTTCTTCTTTATAGCGGACTAAGCGTTGGTACAGGCTACACTAATGCCTTTGATGTTTGACACGTATTGTAATTGGATATGAGATTGTAAGGGCGGTTTCAAGTAGGTGGTTAACTAGTAAAAAAATCAGAGAACGGGTCAAAAAGTATGCTCTATTAACATACAAATAATATGCGGGATTACATGATCCAAAATAGGTATGGACTACTAATTTCAAATAATATGTAATATAATCTTTAAAATAAAAATTGCTACAAATTGTGATGTTCAAAAAAATGTGTTATACTCATAATATGAATATTAAAAAAGTTGACGGCATTTGTTATGCAAAGTAGGAACGGTTTTTGAAGGTTTATTATTGATTTTATGCTAGCTACTTTTCAACTGAACTTACTGGCAACACTGATCCGGGGGTCTCGTGACGTCACTGGACGGTAAGGTGCGTGCGCCGACGCGCCGTCTTCTTGCAAGCAAGGGTACCAGTTCCACTCCACCAGTGACCCTGAGTATTGTCGTTTCTGGCGTGAGTTTTTTGTCCACTCCATTGAGTGCTTGCTCGGTACGTATGTCTACTGAGGTGCCGTCGGAGTCATCATCAGGAATGACTTTCCGAATCCTATCGCCGTTAGATAATCTCTTAACGAACTTATTTTTCCTTGGGCTTCGTTTCCTGTTGTTTCCGTTTAAGCTACCGTTGACTTTTTCTTCTTTGCTGTCACCGTGTTTAGGGCTCTCAGCAGTCGCACTGTTCGTTTGGCTTATGTTAGGTAATTTTTCGACATTCGGAGGCTTTAGGTTTTCCTTTTGCGAGTCGAGGTCCTTAGTATCGTCGTCTCTCTTTACTTTAGGCAAAGTTAGCGAAGATCTTTTATAGAGTTTTTGGTCCCCTTTTAATTTATTGAAAATTTCATTATCTGTCCAACCCTGGAACATTCAATTCATTTATGTTTATAAACCTTGACAAGTATGGCATAAACTTAGAAGAATAAAGTTTAAAACATCGACTCAAAGAAGACTAAATTAATTAAAAATTAAATCGTTATAGATACGATTTATGAATATAGAAAGTTATCAGGGATTCACGAAACACGAAATGTCTAATTTAAATAAATTAATTCAATGCAAAAATTATAACTCATTATCTCTCAGCCATACGATGGTTCGTTGGTATCTATATGCCATCGTTCTTTAAAGGCGTTGCGATATTTATACTATTGTTAATATACAACTTAATTAAAATTATACGAATATAATAAATACTTTATTATTTAAAGTGTTTACCATAGACTTGGAGAAATTTAAGCCAATATTTCGGGGATTCCTCCAAATGGCTCCTCCTGGACCTGGCTTGCCCCATGGCCCAACCATAGTATGCTAAAACATTAACATGACAACTATTAATACCATACTGGATGGTTGAAAAGGATTTGCATTTGTGTGGAAAAGTAAATTTGTTACCATTTTCTTTTCGTAGTCTAAAGTTTCCTTAATTTCATCTTTTACCGCCTTCTTTCTTTTGTCAACCATGTCATCTAAAACAATTGCAACAGAACAGGTGAAATGTCAATAGACTTGTCTAATTTCTAATAAATTAGTGCTTGACATACTAAATATCCATAATTCGCCGCACCTAGTAAAATAAGGAAAGCTTTCTTTTTATTATTATTCATGACGCTTCTAAGACAGACGGACTTCCTACGAGGTCTTTTGTAGATGCCTTATGGCAAGATGTCACGGACCATTGCGTTACGTTACGTGAAATAACAATCTTAGATATTGCGTATATAATTATACATACATACATAAATCACGCCTATATCCCCCAAGGGGTAGGCAGAGATGAACTAGGACCCACGTTTCGCCAATTATGTTAGGTCCCATGTAATAGCAGGCGAGCCTATTGCCAATTATCGGGCACAAAAGTATATAATTATAATTTCATTTAATGTAGATTAACAAAAAATATTAATTAGGCCGGACATTTTTAATATAATATATATTAGGGTCGATTCTGACAATGGTTCTCCAAGCCTAAGATTAATTTGATAACAGTGTTTCTCTTTCATTCTCAATACGGAATGAAGAAGAGAGACTATTGTCGCTGCGGGCCTTTATTCATCGCCGTCTTAACCCTTAGTTGAGTTAGTTGTATATACGACACCCACGGGAGAGATTGGAGGTGGTGATAATTGTATTCTGCTTTGCCGTCACCACACACCAAATAACGTGCAATTTCAATTAGGTAACAAACAAAATGAGGAGCTCGCTAGCGCAGTGGCACAGCGCGCTTGGCCTGCGATTGCGTAAACTAAGCAATTTCCCTAAGGCCGGTCATTGGATGGGTGACCAAAAATATATTATCACAAGCTCCTCCGTGCTTCGGAAGGCACTTTAAACTGTTGGTTCCGGCTGCATCTGCAGTCTTTAAAACCCACCAACCCGCACTGGGCCAGCGTGGTGGGTTATGGCTCCATCTCCCTATATTCTTCCATCCATAGGAAAGGCCCGTGCCCCAGCAGTGGGGACATTAAAGGGCTGATGATAATGATGATGAACAAAAAAATAGAAAAAAATACATAGCTCAATTATGTTCCTACTAATAAAATATACATACATACATAAATCACGCCTATATCCCCGAAGGGGTAGGCAGAGGTGAACTAGCATCCACGTTTCGCCAGTTATGATAGGTCCCATGTAATAGGTGGCGAGCCTATTGTCATTTATCGGGTACAAAAGTCGCAGTAGGTACATTGCTAGGTGGTACAAGAGGAACGCTGCTGCCCATTCCTCGTGACTGATTTATCCTTAGTCGCTTTGTACGACACCCACGGGAGAGATTTGGGGTAGTGACAATTGTATTCTACTCTGCTGTCACCACACACACGGCCATAATAAAATATGATAGGTAAAAATTCTCAAAAATGCAAAATTGCCACACTACCTAATATCTGTCTATAGCTTTGTTGCTGGTCCGAGGTCTGCTTGTACCGTATGTCGTTATCCACGCTCTGGCGCAGGTTGTTGGCGAAGCAGAGTTGCGGGTCCTCGCGCAGCCGCACCGGCGTCTGCCGGCGCCGGCGCGTCTTCGCCGTCGCGAACTTTAGATAGCCCTCGTGTTGAGATGCTCCCTATAAACACATACACAACAAACCCCGTTTGGGGGCCTTCCCATTGATTCTTCGACGTGTACCGGTCGACCGACGCTTTTTGTATGGAGCAACTCAACCAGCCGCACGTGGAACAAATGAAAGCTACTATGGTCGCGTTCGCATGCAACCTGCGACACGCCGAAGAATGAAAGGGACCTAATACACTGCTTAACTACGTCTAAATATATTTTTTATGTACACCTATTTCATATTCTATCAGCCTTTATTTATTCTTATAATCTGACATATTCTTTGCAGTTTTTCAATGATGTCATCCGTCCTAACATTGAATATATTGCATAGAAATCGTCAGTTTTTTATGATCGCCGATACAACTTGAAGTAAAAAAAATATCCTTAAGTTGATGAGTCCACATTACCTATTTTATAATAATATGAATCATGTGCCTGTACTTTATAAAATAAATAAATAAACCCAGCCTGTTTAATCCCGAAGGGCCAGGTAGAGGTAAATTTACACCAACGTTTCGCCAATTATGCCAGTTCACGTGAAATAGGGCCGAGCCTATTGCCATCTATCAGACATGTATCTATTGTACAGAGTGCCCTACATGGCACCTCTATACATTAGATATAACAAAAAAATATATTTATTTATGCCAAATAAATAAATAAAATGATATAATGAAGAATGATTGTTTAAATGATGACGACTTGAATAGCCCCTTGGATCTTGCCCATAATTACCCAAGTGTATTGACTCGCCCCTTTTACAATTAGAAGCCTTAACTTGCCCCCGATTGTTATCAAGTTAAAAGTGCTGTCAGCACTCTAAGTTTAAAATAACCAAAAGTAAAAACAATAATTAACCACAGTCCATCCTTGAGAGTTATGGAGCAACCAGCAATGACTCTACCTAAGTCAATTTTAAAGTTTAACTTCTTTTTTACAGCTGTGACTTTTTGACACAATTATCAAACTATAATATGAAACATTTTATAATTCTAAACCTGTTTTTTTTATATTTTAAATGTCAATGTTGTTTCGAAATTTTTTCGCCATTTTATGTGCGAAACCGACCTTAGTCAACCGCCCATGTTATAAACTCCAATTCGCCTCTAGGCCCATATTGCATCTGACTATCAGTATCATATTTTTGGTGCAGTTTCGTAAGTAGGTTAATCTAGAAAATAATCGTTCTATAAAATCACACATCAATACGTCTAGTCGCTCTACCAAATTTAGTAGCAAACTATAATTAATGACACAATTTATTACCTACATTTATATGAATTCAATGCATATATCATGATAAAATTAAAAACTGCATTGCGTGTCCATGCAATGAAATTAATTAATCAATGTTGATATGTAAAGATAAATAAATAAAATGTAACTTATTTTGACTTAAAACAAAAGACACTTTAGTTATTACAATGACCATTAATAATCACAATGACCATTAATGGGCAATAAAGGTAAATATCTATGTGTAGAATCATTTATAATTTAAAGGGACGAAATCATCATAATCCTACCTACCATATGGGTGACAGAATATAGGGAGAATGGGCCATAACCCACCACGCTGGCTCAGTGCGAATTGATGCGTATTAATGACCGCAGATGCTATTCGCGCGAGAAGCTCGAGATAGTATAGTTTTGGTCACACGTCCAATAACCGGCCTTAGCGAAAAATCTTTACTCAAGAGACGTCAAATATCGTTAACGAGTACTTAAAGTCAAAAAATGACAATTCAAAACAAGTCGCTATTCTTGCCGGGTCTATGGTCTAGATTTGAATGAAATTTTTTGACATTAAGTACTCATTAAAGTTAATTGACGTCTCTGAGGACGGCAGTGAGTGTTTGTAGTAGCAGATGGAAATTTAAGTGTTTACCTGTCACCTTGATTAAATGGAAACAATTTTATACACGAGTGTCCGTTTTAGACAGTATCTAACCGGTGCTTTGGGTACTAACTTGTAACTTAAAGTAACTTGGTAGCACAGGCATCAATACACTCTCATTTTGCTTTTTGGAATAGATACTATATAATTCCAACACCAATTTCGAATTAAAAGATGCGGTACTCATGTAACGTACTGGACAAAACAAAAGAGAGCTCTCCCATGTCGCATTGATTGCACGCCGCATCGACCAGCGTTTACACAATTTAATAAGAAATTAAACATCCGTTATGTGGAGAATGTTATATAAACTCTGTCCTTAGTGAGACCAGGGCAAATGCGGTGTTTTCTTCGTGTTGCGTCATAACGTTCACGACCAATGTGTTGGTCGCAGTGACTCAAATTGCCTTTAACTCAAACAACTTTATAGTGTTTCGTTTCCATTTCAGTATTTTGCAAAACGTCTCCAAAAATTACTTGGCACATTAAAACAAGAAATAATAGGAAATAAATTAACACAACACAATCAACAAAACATACAATGAAATGTAATTATTTGATTACGCAATAACTCTACCGTCTGACCCGAAGTAGTAAGGACAGGTGCGCCAGTTCTTAGGTCTGCGTGTCACAAGACGCGAACTTAACAAAATTCGGCAGGGTCGACGATTGAAATAACAGCAATTAAGAGGAAACACAACGACCATTTTTCCATACAAACGTAGCACCCTGTTTCCTCCCTGGATAATGCCAGTAGAATAATATAATTTTTGTCGAATTTATATGGCCACTATTAGCATGTCCTTATGATTTCCTTTTTTAAAAGATATCAACGTTCAAAAACCTTAAAAAATGGCCTGAATTTCCACTATGTTTAAACATCCAGAAAACAAAATTGAATATATTATATAAAAAAATGAAGCGTACGACACACAGCTCAAGCCTTTTATTAAATTTTGATGAAAAATGTTCTTAAATCGGTTAAGTTTTGGAGGAAGAATCAGGGTACTACGAAACGCAGATTTTTTGTAAAGTCTATTGCCGTCGTCCTAACCCCCGCAGAACGCGATTAAGAGACAACTGTAGCCGTGGTGTTTCCTCTTAATGATGACGCCTGCGGCGAATGATTTATTAAAAACAAGCCCAAAACTATTACTTATTTGCAAACGATTCTAATTCTAAATTTGTGTATACCCTCAGCTGGTCTTCAGGAAAGATGCCAGTTGATCGCATGTTAGTGAAGCGAATGCCGCGCGCGTTGGGTGCGCCGCCGCCGGCGCGGCCCCATGGCTCGTACGACGCCAGATCTTCCCTGGCCTGTAAGACGTGAAAGATGGGTACAATATGTGGAAGTGATGAAGACATGAAAATTTCAGAACAACGTTTGCCGTACAAGGCAAACGAAGAGTGGTCTACAACGCAATCGATGACCAGACTACCGCAGCAAGGAAATAGAGCTTCATTACTCTCTAATAAACTCTACTCATAAAGTAATTAAGAAACTGTATATTATATTATTTCCAAACTGCACCATATCGTATATTGTTGTTATAATTTTCACAACAGTAAATTGGACTAAATTGTAATTGTTATTTAACTACAACTTAACTTACAATTTTCTCGGTTATTACAACACTTTTCATTATGTTAAATATTTTTAAAGAATCCCAACAGCTAAACATAGTATAAATTGGAAAATTATAGTTATTTTTCAACAGAGCGTCATTGATTAAGAATTTCGTACATGAACCTTTATTTCAAATTAGATTGACCACATTCAATTAATTAAGTATTATAGTTATAGTTACAGTGATTGGGTTTGAAGAATTTGTAATTGCTAAGCTAATTTTTATGCTGACTGTCCATATAAACTATCCAATAACGTTCCGAATACTTCCATATCGCAGCGATTCGTAAACTGACATTAATGTCAAAATAAAAATCGTTTTACTGTTGGTGGGGCCAAGACAGCTTAACAGAGGACAGGTTGACTCTTAATTGTGTTACATCCAGCCTTTACCGTGTCTATCCTCATGTTCCAAGATTGACACAACACGTGTGCGTCATCGGTTTCACTCGTCTCGTAATCTAACCGTCATCGTCACTTGTTCTGCAAACGATCGTTTGCACCCACGCAACTTTGTGACGGTTTTTTTCTTCTTATGACCATGTCTCGCAATTATCGTACAAATCAGCTAACAGCTGGGTACCCATAGTTAAGTAAGCTATGATTATTATAATGTTACAAGTGGTTGCGAGGCGTAAAAAGTGTTAACATGTCATTATATCTTTCGCAGTGGTGAGTGTGAAAAATAGTAAATGATGTAGCATTTAGATCAAATCCATCTTTTAAAAGGAGTTTATTTCTGAAAACGCAGGCAGCATTGACACTTATATTTCAACAGCTATGTTATATCTTATGACATATATGATAGGGCCTAGGCTATTGGTACCTGGCCCAATAATCACATTATTGCTAGGTCATCACCATCACCGGCCCTTTAATGTCCCCACTGCTGGAGCACGGGCCTTCCCTATGGATGGAAGAATATAGGAAGATTAGGCCATAACCCATCACGCTGGCCCATTGCGGGTTGGTGGGTATTAACGACTGCAGATGCAGCCGGGACCACCGGAGCTCCGAAGCACGGAGGAACTCGCGATAGTAAATTTTTGGTCACCTATCCTATGACCGGCCTTAGCGTACTTGCTTAGTTTACGCAATCGCAGGCCAAGCGCGCCGTGCCACTGCGCTAGCGAGCTCCTCCGCTAGCGAGCTCCTCGCTCCTCGCTATTGCTAGGTGTAGTACCAATAATGCTGCTGCCCATTCCTCATAATATTTAGAACCTTAATTATTGGCCTTAAGTGAACCCCGAATAGGATTAAAATGGGGGCTGATGACAATTGTATTCTGCTCTACCATCACCACATGATATTGAGACAATTAATGAAGCGCCAATATTTAAGAGTTACTCTTAAAATTTTCGCTTCAATAATTTGGATCAAGTTTCAGACGTTTCCTCAGCTTTATAGAGTATTTATTATGTTTATGTGACGTCATACCAAAAGTTAATTGAATTTAAAACTGGAAAAAAACCTGTATACCGCAACGGTCTTATTTAAGTGACAAATGATTTCGTCCACTTTACGCCGTTGACGTTTTTATTTAACTGTTGCATGTGATAGCACAATTTTACATAAATATGTCATACATAACTCAAATCTTTTTGGTGTTTTTTGTATTAAAAACAATGCTTGTATCAGCTCTATATTACTCCTACGAACAATGACAGTTTAATAATGCAAAGTCCCATTAGTTTCGTTCACTCGGCTAATGCCTGGCGACTGAAATAATTATCCGTCCATCAACGAAATACCAAGACCTTTCATATTGTATATCTGACAAGCGGCAAGCGATTACATGCATTTTTAATACAATCTGCGTTACTGCTGATTTATGTAGTACAATTTGCAATAGACCACACGGAATCTCGACTAGGAAGTATTCCGCAAAAATAGCTTTAATCAAAAAGTTCATACGCAGAACTCTTTTTTAATAATATAGATACATATTTATAGGTCTTAAATCGTTAAACGATCGATAAGTATGTAGATGTGATTTTGTATGTATTTATGTTACTTGCCCCTTGTGTTGATAGTAGAGCGGCATACAATTTTCATCACCCCATCTCTCCTGTGGGTACAAGGCGACTATGGGTAAAGAAAGCGATGATTAATGGGCAGCAGCATTCCTCTTATATACACCTATAAATATACTGCGATTTATTTGCCAGATCGTTGGCAATAGGCTCGCCTCGCCACCTATTACATGGGACCTAACTTAATTAGCGAAAAGTGGGTGTTAACTATTCGATTTTAATTTTAACATTATATAAATGTTAGAAAAATTAGTACAAAGATTTTGGGGTTAGAAAAAGAATTTCGAAAAATTATGATCTTGAGGCGGGAATCGAACCCGCGTTCTTTTTCTAACCCCAAAATCTTTGTAGTGGGTGTTAAATTCATCTCTGCCTACCCTTTCGGGAATATAGGGGTGACTTACGTATGTATGTATGTTTATGTTACCTGTTTCTGTTGCTCGACCCTCTCCTTAGCCCTTTGTTCGCGGCGGTCGCGAGCAAGTCGTTCGCCCTCCGCTCGGGTCTGCTCGGCGCGCCGACGCTCGCGTGCACGCCGACGTGCTGAACCCGACGAGGGAGCACTTAGTCGCCTTGTAATAAAGTTCATTTTGATATAAATCAGTCACCGCTTACACAAATGAGTAACAGTTTACTCAAATTCCCCTGATGGAAAGCGAATCGAAAGTATTAATAGATTTTATTGTATGACGATCAATCGAATCACAATTAGATATTCAGTTAGTAATTTATAAATAGACGGACTTAGGTACAGGATTTCACATATACATAAAACATGCATAATATCCCCGAAAGGAACGGCGGAGTTGTAAAAGCACCCTTTCCTTGGATTAGATTAGGATTTATGCAATATGGAGCGCGCCTATTACTATCTACCGAATGTACTGGTAATGGTATATACATATTATAGATGTTTTCTACACTCGGAACCGCTGAATACCTTGAAATACTTCAAACAGTCAGTCGCCTCTTACGACACAATCAAAAAACATCAAATTCGAATAAAAAATTGGGATGATTGTTACCAATTGTCAATTTTGTTCTGCCGACACCTTATGGCGTGTAAATAATATAGATTGTAAAAGCACCGAGAAATTTACGGTTAAAGTGGATAACTCCGCCTACATTACTTTAACAAATGCATACGACCTTCTGTCGTAATTTTATAGACATGTATGCGCCAATAATTAGGACTAGGTAGATATGACATGTTATTAATTGAAATGCATTTAGTTTATATAGGGGTTTATTTTGTTCATTGACTGAATCATCGAATGGATTATGAAATTCAACAGTGTACACCGTTATCCACAGATTTATTTAAATGTTAACCATAGTATAATACCTATATTTAATAAAATTGGGCACAACATTGAATACGTGTGTTTATATATGTCTTGATAAAATGATTAACTATATTGCTACTAAAACGATATCAAAAATATCATTCATTCATTCATTCATTCAAAAACAACATAATACGAACACTTGTAATTTAAGAAATCATTAATTAGACACTTTTCGACAAGATAAGGTTGACAATCGATTGAAGAAATTTGACAGTTTTGGGTAGTCTGAAGAGCCATATCTGATATATGCATAACAACAAAAACCTTGGAAATATGTTTACATATAATAACAGTGGGCAATTAATTTGCTGCAAATAATAATGGTTCTGGTTTTATAGAAACTAAGTTCCAATTGTAACAGTTATCTAAAAATAACAAGTGTTTTATAACAAGATGGCTCGATTAAGTACGTATAGAATAGGTACACTCCACAGACGCACATTAGAGAACGGTAAGATTCCTCTTAAAAGAGAATTGACACAATCACCTTTGATAACGTACTTACGTTAGTTAAAAATCAGAGTAAACTTTTTCGTTTTTTGCGAAACGTGGGTGTTGATTCACCTTCGCCTATTTTCGGGGATATCGGCGTGATTTATGTATGTATTCGATTTTAATTTCAACATTGTATAAATGTTAGAAAAATTTGTACAAAGATTTTGGTGGTTAGAAAAAGAATTTCGAAAAATTATGGTCTCGATGCGGCACAGATGAAAAACCACTTTACTTAACGCTCATACTAACTTATCGCATGCAATACATGTTTAAAACAGGCGTAAGAAAAAAAATATTATAAAGATTTTGTGGTGTAAAATAAAATATAAAAAACTTAATAAATTTACTAAGTACTTTATGTTAATGAATTAGGTAAAAAGACAAATAATTGAAATAAAAGGCGACTTCTTTATTGTAATGGAGCCAAATTAATTAAGAAATAAGCAACAACATTTTGAAAAGTAGCGTGACTCTGCATAAATAACTTCCTGAAACAACATGTAAAGCTATAAGTAAGTAGGCCAATAAACGTGAGACCTGGGAATCGATAATGTCATATTGTTACGACTAGCGCAATTGTATATTTATAAATGATAATAATTTGCGAACATCAGTACTACATATAACAAAAACAAAGTGTAGTTAGATGAGCCAAAACATTACATAAATATGAACTTAAGCAAATATTTATAAGTATTTTGGATTTAGCAGTGAAATGGATTAAACCTAAATTATGCTTTCAACAAAACAAAATAAAACGCAAATGAATGCGGATGCTGGCAACAAAGTACACCAAAATATTCCAAGATGTAATAGCGGACCGGACGACTTACCTACGCAATCGCCGAGAGTGCAAAGCAAACATTTAAACTATAGTTTCACTTAACCTAACAAAGAGTCTCGTATCACTAGACTGGTTATTAAATAACAAATTCTTATAAGCACAAAGGCAAGAGACATGCAACCGCTGAAATACAACATCGTTGTAACTGCCGTGCGGCTTTCAGGCAGTACTGCGATGCGAACTGCTGAAATAATCACGAAAGCGTGCGGTCACATTCGGCGGGAACGTTTCCAATGTTTTACGGATATTGATGTCCGAAATCGTACTCGAATCTAAGCTTTTTTTTAACAGACCTAAGCTTTTGGCCGAAATGCCTTTACAGCATCTACCGGGTTTTTGGGGAACACGACAAAGTTCTCAAGCCATGCAGTCGAGTACTCTGAGAGGATTGCTCTATGACAGGCATCTCCCTCGGCGAGTTTCACTGCCTATTGCCATATCGGGCCCGTATATCGTAGTATATCGCTAGGTGGTATAATAGTAACGCTGTTTTCCCGGCCCATTCTTCATTGTAGTAAAAAAAACGCAGGAGAGACTGGGGGTAGTGACAATTGTATTCTGCTATGACATTACCACAACACTTATGGCTTAGATATGAGTGCTAATAAATCATAAAAGGGCCCTAAGAAGTTGACCCAGGAAATTGTTATCGCTCGATTACAAACACTTTAAGAGTTAAACCATAGAAACCTGTTCGTGATACTGACTCTAAAGTTTTAGTATGTATGACAATAAAAATCCACAATAATTGCACAATACTCATTGGAAGAAATGCGTACGGGTCAATCGAAAGGTCACATACCACAAATTGCTCAAGGAGTTTGTTATTTGTAATAGATGATCAATTTAATTTAAAGATACTCTATTCATCTAAGCAGGCTTTTAAATGTCAACCCAGAAAAAATATTTTCACAACATTAACAATAGACTTTGCCCTTACACTATAATTTAAATAAGTACTTACGAAATTTTTGTCTGACAATGTCTATCTTACTGCCGCATTCAGAGACGTCAATTAACTTTAATGAGTATTTAATGTCAAAATTTTTCATTCAAATCTAGACCATAGACCCGGCGAGAATAGCGACTAGTTTTGAATTGTCATTTTTTGACGTTGAGTACTCATTAACGTTATTTGACGTCTCTGAGTGCGGCAGTTACTATAATAAAGGAGTTTAAAAAGAAATAACAGGTATGTAAAAAAAGTATGCCCACCTTCGATCATAATCGAAGATGGTACGTTAAAATATAGTTATTTCTTATTTATAAGTAATTACTATAACAGTGTGAAGGATACATAGTACAGTTTCAACTTACCTTTTAAGTTTTTCAGTAGGTAAGCACTTTCTTACCTCTAAAGGGCTATCAGAAATATACAGTATTTTTTACAGCATTACTTTTCAGCCAAGAAACGACACACGACCGTTACTGGTTTTTTTCTGGATTGTACTGATATTTTGCCAATCACCATACATTGTCAGTCATACAGGGGAAATAACAGCACACGTTTGAATACATTTTATTGACAAGAAGTAGGCCGGCGGTCGTAACAGCCAGCAAACAAATAAGCTTTTAAAAATGAACCTCTTCATAGCCCCATACGTTGACCCTAATAGTTGGCAATAAATTACCTTTATGCCAGCCTTTCAGTATCGCTCAGGAACGTTTCGCCGTTCGATTTTTAACAGTTCTACAAAAATTACTTACCGAGACTAGCGACCAACATTATCGAAGATACGTTTACTGAAATTAGGTAGCAATAAAAATGCCAACAGTAAGGTCGAACGTTTATAGCAAATCAATATAGCGAAAGAAGGCTTTTCGCTTCTAAAATTGCGAATTTATACAGGACCACGTCACGGTACAGTTATATTTAAACCAAGATGTATACTTGAATGTATATCAGAACAAACATACAGGTACAGTACGCGTTGGGTACACAGGTACCTGTGTAACCAACGTGTAGGTACTAGGTACTTAGGTATACTTCTAACAAAAACACTTTTACTAAATATATTTTGTATAATGCCAAACCCAATGTTAAGCAATATGTCTCACCTTCTGTCCAAAATATTAAAAGTATACTCATAATTTATACCGTAGCCGGCATCGCTCCCGGCTACAACGAACCTTAATCTACTAATTATATTTATAATTCCTAATGTAGTCAACTTTATCTACTGCGTAATAGCGGCAGTTACTTTTTCCTCTTTACAAAAGCAGATGTTTAACTGCTATTATAATTAATGATGGTATTGCATGCACATATCGCGAACCTACTAAAAAATAAAGGCAATTATACTCACCAGCCTGTTTGTCTGCAGTATACGAAGCTTGGCAAACGGTTGGTGTAAACTTTGGACATTTAGAAAACAATTTCACCGCCAGCTGTTTAAATAGTATCTAGCACAAAACAAAGTACACTAAAGAAACACTAAAGAATTAAGTAAGGTACCTAACGAATAACGTTTTTTTGTTTTTTGTTTATTTGATCATAATTAAAACAATTGGTCAAACAGACCAATTGTTTGTCCCTGTTAGTCAAGCGCAGCTCGGCGGAAAACGCGGGTTCGAGTCTCTTAACAGGACATCATTTTTGATATTAATTAGATCCACTTATTTTCTTATAATACGAGTATGTGGTGATAGTATTGTGGCAGGCGCGACCACAAGTTAGCTTCCGAAACTGACACTGGATTTGGTCGGTTTCTATTTTCGATTCTAGAACTAAAACTCGCGTGACTCCGGAATTTACACCGCGTAACAGCACTTAAATATTACATTTAAAGCCACCTAAGAATAGCATATTATATAGATTAAGTAAATCTATAAGTTTGAAGACAAAGTAAGGCAGTTGGCTTTACGATAAATAAATAGGGGCGATACAGTTTCTTGTAAGAAAATAAATGTTCATGGAGAAAATTACGGTATCTTACAATATTGCAGTTCATTTCAAAATGTTACATATTATATTCTTTTCCTGCCTTCATTGTTTAGCGACCTAAAAATTCTGACTGAAATAATAAAATAACAAATGAATCTTAACTTTGCCTTTACCTCAGAGAAAGAAACTTATTAATAAAGTACTAGGTCTAAAATAAAGTGTTAAAAGAATTCTAAAATGTCAAAATGTGGATGATTTATTTTTTCTTGGTAAAAGATTTTTTATGCTCGGTTTACTTCTGTTTTTTTAGAACTATCATAAAATATGAACACTTAAATTTATTAATGACACAATTTCACTGCATATACTTAATAAAATGTTTAATTTGTTTGCTTTGAGAAAACAAAATAGTTTATAAAGTATAAGTTTTGATGATTGAAAGCTCTACATTTTATAGTGACAGTCATGAAGCTAGGAGATATGAATTATAATTTAGGTCACAGTATTTCATTCTATTAAGAATTCTAAACGCCGCGTGGTAACGGCAGAGTAGAATACAATTGTCACCACCCCAAATCTCTCCCGTGGGTGTCGTACAAGGCGACTAAGAATAAATCAGTGATGAGGAATGGGCAACAGCGTTCCTTTTATACCACCTAGCAGTAGTACTGCGACTTTTGTACCCGATTAATGGCAATAGGCTGGCCACCTATTACATGGGATCTAACATAATTGGCGACTCGTGGGTGCTAGTTCACCTCTGCCTACCCCGTCGGGGATATAGGCGTGATTTATGTATGTATGTATGAATTCTAAAGCTGTTGGTGAGTTTGACCGTTTTATGTTTTGTAAGTTAATGAGAATGCCTAAAATTGGTGTATCCTTAATTATACATGTTCTGTTACAACCTACATTAATGAAAAAAGCCTAATTATTATTATAAATGCGTTACTTTTGCAATTCGTTTGCAATGCGACGGTGCAGTAGGCAATGTCAATAACACCATAACATCTGTTAGAAAAATGTGAACAAAGGAAAAACCCTATTTCCTTCATTCACATTCTTCAAAAAATTACAAAATCAAACGAAAACCGAAATACCCATTCATTATTTTACCGAGTACTTAAAATTACGATTATGTTTTTCTGCGTCTGGCTTTCCGTCCACCTACATTCGGCCAGTTTACTGATGTTATTAGTCTTTATTGCGTATTTAGAAAAAACTCCGCCCATAATTTGTACCATATGGGCTCAACGATGTACACTGTTAATATTACAAATTAGTTACAATGTGTCGCCAGCGTAGGTAGAGCAATATTTCGATTTCCATAAAACTAATTTTTGTCATTGTTCTGCCATGACATACTTTCGTCCGAAAACGTCTTGGCTTTTATTTCGCTGTGATTATATAAAAAAAAACTTTCGAATTTATAGCATTATAGCGGATTGACAATTTAACAAGTTTTGTGTTACAAAACTATAGATAGACAATTAAAAAATTACCCAATAACGTTACTTAATATTCCAATAATTTATTCCTTCAAAAGGAAATTTCCATTTATTTTATGAATATGGAAAAATATGTCGTAAAAACTGTTCTCATTGCTATGTTCAGAATACATATTGTTTTGTAAATTTGTGAAAATATGTACGCCTTGTACCTTTAGATATTATAAGGTATGCTCTACTTGTCAATATACCTATTACACAGTGTGAAGAAAACTCACAGCCCCAGATACATGTTCATCCAAAAAAAAAATATCGATGTTTGTCGACAATTTGTATATTGGGCTTCAAACGTCACATAAGTGGAGTAGATAGGAATAAGGGACTTGATGGTGATGGGTGTTATGAAAATGTTTGGCAGCCTTCGCATGAACTTGGCTATAACCTAATAAAGTGCACCCATATTTATATTAATTGTGCGTCTTTTGTAAGCAACTAATACAAAAAGACAGTCATGAGTAATGGGCAGCAGCGTTCTTCTTATACCACTAACAATATAAATAATAGAACCGCGAGCAGGGCAGATCAGAATACAATTGTCACCACCCCCTCTCTCCCGTGGGTGTCGTGGCGACTTGGGTAAATACAGCGAAGAGTAATGGGCAGCAACATTCCTCTCATACCACCTAGCAATATATAGCTATTTATATAAGTACGCGATATATGGCAATAGGCTCGCCCACGTATTACCTAGGACTTAATTGGCGAAAAGTGGGTTTTAACTCTGCCTACCCCTTCGAGGATATGGGCGTGATTTATGTACGTATATATGTATCACTATTTTAGCTAATATTGAATACTTAATGTAACACTGGTTAAAATTTCAAGTTCAAGGCTACCCTAAGTATCCAGCTGCATGTTATGCGTGCATTTGTCTCTATAATGAATTTAGTATATACCTACCTACAGCTGATTCCTATATAAATTTCGTGGTAGTATTTGGTGGTCCCGCCCGTGCCGGTCGCGGCTAGATCGATATCCGCAAGCACGCGGGACATTCCTCTTGCAATGTGCCGTCGTCGGTGTATGTAGCGGAATTGGGTCATGTAGGATTGACAAACGATACCGGAAGGGCAATGGGCCGTTTTGCTATCGCCATCGATCGTCATGTCAAGATCCAGTTTACGAATGTACTCGTTTGTTACAGTGCGTTCAGGAAATAAGCCTGAGGCTACTACATACCTACCTAAGAATAAATGTAGGTATTCTATACAATAATTATCAAAATATTGTTTTATTATTAAGTAGGTATTGAAATGAAAAGACTAAATATAATGTAATAAGTAGGTCCTTAGTATAAAACTAACCAACAAACGCGAGCATTGTTTTATTACGAAGGTCCCAGGCTGCTGGCATTTACCGCATCTACCGGGTTTTTAAGGGGTCGACGAAAACCTTGGGTGGGTTCTCGAGCACTCCTTGAAAGGGTTACTATACAGCTGGGATAACGCTACCGTAGAGAACTTCACAGGCTGCTACGAATCGGAGAGGAAAGTGACAGTACTAAGGTTGCTTGCTTCTAAAGGCGCGGTCCTTTGTTCAGGCTAGCCGTGGCAAGCAAAGGATGTAGCTCTCCAATCCTCTTTATATTTATGATTCTAACCGCCGCACTCAGAGACGTCAATTAACGTCAAAGAGTACTTAATACAAAAAAACTAGTCGCAATTCTTGTCCGGTCTATGGTCTAGATATAACGATTTTTTTGGCATTAAGTAACTTATTAAAGTGAATTATTAATTGACGTCCCTGAGTTCGGCAGTTAGTCGCCTTGTGGCTGCGCGGAAGACACAAGGAGTGCTGACAATTGTATTCTGTCTGCTATCACTACATGACCATACAATAAAATATTACAAACGATATATTGTTTGATTTTTGAGGACAAAGAATAATTTCGAATTATGATCCCGTAATTTTTCGAAATATTTGTTGTAATTTCTAAAAACAAATAGGTTAGAATAGATTGAAAATATTACCGCCTTGATGCCAGAATCCCTAATGAACTTTTCATTAGTAATTACCAAACAAAAATATTTATACTTACTGATATGCTATCGACTTCTCTTATAGAGTTATATGTATGTTATCAGTCTTTACTTAAGTCTCCTTCTATATTTAATGTCAAATTATATACAGGGCGTCCCACGGCCATGCCACACGGAGGGAAAGTATATTAAATATTGAACGTAGGATATTTTACTAAAAGAAGACATCGTTTTATTTTTAATAATAAGTAGAACTGCATTCACAGATTTTTTAAAAATCGCCTACCTCAACCGGGAATCGAACCCGCCAAATGTGATAGAAAAATTACATGTATTTTATAATAGCGTTTGAAAGGGATACTCATAAGCATTATTTTTTCCTAAATAACCTAGCATATTAAATGAAACTAAGACCATAAAATTTTTCATTTTATTAAAAAAAAAAATTATCAAATGCTCAAAATGTGATCCGTTCTGTTGTATACAAATTCTCACTCTTTTGATAATTTCTCTCCCTGTCGATTTACTTATTTTTGCATGGTGGATTGTATGTATTATTATTATGTATTATCATTATCATGTACTTACACCACGGAAATCTCGTATCTCAAGTGGGTAGGTCTATGAAATGATAATGTTAATTGTTGGAAGCATGGCCAAGTCAGAGGAAATTTCCCTGAACAAAATCTTAAATAAAATGAAAAATTTTATGATCTTAGTTTCATTTAATATGCTAGGTTATTTAGGAAAAAATAATGCTTATGAGTAGCCCTTTCAATAGCTATTATAAAATACAAGTAATTTTTCTATCACATTTGGCGGGTTCGATGCCCGGTTGAGGTAGGCGATTTAAAAAAAATCTGTGAATGCAGTTCTACTTATTATTAAAAATAAAACGATGTCTTCTTTTAGTAAAATATCCTACGTTCAATATTTAATATACTTTCCCTCCGTGTGGCATGACCGTGGGACGCCCTGTATACCTTACTTTTATTTTAACATTTAAGTAGGTATGTAAGAAGACATATCACAAAAAGAAACCAAGACGTCAAGTGCCAAATGAGACGTTTGGTTTGGACCTTTGTGTGATTGTTCGATTATTGAAACAGATGTTTTTCTGTAGAATTTTTTGTGGTTTTTATTTAATATTTTTCATTATAATACAGATTTTCACATACGATTAAATGCATTGACCGCAGATAACCTGAGAACAGTATAGGCGAATGACGATGATGTTGATAGATTTTCACATAACTTTACATTATAAAATATATTCTTTCTTTTAAGCAAATATTTGGAAATGTTATTAGTTAATCCCTGATATCAATATAATTTATAAGGGAATATCAAACTACTCATTGCAAGTCCAAACTCACTTATTATTGGGTGATTAAATTAAAATAAAACAATATTCTGTAACTAATGTTTATATTAAAAATTATTCATGATTTATCATTTTACAGAGTAATAATATTTACAAACAATATGATCTAAGTACATGTCTACATACATATAAATAAAATTCATTGACTCCCGTTTTTCAACATTAAATGTACAAAACATAACTCCCTCATCTCTTACTATCGTAAGGCGGGCACACCAACCAATGTTTACACACAATTTAAAAAAAAAATATTAATTTATTGTACAGAGAACTTTCAATTACTGGTTCGTAAAGTTACAAGCCGTGCTCGATTTGTGCCTATGTTCATTTCAACGTGTTACTATGGATCATATGTAAGTTCTCTTATTGCTACAACGTTTTTCAATATAAACATAACATTTGTTACTATCTTATACTGACAAACAATAAGAAATAAAAACCATTCATATAGAGGCTCATAATTTTACAAAACTCTCAAAGTCAGCCACTGTGTCCGCCAATCATTAAATGTTACCTTATTAATGACTAATATTTTTGTTAAATAATAATAATAAAAAACTGAAGAAAAAGTTACAGAAATACTGCGCTTTTGGTGCATACCTAGGCATGTGTCTACCAAGGATGTTGTATAGTCACCAGCCGGACAGATTTACAGATGTATTATTTACAACACTATTCGCTAATTTAACTAAACATCTTTATAAATCCCTAACGGCTTAAGAAATTTCGTCTAAATAATGTGCGGCCTCATGCGGAACTTACTATTTAATACTACAACAGAACATAATATACACCTCTAGTATGTATCGTGTACACTAAAGAAATTGAGGTAATTGGTTTTGAAAATAAACACGGGTAACTTATCCAATGACTTTTAGTATTTACACAGCATACAATATATAGCCGAACACGACCATGTGTAATATGAGCTTTCAATATTTTTTTTGAAGATTTACAAAAACGTTACAATGAGGCAGAGGAATGGAGAAAGAAAATAAAAGGAATAAGATAATGAGATAGGAAATAGCTAACGTAAGTACATACAAGGTCACTAAAATAGCTTGCTATGTGAGACCACTCCTTTGAGTGCATTGTCATCGGTTGTTCCTAATTGTCTGATTATTTTGGCCGTGGCAATATAAAGGGTAGTCTCACATACGCTAATCGATAGTTCCTTCCGTCTAAACAGAGATAGTTCACGGTGTATTAAATACTTTCGTAGAAAACTATCTTAAATTAAATCAGGTCACACAAGTGAAGGATATATAAAAAAACAGTATTAATAATATAAATAACTATACACAATGCTGTACAATTATGTATATAGGTAATATATAATAATAATAATAATTATATGTCGCAAAGGCAATGTCAACAATTCAGTCACACTGATCGACATTAACAATATTATAACACAATTATATATTTATATATTGAATATAATTCGTTAATATGAATAATATCAGGGCACATGTTTTATCTTGACGTAAAATATCTACGATAATAACTCGCCGTGTATCGGCTACCACACTCGCGCACAATGTTCATTAAACGCCACACAACACCGCGATGATCGCGTCAAACACACAAGCACTAAAACTAAAGTCTGATGCCTCAATGACCTTTTACAATAAAAGGTATCCAAAATTCTGCGATGTCCAGTTTGAGCCTTTACCTTTCTAAAGGCCATGCATAACAGGGCGATTGGTTGTTTTCAAAGTACTCTTAGGAGTATGCGTCATGTCCAAAAACTACTTTGAAAATCCCTCCTGTAGAGGGTCGATTAGTTTCCATAAAGGAACCACAGAACACTAAACAGATTTATATAAAAGCCGCTCCCTTCCGATCTTAACTACCTTTAAGTGCTTACATATTCTTCAATTCTGGTAGCTGTGCATTACTTATTTACTACTCAGTAACTAACTTTAGTCGGAATTACAAAAAAAAAGATCATAGACAATATTTTCTAAGTAGCTTGACACGCATACTATTTTGTGATAATGTTGAAATGTTTATACTGGTGACACAAAAACTTGCTATATACAAATTCCAAACTAGGGTAGTTTCAAGTAGTAGTAGGTAAATAGCATGGTAACTTAGTAAAAACTATGGTTTGGCGTGTCTTTTTGCCGCCACATTTTTCCCTTACACAAATACTTCCAATTAATACCAAGCTTTAGGCTGCGTTTCCATAGAAGCGGAGCTGCGCGGAGCTGAACTTAGACTAACAAAAATTGACCAACTCACACATCTCATCTCCGCTGCGCAATATCATCGGTCAATTTTTGTAAGTCTCAGCTCAGCTCCGCTTCTATGGTACGCAGCGTTAGAAAACGAGGGTAGTCACTAATTTAATACCTGCGGGTAGTTTGACACCAAGCTTTCAAAAACGACGGTAGTCACAAATTTAACACCTGTGGGTAGACAAATCGCATTTCAAATAGACTACCAGTGGGTAGTTCAGACAAATCGCACTTCAAACAGACAAGAACTCACGTGGGGTAAGGGAGCGGCTAGAACCGTGGATGCCTTTCGTGGAGAGCTCCAGCAGAGCGGACGGTCTCACTTGATCCTGTTCAAGACGAGGTCGGTGGTGACGACTAGGCCTTTCTGGTAGGGCGAGTCGGCGAGGTCGGCGGCCAGCCTCGCCGCCTCGGCGCCGTGCTTGCGGGCCAGAAACCGAGTCTGCTCGAGGCCGCGCGACTTGTGCACTAGCTCGAACGCCTTCTCCACGTCGCCGGACTCTTGGAACCGCCTCATTATCATCGGGTTCAGTTCCGGGTACTGGAATGTTTTTTTTAATGATTATTTAAAGGTAAAGTTTTTACTTCACTGTGAACCGTTTTCTATCCACTAATAGTGAGTGAGATTCTCGGTCAAGTAACTAAAATTGTCAGGGGAAAAAAGGCGAAACAATTTTGTACCATAAGACCCTGTTTACAAGCACGCGCGAGTGAGACGCGTTTCGTTATACATTGCTCGCCGTTAAGCGGCATTCATAAAATAGTGCAGCACACTACAAAAACGGCAAAAACGGCGTTGTACACGAAAACGCAGAAGAATTCGCGCGTAAATCGCCTCATCTGGGCAGGGTCTTACGCTCATTACATTTTTATAAAAACTGCTTATTTCAACTGTAGGATTATTTTAGAGAGAAAAGCGTTTTAAGGTAGACATTTTAGGTTATGATGATATATGGATACCTGTCCGTTACGAACGGGGACAACCATTGTTACTTTTGAGTTAATATCTTTTTGAATTTACTAATTCTTTCCCCCGAATACAGAAACGCTAATCAAATTTAGGGCACTGCTGAAAACGTTAAGTGGACATTACCTGTCAGAATTTGTATGGAAAAACGTCAATTTTGACAACATTTAAATGTTAAGCAAGACTCAAACTTTGATAAGCGTATCAGTATTCGGGGGTTAGACTATTGCTAACTAACCTCCAATACAGAAACGCTACTCAAATTTTGAGCACTGCTTACAAAGTTAAGGGGACAATACCTATCAGACTGAGTATGGAAAAACGTCAATTTTGACAATACTCAAATGTTAAGCAGGACTTAATTTTGAGTTTGAGTCCTGTTTAAAATTATTGACTCGTTTCTATATTCGAGGGTAAGTGTCATACAACAGGTCTATAGATAGAATGCGCTTCACAACTCATCACCAAACAAAAAACTCTCACCTTCTCACAGGCGAACAGCACCGGCGCAGTGGCAAGCCCCAACTTGAGATCGGCCGCCGTGGGCTTGCCCATGGCCTGCGCGGAGGACACGAAGTCTAGAAGGTCGTCCACCAGTTGGAACGAGAGGCCCAGGTTGCGGCCGTACTGGAACGCCAGTTCGCACGTGCTCTCGTCAGCGCCGCTCAACAGTGCCACCTGGCGGAAGGGAGCTTCAATCACTACACTGTACATATCAGGGACGTGCGTGTGCCATCTTAAAGTCTATTTTTTTATCTCGGATACTAAATTGACTTTAGGAAATGTCATGTTTTACTGTTTAGTCAACTCTAAACAATAAAGTCTTTATAGTAAAGAAAGTAGTAAGTAAATAAAGTATCTTTTTTGTCATGTTTTATTGTTAAGAGATCAATAAACACTATAACATGACATTTTCACTTGTCAATTTAGTATCCGAGATAAAGAAATAGACTTTAGACTTCGTCATCGCTTTCCGTCAGGCGAGATTGTAGTCGAACCGTAATCAACATTAAAAAAGCTGAAGCCCAATGATCACCGCGTTTGGTGGTAAAATTTTAATATCGATATTTTTTCTTCACCCTGCCCACTTTCCAGTTTATCTTCGGGTCGGCGCAATATGTTTCCTCTTAGATTCATATCGGTCAAACGTCATCAAACCATCCACTCCCTTTTGATTCATATCATCCATCACACCGGAAAGGTGCTGCTAGTGATGAATTAATGTATAGAAAAGAGACGGAATGGACCATGTAGGTAGAGAGACCGATGAACGGAGAGAGTGATTGGAATAACAACATTCCAATCCATACCGCTCAAGGTTTTTGCATAGGTTTTACTGCCGGCCACCTGCCTGACACCAACGCTCTTTGGGATGTTGTTGTTGGTGGTTTGCCCTCCACTATTCGGGTGCCCCAAGGTGGTTGGTTATTGTTCCACACCAGGCAATCTCCCTTAGTCGACTTTTAAGGCACCCGTGAGATGAGTCGGGACTCGCTTATTCTACGTTATTTATTCGCTCCCAGGCCAGCATGGAAAATTAGGATAAGACAGTTTTTAACTGTGTTTTAAAATGCAATAAAAACATTAAAAGAGTTAACATCTGTAATAAATGTGTTTGCCGCAAGTAAATGTTTGTACATATTTAATATTAAAGTTTTGCCAAGATTGGTTACAATAAAATAATAAAGTGCATTCTGTAGACACTTAGTGGGTACTTTATTTCTCTCATAAGGAAACAATTTTATTATAAATCAACGCTAACAAGACTGCAATTTATAGTAATTAAAATAACATGTTTTCATATTTCATATCGTAAACTAAAAAACAAAGTTAAAAAATTACTGCTATACATTATACACCACCTCGTCAGTACACAAGCGAATTATTTATTAATTTCCTGTTCAATCATACAAGAAATACCACCCAAGGAAAGTCCCTCGTTGAAAAAAAAACTCCAAAAAAGAACATCGTTACACGTCTGTGAATACCGTGACAAAAATAGCTCTTACTTTAATTTTGCAAACCAATTTAGCGAACATAAATTTAAATATGGAATGATCCCTGTTCAAGCGTGTTCAATATTTAAATAATTGGCAAAATGTAAAACTTTATTCTTAACGCAAAATTATTCTTACAAAACTGCCAGTAATTTGTGATCAGATCAAAAAGTTGGTTTATAATCAATACGGTTATAAATATTTAACATAACTTTCACTAATGAGTATTTATATGCACTATTGATAAATACTACATTGGGTGTTGCTGAATATTTATGTTATCTTTTTTATATCATAAAAGATACCTCCTAGCAATATAAAGTAACAAAATATTCAAAGTTATATTTATTTAAATGAAAAATAAAAGAGTAACTCTTTATTATAAGAGAACGTTAAAAGCAACTACCCTACCTTGCTTTTAAAAGATGCTTTAAAAAAAAACTCAAAGACTGGTAATTTTTTTTCAAAAAATCGCTATCTATCGTCACGAGTAAATTAAATAGGCATAATGATAAATTTCGTCTACCATGCTGGCCAGCCCGGCTAGCGTGACCATCGAAACACGATATGATAAAGCCGTTTATCGTTCACGTTTATAGGGAGCGAAAAATAACGTAGAATGCACCAGTCCCGTCTCACCACAGGGGTGGCTTAAAAGGCGCCAAAGGGAGATTGGCTGGTGTAAACCAGAAAGCACCTTTGGGACACCCGAATGGTCGTACGCAAGCCACCAACACAGCATACCCAAAGAGGGTTGATATCAGACTGGCGGCCGGCTTTAAAACCTAAGCCTAAACCTTAAGCAGTATGGATTGGAATGTTGTCGTCCCAATTATTCTCACGGTTCATCGGGCTTACGACAACCATGTCGTGAGACCGATGAACATGGAAAAGTGACGGAAAGTACCAACTTTCCGTCACTTTTCCATACATTACATTATTCATCACTAGCACCTTTCCGGTGCGATGGATGATATCACACCGGAAAGGTGCTGGAAATAGGGAATTAAAAGGGAGTGGATAGCTTGATGACATCTGACCTATATTAATAAATAATATTAATATTGCATATATTAATCTTGCTGCTTCATTAACATGTCATCAAAAAATATTTTAATGCAGCAAGGCTTCGGCCAGAAAGCCAGTATTTTAACGATTGTAACGACAATTACCTTCCTGAAAAATAAAGTGTTTTAAATATGTTTATATTACCGTAATAGGAAACTTACCGCTTTGACTGAGTTGGCTATGAGCGAGGCGGTTTTCCTGTATGTCTTGGTGAGGTAGTGCGCAAACCGTTCGTTTTCAGTCTCCTTGCTGCCCAGCTGCATAAACTCGCCCTGTACTAAATCTGTGACCACCTGGAACGTAATATTTTACTATCAAACAATGACAGAACAAAAGGAATTGAGAAATTTTATTTTTTTATAATTAGGGATAAATTTTAGGGATTAGGGTACAACGGAAAATTGTTCAGATATATCCGCGATCCGGGCGGCTGCCTAAAAAGCAATCAGCCAATCAGGACTTTAAATTTTTAAGTTGAGTCAGAGAGTTTACTTTCGAGTTGACTAAACACAAAGCTTTTACAAAATATTGAAATGATTCATAGACCAGATAATTTCATCAGATTAATTTCACAATTCACAGCCCAATAATCATGTAAAGACTCTCGAATGTTCATTAATCGAGAGTCAATATTCGATAAGAGGTAGTTAACGGCGAAACAACTTTGATTGATTGATTAAACGTTGCTTTATTGATATTTGAAGCAAATCAAATTGAAATTAATCTAACTTCATTAAGGGTTCCTATAGTATTTATTAGCAATGGCTATAAACTGTTGTCTCTCTCAGGTATTACATCTATTTTTTAACTATGGATTTGTTGTCAGCAGTTTTTGCTTGAAAATAGTATTGTATTACGATACTTCATAAAAGTGTTTCACTATTTTTTGTTTCTTTCTATACCCACTTTATATTGAGGATATGAGTACTATAATTTGGAAATGTACAAAACGTTTCACCAACAAAACAAATAATTGTTGTATTGGGTACACCGTTTTTATGCCAATGAGCATTAGCTCATTGCGCCGTAATTAGTTGCATAAGTAGTTTTTACTGCAAAGAATTGATACGTTCCGTGCAAACACAGAACCGAGAAACCCTCTCTAGTATAATTTATGAAACTGGAATTACAATTTTGCCTTCATTAGATCAATTAGAGGAAATTTAGAAGGGCTTACTTAAATTTAATCAGTGCGTAAAACAAGTATAATAATGCAATAAAAAAATATAAAGTAACCTCACCTGGCTAAGCACAAGCGTGACTTCATCACTGCGCAAGCGAGCTATCATCATCGACGCCACGGCGAGGATGAAGTCGCCGGCCATCGCCACCTGTAAAGAAATAGACAGTTCTTGGAATATCATTATAGTAATTATCCTGCCAGATTGAAGGAAATTATATGCCTATAATTGCCTCCTATTTATTATAATTATGACCCCTTAAAGACACAGAGTAATTTTTTTAATCTAAACCTCAGAACTCAATGGAGCTGCGCGCTTGGGCGATGATTCCATAAACTAAGAAATCGCGTGAATAATGCGTGTACAACAGACTGTTTACTTGTTATGTAGGCGATTAAACCACTAAAGAAAAATAAGTTATGGACGATGAGAAATCTCTGAATTAATCCGTGAATTCTCCATAAGTATATGATATAGAAAGACTGTGACTAGCAACTCTTTAAATGAGCATCAACTATTATAATTCAGCACATTACAACTCTATGACAAGCCAAAATTGGGCATCATCATGCAGTTTTGATCGTTGTCATCAACGTTTAATGACGTTGATGACAACGGTCGAAACTGCCTACTGCATTTCTCTTTCAAATAAATATTTCCACAATTGGCGGTCTTAAGTTTACCAAGTACCTACCTATAATTTCCTGGCAACCATTGCACTTTTATTTAAAAAATATAATTTTCTATCTATTCATCAAAACTGTTCATCCTATATAATATTACAGCATCCATTACGCTATTGGTCTAATCAACAGTTTGTTTACATTATAAACATTGCAAAACTGGCAAACAATTTGGTGTCCAACGTAAAACCGCATTAGATTATTCAGTTCAATGACAACCAGTCGCCGGCCGTGTCGATTTTAGTAATGTGTTTTTAATGCCTCATTTACAACATACTTATTATTAAAAATACTAATTTTAAATACTACTTTGAATGGACATTGAATAAGGAAATGGGATTTTTATGAATTGGTCATTATATAATACATTATACAAAGCGTCATTTTAATGACACTGTTACTTATGTTACACTTCTTATTTTAATAATATCAAAAATATACGTTTATGTATTATAAGTCGTCTCTCAATCAAAACAAAATATAATAAAACTTATACTTATACTATATTGTACTTATATTTTTGTCTTTGAAAACAGTTTTCAAATGTGACAAAAAAATTTAACATTATTTTTGTAATTATTTTCGGTCTACTTTTTGCGAGTAGATAAACAAAATCCAATCAATATAATGTTAATTGTCTCTTCTGCCGGTTTAGTATTTTTTGGTCTATGAATGCTGAAGTGTTAGTTGATATTGTGATAATCATACATTATCAATAAATATCAATTAAATTAATGTCGTCAATTATAACGTTAATGAGTACTTAATGTCAAAAAATGACAATTTAAAAACTAGTCGCTATTCTCACCGGGTCGATGGTCTAGATTTAAAAGATTTTTTTTTGACATTAAGAACTCATTAAAGTTCATTGACGTGCCGAGTGCGGCAATAAGTCTAGTTTCTGGCGTTTGTCTGAGACTAGGTATAATCTAAAGCGAGCTTTATAAATAAATTGCCTACGGTGTGGTATGGCGACTAAACAGTCGCCTCTTTATAAATGTCACATCAGTTTCTTCGCAAAATAAACCAGTGGCACTCTTTCCCGCGCTGCCGGCAAGAATGTCGAGAAAGTTGTGATGCGGCGTCCGGCCGCATACTAATGCCGCGCGCACGTTTCGCCGCTCGGAAGCGGCGCTGGCGCAGGCCCCCCGCGGCCAGTGTGCTCCGGGCTTGCCCGTTTGAGCAATAGAAGTTCGTCCGCCGAGCCGGGAACTTTAGCCCGACGGAAGAACTTCTGGGGTAAGCCGCGGCGCCCCGTGACTGGGTGCTGCGGCCTTTAGGAGGAGAGCCTCCCATAGGTGGGCAACACGATGGGGGATCGATGGACGGAAGGCTATCGCCATGTCCTAAGCCCCCGTCAACGCGTTGAGCAGAGTCACCCAGGGAGGCCCCCCGCGGCCGCTCCACCGCTGCCTAGGGTCACCCTCTGCTCCACCTCTAGGTGGACATTGCACAACTTCTTCTTATATTTCAAGTTCAATTCAAATTTTTAAAAAATTAAGGATGGATGCACGTGGAAAGATGTGATCTCTGCCTACCCCTGCGGGAAAAAGGCGTGACGTATGTATGTATGTATGTATAAAATTAATTAAAAAATTAAAATGAAAAAAAAACTATTATGAAACCAGCTGCTAATGTATGCGAATCAAAAGCAAAAGCAAATAAATAACACAAAAAATGTGTTAAAATAAATTGGTATTATAAAAATTAAGTATTGGTGGGTTTTTATGAATGCCAACTTTGTATTTTGTCAACTAAATATACACGAATTCCTAAAAGAAATAGGCGGCAGACTAATGTTTGAACATATAGCTGTCATAATTACTTTAGTACGAGTCACTTACTGGCAGATTTTGACCGGAGAACAAAAAACAAATGATTACAATTTTTTAATTCACACGACGCCGACAATAGTGGGATAAGTAGGGCAACGGTCCACTCCCGGACCGATGACACGCCCCTCATTAACTCAGCGGACACTTGTTAGCCTACATTTAGCAGCCGGTAAGGCTGGTTTAGTCCACCACACCACCCACATCTAAACGATCTTCTATATTAACACATGTTTTTAACATATAATATATGTTGCCACTAACCCAATACATAGCAACTTAAACATACAATCTAAATATAATTCCATTTGTTGCAAATTTAACATGTCTAAATCTCCCTATATCCCAGGCAGGCAGAGTAGGGTAGGGACTGTAGGGAGAGGTAGGCAGAGGTGAATCAACTTCCACTTTACGTTAATAAAGTTAGGTCTCATGTAATAGGAGACAAAAATTAAGGTGTTGTTAATTATTGTAAACAAACAATTGCGTATGCTTAAAAGCGTTGTTATTGTTTGATTACGACCGATCGTTAATAACATTAAAAAAATATCACCCAAGGCAGTCGGTCACGACGACCTTTAAATGCAAAAGCAAGTTCTCCAAATGTGAAAGCCGATGTAATTGTGATACAATGCGTCTCTCCATATTCCCAGGAACTCGGACCATAGGCTAGCACCAGCAATGCCATATTTAAAATATCTAATTCACACTGTTATCTACAACGGTCATCTACTAGGAACCGTTACTAATTGTTAAATGAACGTAGTTAAGTTGAAAGGAACAACAATATAACCAAGAAGACGCCAATATAAGAATTAATTAAGTTTTAAGGAATACTTTAACATGGCGAATTTTCTGTAATATGTGATAATAGATACTGAATCACATAAAACTGCTTAATAAATATCAGTTATTTGAATGTATTATTCAAGTATCAGTAATATGATATCGAAACAAACCAAACCATTATTAAAATAATATCGAATATCATATCGTAACTCTTCAAGCGTTACGACAGTACGGCGTATACGTAATACCGCCATCATATAAAACCGCCCATAGGTAAGCGTCTAATGGCAGTCGATTGCGGTTGCAATATTAGTCTGATAGTCTGATGGGTGAGCAACGGGACCCCGTACGGGAGCGGGTGGCAGCGCATATCGTATGCGGTTGGTTGCGCAAATCGCGCACGCATTAACACACTTTCCGCCCGCACCGACGGCTAACCGGACTAAAAACGCATCCGTTACACGCATGCGCCCACGCTGGCCGCACGAAATGCGCACGGTGCCGCAGACTGGATTCCGACATGAATGACTAAAACAGAAATATTAAAACATCCCATAACTGGAATTTTATTTTACTATTTGTGTTAGTTGTTTAACTGCAGAAAATAATTAAAATTGACACTATCTAATAATATTCCGTTAAGAAAACAGTGTAGTAAACGTTACCGGCTACTAGACTTGTTGGCGGAGGTTAGTTCCGATCCGAGGTACAATAATTTTGTTAATTATTAATTACAGAGATTAAATCTTAATTTAGTTTTATAAAATATGCAACTCCTATAATAAGAGTGAAAGGCTTTCTCATGAGCGCGTCGAAAGTCAGCCCAACGTGAGGCACATGAATAATTTACCAGAAAAATCTCTACGATTTCACGCGGACTTAATTCTGAATGCGTTGTGGTTTCTATTCTATAATTCATTACGCATTTACATTGTAATGCAAGTTTGCACCGAGCTTGAATCACTACGCTCGATGCGCACAGTCATTCATTACGCACAAGACGATGCCAATAAATATTTAATTTATATATGAAAACTGAAAGGGCGCACTTAAGAAGCCGTTATCCATTAATTCCCCGACCAAGGTGACCAGGCCGATCACCCCGGATGGCTGAAGTTTTCCGCATTGGTCGTGAAACAAGGATGTCATCGCCGTTCAAAAAGTTCGTGATATAATTTTTTCACGTCGAATCCTCCATAATGGGATTGAAAATAACAGGGCCGGTGGAATGTCAAGATAACTGGCGATGGTTTATTTTAAATTTATGTGCGAGCGTCGCGTTGGTGAGCTGTTCACTTTTTAATATGAGGATAGTGGTTGACTGAAGGCCGGCATCGGAGTGGGTGGTTGCGACATTGTTTTTATAAGCGGGTCCGGTGCGAGTGGATAGTGGGGCGGGTGTTTGAGCGCGCTCGCGTTGGAGTAGGGTTTCGCAAGGCAGCCTTGACAGTGGCGGCGGCGGGCGGCGGGCGGCATGCGCGGAAGGTGAATGGCGGGATGTGTTGCGCTGGTGGCCTTGAATCCCCCCTTATCCTTCAAACGGCGTCAACGCAGACGTTGTAGCCAACATTCTTCAATTAAACACAAATGTCTAATTAATAAATCCTAAAGTAGGTATAGAAACGAGTACTTGTATACTAGATCCTACTCTTAATAATATTATTGATTTGATTTGATTTTTATTTGGACGTTATATTGATGTTAGTTAAATTACTACAAAGAAAAAGAGGTAAGAAAAATTTCATTAAATTATGAATAATTTCCTCATCAGACATAATTTTTCCTCTCTTCTTCTCCTTCAACATCTTATTCTTCGAATTCAAAATATCGTTAGATCAGCTACGCGAGCCAAATTGCTCAGATGTAGGGTTTGACATCACTACCATTGCGACAGATGTGAGAACATTTTCAAGTGATAAATGTTTAAAAATGCCACCCAAAATTTTCAAGTTATATCATAATGTCAACTTTTTTATAGTCAACTATTTCGCAAGAAGGTGCCGCAAGACCTTACTAAATAATGCATATTTTAATAAGAAGTAGGTAAACATAACCTTATTAGAGAAACATAACTTGTTACTATAGCAAAATTAACAGAATTCTTGTTTTAAAGTTAAAGTTTTATAATGATTACATAAGTACGATTTAAAAATAAATGTTCATATTATTGTTACAAAAATAGCTATTTTATCAGAGACATAATAATGATACAAATAGTTTTAATAATAATAATACATTCTTATTAATGAGTAAATAAGCATGTGTGGAATATTAAAAGACATAAGTGTTTATTATTATGATGGCACTAGCTGATGAAGTTTTAACGTATTATTTCAGAGAACACTACAATTAAGGTGTTCTTACAGGGTTTAATTAAGGTTACAGGTGATGAATTTGCGTTTCAGATGTGGGTCTCACACTCAACCGGTATTTTGCGTGAATAAATTTCGAAATAGGCACACCTCCATGGGGCAATTTAAGCAAATTAACTTAACTAGCATGTGATAAAAACCGCTATCAAGTATTTAGTAACAACTTAGTGTTACTTTACTAAAAATGTTCAGGGACCTGATAAAGACTGTAATGTAATAATTTTATTTCGGTACTAATTGAAATTAATCACTTCAAAGGTGGATATTGGGTGTCTTTAAAACTTCGATGAAGGTCCCCACTTTGAATGAACAGTTGTATAGCTTATGTAGATTTTGGACATAAGGTATTCCTGGGATTCTAAGACGGCGAGATTGTATGAAACATATTTCGCTCATATTATGTTTCATTTTCTAAATCATTAACTCGCATATAGGTACGGTATATTAAAATCCACCCACACTTTCAAGAGAACTGACGGATTGGGCATATGAAGGGAACATATCAATTCAATGTTTTGAGTCTTTTTCTATTCTGTCATATGAAAATAGAGCAGATTTTGTGTGCCAAAATAGTTAAACGCCTGTTGAATCAATATTGTATCTGACTGGTCTGTTTTCTCTAAACATTTCTTTCGACGAACAATTGAGTGCGACCGCGTCATAGTAAGGTTATAAAAAAATCGGAACAACCATCCGTAAACGTGTTTATGTGTTAAGAGATCCATGCAATCATAATCAATAGAAGTTTCTTATATAAGTTTACTGTTTCTCACTAGCACTGACACTGCTCGTCGTGAAACGAGAATCTATGCGCTAGTGATCGATTCACGTTCGATTTCCAGTCGATCGAACGTTTCGAGTGAGTGGAAGGTCCGGTGGTTGCAACACTCAGGGTATCTAGTGACGATTAGCGTTTGAACGGGCCATCGTTTCGACACACCGCACCGGCCGGGTAGGGCCGCAGTACGTGCGCCAAACACCTGTTTTCGCGTAACCACTGCGTGCATCGATGTCTAATTAATCAGTTACATCGCTATTTGTTCAAGTTACTCATTCTGCATGGTACTTATATTCGATACATATTTAAAGTGTTCTAATTGAAAGCACATACGCAGGTACCTAATCGATTTACGACATAACGTTTCAATTACTTTTACAAAAAGGTACTATTTAGAGCTCATTGCGTACATTGCCAATTTCAAATTTGTGAAAAAGGATTTACCATGTGTCGCCAAATTAGTAAGTTACTTGTGGTTACAAGTTCCGCGCGACCGCGCCTCGCTTCGCAAACATTAGAGGATGAGCGGCGACCTTGACACGAAGTCTCAAGGCTTTAGGTGCCTTCCATAGCGGGCACAAATTACTCTCATACCACCTAAGGCACCACATCTTAGCTGTGACGAAAGAAAATTCATAACGACCGATACGGTCATAACGGTGTGACGAGTATATCTATTTAATTTGTATATTTTTGGAATTCTTTTTCGTTGTAATATTTCCTAACATTTGTATCCCAAAAATATACAATACTCTATATATAATACATTTGTATAAAGATGAAATAAAAATCTAAATAATATTTAAGCTGAATAAAATAATAATAAATGATTGGGTAGATTATTTAGACAACAATAGGCAAGTCAATCATATAGCTCCAAATTTTGCACCGATTTATTTTATAGAGTTATTTTTGCAAGCACTTTCAAAACGTAACTATGATCATTACATGCAACTTTTACTCGCATAGTGCAGCTATAAAAACATGAAAATAAAATAATCTGTCATACATTCGATTTCATTTTGAAATAATATGTTAGGAACCGCAATTTTCTATGACTTTAAAGTTCCTAGTGTTCCTACTGTGTATAAAGGTGTCAGATGAAATCTTCAAATATGATAAAGATTAAGATATTATTATAGTAAAAAAACAACTACACGGCAGAAGTTCACAAAAGAAAGTTGTCAGTGTCTCGTCTGAGCTCTGTCTAATCTTGGAAACTGGTGAACTGATCAGAATCCGGTTTTCACTATTGGGTGTGAATGTACCCCGTATGCCGAAGCGCGTTTACTGTTGTGGTTGTGGTCGAAGAAAACATTAAAATAAAAACAAAACATTGTTGTATACACAATCGTAAACGCATAACTTAGGAGTTCGGTAATAGGTATGAGCCTACAAAACGGGTTTACGATTATAAAATGCACAACGAGTAGGTACTCTGGTAACGGTTTGGTGTAACTCTCTGGTTAAAGATTAACAAAGGTAACTTAAATTACTTATTTATTTTACTTCGAAAAATGCTTTGGACAAAGCAGTGAATTATTTTATACAATGACTCGATTTACATTATCGCACTAAAAAGCACATAATTTTCGACAATTCTCACCTAATCATTTTTCTTTCCTTCTGTTTTTTAACAAATTTAACTAACAATAATTCAAAAAGTCAGAGAATATATATCTTCATAATTTTATGAAATCTGAGAATCTAAATCAATGGTTTTTGTTCGTAATGGCATGAGAAATGATCAATAATATCTCTTCGTTAGATTAGATACCTACTGCAAAACAGGCGAGCTCCAATCCGAGTGTCTCGCATCAAATGATGTTTCCTTATCTAATGAACAAACAGTGTGTCACTGGTAGAAAGCGATCAACATTTTTACTTTCGACAGAGGGCAGCCTGAGAGCCACCGCTACCTGCTTCCTCCCAAGGTTGCAGGTGGAATGCGCCTCGGTAATGCGTCTGACCCACATCCCTCCGCGCACCTCATAATACAGTTACCTACAGAGACCAGTTTTTTTACTACACTTATCAAAACCACCGTGGTGGGTCATTCGAGGAAAGTGTTAAACGAATTTTGCTTTCATCAGTAGTATCGTCATGCAATAACAACAATTTTAGTAGAAAGTAATAGTTCACCTGCTTTCGTTCATATTTTAAATTTTATTATCCAACACATCAGCAGTTTCTTTTCTCCATACTCATAACTATTTATGTGCGATACATGAGACATTAAAAATCAAAGAAAAAAGAGTTTTATTCACGACATCATCGTCTTTTGTTGGAATGTCAATGTTCGATTACAACTGACAGTCACAACGATTCATTCTCGTCGATTTCTACTAAAGAGTAAGTAATTTATAAAATCTTGATTGAGTTTCAATAATTTTAAGCTCAATTTGGACACCACTGCAGTGCGGATAGTCGGCAGGTACTATCAATTACTGATAATTTTAAATTACACCCTTACATAGGAGGAATTAGCGCGGATTCGAAATTAAAAATGAACTTTCATTAAATACATCACAGTCATAATTACAATGAAGAAATGCGTCCGTAAAAAGGTCACGAATTTCAATGGTCAAGGAAACGTTTACCGATAAAAGGAAGGCAACCTATTTTATGGTAGTCAATTAAATCGTATTCTGGTTAAAACTCAAGTCAATGTCCAGATCGCATTTAAAGTCTCGTTATAATCATGGGTTAACCCGGACCCATTTACATTACCATGAGTAAGTAGATATTTAAGTTAACACATCTCTTCCGGATGAAAGGAGAATTTCTTTTTATGGACGTTCATTTGTTCATGACATTTAATATTGTACAGAAATTAAGTTTATCTCAAAAACTAAAGGAAAGAAACACGATGTTATCCTTTCCGTTTAATCACCAATTAAGAAAGCAATCTGTAATATTTTTAAATATCAAAAGAAGACTTAAGGTCGCCATAGGACAAGGCATTAAAAGCACAACGTTTATTATTATTATTAAATTAAAAACTTGCGCCCATAAATTCCTTACAAATTACGGCCATTAATACTGGGTTCAAGATATGAATGCCCCTCCATTACCGGTATAAGTAAGCAATCCCTTCGAAGAAGTCTTAAGAAAAAAGAAAAAATCGAGAGAAAGTTCCGTTGTTTGTACACTTATTTCTCCCGAAGTAACATGAACAGCCAATACACAAGGAGAAATTACGCATTAAAAGTAACAAACCTCAAAATAACTAACAACTACACATTTTTTTTATCTAAATCGCTAAGACTGATAAAACGTACATAATATTATGCGATTTCCTTTTATTTTAAACGAGCGTTTTATTTTAATATTATTAATTTGAAATTATAAAGCAATAGCTATGCTATTTATAAACATAAATTTTATTTTAGGTAACTTCGATAGGTTGCTAATCTACTAGACCTACTTACGACATTAGAAAGTAATTGCATAATCAATTAAGATGATAATGTAGTAAAATAAGATATTTCGTATGAGACTGCGCAAGTTCAGTGACCGCGACGGACATAATTTGATTGTGCTCGTCAGTTAGTTAAAAGACCAAAAGGAGGAGCTAAGATATTAAATCTTAGTTCGTGATGGAATAAGCCCTTAGCTACACTAAGCCTTCTTGAGAATTTGAGGACGACTGTAATAGATACCTAATACTGTTCATGTTTTTTGTTTAATTATTAGCTTTATAATGGTCAATATAAAAAAAATATACCATATTAGAAATATTTCTCAAAAAGCGACTATACAAAGAGCTGTTTTGTAAAAATATGCCTTATGTAAGCACTGGCGAAAACATTTTAAATAGAACTGCAGAAACTCAAATGTTGAATTATTTAAAAAAAAAATTGTAATTAGACCTGATGGTGCATGCACAGATTGCACAGAAGAATTTTCCTTAAAGATAATTATTTTGTTTCTTTTTTGTTACACAGAGAAATCCTTTAGTAGGTATGCATTTCAACAAAACAAAATTATTTGAAATTTTTTTAGGAGCATCGTCGAATCATCACTGTGCATATTATAATTAATAACTTACTTTTCAAGATTCCATTCACGCGCATTCATTTTAAACTCGCGATTTCAAAGCGTGCTGCAGACGATAGAACAATAAGGAACGCGACATATTTTGAACAATGGCCACATACGATAGGAATCGGCAATACGATGCTGACGTTGACTTTGCATCATTCCAATCAGAGCGGTTGCTATTGTACTCGCAATTATAGAACACGCATCTTTTATTTAGGACGAATATTTAAAACATTATCATGTCATACTGAGGTTGATGGCCGTAACGTGTGTAATCGTCAATGAGACCTCTTAATTTACCGTCATATTTGCCCTTTGTACACTGTTAAGTTTTTATTAATTATGTCATCGTACAGTCTACTATGTAGATACACAATACTATATCAATAGTGTACGTAATTAAGCCATTAACTTAAATCATGTAAATACTGACATAATTAGTAAACAGATCGATATCCGCACGCGTCGTCAAGAGTTAATGTGTCAAATTTTCAACCGGCCGGCGCGCCCTGTTGGTTAGATACTAATGCAAACACCACACATCATACCTATATGGCAGATACGAAAATCGACAAGCAAACAGTTTGCTGTTTGCATGACATAATTCAAATACGACAGTAATCCAATATTCGACGTTTAGACAGTGCCTACCTAACTACAACATCCGCGAAGCAAATAGCACTTAAAAGAGTATCGTTGTTTCCTTCGAGATGTGCACATATTTATCATAGATTAGATATTTAAAAAGCGAATACCCTATATAGATAGATCAACAGACAAAAAGATTTACAAGTATCTTTGCTTTACTTGAAACAAAGTTCAATATATTTACACCAGTTTTAGCTACATAATAAGAGATAATATCTTCTAAGGGCTATTTTTTCAATATTCAGATATATTTTATTCGTCTGATCGTAATAAGGGGAGAAACGAGTAGTCTAAATAAATAAAATTACAATTAATTGCATTTCATCAAATTAAAAAGCGTGAGATGACAGGTTTCACTTAAAACGTCAAAAAACTTCATAATTATTAAGAGCGTAAACGCTTACCGATTGGATCATGAAATGTTCTTAGCTTTTAGAATTCATGTTTGAGCAGATATTGTGAAAAATTACTGTAAAACAAGAACCCTTTATAATCGACAGTCGACCTTGTTACCTAATGCACAATGTTTAAATATCCAAAGGTCTGTCTCACACCTTGTAGAATTTAGATGAATAGAATAGACGATAATGAGCTCAAATATCAATTCAGAGATTCACGAAGCGTTCAACTGAAGATTACGACGCCGGAAGATGTAATCGCAGGACTCGGACATTTTATTCGTGAAGGACGAATAAAACGCGCTGTGCCTACTAGTAGTGCTAATAAGGTAGTAAAACCTTAAGATTGTAGCCTCCTTTGTGATCTCATCTTTTAAGATCTAAAGATTCGATACAAATAAATACTTTTTATTTTCAGCAGTTCAACACTTGTGGTTTTCGTCTAAAGATGCATAGTTATCATATCAGACTGATATTTAACCTTTAGTAACCATTTTTAACAATTGGTTGAGTTAACTTCAACGCTAATTCCGCAATCGAAGTACGAAACCTAGGCTGCCGCGCGTATGAAAAACGCATTATCTACCTTTTTACAACTTCCGAGAAAAACGCGTTTAAAGTTTTTTTCTTAGTTTACTTCTTCCTGCCCTGTTCCCAATCTATCTGGGGTCGGTGCAGTATGTTTTCTCTTCCATTCATATGTCAGACGTCACCAAACCATCCACTCCCTTTTGATTCATATCATCCATCCCTCCCCCGACCCTGTGAACCGCCTAAAAAGGCGTAAAATACTACAGGACGATACAACATGACACAAATAAGGCTAGAAATCACACGGCCGACCCGTGTTGGCTTCTCAATGGAGAATCGGTTGTTTATCATCACAATGTCATCAAATCTGCTCATAGTCCCAGAGACTGATCGTTATATATCATCCATCCCACCGTAAAGGTGCCAGTGATGTATGAATATAGAAAAGAGACGGAACGGACCATGTCGAGAGACCTATGAACGGAGAGAGTGATTAGAATGACAACATTCCAATTCATACTGCTCAAGGTTTTGGCTTAGGTTTTACAGCCGGCCGCCTGCCTGACACCAACCCTCTTTGGGTATAATTGGTTGAGTTAACTATGCATCAAAAAACCGGCGGTAAGGAACATCATATTATGTCAGTAGTAACGTTCTGCTGATACGATGTTACAGATTCAATAATAATTAAATTCTGTCGCAAAAATGTCGATATCTATATCTATCTATCTAAATATATCTGATATGTAATTATGTTCCTCAAAAGTTAACAATTTTTGTACATGTTAAGCGTTGTATCGACCAAATACCAATATCTACCAATATTGTAGATACATAAATTCTTGTTGTTGTGACAAGATTGCGAAAATTACCTTGACCAAACTAATAGCTATAATGTATTTAGTAAATATATTCATTTAAAACGGGATATACACGTATTATGCAACAGTCGTGTTTAGAACGTTACTAGTGACTTCTGTTTATTTGACTGACGGCGATCATAGCCAGCGATGGAATACCTCTTTGACAACAAAGTTAGCGATACGAATAATAATAAATGTTTAAGTAACAAAACAGACGTGTTTAGTTAATGAGAAAGTATGCTGACTTAATAGATTACTGGTGTAATGCCCTTATTTAATGACGACTATTATTTAAATTAGTTGCTGCTAAATCAATAAATGCATTAAAACGCTAACGGTTATAGGAACAGGCGTGTAATAATTTAAGTGTTACAATCATATCGAAAATAAAAACGAGCCGATATCAAAGCAATCGGGTGAGATGGCGCGGCACTTTCACCTAGGGTCGTCCAGCTTTCGGCCCCTCGCAGGTATGTGAGACTCGCCGGCACTCTGTACATCGTAAACAGAAACGCCACGGGCTATCTCCGTCTCGCTTGTACGATGAGCGAAGAAAGGAAAGCAAAATTGTTACTAATGGAAGCCTACGATACGTGGTAACCCCGCCAGCGAGCGAGGCGGTGACGATGCGCACTACTTACCACAGATTGTGTTTGCTCTTTCTCGTATTGGGGCAACAACCTGAGCCTGACTCGATGACCCATTTGGTGTGCTCTTGATTCAATGTCAATTTGGCCGGTGTTGAACAGACCGAACAAGAGAAGTGGTAACTTTTGAAAAGGAGCTTTCGGGATCCCTCCACTTATTCTATATAGACTCAGGCATAGTTAAACATTTCTATTATAATTATCAGTTGCTCTACCTTTAAGTTAATTCTATTATAAAAACCTTAAATGATTAGCAAACATACCTCTTAATACACACAGCTATTAATAAACCATCAACAACATAGATGTTGTCTAAAATGTATGTATCTGTCATCAATAACAAAGTTTACACTTAGTATGCACTGATCGTTTATTGTGTTATTTGGTTTATAGAAGCCGTAATTTTGTTGGTGATCTCAATGAATACATAAATTAAAACAATTCTAAGCCAACGTGACATAGTTATTATGGACTACTCAAGTAATACTTATTTATTTTATAATTATTTTAAATTAAAGGTAAGCTGTTTATAAATGTTTGACCATTGAGGTAATTTACTCTTTAAAATGAAATTAAGAACTGTATCAAATTCGATAATAGTGACGCAAATAGTGTTTTAAATTTTTTAATCAAGGCGGTATCGATTTTAATACTCACAAGTGTACATAGAAGATATTCGATATAATAATGACACAGATAAACTTAATAATCACATTTGCCTCTTTAAAATAAGTAAAAGTTATACAAAGGAGGTCATCGCTAAATTAGCTTTCTATGGGAGATGAAAGCGAAATTGAATACGGCTAACAGGCCTCCACGAAAACTAATATTTGCACGACAAATGGGTAAACAGAGTTCACGCGTCAATGGTGAAAAATCATTGAAGTTTTTGATCAACGTTAAATATTACTATCCCTCCCTACCATTTTCTCCCAGGTATATCGGTGGGCGTGGCTTTTATTTCAATTAAGCGATTGATTAAAAGAAAGTTATTGCCACTGAGAAACTGTAACAAGGCACTGCTGTGTGAACCTATCGTACGGACTTCAATGAACCTCCTCTCAGTTTGAATGGCGTGATCTTAACCTACATTTTTCACATCCGCCGCGACCGTAGCGCGATCATACCAACTACAAAATAGTGCCATTGTTATAGTCACTGTCTTATAGTGTCGTTCTAATACCATGGCAACAGACATACAACGCGCCATTTTTAAACGCTTGCCTACCACTATTGGTTTAAGTAGCTATAGTAGAGACGTTAAGCATACTAATGGATTTATTCGGGGGGAAATCACATATCGACACAATGTCATAAGATAGGTATCTGTAAGATTTTGTATTTTATTTGTGACTATAGTTTTGCCTTTTTATATATAATAAGTAACATCGTTTTTTGTTTTGCAAAATATAGTAAAAATAGTACATTATTCCATTAATAACTATTAAATTGTATAAATTGAATAATAAGAACTTTCCTTGTTAAATTATAGAACTTATAAAGGGAATCAAACACATATATTATCTTCGACATTGTAAGTCAAGACGTACACCTCGTAGCCTATCGAATCTAGGAAGTCTAGTGTGACACTGATCTAAAACTTTTAATTATATTCATAAATAACGATTTAATACAAATCCATTGCACATGTTGTAATAAAGCTTTGATAAAACTATTTATATTAAGCATTATTATGTAGATTTTTATAACTGATATAGTACTTAACATTGTTGGCCAAATGTGGATGTTAATACACCTCTGCCAACTCTGGGGATAGATAGGCTTGATTCATGTATGTGTCTATTAATTAAGAAAAAAATAACTATGTACCAAAACAACCCAATAAACATAATGCAAGGATATAATCTGATAAAGCTTCACGTAACACTTTAGAAGTTCCGGGAATTGTTCATTTCACGTAAACACGAAATTAATAAACAATTGTCTATAAGCAACCTTTGTCTACAAACCGGGGGCTAGCCAATAAGATGGCTTCGATAGAAAAATAAAAAGGCCGTACGTGTTCTGTGTGGCAACGGACAAAACATTGGTGTCACGCTCAAAAAATGAACATTATTTATTCGAAACACGACACGGCCGGAATATCCTAATGAAGATTATTGTAATCCAGGTTAACATTAATCGGTGACCTTGTAATCTCCTGGAAAATTTATTGAACCGTAAATTCCCAATATCCGTAAAACTATTAGTGTGTTACTACACCAATCGATCGATTTTCGATCGAAGTCATCAATCGACGAATAATTGTAATAATCGACCATATTATTAGATAGATTAATATATTCGATATTTTACTTTAACAATTCCGACCATACCAATCGACCGACGTCGAATAAAAGTATCGACCGACGATCGATGGCTTGGTGTATTAATACAAGGCACTAGGTTTGAAACTTTTCTAAGAGGACGCCCATGACAGACAGACGTTAGGCATAGTGGACACACGGTGGGCGTCATGGTAACACAATCGTCTTCGTCTGTGATACAAAAGCGGCCAAATCCCACCACGCTGGCCAAATGCGGAATGGTGGGGAGTTCAATATGTTAATAGTGTGCATGTACAGACGGATCGATGGAGAATCTAATAATATAGTCAGTCACAGATCCGCTAACGTTTCAAAGTTAAGCTAAGCAAGTTTCGAGCCAAATAGTTTATAAAGACAACGTGGAAATATTACACGAGGCTTACCCACAAATACTGAAACGTTACCAAAATTTTGAGTAATGCTTAAATAGTTCAGTGAAATATCCCTCTCACAATTTGTATGGATAAATGTCAATTTTGATAACACTTAAATGCTAAGCTGGACACAAACTTTGAGAAGCGTTTCAGTATTCGGGGGTCGAGCTTATCTTAGATAGCTAATAAGGTCTCCTTTTCCTTTCGGCGCTTTCGGTCCGTATACGTGCACCCTACGTACATGTCTTAAAACGGATATTTAAAAAAAAACCCTTCTTAGACTATATTCATGTATATAGACTAAGGGCCGGTTTTTTGATGCATAGTTAACTGTTAACCAATTGTTAAAAATTGTTACTTATCTTTAAGTATCACTGATATTTATCCATTAGTAACATTAGTAATTAAAATTGTTACTAATGGTTACATATCAGACTGATATTTAGCAATTAGTAACAGTTTTTAACAATTGGTTGAGTTAACTATGGATCAAAAAACCGGCCCTAAGGATAACTAACCAACGATCCTGGGTGTCATAGAGTTTAAATGTAAGCCTTTTACGATATTTTTTTACAATTTTATCAAACGAAAATCACCAGATTATCACATCGTTTATAAATAAACTTGATTTTATCGCTTCTCATTATTGAACACTAAAATGCCGGCAACAATTTCTTTCATTAATCTTACATCTATTGCAAAACATGTCGGATTTTCAAGGCGATCCAACAGCGCGTGACTGCGGACATTTAAAATTAGTGTTGAGTTCAACATGGTTTAACGACTGACTCTAATTATATGATATAGAATCAGTTTTAGCACAATTTATGATCAACAGATAGTTTATTCTAAAATTATTTTTAAAAGGCGCTAACAAATTCATCACTACCAGCATTTTAATCTCCTCGGTGCTGGGGTACAAGCCTTGCCTATGGAAAAATTTATAGGTTTGCTTGCAGAAAACTTTCATTCTAAACTAACCTCAAAAGGCCAATGAATCTACTATTACCATAACCATCTTTTTGTAACCTTTATTAATAGGGTCGGCCTATATTTTAATTAAAATGTAAATGTCATAACATAACTAATCTATTGTTAACTTGTATTTTCACATACACCAGAAATAGGTCATCTTCAAACACTTATTGTAACACTAATTTATGACACATAAAAGTAGGTCAGAAAAGTCAGTCTGCGATGACGAAAATAAGGAATACTCGCTAAGGCCGGTTTGGATGGGTGGCAAAATTATATTATCCCTCTATATACTTCCATCTATAAGGAGGCCTTCCTTATAGACGTGAGAGTAGAAAAAAAGGAAATCCTTTTTTATGCAAATTAATTTGATATCATAACTTTCATATAACATACATAAATCACGCCTATATCCCCGAAAGGGTAGGCAGAGGTGAAAAAGCCCCCACATTTCGCCAATTATGTTAGGTACCATGTAATAGGCGGCGAGCCTATTGCCATTTATCGGGCACAAAACTCGCAGTACATTGCAAGGTGATATAAGAGGAACGCTGCTGCCCATTCCTCACGACTGATTTATCCTTAGTCGCCTTGTACGACACCCACGGAAGAGATTTGGGGTGGTGACAATTGTATTCTACTCTGCCGTCACCACACGGCAACTTTCATATAATCTTTCATATTATTATTATTGTCACTTTAGAAATTCATAAAGAATTATATCATCACAGCATTCAAATGTACGTAGCGTACAAAATACAGATGGATTGGAATGTCATAAATAAATTAAAAATGAAGTCAGTCCGTCACTCATACATCCTAATTACGTTCTGCATCTTTGGATATGAGTTATACCCAAAGATGCAGAACGTAAAGGACGCTTATTATTCTGTACGTGTATAAATAACAAGAACATAAATACTAAAAATGTAAAAAGCATTTTAAAATATTGTCTACTAATTATATTATGTGTTTTATGGTCATGTTATTTTCTTCACATCTATATTATGTTGTTTTCTACAATTATGAGCCTAACATTTATGTTTTAGTTTCTTTAAAGACTTTTCTCATTAAATACTTATCGTAAGTGAAGACCATAATTTTGTTGCTTATTGCAAACAAAATATTATCACCATATCTTTACCACGCAATTACAATCCCGGATTGATAAGTACTAACGACTAAAGAAGATTGATTACTACTGAAGATGAAGCTGATACCAATACCTAATTACCTTGCCTTGAAAAGCACGCAGAAACCCAAGGTTACAAATCTCAGATTACGATCAAACGGAGACAAAATAGTCGAAAACATTAATTTAAATAACAATTGAAAACTATAATTCATAGCGGTGTGTTTACGACAAGTTATTGTAACATGCATAGACTACGTAAGAGTCGGGTTTATTACCTTCTTGTGGTTCCAGAGCACGTTGACTGAGGGTTTCCCGCGACGGAAGTCGCTCTGGTCGATGACGTCATCGTGGATCAGTGACGCCGAGTGGATCATCTCGCTGATCATCGCCACCTGCCGCTGCGAAGGCAGCAGCGCACTATAGCAACAACAACAACTACTTATAGACCCTCTCCAGAATTACGCGCGACTGATACGCGTTTCGTTATGCATTGCTCTTTATAAAGGATTTTAGTAAAAGTGTGTGTCGTCCTATTAGTAATGTATTTGAAATCGATTAAGAATGCGCTCAATCCGAACTTACGGCCGGTTTTTTGATCCATAGTTAACTCAACCAATTGTTAAAAACTGTTAAAAATTGCTAAATATCTAGTCTTATATGTAACTATTACTAACAATTTTAGTTACTAATGTTACTAATGGATAAATATTTGTGAGATATTGTTATTAATTGTTAAACATCAGTGATATTAAAAGATAAGTAACAATTTTGAAAAATTGGTTAACAGTTAAATATGCATCAAAAAACCGGCCCTTAGTGTTTGGGACTAGTCATAGCAAGTGGAATATAAGCGCAACCGATTGCGCTCTGAAGGCTCAGCGGCCGACCACTAACAAGAATGTTATGTGGTTCAAGCACAATATTAAAGACCGCAATTTTTTATAAGTAGGTTGTCCTTTTTATTTCAGGAAAACGGAAACGATGTATGAGTTTTGCAAAATCATTAGCCAACTAAAATACAAACGATACGGGGATAAGTATCTCAACTCTTTACGGGCGACAAGGCTAGTAAAATTATACAATACTTGTAATTATATCGCAGAATTACTATAGTGTTCGCTTTCTCAGTACAAATTTAAAAAGGATTTTCTGATCTGACATTCACAATAATAATATATATTCCATATTACAACTGTCAATAAAATTTGACAGTTGTAATATGAAATATATGTCAATTGAACTGCCAAGTAAGCTACTTGGCACTTACTTATCGATTGTTAAACAGGCCCTTAATAATATTATTACAGTAAAACTTTAATGACAGCTTTATTATTTCTTGTGGTTACTGTTCTCAGCAAACTAATGCTATCCAATTTTTATTTAAAATTATTACAAGCTATAACCATTACATCGGTTCAGTATTATTGCATAAGTGACCACATAAAATGGTATAATACTATGTACTATTATTAGGGTAGTTTAGCCCACAGTGAATATAATATTTAAAAATGACATCCCTCACTATTACTTTTTAAATGCATAAATTTTATATGGATTTTTATATTTATCTTACTGAAAATTGCCAGATTTTATAAGTAATAACTTATTTCACGTAAAATCAAGATATCCAACTTTTGTAATTTAATCAAAGCTAGTTTACTACATTATACGTAGTAACATGTTATCAGATAAGATTACCTACCTACATAGTCAACTTATCTAAACTGCTGGATGATAAACACTTAACATTGATAGTTAAATCTAATTCCACGTCCAAAGTAAAGTAAGAACTTGGATTTGGTGTTAGTGGGTATAAATATTTGATTTTGCTTTTCTCATTAGAAACCGTGCATGATAGAACCGTTTAGCAAAGAGTGGAAAACTCTAAAAGAAACATATATTTCCTTCAGTAGTTGTTATATATGCGATAATACTCATGTAACAATAAATAGACCATAACAGAGCAACAACTCATAGCGGGACCATTACATGAGAATACATTGTTAGATACTGTTATAAACACTAGTTTCGGCGAGACAAGTACATATCAATTTCAGTATAAGTGAATAATCGGCAAGTTTATAATCATATTTTTATTGCAGCATTTATCTTATAAACATGGTGGGTAAGGTAGGAAAGCAATAGAACTTAATCTATTTAGTGTTTTAATGTTCCATTACATATACATATATTAAAAAAGTTCAAGACATTCATATCATTCTGCAAGTGAATCAGTAATAAACCTATCAATAATAATCAGTATCGCAGTGGACTCTCTGTAATTACAAATCGAGAAATAATATATATTCACACGACATGAACCAACAGAATAATATATAATATAGTATATAACTCAATATTAACCATAATGCAATTTTACGATCGCACAATGAGCGAACATGCTAGGTAATTTATTACGGACCTCACTCTTTGATCATAAAGATTTCTTGAGGAGAAATTATATACAGCGTAAATATTTTACCTTATTTCAGTGGTCGTATAATTATGAATGGTGAATTACTATATAGCTACCTACAGGAGTCTGTAAACATGGTAATTTTTAAATGATCACATTTTGATTTTTTTCAACAATAAACTAAGATGTTTTTTGAAATAAGTATTTTTAAATAAAAACATAAAGAAGTTTATTAAAATTACACACTCCATTTTTTATTTAGGGGGAAAAATAAAAATTTGTTTAGTCTGCCCAACATATAATTTATGTTTTGGACTATTTGTTTAATATTACCTAGACCTCTTAATGATTTAACAACGGTCTCCTTGAAAGATCAATTACTGCACACCGTTAATACAAAAGTCACGTGTTCAAGGCTTTTTTTTGTATGCACATCGCTATTTTATTCATTTATAAATATTCTAGGCGCACTCGTCATATCTTATGGTACTTATCGCGTGTATCTTAAATATTCCTCACATGTAAAGAGCAGTCAGCGGCGAATCATAGGGAATGCGTGAATGTACTGTTCAATCAACGACTTACTATTCATTTATTGAAATAAAAACGTTCATTAGGCATGCGAGTAAACCTGTCTTATTCAAAAGGGTTTTTACAAAACGCACTGTAAAAGAAAAAAGTTTAATCTGCTACCAGAAATCGAGGAAACACGAATAGGTTCAACATTCTCTCTTTTACTTATATTTTTCCTTCAACAAATATGTGCCAAGCAAACAAGTGACCCTATAAGTATTTCAACTTCCCTTATATTTTTTATCAATATTTTCATACCTACGTTTTAAGCACATTATAATTAAAATCGATACAGAAAATAAAATCTTCAGCAACTGACTACAGTTTCACAAACATACAATTTTATTGCAAGTTTTTCATATCTACTTTAATAATTTTGCCGCGTAATAATTGCGTTGCTTATTAGCAATACTGAGGGTCCCGTAAGGTCAGCTTAATAAGTAGATGAGCACTTTACTACCGTGTAATACCAAAGACAGCATTTATGCCTTATCTTAGTAATAAATAGTAAAAGGTACCCAGATGTTTATCAACTTATCGACATGGTCTTTTCTATCACATTTTTATACGTTCATTCAGCACCTTTCCGGTATAATGGATATAATATATGAATCAAAAGTGGCACGATATTTAACGTCTGACTTATTTGAAAGAGAAAACGTACTGCGCCGGCCCTAAACAAACAGGGGAACTGGGAACAGGGCAGAGGGAGATGATGATGAATGTTTGGTTTGGTAGAGCTTTAACAGTTTTCTCAGTATGCGCTATATAATTATGAAAAACCAATCAATCTAAGCAAAGAAAAAAAATTGTCCATTTGTTTAAAAAACGAAGGAGACTAAATATTTCACCTATTCAAACTATATTGTTGTTATTCGATAACTATTGATTTTTAGAGAGTGATTCAGAATAGTTCTATTGCTTGCTATAAGGAGAACGAATACCTTTGATGACTAACACTGCCAATTACGGGCGATAGTAAATGATTATACCTAGATTTCTGCTATTGACCACTCGCGTTCCATTCATAATATCTCATTGAGTAAATTGATTATTCATCGCCTATAAAATTACTATTTGTGACAAAAGTTCATCAGTCAAGCGACATAAGAAACCAATGCTTTTATGTAATTTCTTCGGTTTAATTTAGTCTTTGTTTTATAGTTTTTACTATATGTTTAAAATAAGACCATGTTTTGTATATTATAAAATAATATTCATCAAATTAGAGCCTAATTGGTAGATAAATTTATATTTTTACGTCCTTCAATAACTTTGAAATGGACAAGAAATATTATTGAAAGCAACTATTGAAATAGCAAATCTTAAAGTACTTATCAGATTTGTAGTTGCTCCTGTTATTTCGTTGAATCAGCAACAGTATTTAAATTCAAAGTACGCAATCAAATTTAATTTAATAAACATTAAATATACCATACTTATAAAATATGAAGCGTGTTTAAGTCCACACAATTGGTAAATCTATTGCCAAATCAAAAAAATTGGGAAAGAATCTACAATAATTACGAACGTTGCCATTAAAAATCACATTAGGAATAATGAAGCAACGTCACTGTTACACAATTTATTACAATAAGCTCACCGTTCGGGTTAGTTAATTAGTTAGTTTAGCTGGGCTTTATCCGCACTTAGCCCCCTGATTGGGCTAACCGTTCGGGTGTCAGATTATTTGATCATCTGTAATTGATAACAAAATTTAACAAAACTTTATATTTCAATAGAAAATCTTAAAAATGTTATAAAATATGAAGTTAGAATAAGACGAATTACTTCCTTCACGTTCTTCAGAATGAATACGTTATAATATACTTGTCTATATAACATCTTCATTCTTCTTCTAACGCAACTCGCAACCGTTCGAGGATGTATATCTTCAGCCCAGTCTGGGCTTAGTTGAGGCAGTATTTATTTACATATTTTACTAAAGTTACATTGTATATATCTTTTACGCTTATCGTGAACATGGCGCAAGAAAACAGTTTCAACAGTTATCAACAAAAATATTTGCGTTTCATATTTTTTAACAAGCCAGCCCGACTAGTATGAACACCGAAACACTATAAGATACGTTGAACTGTCAAAACTCCATAGATTTTTGACCAATCAAAGTAATAAATGGCTATATCATATAGTGTTTCGGTGTTCATGCTAGCCGGGCTAGACATATTTTCACTATTATCAACACATCATCATCACCATCGGCGACCATTGCTTAGTTTACGCAATTGCAGGCCAAGCGCGTACTAGTAATATTGAGGAGCTCGTTAGTGCAGTGGCGCACTAACGAGCTCCTCAATATTACTAGTACTAGTATACTACATAATTATTTTGTCCATAATCATCATATGTCCTTAATATATAATTAAAATATAAAATATATATTTATCTCAAGAGAATTAGGTCCTTGTTTGTCGAGTGGTTTAGTTTTGAAGACGCGCGTTTGTGTATCTTTTTATTATACCTTATTTGTTTGTTATAATTTGAGAATCTAACTAAGTCTAAAACTGAGCCGATAACGATATGACCAATAATTTTTAGATAAAAAAACAAAACCTTACATTACTTTTGTTATGTAAGGTGACATTAACTTACCTGTTTTCTCCGTAAACGTGGTAGTTGACTGCTCGCGCCATCAATATGGCGACCATTGGCCTGAGTGCCTTGCCTTGCCCGTCGAAATAATATGTAGCTATGGTGTTCAGTTCTGCTTGGTTGGTGTTCTTCTCCAGTTCCTGTCGGTCAAATAAACTACAGTCGAGTTGGGATTGAATCTGAAGTTTATGATGGCATATTAATAAAAAAAGAAACTAAGTGAATCTTTTTCTATTGGAATCTTATTTTATTGGATTACCTTAACTAGCGTTAATACACGTTAGTTAAGGTTGACAAGATCGATAATTGACATTTGTGTACAGTATGAAGTCATGTGATAGTGGTGACTGTGCACCAAAATTAAAACAAATTATGAGCAATTATTCAACATTTGAGAATAGAATAAATATTACTATGAAATAGCGTTCTATCAAAAATTGTATAGAATGCTTTAAACAGCCAAACCTGTTAATGCAACTATGTAAATATGTATAAACAACAAGGCCATTGACCTTTTTACACGACTTCTTGAAATAATTAATAATTTAAATCAATGTGTTGCACAATAGATTAAGCCTTTAAGATCAAATTTAAGCCTTGATACTAGTATTAGAAAGCCGTACATCTAGTGTGACATGTTGAGAACGTCAAGTAATAAATTATATGGGTAATATTGCTCTATAAATAAGGCTCCATTTAAAAAATTGTTAATATAATTATTAACATTATTCAAACTAGGACTCTATAAACGTTTTTTCATTTTTTATGAAAATATCAAACAAATCCTTGTGCGGCAGCAGTATTAAACCAATTTGAAATAGCAAATCTTGAAAAATATCAGATAATAGATAATATTGTAGAAAGTTGTTATACCTCATTCCAAGGCTGACTTGGCATAAATTCTGATAGGTTATTGTAGTCTTCAAGGTCAAGGCATCTACGGAGTTGTTTAATGGCAAAGGTTTAAAGTCTTTCCGTTTGAATGGTTCGCAGTGTCAGAGATCAGATATATCAAGATGTACTACAAATTGCATAGCAAAAGCATCGTGAGAGATTTCGTTTTACAATTTTGTCATTAGGAATTATTTTTTATGGATTCAAAGCAATACTCTGATGATGAACTTGTAAAAACTAATATAGAAAATTGTGCCAATTAAAAACTTGGTTTACCTGTCAGAATAGGACATAACACAACATTTTATTTACAAGTTGGTAATGTGTATAGTGGAACTCATATTTAGATGGTTCACCAAAATAAATTATCTCGAGCTTCGGAAGGCACGTGAAGCCGGCTGCATCTATCGGTAATACTGGACCAGAATGATGGATAATGGTCCTTTCTCCCTATAGGTACTCTTTCAGCCGTAGGCAAGACCTGTGCCCTAGCAGGGGCTGGTGATGATAATGATGTAAGTGAATTTTTTTTTTCATGAATGAAATTTTCTTTAATCTCCCAGTATAGAAATATATTACAGTCGCAAAGTCTTCGCGAGAATTAGTCCACTGCAGAGTCATTGCAGGTCCGTCTGTGGCGTATTTAAGCCGACGTTACTGATTGCCTAATATCTATGTCGACCGGTTGTAGTTGATTCATAGAACACCTATCAAGGAATCCCAATACCTACAAAACATTAATGTCTAAAACATTAATCAGGAATCGTCTCCCTTGGCAAATTGGAGAATTGCGATGATGCCAGTATCTTTCCTGCCACACCATACATATTTCTACTAATATAATAATATTTGCTTTGTTCGAAATCAACCGGAAAAAACGCAATAAGCATAGCAGCAGTAAGGTTTTTATTCAGTCTCAGTGCAAAATCTAAATCATTATACATTTTGAAAGGTCCTTTTTTCTTTAGTAGAGATCGACTAAAATATTTATGTGGACCTCAACAAGTTATTCTTAGGTTTCTCTCAATATAAATTATTGTTGATTCGTGACCCTGATTTACTGGAATAAAATTGAACAGTGAGCGGTCGTTGACCGCAACAATTCAGAAACCGGTCAATTTATACAAGGACTCGGATACTGAAAGTTTCATATTTATTTATAGGATGTTAAAAATTAAAATTCACCTGATTGAAAAGTCCGATGTACTTGATTTGTTATGCAGAATTTAACCAAAAATCACTTCCGGTTTCCGCTTTTAACCCTGTTTTTTGTTCCTGGTAACCTAGAAATACTGCGATTAACGTACCCGGTAGACAGGTGGCGAAACATATAACCTACGCTCAGGGGTAGGTTAGGTTTCGCCCTTTAGAAAATAACTATATGTATAGAGAAATGTGGTTGCCGTGTGGTAACGGCAGAGAAAAATACAATTGTCTCCCGTGGGTGTCGTACAAGGCGACTAAGGATAAATCAATCATGAGGAATGGGCAGCAGCGTTCCTCTTATATCACCTAACAATAGCAATGTACTGCGACTTTTGTGCCCGATAAATGGCAATAGGCTCGCCACCTATTGCATGGGACCTGACATAATTGGCAAAATGTGGGTGCTAGTTCACCCCTTCGGGAATATAGGCGTGATTTATGTATGTTTGTATGAAATGTGGTTTTAATGAAAAATTTAACAAGACCGTGACAGTAATTCTAACTTCCAAAATATGGATGGTATCAAACAGTCCATCCAGACGTACACATCGGCTTGACCGTTGAAGAGTAAAAGTGTAAGCGGTCATAAAACAGACACGACAATACAGTTTAATAACAATAGAAGTCATGGTATCTCTCCCCGATCCACGAGTTATATTATGTAATATGTTCCATTGTTTCAATCGTCCATTTTTGGTTTGACCATCGTGAAATTATTTTGGTTAGTTGGCATAAACGAATGCGAACATACTACATCGCACCATCTGTCGTTTAATCTAATTGTGAATTTTTGATTTCTTCCTCGTTAGCCCAACTGAGATTTTCCTAGATAAAAAAATTCTCGGATCGTACCGTATCTATCTATCTTTTATATTTACTACGAGCTTATTGGTTTTACTACGGGCAAAAATAACAGAAAACTCAAAGTGGTTAATAAAAGCAGTAAGCGGGGGTTAAACATGATGAAGGTCAGACATGAGTAAGAACACAGGAATGTCCCGCGGAAAAATGAAGCTAAGCCGGATTCGGGTACAATGCGTATGTATGTACGCAATGCGTGTTTTACCCGTATAGACATCACTACAAAATATTTAAACGTATGGAGTCAGCCGTTTCTTACCGTGCGTTTACGCACCGGGGATTTTTTGAATAAACAGGTGGTCAAGCTGCCACTGTCCGTCAATAATGCATTAAAATAAAATACATTCTATATTCTGGATTGGTTCCACCTTGAGTGAGACACAACATTAATCAAAATAAAAAACCAGTAGACCTTTTGTTCGTTGAAAATGAAATACAAATATTAATTTATAAAACACCACAATATTTTTATATAACTAATATTTATATTCATTTATATAAAAGGCAAATGTGACTACTGACTTGTTAGAAAGATCAAAGCACAGCTGAAAGTACTGCTGAAATTTAGAATCCTACTAATATCTTTAATGACATAGACATCCGCTAAGGAGGGATTTTGGAGTGTGTTTAGTGAGGAAGAATTAGTTTAAAGTTCTTGTGAGTTTATGAATTATTTCCTACAAAGTATAATGCTTAAGTGATGTTGATTGATCAATATTGATCGCTCTAACGCTATATCATTAGTACCTACATTGTAAAAATGTCATCTTTATTCACAGTGTGTCCGGTAGGCAAGACAAACAACCAAGTAAAGCTAAAATAGCAAAATGTTAAATAGAACCCACGCAAACATTTATTCTATGTATGGATTGTGGTTAATGAATAATAGTATACATTTAGACATGACGTAATTGTGTACCTTTTTCAACGCATCTTAGTAAAAATGCATTATCTCTCTCTACCACACCACTTAGCGTATGGAGGCTACTTTCCTTTATATTGTACTATAACAATAAACACGTTAATTACAGTCAATTTATATTTTGTATTAAGTGCATTTAGTAATCCAGTGACCACGTGAGACCTTCAATCTTTATGAACGTAAAAGTAAAAGACATTAAAAATAATTAAAATGCAAATTTAATAATATAAACTACAGATAAATAAGTTATATCTATAGTCACTTATCAAAACCAATTACAGTTAAAGCTTACACAAGTTAGTCATTAGATGTGTTTAAAATAAATAATCGTTATTTTTCACATGAAAAATAAAACTATGCAAGACTACGAATCTGCACTCGAAACGTTGCTACAACCGTAGACAACAAAATGGTGCTACGCTCTGTCGTAGTTTGCTACGAGACATTGCCAATGCTATTTTAGATGCGCGGCAACTACTGGTGATTCTTTTATGTGGCCCTTTAAAACGAATTGGTCTTGCATCACATTTTGTGACATGTGCATTTACCCGACGCAAACTTCTGTAACTGTGGACAATGAGAGTCTCGACATTGAGTTGCGAAAAATTCACTAATAATAATGTTCATTATAGACATTCCGACTAATTCCATAGTGTAAAGAACGGATGCAAGGTTTGCATAAGTATAACCATGCGCATTTGGCAACACAAATCTGATGCATTTTCCCCACCAAACAAGTCTGTGGGAATAAAATTAACATTAATAATACTGAAGCGAGATTTAAGATTACATTTTTAGATTGGACTAAAAATGCTGTTGTATTATATTCACAGCATAATTATTTTTGTCCTTAGTGCAATAACCACACATAGACATAAACGCTTAAGCGGTAACATGTGAATGGTAGTTTTTTTAGTAGTATAGGTCAGAGACATAAGCAAGTGCTTGCAAAACTCGAGGTCGGTCAGAGAGATCTGTTCACAAGATGCCGCGGATTGACAAGGGCCACATCTCCGGCATCGTAAGAAGTCAACAATAAATACGATTAATGTATAGTAAATATCAACAAAAATCTTGTGCGAAAATAGTAAAAAAAATAGTAAATTAACTCATTTCAAGTTGCGCATTATGTTGTAGCTATAATTATATCAAAAATATCGTAAATATGCTGCAATACAATATAGCATATTCACAGTCTTTTTGGCACCAATAAGAAACGAGATGATATGAAAATGTATAACAACCTGCAATAAAAATTATTTCTATTTAGGTCAACACGAGCAGCGTGGATACCGATTTTTTATTAGAAACCACACGTCAATGTCACATTACAACACCAAGTCCAATGAGTTATACTTAAGCGGTCAACAATCAATAATAGTATGCAAATCACCTGGGAAGGTTAAGAAAATACTTTGGAGTTTCGTGTTTTAACGAGATTCGTTGTAATGAATGGTTAATTAGTGGAATCTTGCACTAGCACTAGGTTATCGCAATAGCGTTACGCAGTTTACCGTCTACCCTACTGCCGCGCTTACGAAAAATGTACATTATGTACAATTTTTAGCGGAATTATGTCTATAGATATTTGTAATCAGGAAAACCTAAGCCGGCCGGCTGTAAAACCTAAGCCGAAACCTTGAGCAGTATGGTGTTGTCATTCCAATCGCTCTCTCCGTTCATCGGTCACTCGACATGCTCCGTTCCGTCTCATTTCTATACATTCATTCATCACTAGCACCTTTACAGTGTGATGGATGATAATGAATCAAAAGGGTGTGGATGGCTTGATGATGTCTGACCGATATGAATGGAGTAGGAAACATACTGCGCCGACCTCAGATAGACTGGGAACGGGGCAATGAGAAGAAGTAAACTGAGAAAAAAAACTTAAAACGCGTTTTTCTCAGAAGTTGTAAAAAGGTAGATAATGCGTTTTCATACGCGCGGCAGCCTAGGTTTCGTACTTCGATTGCGGAATTAGCGTTGAAGGTGAATTTTTCGGCGCCTAAAGAAAGTTTTGGTGGTTCCCTGCGGCCGCTGGGCAAAAAGAAGGTCAACGTTCAAGTTTCGCCAGTTTTACGAACTTTCCATTGAACAATCTATCGCAACAACTACACCTTGTTACGTCAAATGTGGACCACACCATTATCATCGTTAAGCGAATGTTTTATCTAATTATATCGTTCGCAGCTTACAACATTTAGGTAGGTCTTAATGAACAAAATCAAATATAAGATACACACATAGATGCGTTTAATGTTTAATATGTCTAATGTATGATTTGTTACACAACATTTAATCAAGTAACTTAAAGCAGTTCGACTTACGGCGCTTTACACAAAATTGCGATTTCGTCCAAGTATGAAGGTTTCTTAATACATAATATAACCCCTTAAAGCTTGACTCGACAAGAAACTCATCATCATCACCAGCCCTTTTAATGTCGCCACTGCTGGGGCACGGCCCTTCCCTATGGATGGAAGAATATAGGGAGATTGGGCCATAACCCACCACGCTGGCCCAGTGCGAGTTGGTGAGTATTAACGACTGCAGATGCATCCGGGACCAACGGCTTAAGCTGCCTTCCGAAGCACGGAGGAACTCGAGTTAATAAATTTTTAGTCACCCATCCAATGACCGGCTTTATCGTAATAATAAACTCACTCCATTTAAATGATTTACTTCTAGTCATTGTGTTCACATTACACAAGTAATATAATAGCTAGTTCCAACAGCCGGAGAGTGAGACGAATTTTTTCTCGTGAAACAGGAACTTATGAAACAGTCGTGTGTTTTAATCATTAAAATACCTCCGCGCACATGTGACAGTGCCGAGCTGTTTAGGAAACGGCCATTTAGAAATGTGCAACCAACATTCATACAGGGGCCTAGTTTCAGACAAGTTTTCCAAACGGAAAGTAGGCAAGCAGGTAGCTGAGCGTAGTGTCGAGCGGACGCGCGACATCCGAGTAAACACCCTTCTGATAGGACCGCGCATCGGCACAAGATACAGATTGAAAATAAACTACATAAAAACCAGGGAACAAATATATCTGGTCAACACAACCTTGCCCCTGCCAGGATTCGAACCCGAGTATTCTTGGCAGACAGCCAGCGATCTGACCATTCGACCAAACCGAAACCAAGCTGACCACCAAAAGTGGAAGCAAGCATCATGTATCATCCGTCGATATAAAAAAGTGACAACTTTTGAATGACGAATAGGCTAAACACCTAGATTAAGTTGTTTGCAAGTGGAGTTACATTAACAATTTGCATTATCAAACACTATCATAGAAAAATTTGCAATTGTAGCGAAATTTCACTCCAAATTAGGTACTATAAAAATAATCTAATTCAGCCTCATACATAATTAATATACATGTAGAGTTATGTGAATAAGGGGGGCACAGCGAAAGCTTTCATTCATGTAATCACAATCCAACCGTAACAACTATAATTATTTAATTATATTTTCGAAAACTACAGAGAATGTGTCTCTTCTTCTTTAAGAATTATTCTAACAAAGACATTATGAAATAAATGGTCGCGTGACTTTGACACACATTTCAGTCTGCTGTAGGTTCACAAAGTTCAATCACAGAAACAATTTACTTTGATAATACATAATCTCCGTTTCAATTATAAGTTACTCTGCATGTGCCTACAAATCGATACGAGAATCAACTAAAAATAATTATCTTTTTTTAATGTTGCCTACACACTATTAAGGTCTGTAAAGCGATTGAAGTAGCTGAAGCAACATTGAATACATTTAACGTCACTAAAATAACACGTTCATTGCGACAATTCCAGTTCTGTGTTAAAAAATATGAACATGAACATTTTTCTGAAATATTTTTCAAGTAATGCATTTTTGACTCAATTCATGGCAAACAAGGAAAATTTATTTTGCCTACATGAAGTATTCGTAAAAGCCCATTTTAATTACTGAATATAACTGCCCTAATGAATATAAAACCTTCACGCTCTATAATGTGAATATGGTTGACTTAAATTGAAAGTCACACGTCGCAGCACCTGTTGTAGTATAGCCACCAACGGTGCAAGAAATGTTAGTGTCTTAATACTGCCAAATATGTGTTATTATGAGGCCCGAGTTCACCAACACGTAAAACATGTGATTAAAAGATAACCGCCAGCTTGTGACAGGTCTTCCATACGGTGAAATGTCGAAAACTGTCTGTTATATAATAATCGCCCGTTTAAGTGTTGGTGAACTCCAGCCTAAGGCCCGAGTTCACCAACACAAATCAATCGATTAAAAATAACCGACAGTTTCTGACAGTTCTTCTATATGATAAAATGTTCAAAACCGTCGGTTAATTATTAATCGCCTGTTTATGTGTTGGTGAACTCCAGCCTAAGTCTATCTGGATAACCAGTACATGTGCTATGCAACATGATCTTAGTCGATTATTTGGATCCGAACGCGATATCAACTTGTTTTCAAGGAGCCGAGCATGATACTTTCAAAATAGGCGCTCACCATTCTGATGTCCTCGTATATGCCGTTAAGGTCGTCCTCGAGTAAGCGGTAAGGGTCGATGATCTGTGTGCCGTAGTCGGGCAAGGAGCCAGTGCTTGTGCTCTGCATGCTGGAAGCGAGGCGGCGGGCCACGCCAGCGCCCACGCTGCCGGCACCACACGCGGGCCCGCATGTTGTGACTCTCTGCTGACAAGGGAAAACGTCGTTTAGTAAATTCAGTCTTCACAAACATTTAACAAGTATAGCACATACGCAGAGAGGGGTAGCTCTCTTTGACAATGGCCGTTGTAGTTTTTTTTATGCTAGAGGGAAACTCTTGGCCTTAATCTCACCTGATGATAGGTGACAATAAGGGCCGCAGATGGAATCGAGTTTCATCTTATTACAAACTGTGATATTCTTTCTATACCTATTGTCCCTAATATTGTTCCATCCATTGGGAAAACAAACTGTCGGAACACAATAATGCGGTTAACATTATCATCAAAACATCGGGATAATTGTGACAATGCCAGAAACACGTCACCTATATTGTTTCGGAAAAAGATCCTGTAGCGGAACAGACATCAAATACAAGTAGCGTATCAGCTATCAACGGCATGAGTAACGCGCGATTGGAGATATTGGAGTGGCAAAGGGTGCGCCGGTGCCCTTAACTATGCGCCTGCGCAGCGGCAGTGACCGCGATACGTGTGTCGCAATAGTTTTATGCAACTGCAGCGGAGTGCCCGCTGATGGGCTCGAATGTTGCAAAACCAATACGCTACACACGTAGGTATGCATTTGCGCGAAGAACGCCTTAAGAGGATGTTGGAAGTAATTATTGGCATACACTAATTGATATTTATTACCTCACGGTTACTGGCATAATGTATTTATTTATTAGTCTCGCACAATATCAAAACAATGCTCAACAACAATATAAATACAACACCAATAAAACTGCATCCTTATTAATATGTAATTTAGGTACTCGCGGCTCAAAGTCTATTCGTTGATGAATATTATATTAATTCAAAAAGTTTAAGAACCAGCGAAACCTTTCGAGGAAATCCTAGAGCCTTGCATACAAGCACTTCCTGAAAGGATTTCTCTACAGCAGGTATCTGCCGGAGTCTCTCAGGTAGGTATTAAAACTGCGAAAAAGTAAGATACCTAACCTGCCATCTACTTTGATTTAACACTAATTGTTGTGCTCTTTTCCTGTTTTGAAGATCTGTCTAAAGCTATCACACTAAAACCATCGACGTTGCCTTGGTTTTGGCGCGATTTATCGCAACATAAGCCCGGCGGCCGGCGAGTTTAGTGTGGAAATAACCTAAGTCATTGTGATTGTCTTGCTTCCTGAACAATCATGTGGCAAAAAAATATAAACATCATAACTTTTTGTGACTTCTTATTGGACGATGGTCCACTATTATCTTAAATATATTATTTATATTATACATCAGCAACACAATACTGACAGGCTTTATCCCAATCTGTGGATATAGAGATAGATGGTCATACGCGAAAACAACAAAAGCTAATCGTATATGGCAGCTTAAAGTTTACTTTAAAAACTTTCAAATTTACCACTAGTTATTCCTTGATGATATTACCACTAAACATTGCTTTTACCGATAAATGTTTAAGACGAACGTTACTACAATTAATGAAGAAGTTATTGTTCACAGGAAAATGATTCAGTAAACAACCATGACTAATTAACGTTCCAGTTTGTGTTGCTCGCTTGAAGTAATGAAACAGTTATTACAGTAAATTGGAAATCGTAGCCCACAATGGTCATAGTCTAGCTAGATTAGCACGCTAGTACGTTAAATTAAGTATTTCAATCTGGTCATTTTCAACAGTAAATAATATAGAAGATTAATATTCTTTTATTTTATAATATTCTTTCTACAGACTAGATATAATATTCTTTTATAAGAGCATGAATTCTTCAGATCCGAAATACAACACTTCTACGGATATCGTGTATCGGTCATGACAAAATGTGTAAAGAAATGGATTCGTGGCAATAGCAATAAGTAATAATTCCTTTTACAGTCTTTAATAGTCGTCAGAAGTTAAAGACCTCAAACGTTTAGTCGGTAGGTACGGCACGTGTTATGTATATTACAGAATTGACTAACGCACGCTACTTTTATTAGGACACAAAAGCAACGTGAGATTATTTCGAGTTTTGCCCTAGCGATCGGCTCCATCCTTAATTTATTGTGACGTTCGAGTGCGCGGAATAATAATTACTTCCAAGCGATTTCACACACGTCACACGGGCTGCTCTTCTGGCCGACGCGGCGGGGAATACTAAATATTTCACATGTAGCAAAATTAATAGGTTTATAAATCCAGCGCCAGCCCTTTGAAAACTATTTTTTATAAGCGCATTCAATCTTGATTTATTATGTGCAGGTTAATCTGTGTATTAAAAAGTAAGATCGGCTTTTTTTGCCTTTACAATCCATTTGAATTTATTAAACATGCCATCAGGAATCTCATGACATATTATCTGTTCACTAATTTAAAAGAATCTCCACATTTGCCATAGGTATTTTCTATTTAATTTTAATGCAAATTTTGGGTGGCCATTGAGACTTTCTTCCGCTAATTCTCAAATGACGTCTTCGCCTATTAATTAACCTATTTAAAGATTGTCGTCATTTTAAACAACGTAGCCCCATGGAATGTCAACAGTATTTAACAAATAGGTACATAAAACAGAATATAAATGAACTGTTAAGTCCTAGTATACAACTAACGCGCAAGATTCTTTAACTGTGAGTAAATATGTACCTATAATTACCTACCGAACAGTTTCCAGTTCCTACTAGCCAAAGCAACATATTCGCGGTTTGTGTAGGTGTCATTGAAGCATTTCCACAGCGCGTACCCACTGTAGGTACACACAAGTAGCAAACTCACTAGAAGTTTTTAGTGGCTTCCAACTCGCTTATGTAGATAACCAGAAAGTGTTATAAATTCTCCAAACACGAGACTTCTTGCATGATTGGCTATGACATGATGTAAAAACTCTGTTTCTATGCGCACACGCAAGTACGGTTTGCACTCTAACACTAATGGAGTTAAAATGTTTACTAATATGATTTTCGATGCGGAGAGTAATAACGTATTCGACAATCGGTATTTACTATGTCGCATTTATCTTACTTCACAGATGAAGGAAAACCCGTTTGGATTTCATGACTTATTTCATTACTTTTCATACTTTATAACAGTAAGTAGTAAACACATATTATGTAAAATCAGATTCACGTCCGATGTAAACGAAGTACTTCGGGTAAAACCAAAGTGAACTGACTTATTTCTCTGATGGACTTTCAACTTTCATTGGATTGATCTAAAGTGTAAAATCAATTGGAAAACACTTGCAGCTTGCGGTAACCTGACGCGCTATTGACTGTACATTGATGCACGTAAAATTGCATGAGTAATGCGAAACCGTTTGCACATAACAATTAAAGACGGTAGAAAGTGAACGCGTGAAGCAGTTCTGCTATTGGACAGTTCTGAATATAGAATCGGCCCAATTGACACGTCCCACAGTAATGAATTGACGGCTGTTGCCGCATCTACAAAATGTTTAGCGACACTGATGATTACAATACATATAATAATTGTTGACACTATGCTTATTGCTACTGAATGACATAACACGCCTATTATCGACGTATGTATCAGAGATGAAGACGCCATTGTGAGTGTATAGTATGTACATTTTTAGTGTGTACTCTATACCTATAACCTTTTTTCTTCAAATATGAAGCACAAATAATTATTTCATTCGAAAGTAGAACGTCTCTGAAGAACTACCTCTATCTCATAGAAGATCGTAGCCAAATAATACATACATACATAAATCACGCACATATCCCCGAAGGGGTAGGCAGAGGTGAATTCTCATCCGCGTTTCGCCAATTCTGTTAAGTCCCATGTAATAGGTGGCGAGCCTATTGCCATTTATCGGGCACAAATGTCGCAGTACATTGTCAGGACGGTAGTATAAGAGGAACGCTGCTGCCCATTCCTCATCACTGATTTATCCTTAGTCGCCTTGTACGACATCCACGGGAGAGATTTGGGATGGTGACAATTGTATTCTACTCTGCCGTCACCACACGGCTAACTCTGCCGTCACCACACGGCTCGTAGCCAAATAAGACTCCTACTAATGAGTTCCTATGGTCAGTAATAACATGAGGACTGGCGGAAACAGTTGTTTAGGCGCAGAGTTACCTGATGCAACTAGCAAGCAGGCGTTTGGCAGATTCTGATGACCGTTTTATATTTTTTGAAGAAACCTAATTAAACTACCACTATTTGCTGTTTTGTCATATATGTATACCTATGGTATGTACTAGTAAAACACATTCTATAACCAACCAAATTTCTTCAAGCTAAGCTCTAACTAATCCGATGAATATACCTACCAATATGACAAAACTGCATATTAAATTAACAAATTTCAATGTAAATTAGAATCATAATAAATATGTTGAATCTTTAAACGTTAAATTTCGATTGACTAACATAAGTTATTCCATCTTACACAATATGTATGTCAATATAAGAGACATCCGGCAGAGCACGAATCTTTGAATTGACAAAAGTTTGGAACAACACAAAACGGATACTTTGACACATTAGTCACGTTAAACACGAACTTGCGTTTTGTTTAGACGTTGGGACCATTTTGAGTGAATTTCGTGCGTCATTGTCAAAGCAAAACACCAATCAGATAAGTGACGCCAGAAAAGTTATGTAGGGCAATTTTTGCGCTTACCTTATATCGAACCGTACATACATACATACGTCCATACGTCACGCCTTTCCTCCCACTGGGGAAGGCAGAGATCACTTCTTTCCACTTGCTACGATCCTTACATATTTCTTTCGCTTCATCCAATCTCATTAATGTCTTCATGCATGCCCGTCGGTTTCAGGTACTCTTGTCCTGGCCCTTCTTTAATAGACTTTCAACTTGATTATGAAAGATCCGCCGAGGCCTTCCCCGTCCCATTTCTCCATTCACTTCCGCCATATAAACCATTCGCCTTTTTGTCATTCTCCTTTCATTTATTCTTTCGACGTGAGCAAACCATGTAAGCATCCATTTCTGAATTCTTGTCATTACGTCTTCTTCGGCCGTCATTCAGAAAATCATACTTTAAAAATATTCAGATTTTGCTGATAAGGAAGCAAATGATGTTTTTGCTAAACTAAACAATACGATACTAATGATAATCATGATATATTACTAACTTAAATAAAATGTGATAATACTAATAATACGTAATATCTGTAAATATTGAGAACATATCCTTTGTTTCATTACAGTTACTATCAAAAGCCTATCACAGTCTCGAATGAAAATATAAAACACAAATTAAAATTAAACGAAAATAAATGTAGGTACTCACATCTAAATTACACTGACCATACCTATTGTGTTTTCATAACGCATCTTCACATATGCGTGATTTATACGAAGAAAATAGGCATATCAAAGATAGGTATATACTGAACCAGATAAAATAATAGAAAGAAAATTAAATATTTTGACAATATTAATTAAATAATAATAATAATAAATGTACCTACGTTATCAGTCATTTTAAACTTGTATTAAATAAAATTTGATAAGAAATATGAGCCTACGCAAGCGACGCGCAACGTGCAAAAGACATCAACGCGTTGCCGAGTGAGCATTTCATTAAAATAAATAAAACTTACTGCCGCACTCAGAGACGTCAAATAATTTTAATGAGTACTTAATGTCAAAAAATCTCATTTAAATCTAGACCATAGACCCGGCAAAAATAGCGACTGTTTTGAATTGACATTTTTTGACGTTAAGTACTCATTAACGTTATTTGACGTCTCTGAGTGCGGCAGTTACCTGTCATAGTCATACGAATCTTTTACCTATCTGGGGCCTTACCACCAACTCTAAACGCGACTCAATTTCCATTGTTAAAGTGAGACAACGCTATAAGCCGAGTAGAGCGGCGTCCCGTTTTGTCACCTGCGTTTAGATCGCATTAATACTTCATGGTACGGCCACTGATATCATAATTAAGGCTAGAGTTCACCAACAAGTAAATCAAGCGATGACAGATAACTGTCAGGTTTTGACAGTTCTTCCATACGGTAAAATGGCAAAAACGAACGGTTAAATAATAATCGCCTGTTTAAGTGTTAGTGAACTCCAGCCTTACAGTCGTAATGTAATAGCAGAAACAAGTGACAAAAATAATGACGAATCAATGTACTTGGCCCAGAATTAGTTCTTTGTAAGCCATGATCTAGCTAGGTAGTCACGAAGGGAAATAGATAGTTAATAAGCCTAAGGTTATTCCAATGACTGCCATATTTAGTTTGCTAGAGAAATTTAAATATATTATTTGAATGATCTCGATCTCATGTTGCGTCCCTATTATAGCAATTAATGTGTAGTTTTATCAAAAAGGGAAGTAATATATAAGAGCATATTGATATTGTATGCAATGTATGCATGAACATAATATAAGAGCATATTGATATTGTATGCAATGTATGCATGAACATAATATAAGCAACAATGTCTCGAGTACAAATGTCGGTGTTAATCCCATTACCATTGTGTTGATTAAACGTTTGCCAATACAAGGATTTGAACGAGGGACCTCTTGGTTGACTAGATAGCCATCGAGCTGACCATTACGACAAAAGTCATAACATACGATATTGTAATTTAATAACATTGATATTGAGCTATTTGATTTTAATTTCATACATACATAATTCACGCCTAAATCCCCGAAGGGGTAGGCAGTGGTGAACTAGCTCCCACGTTTCGCCAGTTATGATAGGGGTTATTTATCGGGTACAAAAGTCGCAGTAGGTACATTGCTAGGTGGTATAAGAGGAACGCTGCTGCCCATTCCTCATGACTGATTTATCCTCAGTCGCCTTGTACGACACCCACGGGAGAGATTTGGGGAGGTGACAATTGTATTCTACTCTGCCGTCACCACACGGCCGATTTTAATTTCAACATTATATAAATGTTAGAAAAATTAGTACAAAGATTTTGGTGGATAGAAAAAGAATTTTGAAAAATTATTCTTGCATCAAGACCATAATTTTTCGAAATTCTTTTTCTAACCACCAAAATCTTTGTATTGATATTGAGCATTATACAATCATCATCATAACATTTAAACTTTCCCACTGCTGGACACAGGTCACACAGGCCTGTATGAAGAGGAGAATGTAGGGATAAATTTAATGCCTGCAGACAAAACCGGGCCAAAACGTGCCTTTAGAAATAGGGAGTAAATCCTAAAAATATTATTGCTCACCCAGTCAGAAGCGGTCCATAGTGAGCATGGTGCTTGGTTTACATAATCCTTGGCAGAAGCGTGCTAGCCCATGGGCATCGACTTCCACAATCGAGCAGTATTTTAAAGGTTATAAAAAATATTGAGTACTAAAGAAAAATATGACTTATTTATTATTATTAATAAAATATGTATTAAAATTGATTCCTGATGCGGTTCTTCTATGGTTTGAAATCTAATGTGAAAAGCTCTATTGACTATGGGTTTTTTTTATTAGCCTAATAGATCCCACTGCTGGGCTGTCCCGCAACCCTCCATCTATAGTTTAACCACTTATTATTTAACCATTTATATCATTGTATTATTCAAAGCATTTATAATATTATAGCAACGACAGCGAGTGGGGGTCGTACAATAATTCGTTATGAAAACGTTTATTAAGACATAGTAGCTACTAGAGTAACTTTGGCATTAGGATCATTGCAAAGGTGCTAATGCCAAGTAGTAACGCAACGCCTTCAACGCACGTCCGAGACGCCGAAATTCTAACAAGAAAACCTCAAGACCCTGATACAAGCGTCGTATTTACATAATCGCCGGAGACACGGTCAAAAAGGGTCAATATCACGCGGACTATGATTATGTCGACGCTAAAATTGTAATTGTTCGTAACATGCAAACCCCGCGCCCCTTGCGTGCGCACAGTTCTAAAGACATTTTCTATTACTTATGATCGCATGATCACCACATATATGATGCTTAATTTGATCATCGTCACCGGAATCCGATATAATTTGCGCTTTCACACCTGTCATTTGTAAACTTTCAAAGGTGATTGGGTGTTACAGTTCAATGGCGTCGTTAATAGTTAAAAGCCCTACATTGTGCTACTAAAATTAAGTTGCAATTTATTTCAATGCCACGACTGTGTAGGTATTGTGTATCTTAAGTATATTTTACCTTTTACGAGGCATTAAATCACTATTCTTTTCGAATGTATAGTTACAACACAATAACATTTAATTTTGAAGCTGTTAATTTTTAGATATATTTTTACCCTTAATTTGTAAGACGTCGAAAATTGTGTTCACCGTCTATTTTGTACTATTATACATGGTGTGTTACATTACAAAATATTTGGTTTTGTAATGTCGACACACAACACAGTAGTTTTAACGCAAAACCGATAAAAATAGCTATACCTACCATTAACTTCTATCGAAATAGTGTATGAGAGAATTCATAAATCTCCTATTACTACGTTGTACCTACTAGCCGAGGTTAACCATCTTTTCAAGCAATATTTTTCAATATGGAAGACACTATTAGTTTACTTATCGTATCGTATTGGATTTAAATGCATGAAAGGCATTCATAGCATCACTGCGCAAAGTGTTTTCAATTAGCATAATAAAAGGATGTGCATAATTCTAAATATATCATACTACTGCTACTGCTAATTAGCACAAATAACACAGGTCAGAAATACACATAGTTTGAATTGCACATACTTAAGTTATACTTACTACTTAAGTTATAATATATATAAGCGATATTTTAATGCAAGTAGCATAAACACAAAGGACCAAACAGATTGTAGAAAAACAAGTACCTAAATGAATGACTTCACTGCAATAGATCTATTCTTGCATAGGGCCGGGTACAAGTAATCATCTTAATTCCTAATAATTTCGTGTTCTACTGTGTATTTTTATACCAATAAATCTGTGCTCAAATCTAGTAGTACCGTTCACTGCTGTTTGACAGTACATAACCGATCCGGTGGAAACAGTAATTATACTCTAGCCACTGTGAGGTATGCAGGTCGAAGACGGGCGCCTCGCCCACCCGGGAGGTTGCATGCCAAGGACGACGCTAATATAATTTTCACAAATACAAACTCTAATTAATGTATTAAAGGTAATAAGTATGTTGATTTGGGTTAAAGGGCAAGTGTATTCTGTTTAGTTGTACTTAAGAAACAAATATAAATCTCACGTGTCTATCTCCAAAGGGTTTGGCCGGGGTTACATTTCGCCAGGTATTTAAGTTACCTATAATAGGAGGCGAACCTACTGCAAAAGCATGATTCAATGATATGAGAATGTTAATTTAAAAATCGTGTGTAATATATTTTAATAGTATTACTTTTAAAAACAGTTAATGATAATCAAACAGAAAATATTGAATACGCCCGTTTGCATTTTCAGAATCAGGCTCTAATCATGGTGGTGTCCTAGTAATTCTTAAATAGATTCTTCTTTAAATTTGAAGAATAATACTTCGATTTAACCATGGTCAATATCTAAAAAATTGGATCCAAAAGTGGGATCCAAACCATATAAATCTCAAATTTTAATCCTTGTCCATTGTGTGTGTGTGGCAATGACACAAATTGGCGGTTAATAATGATGGGGCTATAAATGTGGTCATCATCGACCGTCCATGTGTACCTATTAAGAATAACTGCTGTAAGTTTTTAACATTACCTAAATATCGTAAGAAAAATCGTAGGTAATCTTTTTAATAAAAAAACGCAAAAAAAAAAACGAATTTGTTATATTACTTTCATTTTCGTAGCAAACCTATAGAATTCGCTACCTGAACTATAAGCAGAATCAAATAATTGGCATTGATGTTCCGATTTCACGGAAACATTGCAATGCCCATTAAATTAATACACCTCTACATTTACTTATTTATGTACATTAGCTGCGTTTAGCGTACAAAGTAACACCACCTCAAGAGGTTAATCATAAGAATTGCACAGCGTGCAGGGTTTACTAAATGCATTGCAAAATCCCCGTCTGTCACGCTCTCAAAAATGTGATTATTACCCATAATAACAATTCATAATAATAATATGTTACCACTGTACTATCGTGACTTGTGGTAACCAAATTATAATGTACTGTGAATTACTTCAATAACTCAGTAATGTTTGTATTCTGAAGATTATTTATATTTTACTTGCTTTTTTTATTGTTTGTGAGTATAAATATTATTTTTGCTATGACATAATATGAGGTATGACGAACCCATTAACATCATGAAAGTATTACACTCAAATCGAATGTTGCGACAAATTACTACTTTAACAAGAGCGCAAGGAAGAAACATCAAGATAGTAGTGATTAGTGATATCCTTACCAGCTTTAATGACATTGCTTATCAATAAGAAACGTCTTCGAACATTAACAAAATGATCAAAACTAATAACATGTAGAATCTCCTTTCGTTCGACTGAACTATTAGACATTAGACCTAATGGGCTTCCGAGACGGTCAATCAGCTTGAATCAAGCTCGTTCATTTTCTGTGTGTTTCTGTTCTGTTTCTAGGTCACATCGATCAAACGTACATAAAAAAGATTTGTTTGACCAAGCAACAGAACAGAAACACACAGAAAATGAACGAGCTTCATTTAAGCTGATTGGCCCTATCGGAAGCCCATAAGAGTCATTGGACATTTAAAATAAAATTACCATTGATTGATATTTTGATTTGGTAAATTCCGAATGGCTGACGCAACTGGCCCCAGAATCGACTTACAAAGATTTTTGTACCGATCTGAACTAACGAGATACTTTAATCGGACGGTGGGCAAATTGTGTGGTCAACTGATCGTAATTAACGTTGCCTCCAGGCGTTAATGGTGATGAGGCCGTTGTTCGCGAGTGCCGAACGAAACGCGCTTGCTCAATTACACCGGACTAAGCGCAAGCATGCAGTAATTGCAAGGACACCGACTAGTAGCCCGCACCGCTGTCGCATCTTCATTTAACTAAGAAGTATATTTGACAAGTTACACGCGTGTCACACAATTACCTACCAGCGTTATACGTGACCTTTGAAAGATAATAACTTCTGAAATGACCAAGTTTCGAGTAAAGAATTACGTATTAGGAATCACTACAAACATCGCTATACACGCATCTATGGATCTCAATGTCCAAATAATGAGACTTTTAGTCTCATGTTCACCAACACGTAAATCAAGCGATTAAAACATAATCGTTGGTTTTTGACAGATCTTCCATACTCCTAAATGTCAAAAAGAACCGGTTAAATAATAATTGACTGTTTACGTGTTGGTGAACTCGGGCCTAAAGAAACTATTGGTTAATTGAATACGAGTAGTTTTTTTTTTGGTTTAAACTAATTCTATGATGAGCAGTTGGTTGACGAGTGTGGATTGTGTACATACATAAATCACGCCTATATCCCCGAAGGGGTAGGCAGAGGTGAACTAGCACCCACGTTTCACCAATTATGTTAGGTCCCATATAATAGGTGGCGAGCCTATTGCCATTTATCGGGCACAAAAGTCGCAGTACTATTGCTAGGTGATATAAGAGGAACGCTGCTACCCATTCCTCATCGCTGATTTATCCTTAGTCGCCTTGTACGACACCCACGGGAGAGATTTGGGGTGGTGACAATTGTATACTACTCTGCCGTCACCACACGGTGGATTGTGTGGTAATCTGTATTAAGCAGAACTGCTAAGTATTGCAATTAAATTTTAAAAATATCACTACAGAACAGCTTGTAAGACTTTAGAACTAGTGAAGGTATTTTACAATCATGTTTCTTATTAACTCTACGATTACTACTACTTACGACTAACTGCCGCACTCAGAGTCGATTTAATGATCATTAAATGACATTTAAGTAAACATTAAATAAAATTCCCTCTCAGAGTCAGATAATGGGTCAATAGTGACGCTAATGAAACTTAAATTTTGAGTAACCGATGACCCTTACTTAGGTCTTATGTGACGTTTATTTGACATTCGAAAAGTAGGGTTATCTTTTGTTGTAATTTATATTTCAGTGCATTCATAGTGATATTTTCAATAATAATTAATAATAAATTACGTTATGGATTTTGTGGAGCTTACAGATTACGTAAGAAAGTTCAGACAAGCACAACCTAGATTCTATTTACGCGACTATTCTGATACTTTCACTATGTGCTTGGATTTCATGCAAGGTACAGATTTACACTCCGGGCAGTAAAAAATACTTTACCCCCAAGTTTGGAACCTGATTTAAAAAGCACCGAAACCATTTGCCCCTGAAGTAATACTGTTATTAACATTGCGGTATTTAGCAACTGGAATTTTTCAGGTTAGTTAAATATTACTTTACATTCAATGAGCCGTGTGGTGATGGCAGAGTAGAATATAATTGTCACCACACCCATTTCTCCCGTGGGTGTCGTACAAGACAACTAAAGGTAAACAGCGATGAGTAATAATGGGCAGCAGCAATTCTCTACAACCTAGCAATATACTGCGATTTACGTGCCCGATAGATGGCAATAGGCTCGCCACGTATTACACGGGACCTAACTTATTTGCCGAATAGTGGGTGTTTAATTCACCTTTGCCTACCCTTTCGGTATATACGCATGATTTATGTATGTATGCATGTACATTTAATATCTGTCATTACTGTCTTTATATTTCAGAAACTAGGTGGTAATGTGATGGAATATGGATAAATATTATTAGGTCAACAGTCAGTATCACAAATTGTCACCAAAGTGTCTATCCAAGCAAGAACAATGAAAGACTTTGTAAAATTCCCTTCTACAGATGAGGACACAAACAGAATAAAGCAAAATTTAATCAAGCAATGTCAAAATTAATATTACTAATAATTGTAAAATTAAAATAATATAATGAAATTCTTTTAAAAGCCTAATCCCTTTATTTTTCTGCTAATTCATTTTCATTGCTTGGGGTTTATTTTGTTTTTTTGAATAAAACTAGTAGATATAAAAGAAGTATTTTATTTTGAGTTCCAATTTATTTTTTGATTCCTTGAACTGTAATTTGAGAATTTCCAAAAGAGTTTTTCTCCACTCCTCTATTTCAGCAGCACATTTCTTTTAAAATTGATTCTCCGGGTAAAAAAATATTTTTGACTTGGTGTGTAATCGTCAGTCTTTAGATTTGTTTGATAATATGCCCCTCTTCTAATAATTATATCTATATGATCTGAAAAAAGATAAGTATAATATTAATTATTTAAATCATTTTTCTAATTGCATGTTATTATTGAACTATATATACTAATAGCCAGTTGCACCAAGTTTTAAAATTTTCCTTAAAGTAACATAAAAACAACTTGATTCATATCAACAAGTTTTTAAACAAGTGCTCATTTTATTTAAAATCTTATGAAATATAATAGGTACCCATAGCAAAGCCTAGGTCAAACTCATTGTCCAAAATATTTTATACTGTTTCATTTTGATTATTGTCTATATGGACAGCACAATACCATCATTATCAAATGGATTCTGCACTTCACATATAATTGAAGGTGCAGCCTGAATAATAATTTTAAAGTTAATAAGGATAGGTTACGGATAATTTATATAAATTGTTACACTTTCATAACAGTTAATCAGTGGAAAATAAATGTTACCTCCTCTACTGCTTATGATATCTCCTTGCTGTGGGGACAGTGGTGGATTTTATGGACCACTTCCAGTTTTTATTAAACTCCCTCGCTCTGTAGGTTTACAGGTGCCTTAAGATTGTCCCATGCTCTTTTTAATGTTATTGTATCACGCTGCAAATTGCATAGAAATATTAGTTACTTTTTAATAATGCACCTTGGAATACAGGATAATTCTATCCAAGCACAAAAAAATATAAGAAAATACTAATACTGTGCACATATGCATTACAATTAAATTCCTCAGTCATTCCACTCCCGGAACGATCGAACCCCATGAATGTAACAAAGAAATCATCAATACTTACCAAGACAATCACAGTACTAATCAATTATTATAATGAATTCTTTTTTCTATGGCGTTTCCCATATGATTTCGCCCATATCGAGCGTGCCGCTCAGACTTTTGTATGTTAATGATTTCCCAGGCTGACTCCACTTGCAGTGGCTTTTTCTATTTGATCACAAAATAAATAGATTTGATTTTGATATGTATTTGTTTGTTAATTACATGGAATTATTTGGGGCATTTCTTGTTTGTTGACATTGACTTTTTGAAAATGACTTTTGGTCCGGTGTGGCCAAATCTAAAAAGTCCTGGCATTTACAGTTCAAGTTTGATTAAATCAAATTATTATTGTGGATTTTTACGTTAAAATTATACTAAATAACTATTAGTAACTAGTTCTAATGGAATACAATACTTTTGTGTAATAAAAACTAGTTTAAATAATAATATTGTTTAAAGGCTTTTTGCATGTGGCAATGCCGCACTTACCGGTAACACTGGTTATCACATTTCGTTATGATGCACTACACTAACCTGACTTAAAATTGTCACATAACAAATCAATCAATTATTTTCGACTCTGAGAGGAACGGTCAATTAGATGTTTTAATGATAATTTGTAAAATACCCATTATGACTAATTTAATGAACGACTCTGAGTGCGGCAGTAAGATTGTTACTAAATAAAAATATTTGTATTTAGCTCGTTTATTCGAGTTATGAACAAAATGATGAAAAACTTGTCTAAAGTCAGAACAAAATTGTGTACATGCATACATACATTGTACTACTTATGCGTTTTTTAATGTTTTAAGAGTGTTAAAGAGCTTGAGTTAAATAAAAATGTGGTTCACTCAGACTGGTGTGGGCTTTTTTACTTGTATTAGAATTGACATACCGTCCAAAATAAGGTATCCAATTCTAGGCGTATCGAAAATCTGCTATAAGTATCTTTTTTTAATGAAAGTAGGGATACAAATATGTCATGTGAAGTGGCCAGATACATCAATGTTATTGATTTATCTAAATTTTCGTCTCTATTTTCCCATAACCAAGACAGACACCGTGATTCAAATGTTGCTGCACCTATGACGTTACGACATACATGGCAACAAATTTCCATTTGTAGCAAGTATCCGTGTCAGCTATTTTATTTGTTATACCAATGTTTCGTTATACCAAATCTCGTAGACAGATAATAAAATGATACACCCGCTTTCTATGTACACACCCTTTGATATTGTCATCACGTAATTTAAGATTCAAGAAAATGTTGTAAGTCGAAAATAACATATGCTACGTCGCATGCGTTGCCGCAAACTCTTATACAATGATGTCGTCTGAACAAATAGTTATGTGTTCCGCATTTCTAGTAAGCTTCATTTACGCAGGTTGTTACGCGCTACTCAAGTCATTCAATATACCCATCCCTCCACCCGAACACTGGCCAACGCCGTCCGCGCCTAAAATGGCATCTCGCTTTATCAAAGAATGGGACGTCATTTTTATTGTCTTCCTCTCCCTGCCCTGTTCCAGACTATCTGGGGTCGGCGCAGTAGGTTTCCTCTTCCATTCATACCGGTCAGACGTCATCAAGCCACCCACTCCCTTTTGATTCATATCATCCATCACACCGTAATGGTGCTAGTGATGAATGAATGTATAGAAAAAAGACGGAACGGACCATGTCGAGAGATCGATGAACGGAGAGAGTGATTAAAATAACAACATTCCAAATTCCAATACATACTGCTCAAGGTTTTGGCTTAGTTTTCACAGCCGGCCGCCTGCCTGACACCAACCCTCTTTGGGTATGCTGTTGTTGATGGTTTGCCCTCCACCATTCGGGTGCCACAAGGTGCTTATCTCTACACGGGGCAATCTCCTTTAGTCGACTTTTACGACACCCATGGGATGAGTCGGGGCTGGCCCATTTTACGTTATTTTTTCGCTTCCAGGCCAGCATGGCAGCGTGATTTTTATTGTCCGATAAGATTAATAAAAGAATTAATAAAAATGCTTTGATGATCATCAAAGCATTATTATACCTATCCCTATGTCAATCAAAACAACAACAGCGTATCGTCGGAAGCACAATTTTTTTGCGACAAACGAGGTCGTTGTTCGACAAATGGACTAGAATAAAATAAGAAAGGCTATAACACTCCTTCGGCAGGTAACTTACCCAGTTTTCGGGCTATTAAAAATTCAACGAATCATCACAGAACTTTCACTAACCATGGAATTTAATTAAGTAGGTATTTCGAGATATCTGCCGAGTAAGGTACCTACGTGTATAAGCTCAATCTGATGTTATTGTAGTCTACTGTAGGTTAATGTAGGCTTAGTTTTTTTTATTTGCGTAGGTAATTACCATTTCGGGTATCATTTTTTTTGTGAGTAGGTAAAACTAGAGCAATCCTCATAACTAAAGAAATCATCCGATAATCAATTGCGAATGGAGGAGCAAATGAAATATTAATGCGAAATAATTGTTGCTTAGAAAGTTTTGTGCTAGTCGCCGATATTGGACATTGCATGCTCGCACGCTGCGCGAGAAAGCAAGACGCGCCGCACGGCCGACTCTTCACACTTGGTCCACTCAGTGCAAACAAGATATGAAGAGTTATTTTACAAATTGTTGGATGGAATAAATAAACTACGTTTAGGATTCTAATATGTTAGTATACTATTGCTTCTGCAGTATCAAGCAAAACCTAGGCCACTCTCAAATCAGCATTAAATAATAATAAAAAGTTAAATTATCACTAGATAATCTGACAGACTACTTGGAAATATTGTATACATTGATTGTCGAAAGTAAAAGTTAGAATACTATGCACGAATAGTGAAAATCACGGACAAACCCAACAAACCTGTGGTGCACGAAGCAATTCACCGGCGACACGCGAAGATTTCACTTTTAACATTAATTTTAATCAATACCTTAATTATTTGTGAAATTACGTGATTCACAGATTATTATCACTGCTGCTAAGGCCATACAGACATACTTAATAAATATGTATGGTTTTTATTTATATCAGATGTAAACCAATTTTTAGTATCAATCAGCTGTCTGTCTTGAGGTTACATAGGTGTCATGCTTACTGTTATGTAAAGTGCTTTACTATGAATGACATGACATAACATGAATACACATATTAGATACGAATATTGATCACAGGTTTGTTTTAGTATAAATATAATAATTTTAAGTTAAAACAAAATATAAAATGCTAACCTGACAAGTTTTCCCAAATATTCGCAAAGGAGATGGTCCAGGAGGTTTGAGTTTCACAAATACAGTTTGTCTTCGAACTTTATGTCCGAATTGACACAATAACTTATCTTGAACACGAGCACAGAGCCTACTGGAACTTAAACACGCCATAGTCACAACTGCAACGAAACGCTTGAGGACATGAACTACATAACGCACATACATAAAATACAGCCATTCGCCTTTTCCTCCCCACTTTCATACAGCTGATTGTCAAAAACGCCATCTTGTCTGTGTTGCCAGTCATAAATATGTTAGTGCTGTCAATGATGAACTAAGCTCAATGCCGTAGTATTATTGTCCTCTATGCTCAATGCTTAAAGAACGACAGACCTTTTAGATAGTGAGGCCTCATTCGCACGGGAGCTTTTTAACCTTAAAAAAGCGTTCAAAATCATTTCTGAGTACATATATGTTCGTGCGTATAACGACTTTTCAGTGCTCAAAATGGGACACTGCTTGATAAAAATACACGCGAAATAAATATGAAGAAATGGCACTCTGGGCTGAATACCCTTGCTTTCCTAAATTGAAAAAGAAATTAAGGTATTAAAAAGGTATTCTTGAAAGATAAGTCCGCGCGTGGTCAAATTTGGAACTAAAATTCTGCCTGCTATTTTGTTCGTCTAGGAGTGTCAATGTGAGCGAGCAGCGCCACCTATCCCGCGCAGACTTATCTGGCCCGCACTCTATTAAGTCGGGAGAGTGTTTTGGTGGACTTTCAATGGTCAGATTTTTTTCGTTAATTCAAAAATTGTTTCAGTGTGAATATTGTGCAGTGAAGGTGGTGTTATTTTGAAGCATCCTTGTTGATGCATTGAATATACGTCTCGTGATGTTTGACATTGACAATTTTATAGTGGTTTTCACCACCTCATCAGTCGCTATCATGAACTCTGAGACCGATTCTCCCTAGATGCGTTAAAATGTGTGCCACCCATATTTTAATGTAAAATTAATTTCATTACTCATTCATTCATATTAATATAAAATATAATAAGCCCTTTGCCTTCCCTAAAAATATAGGAAGAATAAAAAAAAATTAAAAATTTGATAGACATTGACAGTTTTGTCTAATTTTTATTTTGGTTGGTTAGAAAATTAGATTTTTTACCCTAATATTTCTATTTTCTCATAAATCAACCTAAAAAAAATATAAAACTTATTAAAACTAAAATGCTTCGACTTATTGGCGATTTAGTGAAGAGTGTTGAGCGAAATATTTTCTATAGTTTGTTTGGCCATCCACCTCGCGGTATGCCTTCGCTAAAAATGTCCTAACTAATTTCCTTAAAACATTGAATACATAGTCATTTTAAATTTTTATTACAGAATTAGCTGTAGCACAAATAATTGATAATAATTTCTCAAAACCTCAAAGAAAGTTTACAATTAAAGATATTATTGGTGATGGATATTTATTAGCTGTACCAAAATTCAGAAGAACTATCGAAAAAAGATGGAAGAGAAAATTTGGCTCCCCCGAATATGTTTGGAAAATGCTTGTACCAAAAAATAATATTTGTGTTTGTCACGAATGTGGACATCATCATGAGCGTAATCGCTTTTGTGGTAATTATTATAAAATGTATAAGTTGTATAGACTTTAAATCTCTTACTTTAAACTTGTGATATATATTTTTTTCTAGAAAATTGCTATAAAAGGATTGAAAGTGAAACTCAACTTATTAAAGATAAAATAATAGAAAAATTAGGTAATGCCCCAATTGAGAGTGAGGTTGTTGTACTCTATGAAGGAGAAAACCTACCAGATGAGGTTTGTGATTTTGTTATTATTTATTTGTACTGGCCTGGGAGCAATAAAATATCATAATGTGCCTGCCCAAACTCACGTAAAAAATTAAGTCTACTTGGTATGGTATACCAATAAATGAGTACATACCATTCACCCATATGGGGCAGGCTGAAAACCCACTAAAACGGTTTGTTCAGATATTGCTTTAGTAGGTTTTGATTCAAATGACAAAGTGCGAGCTGCAACTGCTTTTTTTGTTAATGTGGAGTGCTATAACCCATTCACTTGGGTTTTGCGACAAAATGTAAACAATCTTAATGTCTGTATCTATGAAATGATCTTAAAAACAAGAAATGTGTATTTCAAAATGCATCATCAATTATAGATAAATAAAACTGTTAGCTGCTTTGAAAAATTGGTGGTACATATTTTTATTTTTGTATTTTATATTAAAAGGCACATCAAGATTGTTTACACTTTGATAAAACCAAACCAACTTTATAAAACCAAAGTGAACAAAGTGAATGGGGTATGAAATAAATTTTTGTAATGTCTTAAAGTTTAAGACTTACTGCCGCACTCAGAGACGTCAATTATCATTAATGAGTACTACTTATCGTCAAAAAATGACAATTCAAAACTAGTCGCTATTCTTGCCGGGTCTATGGTCTAGATTTGAATGAAAATTTTTGACATTAAATACTCATTAAAGTTAATTGTCTTCTTAAAAGAGATATATTTCCCTTTGGGTCCCAAATTTATGAGCAACAATAAAACTAAAATTTAACACAACTAACCTTAGAGAAATATTATAAACATACACTAACAACAATAACAAAAACTCTGTAAAGAAATAAGTTTGGGAAATAAAAAGGCTTATTATTATGATTATTATAAAGTTAATTGACGTCTCTGAGTGCGGCAGTTAAACTAAGAGTGTGATGGATATATACCTAGTTAACTCACAATTTCATTTGGAAGCCAGACTATTTGGGATCTTATAAATGCTTTATTTAAAACTGTTTCTAAGATCTTTATAAGATGTTTAATGCTATTTATTATAGGTACATTAGTACAGGATTATTAAAATATATTTTATGTATTTTTCTAGCCCAAGGAATTCTGGAAAGGTAAAAGAATTATTGAAATGAAAAAGGAAAGACCTCAATGGTTCAGTAAAAATCTCCTACAACAATCTACACAAGAACCTTCAGATTCTAAAGATGTTAAGCCAACAGATCTGGCATAAATTTGTATACTCAACTTAATTACATGTAGAAAATTGTAAATTATACACAACCAAGTAATTGAATTGAAAAATCTTTTTATTTAGTATACTGACTGTAGCGTACAGGGTAACTGTTTATGTGCTGTTCAGTAGGGATGTAGTGGGAGTGGACAGTTAACTATTGATCGATAGATATAAATAGTCTTATAATACTAAAATTTTATGCATTATGCAATATTATGCATTAGAAATATTCAGATATGAATAGTGGCCATTAAAAAATAATTATCGAAGTACATACATATATAAATGTCACGCCTTTATCCCACAGGGCTAGGCAGAGATCTCTCCTTCTTTCACTTGCTACGATCCTTACGTACTTCTTTCGCGTCATTCAATCTCGCCAATCTCTTCATGCATGCCCATCGGTTTCGGGTACTCTTGACCTAGCCCTTGTATTTATTATACAAATATTTCTCACATGGTCTGCATACAGTTCATGCATGCTAAAAGTTCATAAATTATAAGTAGGTACATATTACTTTTATGATTGTAACTTAATTAAAAATACTTTATTAATTGAAAGAAGTTATTACTTATTGATGGTGTACCTAACACCAAACAAGTTCATATTATTTCATTATCATCATCTAGTCACAAAAATGTACCTACATACCACGTATTATCAAAATTTTGTGATTTTGAAACTTTGCTGGGATACTAGGTATCTTATTGCTGATAAGTGATAACCGTATAACACTATCTATATATCAATACCTACTTTATGTATACATTAAAGGTAAATAATGTTATTTAAGAAATAACAGAAACTGGACTGGAGACTTTATTATTGAATTTGGTATGTGCAGTCAACAGCCAACTTATCACAATATGCCAAATTTTCTCAATCAACCTTATGTCAAACAACTTAAAGTAGTTTGACTTAAGGTTGATATAATTATTCAAATAATATAAATAAATAATAGTTGATAAATTTATTCAAATAATAAATCAAACTCATATATTATTAAAATTCAATCTTTGTTGCTATTTATAATAAAATCTCTTATCTTTTAGGAGGTGAATAAAATGATCCTTAAATTAATCCGGCACCTTTATGCACAATAGATATATATACCTAGTCACATGAAAGTAAACTCTATAAAAATTAAAATTTACAAAACTGTTTTCATTAAATCATAATCAATTATCTCCAAAAACTAGGCAGTACATTGTTGATATAAACATTTTTTTTTATATTTTAGAAATAATTAAATAATAGAAACAAGATTTTATATTCTATATTCCAATAATATTATTATTTAAAAAAGGAAGTTTTTAACTCATTGAATAAGATAAAACCTGACTCCATACTCCAAGAAAGACATTTCATAAAATTATACTATATCACAGGATCCAAGGAATATTGTCCATTCTCAAAATTATCTATAACTGAATCTAATTCAGTTTCACCAACAAAATGACTTTCTACATGTGTTTGAAATTCAGCAAAAGCTACATCCTTATAGAAATTCTGACCACACATAGGACATACTTTATCTAGACTTGCCTTGTCTTTAATTTCACTGTCACTGTTACCTGAACAATTTTTTTTAAAGGCCGATATATTTAATTCACTTAAATTATTATAATTACTGGAATCAACAGGAGTTGCCCAATTAACAAGACTATCACTGGTCTCAATTTCTTTATGTTCTGATGTGACAACCTTTGTACTATTTGATGAACATGATGGGCACTTGTAACCTTCTGTAAGACAAGAATTATGTTAAGACAATATTACTATTTTCATTCTGATAACAGTCAGCATCATTAGCACCGTCATGTCTATATTATCATTTGTACAGTATTATATAGTTGCAACCATATTGAATAAATTATTATTGAAATATGGTAATAAAGAGCTCACTCACTGTACCTGCACATGTATGTATGCATTATAGAGTAAATTTTAATGAATGATAAATTTGACTCGGTCTTAATATTAATTAAAGTTACCTTTGAGAACATACTCGACTCTTGATATTATCAATTTTAAATCTTCTTCTTGTTGAGCAAGATCTTTTTTTAACTTTTGTAGTTTTTCTGTTTGTGTTTGGATTTCTTTAAGAGAATCTGTTGCAGGGTCTTCCATATAAGTGAAACCAATAGAATCAGCATTTAGCAAGTGATCATCATCCATATGTTGAAGTTGGGCCATTTGTTCATACTGTTCTACCATTTGAGACTTTTCTTGAATATAGCTATTAATCAACTTTAATGATATTTCTTCCAAGCTGGACTCTGAATATTTTTCTTGATAATTAGCACTACTTTTAGGTGTGCTATGTATGTAAGTAGTATGTAACATTGTTTGTTTTGAATCATTGTTAGCACTTTTATCAGGTGCTTTTATTAGGGATAATTTGTTCCATAAATTTTTGTTTTCGCATGAAACCATAAATACATGGTGCAACAATTGTGACTTTTGTTTGCTTAGCTCAGCTATTTTCTTTTGCAGAACAAAGTTTTCATTTTCAGTTGGAGAAATATATGGCATATTTTCCGTAGCTTTCGAAATGTCCAATTTTAATCTCATGTTGTCCGTCTCCAATGAATTTATTCTACGTTGTAATAACAAACACCTATCTCTCATAGCATGTAAAGCTAGTTCATGAACACTGACATTATTAAATTCACCTTTAAGTGTTGTTTGGAATGTGGAATCATTATTAAAACTTACAATTGAAGAATTCATGGCTATAATTTAAATTTGTTCAAACTTTTTAGCAATTATCATTAAAAATTAAACTAAAATAAATAAATAAAGCAAATTTAATTCAGTGGCCTCTGTCTTACGTAGTATTGTACCAAAGAGTATATAATACACTACGTCGGGACTTCAAACAAAATTTTTGACAATTTTGACTCGCAGTTTAGGCTAAGATCTCGTACCAACCCACAGAGACAGATAAAAAAGTAATGCCAACATACTACAAAAGCAAACTAAGGATGTGGTGTACGCTACAGAATGTGTCGATATCGATAAAAACGAATGGGTACCCCCCCTGCCTTGCAGACAGGTTTTTTAATCCTACAAAAGCAAAATAAAAAGCTCTCATCGTTTGAAAATATTGAGTATTATTCAATTACGTGTAATTATTTAAAACAATTTATTTAACAACAAAAAATAAAAGTTATGTTTACAATGTGGAAATTAAATTGTTGGTAATTTTCTGATCTCTTATTCTAGGCGGAGTCTTCAGATGTTAGCTGATCGATCAACACACGTTTTTGCAATGTTGTGTAAGCAAGTAAGCAGGACATTTAGATCTGAAATAATAAATAGATTAAATTAGTATATATATCGTTTGAGTTTACGCTGGTCATCATCAATTCAATTTATTGTTCACCACTTACCATAGCGGACTATGTGTAACGCGCCCGAAGGTCTGGTTCTGCCCAATCAATGAAATCTGGTTCTGAAATAAACCACTCATTAGCTTCAGGAATTGAGCTATTTAATCATATCGGAAAGATAGGTTATGTAACTTACCAATAGAGGCGCTTATGCGGTTGCAGGCAACGATCACACCCGACGGGCATCGTGTAGCAAGGCGGCAGTCACGCTGTCTTCTTCTAGTGCCTCTTCAATTCGGAAGATAAGCCGTCAGCTTTTTATATTCATCTCTGTCAGTCGCAAACCGAAACAGCTTTTCAACGGGGTTAATGCCGATCCACTCTCATATGCTTTGCAGCCATGACTCTCATCGCCTTTCAACAAGTCACGCTGTGATCTGAAAAATAAGTGGAGTTGAACACAGAAGAAGTTTTGATGATGATAATGAGAGATGAACACATGCGAATAATTCTGCGCAATGTTCTGCATTATATTAAAACTCATACAACAAACTTTGTTGTTAATGATGTTAGCTATCATCAGTCATGGGAGGTTTTTGTTGTTTTATAAATAACCCTATATATGATATACTATATTATAATATATTGCAATAGACAATATTTATATGTATTAAACTAATGAAACATCTCAAGTACATTTGATACTCAAATTTACGAAAATAGATTTTTTATCGATAATTTTGTAAGTAGTAAGGACATCGCTACGGCGCATATGATTTTTGATATAAGTGACCAGAACTTATTTCTAATTACTTAGCGTTTATATAATAACATGGAAAACTACTTACCGCTTCTCATCTAGTGGGAATTGGCCATGAAAACCCTCTTTGGGTTTAATTTCCTACCAGATTTTAGTCAACATATTTCACACCTTTTGTAAAACATTTCGCTGTTATGCACATAAATAAATGACACAAACTAGTAGATATACACTAATGAAAAGTCACTGAAGACAATAAATAGGCACAAGATGGAAAACTAAACTAAAACAACGCTTTATTTTATATTTTCAAAACGGCATAGTGACATAATGACATTAGTGACACACTCCGGCAGCGCGAGACAAGGAAGGTTAGACCGGAAGTAAGAGACAAAACAAGTCGCCATTAAAAATTGCCTAAACTCCATACATTTTTTCTGCAGTATGGGAGTTTCGCCAGGCTGTATTGTACAAAGAGTATATAATACACTACGTTTATATTGTATTCTCTTTGTCAACGAATATAATCTATCTATAGTATAGTTGTCCTGTTTTTTAATTCTCCCTATATTTTAGGGAAGGCAGAGGGTCTAGCCCATACAGCCAAGTCTTTAGTGTATATTTTATCTGTAGTCTTATGAAATAATGAGTGGGTGAAAAGTATGAATGAAATGAATTTTACGTTAAAATATAGGTGCCACATATTTTAACGCATCTAGGGAGTGCTTGGCGCGAATTGATGGTAACAGAGTTAATGATGGTGCTTGATGAAATGGATAAAAACACTTTTTATAGTGATCTTCACCACAACATCAAACACATCATGAGACTTATTTTCGATGATTCTGCATAATTGCACATCAACACGGATGCTTGTGTATCAAAATAACACCACTTTCACTGCACAAAATCCACTCTGTAACAATTTTTGAATTAGTGAAAATAAATCTGACTGACACCACGAAACGCGCCAAACACTCTCCTATTAATGTCCTCTATGATCTATAAGTAGGCAGCTTTTTTTAATAGGTTTAACGTTCCTGGAAACAAGTCTTTTAGAAATTTTCTATTTTTTTTCTAGGAACTTGTGTAGGATGTATTTTTTTTTTAATTCTCCCTATATTTAAGGGAAGGCGAAAATTCTAGCCCATACAGCCTTGTCTTTAGTGTAATATTTTATCTATATTCATATGAAATAATGAGTGGGTAAAATGTATGAATGAAATAAATTTTACGTTGAAATATCAGTGCTTGGTGCGAATTGAATGGTTAACAGAGTTCATGATGGAGACTGATGAAGTAGGCAAAACAACTTTTTAAGTGGTTTTCATTACTACATCAAACACATCACAAGACTTATTTTCAATGATTTTGCATAATTGCACATCAACACGGATGCTTGTGCATCAAAATAACACCATTTTCACTGCACAAAATCCGAATCATAACCAATTTTAGAATTAACTGACTGACACCCACGAAACGCGCCAAACATTATTTTCGCTGTGTTTCATTCTATTGCTAGGTAAAACAAATATTTTTTATTTAAACAAACATAAAAACGATCTGTTTGACCTAGCAACAGAATGAAAAACACAGAAAATTAACGAGCTTGACGCAAAGCTGATTAACCTTCTCCGAGGCCCAAAAGAGAAGTAAATAAAAATGTAATCAAGAAAGTTCCTAAAGGCCTTGTGTCCAAGCAAGCTAAATCGATTAAAAAGAAACCCGGCTTTTAATTTAAATAAAATTCTTTTAAATTGAGGGGAGTGTTTGGCGCGTTTCGTGGTGTCAGACAGATTTTTTTCGATAATTCTAAAATTGGTTCAGAGTGGATTTTGTGCAGTGAAAGTGGTGTTATTTTGATGCACAAGCATCCGTGTAGATGTGCAATTATGCAGAATCATTAAAAATAGGTCTTGTGATGGTGTTTGATGTTGTGGTGAAAACAACTTTAAAAAGTGGTTTTGTCCATTTCATCAGGCACCATCATGAACTCTGTTACCATTAAATTCGCTCCAAGCACTCACCAAATGCGTTAAAATGTGTGACACCCATATTTTAACGTAAAATTAATTTCATTCATACATTTCACCCACTCATTATTTCATAAGACTACAGATAAAATATACACTAAAGATATGGCTGTATGGGCTAGACCCTTTGCCTTACCTAAAATATAGGGAGACTATATATTTGATATTTCCATGTCTTGCTTACTGCCGCACTCAGAGATGTCAATTAACTTAAATGAGTATTTAATGCAAAAATTTTCATTCAAATCTAGACCATAGACCCAGCAAGAATACAGTAGCGACTAGTTTTGAATTGTCATTTTTTGACGTTAAGTACTCATTAACGTTATTTGACGTCTCTGAGTGCGGCAGTTAAACTCCGATTTTTAATTTGTAGGTACTAAACCTAAAGTGACATATGTAATGTTACCACTTTACGGAAATTCAAAATAGTGTTGTACCCTTACCCAATTAAAAATCAATTATTGGTTCAATTTTGCACATCGGTAAAGCCAAAACAATCAATCTGTGTTATTTTGTTAAAAATGTACTTAATTAGGAAACATAAAAAGGAACCAGTCATCTTTCTACTATAGTTTTAAGAAAAATCATTTTCAGAATCTGGGGTCTACTGTAATAATCAAGTTCTTCTTCTCCCTGCCCTGTTCCCAGTCTATCTGGGGTCGGCGCAGTATGTTTGCTCTTCCATTCATATCGGTCAGACGTCATCAAGCCATCCACTCCCTTTTGATTCATATCATCCATCACACCGTAAAGGTGCATGGATGAATAGTATTAATAGAAAAGAGACGGAACGGACCATGTCGCGAGACCGATGAACGGAGAGAGTGATTGGAAACACAACATTCCAATCCATACTGCTCAAAGTTTTGGCTTAGGTTTAACAGCCGGCCGCCTGCCTGACACTAACCCTCTTTGGGTATGCTGTTGTTGGTGGTTTGCCCTCCACCATTCGGGTGCTCCAAGGTGCTTATTGGTCTACACCAGGCAATCTGTAATACTGTAATAATCTGGGCTACTGTAATAATCAACGTAAACCGATATTCCTGCTGATATTTTGCAAGTTTCGTACTTCAATTCATAATAGGTGGTGGTTCTTCATAATAGGTGACGAGCCTATTGCCATTAATTTGGGCACAGAAGTCGCAGTATATTGCTAGGTGGCCTAAGAGGCACGCTGCTGCCCATTACTCATTGCTGTTTTAACCCTTAGTCGAGAGATAGGGGTCGATTGATAGGGGTAGTGACAATTGTATTCTGCTGTGCCGTCACCACACAGCATTCGGAATCAATTAAATATACGGAAAATTAATGGAATTATGCAATACCTTGCCACTCCAGTTTAATCTTCTGCGACTGAGGTGGTTGTCTATCAGACCACACCTATAGATGCGCGCGAGCTCTGAGGAACCGAGGGCTGAGGAAGCGGGCGGGTTTGCTAGTCTAGTGTCGTGAGAACATGCTTATCGAATCATTGTTTTCAATTTTACGATAGCAGTTTCTTTCTAATATAAATAGTGATAATGAGTTTTTTTTTGCGCAATTTGGATTAAAAAGGAATGGCAAGTACAAGCAGTGACTACAGAATAACGACTATAATATTTCACAACTCTGGCTCATTACGTCAACATTCCTTCCTCGGAGCTCGCGCGCTGTTTATCATAAAACGTTGCACATCACAATATCATAGTGTAAATTATATTTTTAATTTTAGTTTGTCTTGTGACATTAAAGATTGAAAATATGCTCTTAAATAAAATTTTAACAAAGTGCGCAAGAACGCGTACACCCAATCGCTTGATGAAAAGGAGACAACCTTTTTTCATGATCAAGTGTTGTAGACAAATGACGTCTACAACACTTGATCATGAAAAAAGGTGGTCGTGCTTCTTTGTGGTTTCTTTCTTTTCATGCGGATTGAGAGAGTGACGATAACTCTTAGCATTCCATGGATTTACCGTGCGGGTGCCGGGTCCATAGTGTGGAATAAGTCAGTGGCAGCACTTGGGAATTGTGACCATAATGCAGTGTAGGTTTACGGGGCCCCTTCACAACATTTCAACACTCACCTATGCCACGCTAACTTCTCCCTCTGCCCAGCCATATTTGATAAGATTCTGTGAGAGCCGCCTTAGACACACCTCACAGTATAGAACTTATGAAAGCTTTATATAAGCCAAGGTCTTTTAGTAATTATTAAGGAATTATGTAGCCATTTTTCATCCACGGGATAGATGAGGGTGGTGACAATTGTATTCTGCTCTGCTGTCTCCACACGGCATCGATATTGTTGACACAATAGTTCAATTTAATTGGAAAAATCATTCACGGCAATACTTCGCTCTTCAGTTGGCAACATTAAAAAAAAAGGGGAGCTGTCTGACTGTCACATAATATTGTCCATCGGCCATCCACAAAGACGTACATATAATACTACTACATACGTATAAACGTAGTGTATTATATACTCTTTGCATACGTACAACATTGCAATTGTACAACATAACATCTATACCAAAAATCTAATTAAAAATCAGAGTGTACAGTACAGTATAGTGTTAGAATAGAAGTGGAAACTTGAGAAAAATATTATTGTGTGTGTGTAGGTACAACAGACATGGAAATTTGTAGGTTTTGTAGTTCTAAATCGTAGACCTTGTAGTTTTTACATTAATTAAATGTGATGTAGTCGGGATACATACCTACGAGTTATTGTGTTGACATTATGAGCAAAAATTAATGTGAATCATTATTGTGAGGAGTGTCAATTTATATTTGTGATAACTAAACTGAAAACATCAGAACCTACCGTACCTACATTATTCTTTGTCACATTTATGCTGATGCTAATAATGATAATAAATATAGTTACTGGTATGTATGTTTAGTCTATTAAAATTAGGACATAAATACTTAATTATTATTTATCTTAAGTGAATATAGGTGCTTATCACGAAGAAATTATTCTGATGTGTCGGATACACCAAATAAAGTTTTGAAGACAGTTGATTAAAGAAAAATCCTGGGCATTGCATAATTGCATAATTTTTGCTTCAAATTTTTTATTATTGTTGGGACCATTATACCTATTGATGTGTATCATGTGACATCAAATAAAGACAATTTATTTAAATCTAATTAAGGAAAAGAGAACAAATTATTTCAATTTCATTGTTCTAAAATGTAACCGTATGTAATTTTAGTAATTAACATTTATTTATGATTCTAAACCTAGACAAAGAAATTTACATTTGCTATCATTTTAGAATCCATTCTACATCTTTAAATAGTATAATATCGAGAATTTGGGTAGTTTGCTGTAGGGATGATCAATACTCATTGATGGTGAATAAACATTATTGTTATATAGTATTGACTTCTATATCATTGATACAGCTATGTGTTGACTTTAATTTTATCGAAATTTAAGTTACACATTTAATATCAATCATTCATACTTTGCTATCTAATTTATTTATTTATTGGACCATCATCAGAGGTATTAAACAGATTGTATGTTAATCATTACAAACTTCCAATATTAAACTGTATGCAGCTCCAATTAAAATCCTTAATCATCAGATCAGAATTATTTTAATATTATTTGTTAATTAAATTTAAATATGAGTAAAATTATTACAAAAAAGAGGCATCCACTTAGATTGAAGAAGATATGGACCCAAGTTACCCAATTAGGATATAACCGAAAATCTGGTATTGTTTTGTTTACCTTTAATGATAAATTTTAGTTACAATATAGGTACTATAATTTGTTGTCTTATCTGGCGGGCTGTAGTTTATTTTGTTTCTTTCAATTGTCATTTTCATTTTTGCTTTATATATAAAATCAGATAATGAGTTCAATTGAATAACCTTGGCCTTACTAAAGTGAGCAAAATGGTTTTTAAATCTTATATTTTATTGGAATGTTAAAAACCTAACTTTATCATACCTACTTATTTTTTTTAAGTACCTTGTTAGAAGATAATATAATTTATGTTATGATATATTATGTTAACCATAACATATATTTTTTTCAAGTTCACTAGAACACCTTTTTTACTGCTTTTTATTTCAATTTAAGTATTATATTATATTATTGTAATTCTTTCAATGACTGTTTGATGAAGTTAAAATAATTAATACCCACATATTTTCTGAATAGTAATAGTAGATGCACTACAGAGAAATATTTATAGATAAATCAATTATTGTATGAAATATTTCAAATATGAGTAAACACTTTTTTATATTAAATATTGACATAAAAATGAAATAAAAATAAAAATTAGCAATAATTAAGAGAGGTAAAGGCAGTAGGTAGTGTATTCCTATTTGTATTCAGGCAAATAATATTAGTTATGTGATCTAGTACAAAATCTACATTTTGTCTTCTGTAAAGACAAAATGTAGATTTTGTCTTTACAGAATTAAGTTAAGGGTAGGAAAAATATGAGACATTGGAAAGCGTTCTAAAAACAGAAATAAATGACTACTAAATACACATCTTCTCCCTGCCCTGTTCCCGGTCTTTCTGGGGTCAGCGCAGTATGTGTTCTCTTCCATTCATATCAGTCAGATGTCATCAAGCCATCCACTCCCTTTTGATTCATATCATCCATCACACCGTAAAGGTGCTAGTGATGGATGAATGTATAGAAAAGGGACTTAACGGACCATGTCTAGAGACCAATGAACGGAGAGAGTGATTGGAATGACAACATTCCAATCCATACTACTCAAAGTTTTGGCTAAGGTTTTACAGCCGCCTGCCTGACACCAACCCTTTTTGGGTATGCTGTTGTTGGTAGTTTGCCCTCCACCATTCAGGTGCCCCAAGGTGCTTAGTGGTCTACACCGGGCAATCTCCCTTAGTCGTCTTTTATGACACCCATGGGATAAGACGGGGCTAGCCTATTCTACGTTATTTGTTTGCTCCCAGGCCAGTATAGAACAAATACACATATACAGGGTTACTGGAAAAGATGTGCTAGATCCGTTAAGTGTCGAGTACCCATTATATGTGAGATATTTCACTATGAAACACCCTATCCTTAACTTAACTTTTTTAGTGAAAATTGCTGATTGTTAGGCTACTAAATTCAATTTAGTTTATTTTGTGTGTCTTTTTATTATTATTGCATTTTTACATGTGTAATGAGATGCTTTAGGACGTCAATCATTAAAATAGTGCATAAGTTAACTGAAAAGGCCGTAGTAGACAAGTAAAAGTTAAGAAATTTTTAAAAATATTAGAAAGTTTATTTTTAATAAGGGATATATCTAAAATAATATTGTGGCATAATGATGTGTTTTAAAATTTCTACGTTTCATCAGCTATAAAAAACCCCTAGATTGTTATAACGAGGTATAACAATCTAGGGTTTTATTTAAATGCACACTTAGTTTCATAGGCGACAGTGGAGAAGAAAATTAATACTTAGCCCTAAAAAATAAGATAAAACAATAGGTACCTAAGCATTACATGTCATTTATTAAATCAGGTTTTCACACAATTTTTCTTACTCTACAGTTTATGTTCAACAATGACTGCCTCTGTTTCTAATTCTTTTTTTTATTTCTGGGATTCCTTAGTTCTTTTGGGGCCCAGTAATGGGCGTTGTGATAGTTAGTTATGCCATCTTTATCAAATTTGGATTCATCTGTCCACAAGATATTTTTTAGAAAATCTGGGTCTTCTACGTCAGCATTTAGCATAAATCTGAAAACCTTCTCGCGGGGTCTCCTTCTTTAATAATGTGTACCGGCGTGTAATGGTACGTGTATAGGCCAGCAGTATGCACTGTAAACCACACTCTCCATTGCGGAAGTCCCAGATCACGGGCAACAATATTAGTGGAAGTAGTCGTCATCAATTCGTGGTCTTCCCATGTCTGTCTTTCGTCTCAAAACAGAGCCAGTTTCTCGAAGTCTTCGATAAACTCTGTCAAAAACGGCCACATCCGGCACTCGACGACCGGGGAATGGAGTTACGTATTCGTTGCGAGCTTGCGCAGACACACAATCCCAGTATCCGTAATAAGTAAGCATATCAGCCTATTCCTCAGGTGTCTAGGACGTCATCTACAACACTTCCGTATCACAAGTACAAATCAGAGTCCGGTTAACAAGCACAGTAGTTACAAATCAGAAGAAATTGTCCAGAATCACAGCCAAGTCGAGAATAAGAGCAAAACGATATAGTAGATATAGATTAGTAGATGTGATCTACTAAGTACGAAGCACAAAACTGACAACGAAAACAATATCCCGTGTTGTATTCCCAGCCCTCAAACCTGTCTCTACAATATTTTTCTTGTCTCTCTCGCACGGTGCGCCTTAACTTCAAAGACCCAACTACTTTTTTTCCACGAAATGTATACAAACCCTAGATTGTTATACCTCATTAGATAGCTGATGAAACGTAGATATTTTAAAACACATCTGCCGAACAACTGCCATAATATTTTTTTTTAGATATCCCTTAGAGAAAAATAAACTTTCTAATATTTTTTAAAATTTCCTAATTTTCACTTGTCTAACTACGTCCTATTCAATTAACTTATGCACTATTTTAATGATTGATGTCCTAAAGCATCTTATTACACATGTAAAAATGCAATAATAATAAGACACACAAAATAAACAAAATTAAATTTAGTAGCCTGAAAATCGGCAATTTTCAATAAAAAAAATATAAGTCGAATATCTCGAAAAGGGTTAAGTCTAGGGTAGGGTGTTTCATAGTGAAATAAGTCAGAAATGATGGGTACTCCACGCCCTTAACGGATCTAGCACGACTTTTCCTGTAACCTTGTATATACAAAATAAATGAAATGATGAACCTTATGTGCAAAATTAAGGCACCATAAAAAAAAGTTATTAATACATACCTACCACTAAGCTTCGAAATAGCTTTTTTGCCAGTATTGTCAGTTCTGTCAAATCGCCATAATAATAATGTTACAGCATTATTGTGTTCTGACAACTTGTAATAAGATAACCAGTCCCTCTGTGGTTGAGGGTTCCGTTCCATGTAAAGCTCGATTCCATCTGAAAATGAAAGCCAAAAGCTTCCCTGTCTAGTCTAGCATAAAAAAATGTCTCAAAACAGGTTGCAAGTATTGTATAGTCGGAATCGGAACCCAGAATAATACTCGGGATTTTGGTTTGACTGCACTTTCATATCACTTTTAGGTAGGTACTAATATGGTCGGTAGTGCATGTATAATGTTCTACTTTCTTTACTTGTTCCAACGTTTGAATGTTTGCCCACGCGAAGCGTTGTTGGGGTGACCTGTTTTACTTATTATGTCAAACGACCTCAATTGTTTAGTCTTTCTACTGAGTGTTGACTCGTGTTTTCGCGACGCTTTGGTTGCACAATGACTATCGATCGGCGGACTGATGCCCGATTCTGCTCATATTAACGTAACAATACATTGTTTAGTCATTTATTATCGTTATTTCAATGCAACTGTCTTAAAAAGCAATATTCTTCAAACAACACGATTGTTGAGACACGATGATAGCTACGTTGACATTAGCAGAATCAGGCCCCAATTAAGGAATTAATTATTATTAGATTAGATTTCAATTGTATTTGTCAAGTATTATGGTCTTAAACAGTTTTATTTCAATCAACAAGTATTTTTTAGCAATGAAAATCAAGAACCAATTATTGTTATAAGAAATTCCGGTTGCTCATAATACACACCATTCACAAAGCTGCGGCGGACGACAGTAACACGAACACATTTTGAAATGAGATCATAGTTTTTAATGATTCTCTAAAGTACTAGTATTATTTTACGATGTACCCAGTTCCGTTGTAAGTACTTGTTTCGGTTGACTATCAAATAGTTAGACAAAATTACACACGACCTGACATCGTATTACGTAAACGATTGACAATATTTTATTACCAGCTTCCGACCGAGTCTTTGCCTGGTTTATCTTATATTAACACCACTACCTGATTCCATGCTTGGTTGGCTGCCGACCAAGCTCTGTGTTCTAAATTCCATGCAAATCTGTGAATATTGACCAAGTGACCAACATCCAATCTGAGCTAAAATTCCGTTACGCTTCTGTACAATAAAAAATACATAAATATTTTGTGATACTTATTGAATTAACATTTGATTCGATCTTTTCTTAACTAAGTAATATACTCGTATATAGTTAAAAAATTAAAAGTAAACATGTTTAGTGCTTTTAAAGAAAGAAAGAAGTCCCTAAAAATTTGATAATCCGTCCCAACTGACCGTCTTTATTATTATGAAAACTCTGTTTAATAAGTCGATTCATCCATTAGAGCTCCTTAATGTCAGAATTTATATAAAATAAAATTCCCATTCATCCTCAATTCAATATATTCGACGTCGACGACGTAAAAGTTAACAAGATAGAAAAGTTATAAGATACATAGATGCAATACATATATTTTGCACTTTAGTCACTTAAATTATTATTCTTGTCGGCCTTGTTTGGGTCATAAGCAGTCACAACAAATGAACGTATAATAAATGGCTGCTTCACTTTTAAAATATGCCAAATTTGGTCCGACTCCATGACGTGTTCCGTTACCGCTTACAATGCAAATGCTGTTGTAAGATATTGTCTCTCGTACTAAGCTAAGTAGTTCATTTGCTGTATATGCAGAAGATAGTATATATTACCTATACATAATAGATTTATGCAGACACAGTGCGAAATTATTAAGTTAGTAAAAAATAGTCCCGTTAAATCATTTACCTCAGTCGCAGGGTTAGTGTAAATAAAAATAATACTTGTCTTTCATGCTGGCCTGGGAGCGTACTAATAACGTAGAATGAGCCAGCCCCCTCTTTTTTTTTCTTTTTTTTATGACGGAGTGGAATGCATTTACTCACCGTATAGGCCGCTAGCTAGACGGCTGACGTGTGTGGGACTCGCCCGACTCAAGATTATAGAGTCGGTAATACGCCACTAAACCACTCCGGTGTACCTCCAGCCCTTCTGGCGGGGAGAGTCTGGGGTCTACCGCGAGGCGATTCACCAGTCAAGAATGGGCCAGCCCCGAATCATCCCATGGGTGTTGTAAAAGTCGAATAAGGGAGATTGCCCGGTGTAGACCAATAAGCACCTAAGAGCACCCGAATGGTGAAGGGCAAACCACCAACAACAGCATACCCAAAGAGGGTTGGTGTCAGGCAGGCGGTCGGCTGTAAAACCTAAGCCAAAACCTTGAGCAGTATGGATACATCAGTCAGAAGATAATTTAATTATTTAATGAAATTTTATTTCCTTTTTCATTTTTGGATCGGTAGTGTACTATTAAAAATAACGCAGGATGATAACACTTAACCATGATGTTGATGATAATACTAAAAAGAGGAAGCCAAAGCATTTCCTTGATGTCAGTGTCTCTACTGCCTTTTACATCTTGTATAAAAAGTTTCAATAACATCCTTATTTGTGAGTACTTTCTCACGTACCGTAAATCTGATCGAGGTTATTGACGCTGCACACGTAATCTTTAATATAATTAATGTACATAATTTTTAACTTTTATACATATTGTACTGTACAGCTATGTATTTTTTCTTCCAGAAAATTGAAAGCGCCACCAACTCCTGCAAAGGTGGCAGAACAAACATCTCCAACCTTGTTTGAATGCGCATTGTGACGTAATATAAAACAAACGATTTTTTGTTATGGATACGTACTGTGTTCAAGATTAACCGAACATTACTCGAGATGTGGCCCAAGATTAGCTTGCTTCTGTTGTTGACCAGTGCGGCACACGCACTCCTAGAAGGTCCTAATGTCTGTACCAGACAAGAACCGTAAGTATTATTTTTTAATAAATAATTATGTTACAGTCAAAACCATTTTTGACTGCTTAGCTAGTTAAAACCACTTTTGACTAATGATTTTATTTAACTGAGCACCATACTAACCTAACTTAACCAATAGTCGGGACAACGTAGACCTTCCGAAGTACCTACGATGGAACTTGCGATGGGTAATACATACGTCGGTTTGGTTAGGTTGGTATGGTGCACAGTTGCACACTTTAAAAATAAGAGCCTCAGGCAAAATTTGTTTAGAAGTGAAGTGCTCAAAATTCGATTACCGCTTCTGTATTCGGGGCATAGCTAGACAAAAGACCTCTCTATTATTAAAACATAAATATTGACACAGCAGTGATGGAAGATATAGGAGTATTAACGTATAGCTACTGAAACAGTAAGGAGCTCTAAGTTTTTAATGTATCACCCCACGCCGCGTCTCGTGTCGCCATAACGTCTTAACATTGTTATTTGAGTTTTATGTGTTCTGCAGATTACAATCTAGACCTACGAGCTTCTTAAAAGTCTTTATAAACAATGCTTGCTTTCCAAGAAACATATCAACGTTGTATGATAAACGTGGCATGCACTGTTTAATTTGTTGAATCAGCATAATATACAAGATTGTGCGTCTATACAGGCACGTTTATTAATAAGAAGATAAATTTTCGAACTCCACGGCTCGTTAACATTATCATTATCGTAGTTGTCATAATATAATAATTGTCAATACACATATCCCCCTCATGAATGAGCAATTTTAAATCACGGCAAAAACGCAATTAGCGATGACTATATTTAATTAATTAATAGCCGCTCGGAACTATATTGACTGAATGACCACATACATTCAATGCTAGTCACGCAAATAATAATAAGTTTTTTTTAATAATTTATACATCACGGGCCTGTTTCACAATCGTCAAGTAAGTTCGTAGTAGCTTACTTTGCAGTTCAATTGACATATATTTCATATTGAAAACTGTCAAATGATCTGCGAAGTAAGCTACTTAGAACTTACTTGTCGATTGTGAAACAGGCCCTAAGAATATTATATACTTAAATGGCAGATAATTTTCCGATCTCTCCCGCGGGTTTCATACAAGGCGACTAATGTTATAATGCGATTTTCATGCATTTTCATGACTTAAAATAATTGGCGAAACGTGGGTGTTTATTCACCTCCGGGTTTAATAGGCGTGAAGTATTTACGTATGACATAATTATTCAAAACTTTCTGACCTGTTTTCTTTATAATGTGATAGGATATGAATTATTTCCTTTGTTCGTTAACAAAAACCAAAGGACAGTAGCGAGTAAACAATACTAAATGTTACTGAATGTTGGCCGGGGAGACTGATTACCACTGATCGGTGACCATTGTTCACAGGGTCAGTTAACGTTTATCGAACTTCCTTTAGCGTCATATCTTTTTTTCTGTCTGCACTTTTTCAGGGAGTGTTGCAATAAACTCAAGAACGTCTGCATGGATAAAATGGGGTGACAAACAAATTTGTACAGTACTTATTGTTTTATTAATGTGTATAGTCTTTTTACTCGAGATAATTTACGCGTTTTCTAGTAATACCTATACAAACGATAATTAATATCATGCAAATTATCACAACTTACATTTTTATCATAATAGCAAGAATGATGAGTCATAATACTAATTACATTAACATTAACACACATAAAATAATTGATCTATCAAATAGGAAATTGTGAAAGAGGTCAGAAAAAAGTTTGTAAAATAATTGTCCATAGGCAGGATTCGAACCCGCGTTCTCTGCACAGGTTCGATGTAGTGTGGTGGTGAAATAAAAATCAAAATAATGTAAAACTACCAAATACTTTTATGTCACACCTGACTATAGTATAAAGTTTTCCGCCCGCTACGCGTACGATAAATACTACTTCCTGTTCGATTTTAATTTTAACATTATATAAATGTTAGAAGTAGTACAAAGATTTTGGGGTTAGAAAAAGAATTTCGAAAAATTATGATCTTGAGGCGGGAATCGAACCCGCGTCCGCTGCTATCCGGGCAGGTGCCTGACCGCTCGGCCACCCAAGACACTAATTAACTTGCCGAAATTCTTTTAACCTTTACACTTTTTCTAACCCCAAAATCTTTGTACTCATTTTTCTAACATTTATATAATGTTAAAATTAAAATCGAATAGTTTATAAAGCAAACCCAAGCTTAACCGAACGCACGGTGTTTGTAAAAATATCTGCTTTGGAATGTTTGAAATTTATTTCTACATTGCGAGGGTACCCGTTGGCTTACAACGTGAAGTGTAAAGGTTAGAAGAATTTCGGCAAGTTAATTAGTGTCTTGGGTGGCAGAGCGGTCAGGCACCTGCCCGGATAGCAGCGGACGCGGGTTCGATTCCCGCCTCAAGATCATAATTTTTCGAAATTCTTTTTCTAACCCCAAAATCTTTGTACTACTTCCTGGTCATGGGGTGACATAAAACTGTGATCTTAACTCGGGCGTTAAAAAAGAAAGATCGCATATTAATATTAGTCGAATACTTGCGCTCTGGATCATTATTTGTTGTATCGCCCTTGGTATATAATCTACTATTATTATACCTATGTTACGATAATGTGTTTCTCCAACAGATACACAACGACAATAAAAGTATCCGAGAACCAGGCGTATCAAGAGAAGGAATACGCTTGGTGCTTCAGTGTGCCACCTCGGTGTTCAAAATACAAGATAAAGTTCCGGCCGGTCTTCAAGACAGAGACACTGCTGAAGTACAGACCCGTAGAAGAATGCTGCGCAGGCTATGCGCCCGACAGCAGAGGAGAGCAATGTTTGCCTGTGTGCGTCGACAACTGCGTACACGGCCAATGTGTGGCGCCCAACACGTGTGCGTGCGAGCACGGATATGGGGGCCCGGCCTGTGATATATGTGAGTATTTTATTGCCCTGTAGCGGTTTTAAGTATTGTTTAATTGGATCATGGTCATGTAACGCATTTATTGTTTCGCTTTATTGGATGATGATACATTTAAATCTCACCAGCCAGTCTCAAACAATGCAAATTGAATTGTTTTTAAGCTTATAGGCCGAGCCTTTGCCCACAATCTAGCCTGATGGAAAACGATGATAAAGCCTAAGATGGTACACGCTAGGGTACGCATATAGGCGTTGTTATTTGATAAGGATGCAGCCAAAAATATTAACATAAAATCTCTTATGTATGATACATCAACACAACAAACCTCTGTTTGTCAATTTCATGCAATGCATACAAAATGTCAAACCATCTAACAAAATCTAAATTTATTTCTATTTACCTACGTATTATTGTATAACGAAAATCTCAATTATTTGTATGTGGATTGGGTTCTTTCTGCATGACTAACAAATCTAATCGTGTATATGTTTTCATAGGTATATTCCTTTTAATATTTAGGTAATTTATTGCATTGCAACACAATGTTCATGGAACTTTTTATTTTTCTATGATTAGGTACATAGAATAACTCAAGATGAAACATGCAATTAAAATGTTCGTGCCCATAAAAAAAAATCTGTTTACGAGAGTCTAATGGCTACTGGCATAATAGTTAGTCCCACAAAATACTGCGCTGCCGACTATATTAATTTGTCGGGCTAATTATAATAACAGTGTATGAACTAGTTTTTAATTCTAAAGTGTCGTGTACGTATTTCCTAATCCAATATTACTATTTAGGTATTTGCAAGCACGTGTTTGCAATATGTGGTTTTCGAAGCCCAAATTAAAACTCAAAAACTAAATATAGTTGTATTGCACGATTAATGAAGCAAAATACAATGTCGGATAGACGTCGGAATGTGAGGCACTCAAAAATTAGCGTGACTAATGGTGGAGGAGAGAATATAAACTTTATTTTATAATATACAGACGAAAAATAAGTAGCACAAGTTGATCCAAAGCAAGTATACTGCCTCAAATGGACACAACTTGCGTATGAAACATTTTGGCTAGTTATGGATTATTTTCGCCAGCCTCGTTGTCTGCTCCCTTAAGGAGACAGAAAGGGACTAAAGTTCGTTGGCAAATGGGTATACGCGTTAATACCCGCTCTATACCTACAGTAACCCCGCTTTAGACTACCTTCTCCACCACTTCTCGGACTTATTTCTGGTTGCGTTTACAAATACAAATGTCACCACCCCTAATCTCAACCGCGGGTGTCGTTGTCGTACAAGGCTACTAATGCTTATTGTCATAATGCAATGAGTAATTGGCAGCAAGCAGCATTACTTGCAATATACTGCGATTAACGTGCCCGATAGATGGGACCGAACATATTTGGCAAAACGTGGGTGTTAATTCACCTCTGACAACCACTTCGGAGACATAGGCCTATAGGCGTGATTTATGTAGGTATGTATGAATGTACATATATCATTGTCTGCTCCTTGAACGAGGCGGAAACGGACTAAAGTTCCCACGTATTGACAAATGGTTTATGCAGGGGAATACCCGTATTACAGAGTATGCCAGCTTTGGACTACCTTCCCCTTCTCCACTTCTCGGACCTATATCTGGTTGCTTTTACCAACAGCTTGTCCGGAGGGCAAATGGGGGCGACACTGCCAGCACTCGTGCCATTGCCAAAATGGCGGCACGTGCGAGCCACTGACTGGCGAGTGCGCCTGCGCACCCGGCTGGCGCGGGCGCTCGTGCGAGCAAGCGTGCGCGCCAACCACCTTCGGCAACGACTGCGACCAGAGCTGCCAGTGTAAGAACAACGCGACCTGCGACCCAGCCAGTGGCATGTGCACTTGTACACCCGGATATACTGGACCTTTGTGAGTTGACTTTCTCTTTTATTTTGTTGGCTATTATTTATTGTGACGGCAGTGAAGAATACAATTGTCACCACCCAAAATCTCGTGTCGTACAAGGCGACTAAGGATAAATCAGTGATAAGGAATGGACAGCAGGGTCCTCTTATACCACCTAGCAATGTTCTGCGACCTTTGTGCTCGATAAATGGCAATAGGCTCGCTACCTATTGCATGGGACCTAACATAATTGGCGAAACGTGGGTGCTAGCTCACCTCTGCCTACCTCTTCGGTGATATAGGCGTGATTTATTTATGTATGTATGTATTATATTGTAACGGCAGCGTAGAATACAATTGGACGGAGGGTGCCAAAAAATCTCGTTTTTACGGGTTATTTGTATACCCCGTAAAAACGAGATTTCTGCAACATTATGGATTCGACACCCGTCCTCGGTCAATTTGCTTTCGTCTTTAAAAACCGTCTTCATCAACACTGAAATCTTTATGCTTAACTGTCTTCTTTCAGGTGTGAAAAATTGTGTCCCGGCGGTGAACCTTGCCCTCAGAAATGTCGATGTCAAAACAATGGCGTGTGTAACCCTCTCACTGGGAAATGCATGTGCAAGCCCGGCTGGACGGGTCTCGTATGCGCCAACAAGTGAGTACTCTACTGATAAACAGTCACTTTGTCCATTGAGTCATTGATGAACGCAGAGTTCAAATAAAATGCCATGTCTTCCGCTCCACACGAATTTTCGCCTTATATTGTACGTATGAGTATAATAATTCATTAAGCTTATTATAAACTAGGGTGACTCAATTTTACAAATGACCTGTAAACCTGTACATTGTGTGCCTAAGTATGACTGTTTAAGCTCTGTATGTGAGTAAATGATACATTTCTTCTCGATGGATTCAACGCGTGCGTGGAAGGGGTGTCACTACTAAAGCCGATGGTCGTTGTTTTTCGAGCAGTATAATACAATGCACCGTACAATAATTTTCCTAAACTTAGTCATCACTTTCTTATAAAAGCAATATATTTTATGTTATAGGTACTTCTATATTTGCTATCAGAGATATCATTAAATACTTATGCGTTTACGTTTGCGTTTACTTATACCTAGTGACCGTAATCATACACTCTAGTGATTACGTCAATACCTATTATATTGTCATTTATAATGGAAATAAATAGTTAAATTAATAATAACAAACTTATATTATAAATATTAAGGCATATTAATTTATTAGTTTATAGTAGGTACGTTGGAAAGTTATTGTCTTATGAAAATGTTATTCACAAGACAAACTGTCAGCGAAAAAAAACAGCGGCACATAAAAAATCGAAGACGCGAGTGATATTATGTTAAAATTGGCTAATACTTAATGTATTACCTACTTTCAAATGCCTTATGATTAACAGTATGTTAATTGCGCGTATTTCATGTAGCCGACGCAGATAACCCGTAAACACGATCAACTAAAACAGTTCAAACTACGTAAATTAATATTAATGACGTAATTATGACTTTGAGTCACTATTAATTAGTTATCAATACATACTTAATTACTTTAACGTCCATAGAACAATTTACTGCCCGCAATAAAGAGCTGTGTGTTAAGAAATGTAACTGTAATTCAATACTTAAATATTTTTTTTCACTTATTTCATTTTATAAGTAAGTAAATAAATTATAAGTAATAATGATTTATTTCATTGATTTTTTTTTTCAAGTAGAAGGCGGCACTTTCGGCCTAGACGGTGTACCCTGAGGCTAAATATCGCTTGCAGTTTATAGAATAATAAAAATTTGTTTTGCTTGCATTTTGATCTGACAACATTGCTATATTATGATATTTTACGTTTGTCGCAGTTGCCATTATAAACCCTGTTGTAATTTTGACTAAGTAGCAAAGTAAATAAAAAGTGGTACACTATTTTCTTAGTCGACCGCACAAGTCATTTTTTATTAAATTATTCTCCAGTGTCTTTTATATATTTCTCAATATATTTATATAATATCTCTATAATGAAATTATATTTTCAATTCACGGAAGACTACTTTAGCAAGAAATCTTATAACATTAGTTTCATACAATTGTTTCTAATATTACAGTACCTATTGGATATTCTTAATGTGGTTTTCCTCTTTTTTAGTATTAAATTATTTGTTAGTTTCTGGTTATTGCGTTGAAGGCGTTATTGTGTTTAATATCATCACCATATTCCCAGCGCTGTACCCTGTTCTGCGCAGTATGTTTCCTCTTCCATTCATATCGGTCAGACGTTATCCAGCCATCCAGCAATCCCCTTAAGTTCTAAGTATCATCCATCACACCAGAAAGGTGCTAGTCATTAATGAATTTACAAAATAGTAATTGAAAGTATCATGTCGAATAGACTTACATACAGAAAGAATGATTGTGATGATAACATTATTTGAATCCATACCGCTATAGGTTTTGGCTTATGTTTGATGCAGAAATATCATATCTTCTTGTATTTGATTATGAGACTCCATAGAATAGAATAAAGATACAATGGTTTTGCATTTTCCTTTAAATAAAATATATTTTCATTAAGTGTATTTATAATATAAGTGCATCAATGACTTTATTTTGACTTATTATTTTAATTTTAGGTGTCCTACAGGAAAATGGGGTGCCAATTGTGAAAAGACATGCGAATGTGCCAATGGTGCCGGGTGTCACCATGTCAGTGGCCACTGTCAGTGTGAAGCGGGCTTTACAGGCGAAAAAGTATGTTCATTTTATTAACATTTGTAAACGCCTAACTACGTGGCCGATGTAAAAATAGACTGAAAGTTTAATTCATTTCTTTCCTTGTGACTTTTTGTTCCTTGAGGAAAATGAGATTTCAGTTGAAAAACAGTAAAGCAGTGAATGTAGACTAAAAACGTGGCATGCCGCTTGCATATAGCTGGCGGCTTATTTGTACCTAATAGAAGTTTTGTATTTACTTTCTTGAATAAGATGTCTATGAGGAACAATTTAAACAGACATCCTTATTTTTCTTATGTGCAAATTGAAACTAATTATTAAAACAATTCAAATATTTTCGTTCAATTGTTTTTTATTTGACAGTCTACATGATTTTTCTCTCTAAATAAAGGCCAGATGGAATGGAGGGTAAAGAGATTGCATTGCCTTTTTCCTAGTGGGAAAACAAGTCTATAGCTTTAAATGTTGTGCATGTCTGTTATACCCGTAACCCTAGATTTTCGTCTTATGTGATTGATTTTGTATAACGCTGTGTTTACATGGTTGATGTGCCTTAATAAATAAATGGTTGTTGGCAGTGTCTGGAGGTGTGCCCGGTGGGGTCGTACGGCGTGGACTGCATGGGCAAGTGCACTTGCCAGCACGGCGGCGCGTGCGACTCGCGCACCGGCGCGTGCACTTGCACGCCCGGCTGGCGGGGCGAGTGGTGCGAGTTGCGCGCCTGCCCGGACGGCAAGTGGGGCGCGCGCTGCGACAAGGACTGCGAGTGCAGCCCCACCACCACGGACATGTAACGTGGCTTTTCTAATGACATTCCACATTGTACATTTATTTTTTGAAGAACTTATGTTGGCTGAGAGTCTTTTACAGCATCTGCCTTGAAAAAGCAGCTGACAATTTTAACGTATATGAGAATTGGGAGTGTAACATTTTTTTAATTATTTATAACGTAAATTCACGAATGATTCACTTGTGTTGCAATCAGTTTTTTGATATTACATGGCCCTTTGTTCGTCTTTGTTATATATAGAAAAGTATCTGTATAGGAAATGGCCAATATGGTTATTTTTTTTTGGATTTTTCAATTTCTAAATTCCGATTCTAGCACTATTTACACAATCTTTTCATAAGAACACATTTTTAAAAGATTTTTCTCTGTTAATAACAATTTATATAATTATTAATTTTATAAATTTCCCGGATATTCAGAGGTAATTTCATATCCCAAGCTATGATCCTTAGTCACTTTATTTGTTTTATATAATATTAAATTATTGGTTTGAATGAAGACGTAATGACAAGAATTGATAAAGGGATTACATGCATGGTTCGGTCACGTTAGATAAAATAACAAAAATATTTTATTAGTCATGAAGTGAATAGAGGAAACAGAAGGGGAATTCCTAGGCGGATCATTCTAAATCAAATTGAAAGTTTGTTAAAACAGTCCCGTATTATGTAAGCCGATTTCAGTTGCTTTAATCTACTCTTCACTAACACTTTTCTTAATGAGTGAGAGAGACGGGTAGACCAAAGCTACTGAAATCAGCCTACATAATACGGGGACTGCTCGAGAGTAACTGAAACCGATGGGTATACATCATCATCATCATCATCACCAACCCTTTAATGTCCCCACTGCTGGGGCACGGGCCTTCCCTATGGATGGAACAATATAGGGAGATTGGAAAGAAGAAGAAAGAAATAAACCATAACCCACCACGCTGGCCCAGTACGGGTTGGTGAGTTTTTAACGACTGCAGATGCAGCCGGGACCAACGGCTTAACGTGCCTTCCGAAGCACGGAGGAGCTCGTGGTAATAAATTTTTGGTCACCCATCCAATGATCGGCCTTAGCGAAATTGTTTAGTTTACGCAATCGCAGCCCAAGAGCGCTATGCCATTGCGCTAGCGAGCTACCTTTTCAATAATCATGTAATATTTAAATATCTACCAAAAATATATAGAATCATAAAGGAGTTCTTAATTTCATATTGATATGAGTAGTGAATAAATTTAATTTTACATTAAAATATGGGTGTCACACATTTTAACGCATCTAGGGAGCGCTTGGCGCGAATTGAGTGGCAACAGAGTTCATGATGGCGACTGACGAGGTGGTGAAAACCGATGGGTATACACGAGGGCATTAATTAGATCGTAGCGTAAGAGGCGAAAGAGGAAAGAAGTGACCTCTGCCTACCCCTGTAAGAAAAAGTCATGTCGTATTTAAGTATGTATGTGTAATTATTGAGGCCCAAGTATTTAATTGCAGGTGCGATCCTTGGACGGGCACCTGCGATTGTGCGGCCGGATGGGGCGGTGAGGCGTGCCTCCGCCAGTGCCCGTTGCTCACTTACGGCAAGGGCTGCCGTAATACATGCCGCTGCGAGAATAGCGGGCACTGCTCCCCTATTAATGGTAAGTTATTATCATAGCCGTGGGGTGACGGCAGAGTAGGATACAATTGTCACCACCCCGAATCTCTCCCGTGGGTGTCGTACAAGGCGACTAAGGATAAATCAGTGATGAGGAATGGGCAGCAGCGTTCCTCTTATACCACCTAGCAATGTACTGCGACTTTTGTGCCCGTTGGCGAAACGTGGGTGCTAGTTCACCTCTGCCTACCCCTTCGTTCTTACGCACTACGTCCGATCCGAATCCGTGATAATACGGTCCGATGTGGCCGTTGAACTATTTCTATGGTAACTTACGCGCTACATCCGATCTCTATCCGAGTTTTCTAGACTAATAATTTTTCACGGATTCGGATCGGACGTAATGCGTAAGCGCTCTTAGGGTCGGGGCAGTGTTTCCTCTTTCTCCACTTATATTATATTCTCTAGGACTATAATATACTTGCATAAATAAATATACGTATTTGTATGTTAACGTATAAAGTATGTTGCCAATGTCGTATTTGAAATCATGCAATGATGAACTAAGTATGTCGGTTTAAACCTAGCCTTGCAAGCCTGAATATGCCTTGTTTTTTTTACTTTAGGGTCCTGTTTATGCGCGCCCGGATATCGCGGCCTGCGATGCGAGGAAAGATGTCCGCCGCCGCTTTATGGAGACAACTGTGCAGATACTTGTCAGTGCTACAACAATGCCACGTGCTCACATGAGACCGGGCAGTGCACCTGTACTCCAGGGTAAAAACTAATTTAACGATTTTGTGCCCGATAAATGGCAATAGACTCGCCACCTATTACATGGGACCTAACATGATTGGCGAAACGTAGGTGCTAATTCACCTCTGGCTACCCCTTCGGGGATATAGTCGTGATTTATGTATGTATGTATGAATTGATTCACCAGCACCTTTAATGGCCCACTGCTGGGGCGCAGGCCTTTACGCCCTTATTCTATTAACAAGTATCTCGTGTATTGTCATAAATATATAAAATATCAATAGTTTTCTAAAAAAAAAATATTATTTTTATTTTGTCTAGTTTGATTGACTTTTATCATTGTCATTTTGACGGGAAAAACAGTGGTCCAACTTAGCATGTGGTTCTGTTTACCCTGCTTTCCCCTTTTCCTTATGACTATCATAAATATAAAGATGAATAGGAAACACCGTTCCTGGCGCATCCTCTGGAAATACTGTAAGCTCCTAATTATAAGTTGGGAAAATGTGAGTGTTAAAAGTTAACGTAAGATGTCACACAAGTATATTTTATTGAATATACTTTATTATCGTCATCTTCGTTAGACGGGGGTAATGTAACTTAATTTATAACGTGATTTCACTTTAAATTGGTGTATGTAGTAAAGAAATATTTTAACATTACAGGTTCGATGGTCTGAAGTGCGATAGAGTGTGCGATGGAATGACATTTGGCTTGAAGTGTCTCCAGCCTTGCAATTGTGAAAATGGGGCTCCCTGTAATCCAGTGAACGGTAAATTATATATAATTTTTAATTAAAGTACCTATCATTTATTTTATAGTAATAATAAAGAGCATTAACTGCCGCACTCAGAGACTTCAAATAACTTTAATGAGAACCTAATGTGAAAAAAATTCAATTAAATCTAGACCATAAACCCGGCCAGAATAGCAACTAGTTTTGAATTGTCATTTTTTGAGATTAAGTACTCATTATAGTTAGTTGACGTCTCTGAGTGCGGCAGTAAGCTATTTTAGAAACGATTAAAATTAATCTTACTGCTCGACTTCTTATATTGTGTTTTTTGTGTAAGGCAAAATTCATTAATCTGATTTAAATTGCTTAGGGTCAGTATGGTATAACTTTTGTCATACTGCTCTTGGTTAGATACGGTCAGCATCATAAATAGATTTAGTCACGTTAATATATATTACTAACAACAGCGGATGAACCGCTATTTTACATTTTATCTTTACATTACATTTGCTAGCATTTTTAGGAATAACTATTGTAACGTGGTCCTAAGTCCTAATTTATCTATGCTGATAACTCTTCCAACACTCGTAGGGAAGACTGTTGTGGGTGTTTGTTTATTCGCCTCATATGACGGAAAGTAAAAGGACCCAATATCACAAGCTCCTGCCGTCAGAATCCAATAATAATCAAAAGGAAAAACGGAGCTTGTCCCTAATTTGTGATTGTTTTATTTTTTAATACATAATATATAGCTGTTGCAATCCACGAAGGCGAGTGAGCCTTACTCGTGGTTGAATGTATATATTCACATTGCAGTAGTATCCGTGGTCTATGGTCTGTCTACGCCTCTATGGATATTTTTCTTAATTTTTTAACGCTAACCATACTTGCTATCGATTTCACTCACACTGTGATATTCATAGAGATATAACACCCGTATTCATAAAAAATACTATGAGGCGCGTTAACGCACAGGGTCCCAAAAATCTATTCATAGACAATACTTGAGTGACAAAACGCATTGAGAAATGTCTTACTTCGCACAGTGTTGCTTCTTTACTTTAACAAGTATTGTTTGTAAATACCGATGTAAGAGTATTTCACAAGTAAACCTCACTCGCCTTTTGAATTACAATACCAGACAATATTTTACGAGGGATTCGATACATCAGTTTACCACTTTATGAGTTATCGTTTTTGTATTTTCGTTACTTCCATATGCCCGATTTGTATCATTGTCAAAAAATATTTATTTCCCTGCCGAAACTATTGTTTGTCATCATAGTTGTATTTATGACACTGTTATCCCAAAAAAGATTTTGTTTCATTACAGGAAACACCGATTGAATATTCATAAGGCAATTTGATTGACATAATTTTGTGGTTAGCGTCAAATACTGTTATTTTCCCTTTAGATAGTAACAGTTTATCTTTGGTCGGGCCCAAAGTAATATTTATACCTACATATTAATCAATGAAATATATTTAGCTATCTCCGGGTATTTCCACAAATCCATTGTTGAATATTTATATTGAACTTATTTGGTATGAACTCTAACCAACTGCTTGGGAAGTTGTTATGGTGAACTAGCATCACTTAAATTTTCAACTCCGTTTTCTGCTTCGCTATAATTTCTTTGCCAGGTAAAATAACATAAATATAAAATAAAAAAAGTTATCACATTAGGAACATTAGTTATAATGTTAATATAATTATATTATAATATTTTGAATTCATAATTAATGTTGAGTCTGATTCCTAGGAAGATGATTCGGATTATAATTTATTTTTAATTTTTTCAACTGTATCGCCATCATTAGTTCTAGTCGCACAATTAGTTGACTCAACTGTAGTGTGTTTCGCCATCACTAGTTCTAGTCGCTCGATTAGTTGACTCTTAAGTATGCGAATGCGTTCAAGTTTGCTGTCAATCAATGTTAATCGCTGCGCGCACACAAATAAAGAACAGCAAAGCGTATTTCCACGCACACTTTAAAACAACGTACGTTGTTGTGGAAGGGCGTTTATTTTAAGATTAGTCAATCTGTAGAAAGATTTTTTATCAGATTGAATAAACGAATATTTCATTCCTCTTTCTGCAGGCGAGTGTAATTGCGGCGCGGGCTACCAAGGCGAACGATGCGAGCGTCGATGCCCGGCGGGCTACTTCGGCCAGGATTGCAAACATGCCTGCAACTGTTCCCAAAAGTCCCGCACATGCCACCACGTCACCGGCCAGTGCATATGTGAAACCGGATGGAGAGGTTTGTATTATCAGTGGAAGCATGTATACATATAATCACGAATAAACACCCACATCATTCCAGCACCAAATGACCAATCTATCGAACGCATAGAATACAAAATGTATAAAACTGACACGTATACAGCGAAAACAATACGTCAATTTCATGCTTTTGTTTTCTATGCGTTCGAATAGATAACCCACTTGGCTAGGCCTTCAGGTCTGCTGTAAGTAAGCATACCTATAGTTTTATTTTGAATGTATGAGCTGAATTGAGACAAAAAACTCTGCGCTCTTTTTAGTTACATGAAATAGTTTATTCAAAGCTCATTCTGCTAGAAATTAGCTAGTGTCCTTTTATGAAATCATTGGGACCACAGAACAGAGAGATAATTTAATTCATATACTATTATGTTGTGTATTGGGTTTTGGTGCCCGTACTTCGTTTTATTGACTGACCGTTGCATTATTTACAAGATTGTTTGTATTTTTAAATTTTCTTTAAGTGTGATCGGATATGTCTTATCAATTAAAGTATAACACTTCCGGGTATTACAACGTCGAACGAATAAAAGTAGTATACAATTGAAAATATCTGCCCTGAATGAAATAATATGCTAATGTAAATAGGAAAGTAGTAACACATTCTCATTCTTGCCGTTTCTTCGTATAGGTCTACCTAGAGAGAGTGGTATGTATGTAGCATTAACCCTAGAATCCGCTTCGTAGATTCATGTAGTGTTTTATTTGTTTTTGGCAACAGATGTATTGGGAAAAGTTTTATTCGAATCACTATGCAACAGCACTATCGTCATTACAAATGCGTCGGCACTAGGAAGAACCACTGTCGAAAATACAAAAAACAATGAACCTTATTTGGATTGGAATTATGAAAATTATGAGTCAAACATTGTAAAAGGTTGTGTATCTTTCAATGTAACAGGAAGATTGACTGATCCGGAATCTCTGCTCAGTATGACGAAAACAATTTTGCACAAAATGAACAACGTAACGTCGACGAAAGCAATAGTTGCTGTTGTAAAGAAGGCTAGACACTCAATTGTGGATAACTCAACAATATGGGTGTTATCAGTAGCAAATGGCACGGTTGATGTGATTAACTCTTTTGCGGGGATTTTATCCTAGTTGCGTGGAAATAGAAACATGTAATAAATGTTTGCACCAATTTGTTTTGTTTATCTGTCCTTCTTATGTTACTCCGAGTGTTATTATGATTGTAACTAACATATTGCATAATTAAAATTGTATGATAAGCATGTTGCTTATTAAACGATTTTAAAATTATCAATGTTCAGAGAAATTTCAATACAATAGGTTACAAATAAATGCCAAACTTTTATGGTTGGAGACAATTGACCATCTAAAATCCTAAAAAAGTTTAAAGTGCTTGACTATTCAATATCATTGAGATAATTATTTATAAATGCTAAACTGTATTTATATGGAATGAGGAACCTCTTTTTTTGTCAAATAAAATAATAATGTATTTTGTATGGTATAAAAGACAGTAATATAAATTTATTTTTGGGTTGATGGAGAAGATGCAGTCCGATGATGGAATGCCAATCAATATTGATTATAAAGCTTTAAAATCCATGTTCTCATTAATAATTAATTATGTATACTCAAACTATAGAAATCATACTCAAAGTGTCAAACTACGATATTTATTTATTGGTTTTCAGTATTTTAAGTAGATTTGAGTGTATGTGAAAAAAATTTTGTTGAACAACTTATTGTTCAACTTATTGAAATCACTAAAAGTATCAGTGGGCCTAGCCAAGTGGCTTATCTATTCTAATGCATAGAAAACAAGTCTGAAACTGACGTATTGTTTTCACTGTAGTCATTTTCATACATTTTGTATACTACGCGTTCGATAGATTGGCTACTTGGCTAGGGGCAGTTGACAGTCGGAATTTTATAATGTTGTCTTATATTTGCACGAGCACTACACATTTGACATAAAACAACTTTTACGGATAAGACTCGCGTATAATTAAGTGTTTGGCATATTAAATTATTTAACCCGACAATTTACATTTCAATCAATTTACAGCGGCCGTGGTCACGGGGACTGTGAAGTGATCGAAACGTCGGGTTAAATAATTAATATGCCAAACACTTGATTTTTTTTAAATATTTGTTTTTCATAACAAATCATTATTATTAGCTTTCTGGGAAAAGGATTCCTTCCAACTTCCTGCTTTTATACACATCATCGGTGCTATGGACACACAGGTGTTCGTTGCGAGACCCAATGCGCGGAGGGCCGTTACGGGGAAGACTGCTCGGAGCGGTGCCAGTGCCTGAACAACTCGTCGTGCGACTCGGCGACGGGGCAGTGCGTCTGCGCGGCCGGGTGGACCGGCGAGAACTGCTCGCAGCCTTGCCCGCCTGGCTCCTACGGGGCTGGGTGCTCGCAAGTTTGCCCCGACTACAATGGTCAGTATTCTAGGGGCCGAGTTCACCAACGCGTAAAACAAGCGACTAAAAGATAACCGTCAGTCATTGACAGTAATTCCGTACGGTAAAATGTCAAAAAGATACGGTTATACAAGGTGTAACAGAGAGGTGTTCGATTCCCGCGTCAATATCATAATTTTTCGAAATTCTTTTTCTAACCACCAAAATCTTTGTACTAATTTTTCTAACATTTATATAATGTTAAAATTAAAATCGAATAGAGATGTGTAGTCACATTTAAAGGGGTTATTCAGGCCATCAAACTGAACAACTTTCTTTAAGAGACCAAAATAGAAATCTCAGAAAAAAAAATCACTTCCCTATACTAAACCAAGAACCAGCTGACATCAGTTTGTATGGGGGAGGATTTTGGTCCCTTAGCGAAAATTGTTCAGTTTGATGGCCTGAATAACCACTTTGAATATGACTACACCTCTCCGTTACACCCAGTATAATAATCGGCTGTTTAAGTGTTGGTGAACTTTGGCCTAAGTGGGTTCAGTACCGCTGTGTGGTCAAGGGCGGATCCAGTTTTGGCGCCAGGGGGGGGGGGGGGTTACATAGTCATGATCAAGTCACAAGAAGTTATAATTTAATTTTGATAATAACAGATATTACAAGTAAAAAGTATGTATTATATTAAACTAATTGAATATTCAAAGTACTTCGTTAAGTAAAATCTATATTGTGACAAAAATATGTAAACACATTATGTTTAATAATTCTAATTAGTGGTCCACCTAAGTCCTGGATCTAGTGTGGCGTGATTTATAAATGTATGTCACTGACCATTAGTCAATTTGATGTTTGAAATAACTATGCACAAAAGTTAAATTTTTTAATAATGTTAGATTTTTAAAAATATTAAATTGTAGGTGAGCGAGCCTTCAATTTAATATTTCAAGTCAAATACAAACTGCAGCCGAATACGCGGTTTTACTCACATTTACAAGAAAAAAGAGTATATTCACAAAATGGTACAATCAATATCGAATGTTTTGCAAACGTAACCCTATTATGCACACCTTGTGTTTACAAATATAATCCAAGAATCAGTATTATATAGTCGACTTAAATAATGTGTTTCCTTTGTTACAGGAAACAGCACTTGTGATCCAGTGACTGGCAACTATTCTTGTCCAAGCGGTTTCACGGGTATCACTTGCGAGTACCCGTGCCCCCTCGGCACTTTTGGCGTGAACTGTCGTGAGAAATGCAACTGTAAAAATGGCGCTGACTGTCACCATATCACCGGTAAGTCCGTAGTCCAAAGGCCTGTTTCACAATCGACGGGTGAGTTCTGAATAGCTCACTTGGCAACATTTTAACAGTTGTAATATATTTAATAGTAAATATTCATGTAAATAAATCAAGTCAATTAAACTGCCAAGTAAGCTATTTAGAACTTATTCGTCGATTGTGAAACAGACCCTTATATAGCCCTTTAAAAGACAGTAGCGACATATTTGCCATCTTAATTTGGTTCCTAGTCGTTTGTAATAAAGTTTAAAATTAAAATCGATGGAAAGAAATCGGTCTAGTGATTTTCCCAGTAAGTAAATATTCAACTTAGTTCAGTTTCGAGCGAACACCTACGAAAACGTGCGATTATGAATAACTCAATCGCATGTCAGCGCTTTAGGCAGACAAACAGCGCGCTTATTACATTGGGATATGAAACTTGGATTCAAACCTAAATTTTCCATCAAGTGCACAAAACGAATCATTTTTGTCGGCAAGGGCTGATAGTAATGTCAAAAAAAAAGGATAAAAATGGTTTTGTGGACGAGTTAGAAACTCTGCTTTTCACTTCGAATGCGAGGAAATAAAACAGTAGTTTATCATAAACTAAAATTAGTACAGTTTTGAATACTGAAGGAAATTGATTTTTCCATTGATATTAGGCTTGGGCTGCTATACAGCCAAGTTTTAAATTAATTTTTAAATAATAATTTCCTTTATTAATTTAATAACCTACCGTACCTACTTGAATTAAAATTTTAAAATCTTTTATGTCTTAATAAACACATTAGGCAAAAAAATTAAAAGTAAATATTATAAAATAACAAATTCTTACCCAAAGAGGGTTGGTGTCAGGCAGGCGGCCAGCTGTAAAACCTAAGCCAAAACCTTGAGCAGTATGGATTGGAATGTTGTCATTCTAATCACTCTCTCCGTTCATAATAGGTCTCTCAACATTTCTATACATTCATTCATCACTAGCACCTTTACGGTGGGATGGATGATATGAATCAAAAGGGAGTAGATGGCTTGATGACGTCTGACATATCAATGGAAGAGGAAACATACTGCGCCAACCCCAGATAGAATAATAAGATTATAAAATAACAAATTCTATCTCTGAACTTCTTATTGTGTTTGGCTGGATGGCTCATTTTCTTTGCCTTAATATAAACACATTTATGAGTAGATACGTTAATGCTCTAGAGCACAAAATTCGATTTTGTGCAGCCTATATCCTTCACAAATAAGCACTTTCAGAGCATGAGAAGTGAAAATAATAATCCGCAGGGGAGTGCCAATGCCTGCCCGGGTGGCGGGGCCTGCGGTGTGGCGAAGCGTGCAGCGCCGGCTGGTGGGGCGCCGGTTGCTCGCAGCCCTGCCGCTGCGCGCCGGGCGCCGCCTGCCGGCCCAACGACGGCTACTGCCGCTGCCCGCCCGGGTACACCGGCAGCTACTGCACTCAGTGTAAGTGTATCTATCTATCTTCTTATCTACATACATAAATCACGCCTATATCCCCGAACGGGCAGGCAGAGGTGGACTAGCACCCACGTTTCGCCAATTATGTTAGGTCCCGTGTAATAGGTGGAGAGCCTGTTGCCATTTATCGGGCACAAAAGTCGAAGTACATTGCTATTGCTAGGTGGTATAAGAGGAGCGCTGCTGCCCATTCCTTACTGATTTATCCTTAGTCGCCTTGTACGACACCCACGGGACAGATTTGGGGTGATGACCATTGTATTCTACTCTGCCGTCACCACACGGCCCTTCTTATCTATATAAATGAAATACGAAAAAAAGGTAAATATCTATATAATCGCGTTTTAAAAGTGATTATATAAAAATTAATGGTTCGCCCTTGATTGGTATAACAACTTTTGATGTAATATTACTAATTCGAACAACGTTTAAGAACATTTTTGCATAATATCGATTAACATAATTTTCAGTTTATCGAATGTTTATTTGCGATAACAACATTTGCGCTATTGATCAAAAAGTATAATGTTCAATTGATGTATTGTTCTTTTTATATAACGTTCCCTTCATATAATTGTCATTTTTACTAATTTCCACTTAACGGCAAATCGGACTCGGTCAACCCCGACTCCACGTGGTATTATTGTCTGCCCTACCCCTAGAGTGTAATTTAAAATCGCGTAGGCACAGAGGGGCGAGGCGGCCCGCGAGCTGAGGAGCAGGTGGTTGTAACGCTCGCCGCCGCAGCTGAGGCAAGCCGAAGCTGCGGTGGTGAGCGTTAGACCATCTGCGACGATAAGCTCAAGTGGGACCGCCGGAGCCCCGTAGCGCCGGAGCCGTGACAGAAACCATGCCTGCTGCATGCTGTATGATTGCTTGTATGGTGCATGATTGCATGCATGGTGCATGATTGCGTGCATGCTGCATGATTGCGTGCATGCTGCATGATTGCGTGCATGCTTGCTTGCATGCTACATGATTGCTTGCTGAATTCAGAAGGTGAAGGAACAATGTGAGTAAACGAATTATTACTGAACTGAATATTCGATACGCTTTTTCAACTAAATCATTATTAGTCTAGTTAAACATTAGGTTAAATAAAATTGGTGCATTTGAAAATTCGGTGAAATGAGATCATTGCAAATAAATAAATATGCTAAATAAAATTCTACTAATTAAATATTCGGTCAAATGAATAATTATGCGAAATGTCTTTATTGTAACTAAAATTAGCCGAAGCGATTTCCGACTAAACGTTGTTATACCAAACAAGGGTAAACCAAATTAATTACTGTTCGTTTGTCTCGCTAAAACACGAGAACGATTTGCTGATTTTGATAGCTGATTTTGGTTTTGAAATTATTGTCTTGGGCCAGGCGAGGCATAAACTCGTAATACACAATTCGTTCATAAACTAACTACCTGGAGGCCTTGTCCTGAGAAGAGCGGACAAGATATATTATAAACTATTTCTTTACTTTACGTTAAATGTTTATTGACTTCTTTCATTGTGTATAAAAAAATAAATATTTCAAAGTTAACTTTGTCAATTCTTTTCATTTGTGCGTCTTCATTCAAATAAACCACAACAGTAATAATCTCATATTATAACTTGGTTAGTTATTTAATAAGAGGAAATACAATTGAAGTTCTGGTATGTCAACAGTCTGCCCCGAGGGCTATTACGGTGATCACTGCATGGAGGCATGCAACTGCTCGTCCAACGGCAACTGGGCATGCCACCCAGTGAAGGGCTGCATCTGCGACCGGAGATACATCGGGGAGAACTGCGACATACACGCCAGTGACGCACGAATCATCGAAAGGGCTGAAGGTAAAATGTGTTAAAAAGTTACTTGTTTGTTCCTTATTTAAATATTGTATAAAAGCAAAAGTCCCTAAATAAATATGGATAAAAAAAATATTGTATAAATGTTAGAGCTTTTTTTTAAATTTCTGTCTGACCTATATAAATGCAATCTACTCTTTAATCTTGCAGATATTCTTACATACTTGTATGTGTATATAGTCAGCCTAATTTAGCTCACTGCTGCTTGGCTAGCATGACCACCGAAACACGATATGATATAGCCATATATCACGTTGAACAATCAAAAATCATTGGATTTTAACACTTATATAAGCTTGAATTGAATAATTGAATGAGCCTTTAAGGTTATATCTTAATGATTTAGCCATTCATCGCTTTGAACTGTCAAAATCAAAATCCAATGATTTTTGTAAGTTCAACGCGATAAATGGCTATATCATGTCATGCTAGCCAGACTGGTATTATTTGGGATAGCAGCAGGTCCAGATGGGTTCAGTCAGTATTAACGACTGCAGTCTAATATTACAAATAATAAAGTAAATACAATAACCTACCAACTAACTATCTTTTGTCTTTAAATTAATTAAATTGTATTTAAGATTTGACACTATGCATCTCTTTATTTATTTCCTTTATTAAAAGGGTTTTAACTAGGTGTTTTAATGCCAGAAGGATCATCACAAGGATTGACGGCGGTGGTGGTGATATTGACGTTGTTGTGCTGTGCCGCGGTCGCCCTCCTACTGCTGTACTACAGGCGGCGCGTGCGCAGCCTCAAGCGGGAGATCGCGCATGTCCACTATACGGCTGATCCCTCGTCTCAACCAGGTACATATCAATTTGGCTTCTTTTCCGAATATACCAGGAGACTTTTTGGTCACTGCTAAAATTTTTCATACAAAATGATAATACCTACTTGACCCAAATGTATGAAACAGCTGTTATTTTTTTTCGTGAATTTGGAGTTGCTCCCGTAGTGAATTTGTTCAGTTTGATGGTCTGAACGAATTCCAAAAATTTTTGCAGTGGCCAAAAAGTCTCCTGGTACATATACTAAACTTGCCATGATCCGAAATACAGTGAAGAAATCACCCTTGTCAGCATATTAAATTTTTGTTTATTATACATACATACAGTCGGGGACGGAATGTTTACCACCTTAAGGATCACAATTGCATGCACACATTCAGGTCACAAGTTCTAAATGTTTATTTCGTAATACTTTGATTGACAACAGGTTATCTTTTTTCTAATGATCTGACAATCAATTGCTCTTGGAGTTTAGCTGACTACTATCAAGGTTTGTTATTAGAAAACCTTCTTTCGTAAAATTTTGCTCTTGTCCAATGACGTTCAAACAATATTTTTTTTATAAAATGTCATTTTAAATGACACGACTTTCAACGCCAAATACCTCTGCGGGCCTAGCACGGGGACGTGGACAAGTCTCTCTCCACCACTTGACAGTGTTATGTCTCGGGATTTAGTGGGACTAAGAGCGAGAGGAAAAGATTTTCTTTCCCCCGAGGAGATGTGTCCACGTCTCGTGCTACGGGAGCTGCTATTTCTCTTTGTTATTCTCGGTGTGTCATTATGCAATTTAACTTTTAAAAGGTAATAAGTAACGTGATATGGCATTTTTGATTTTAGTGAAAAAAATGTGATATAGAATCTAATTTCTAAGCTGGTAAACATTTTCTGACCGCGACCGTACATACCATATAAATCACGCCTATATCCCCGAGGTAGGCAGAGGTGAATTAACACCCACGTTTCGCCAATTATGTTAGGTACCGTGGGGAGCCTATTGCCATTTATCGTTCACGAAAGTCGCAGAACATTCCTAGGCGGTATAAGAGGAACCCATATACATATAAGAGGTTGCCCATTCCTCATCATTGTTTTAACCCCTAGTCGCCTTGTACGACACCCGCGGGACTTAGAGTGTGACAATTGTGTTCTATTCTGCCGTCTCACCACATGGTACGGTTGTTTTTTATATAACCCATTATAATAATTATAAGAATGTTTTCCCACAACAGAACAACAGCACTTTGACAACCCGGTGTACTCGTACCAAGGATCTACGCGAGGTGATGATTCGACTACCTTATTAAACAACGCTAATCATATACTGAACAACTTGGGCAGCAAGCTTAGTAATACCACGATGGAGAAATTAAGGATGCGACCTGGAGGCTCCACCGATAGTAAGTTTTTGTAGGGATTAAGAATCGCTTGTTGTAATTCAAACTGATTGCAATACAAAGAAAAATAAGTAAGGAACATTTTTAACCTATGTTTTTTTGTAGTAATTTTTCTGAGTTAATATAATATAATAATAAATCTTTATTGACAAAACTTAGGGCTAGAAAAGTTAACAATAGTTACAAATATTAATACATTGAGGTAAAAATATAATAATATGCCTGAACTATATGTTTCAGGCGTTAAAAGATCAGCATATTTATTTTAAGTTAATCTTAACCAAATATGATTGTATAGTAATTGCAATCACACGTTATAAATAACAACATTAAAAATATCTACTTTAAAAAAATATATAAATAATGGATTATTAGTTTGTTAATAATCTAATTATCATGATGATTCATCCATTCAATGTATTTTAATTTGTTTATTTCTAGCATCATCCAGTACATACGATCCACTATCGTCGCTGAAGAACAAGGACGCGGACGCAAATAATCCTAATTTGTACCACTTCATTGATGATGATAACAAACTGGACCATGTTTACGATGAAATTAAACATAAAGAAGGTTATGGTGAGTGCTATAAATACATTTATACATACATACATAAATCACGTTTATATCCCCGAAGGGGTAGGCAGAGGTGAACTAGCACACACAATACATTTATTATGATACACATAATTTCTACGCCAGCAAGTAGTTTAGGAAAATTTCCTCTAGGCATGTCCTCCTAAGTTTTGGTAAACTATTTAATGTGTTTGTTGTATGTGTAGCATTCAGTTTGATATCTATACTTCTATACTTAATATTATTATAAAGCTTAAATTATTTTTTTTATCGAGCAAGGCTATATAATAACCGACATTAATGTGAGCGAAGCCGCGGGCGACCACTAGTAACTAATAAACACAATCTTAACTAATGAAACCCTTTGTATTATTTTAGAAATGGAATATGATCATCTCAACTACACCGCACCAGTAAATAAATGGAAGCAGCATTATCAAAGGATGGCAAATGGGTTCAGTCCGACCAACACACCGGTGACTATTACCCCCCAGGGGAACCCTTCCACTCCACCGATTCCACCGTTACCCAAGCTTGATGTAGCGCCAATACCACCAAAGAGAGACGAAAGCAACATCAACTTGTCCCCACCGACTGATGATTATGTACCACTACCTCCGAAGACAGAAGAGGAGGTGGTCACACTGGACAACGACACTCCATCGCCTTGACGCCGCAAACTGTAGGTAGGTCAATACGATTTTTATGACAGTTCAAAATTTTAATCAAAATACGTAGACAATCATACGGTATTATTATAATATTATATTTTTATGACAAGTTTCGGCGTACGATATTTTTGTAAAGTTTTTTTTATAAAAAAATATTGAATGTTTGTCAAGTGTTTAGATATACGATGGTATTTACGTAAGTTTAACTTTAACATACCAACAATAGAATGATCATGTTTTCACAGTCTATTTAGAGATCCTTTGAGATCAATTAAAATACTATTAAAGTAAAATGTAATGTGCAAAATTGTACAACACGATTATAATCTAAATACAAAATTACAATTGACTAGTTTACATATCAGCCCACCTTGCGTATGATCGAATCATGATCTCTTTCTTAGAACTTTTACAAACAACATTATACCGGGTTATAACCACTACTACAGCTATATATGTTGGCCATTGTGTTTGATTGACTTTATATAATATGGCTCATAATAAGCGGCTCATAGTTTATTTTTGTTTTAATTTTATATAAATAGATTTGATGATTTAAAATAGAGTGATAAATAGATAAGCAAATCATGCCATAAAGTCGTGATACAAAGCGTAGTAATAGTATAGAATAAAGGTTGTATAATATATTAAAATATTTAATTAATTGTTATTAATTTTCTTCCTTAATTGATCAAATTATCCATATAAATATATTAAAATGTATGACATATCTTACTAGTTTGTTGCTAGAAACAATTTGGAAATTACAATTCAAGTTATATTCTACTTCTTCTTCTACTTCTTACTATTACACTAGTGTCGGTATTTTTATACCACAAAAAATTTAAAGAAAAAAAATAAATTTTCTTAGCTTCTTGGTGTACCTTAAACGTGTTCTGTTTATTAATGACAATATTATATTTATAATGTAAGCATATCACAATATTACTATGTGGGTATTATTGATCACAACTCTCTGTAGATTATAGTGTCGTCTGTGGCATTGGAGATTTAATCTTAAGAATATTTTTTATATTATTTATCGTGTAAAACTTTTAGAAATGATTTAATTATAAGGTGAAATGTTTAAGAGTGTTATTGGTAATGTGTTCAATGTGCAATCTAATAGTAAAAATACTATTAGAACAATAAATTCGTAATAGAAAATTACGTAATATTTGACGAATTCAACAAGGTCACAATAATTGAATATCTTACAATATTCAAAGGTTTAACCAAAAAGTAATTAAAAAGACTTTATTCGTCGCCTTCATAACGCATGATTGCGTGTTATATAATGATACGAGGGCGAGTCAATAAGTCCGTGACTTTTTCAATTTATTGAACCTCTTTTTGAACCTCGACAAATCATATTTTTTGGAAGGGATAAAAAAATTGGAGAAGCGTTGGACAAAGTGTATAGAGCTCAAGGGAGACTACGTTGAACAATATAATGATTTATTTATCAAAAATTATGTGTTTTATTCCAAAAGTCACGGAACTTATTGACCCGCCCTCTTACCTTTGAAAATGTATCGAAACTTATGAAATATTAATGATTAGCTCAAGCTCATAGCTTTAAATGATGAAGAGCTAAGTCGGATATAAAAAGAAAAATGTTTTTATTTTATTTTATGAATGTGTTATATTTAAAATTGTACCTTTTTATCACATATATTTAATTGTAATAACTCCCTCTTATAGCCCTTTAAAATATTTTTGACAGCAAAAATAATGTGACCACAGCTGGTGCGCTAACCTTCCCCATTAATGAAAGAAATTTAGGAGAATGTAACTATGATCTACAATTTTACGCTGTGTTCTAGACGCCTGGCTATTGCGTACGCAATTGCAGGTCGAGCTTGCACGCTGAACAGACATGGTGTCTCTAAATTCATATAGTAGTTTTTGTTTATGTCATAATATAGCCGATGATGGATAAAATTACTTACCCTGGAAACATAACCGAATCGTTTAATTGCAGATAATTTTAATTAATAAATTAAATTTCATTGTAACCGAAAATAAAGTCAGCATATTTTCTACAATCATTTTATAAAGTCTTCTATAATTTTTAAATCCATGTTATTCTGCATATTATTAATAATGGCTGTACGTTGGCTACTGTATCTATTGGTACATTGATTACACGCTTGTGTATTTAATGTTTTTGTGTTCATATAATTATGCATTTTTTTGGAAAACAACGTGTCCTAAAGTAGTCTATTTAAAAACTACTTTGTCATTACCATGCACTTGTTACATTCCACAATAAGTTCAGTTGCGTTTATTAATTTTGTATAATATTCTATGTATAAAAATCAAATAATGAAATCGTTGATATTATTTGTATGCAATTAATGAAATGTAAATATAATTATATAATAATATATATTATAAACTTTTTTTTTAATTCCTGGGTACTAACTAGTAAACAATATTATACTAATTTTATTATAAATTTATACAACCCAAAAGATATTTTATGGTGGCTAGGATGTAAGTTGAACCATAACCAATTTATTTTATATTAAGATAAAAATAAGATGTAATTTTATGATAAAATTTAATGATATCAGATTTGAAAAATTTAGACGTGTGCCAAAATCTAATACTTGTTAGTGGTTGCGGGCGGCAGCTCCTGTACATTTATCCTATATCGGCGCTCTTAAGAGTACATACTAATATTTTTATAACTTTTATATTTTACAAATCAAATTATTAGATATTTCACTTGAAACATTTTATTTTAAGTTATCCAAATATTTACACCCCCTTTTTAATTTTATATATAGTTTTTTATATGTTTTAGTTCAATGTTTGTGTGTTTGATTACAATTTTACCGAAATTAAAGTTATATAATTTAAATTAGTCACAGATGGAGACATAAAATATGTAATATTTTTAATTTTATAGTACTGAAATTAATATTTGTTCGCTAAATCTCAGCTAATTATAGATAAGAATACCAAATATAAGCTTTTGAAAAATATAAATTTCCGTAAAAATATTTAAACTTAGTAAATTATTGTATAAAGTAACTTATTTGTCTGTTATTTAAGAGTCTGACATGCTAGTAATCGGAGTGAAGGTATTATTCTATTAACAGTATTTCATAACAAGGTATACAATTATTCACTTATAGGTAATTAGATTTTTACATATTTTAATGAAAACTTGAGCATACAGACTAGCAAGTTATTGGATTAGGTCACCTTTAATTTAATATTTTTTCGCTTTTGCTTTGATTGAAACTTAGTAGTTGACAATTATCTCAATAAACTATTGATTTTAAGGTGCCCTAATGGTGTTCGCTTGTTTAGTTCCTCTCTGTATTAATCTAATAACTAAGTAACAGTTCTAAAAGTAACATAAATGTTTGTGATACTTTAAATTTTAAGGCAATAAATAAATTACATATCACTATTGTTTCATTTACTTGATTGATATCAGCAGCTACTAATCAAAATTGTTCCGAACATGAATATTAGTAAATGTAAATGTCTGTGTGATGAAACAACAGCAGCTAGGATAAACATTCAGGGGGCACGATTGTAGCAATATCAACATACATAATAACACAAATCAATATCAAATTCAAACGAATTTACTGTAATACGATTAAGGTTTAAAATCGATTGGAGATGGACCAAGGTATTACTCACGAAATAAACGCTTGTGAACGATTAAAAAGTGTATTGTAAAGTAAGCGTTGAACGTTTTAAAGTAGATATCTTGTGGCAACGCACTTCTGTTTGGCCTAGCTTAAATAGTATAATCTTTCCGCTTATATAGATAATTTAAAATTTGATCTCTTTTTTTTTAGTTTGTTGCGTAGTATTCTACTGTTTGATTTGTCTACTTTACTAGTAAATTGGCAATTAAATTAGAACTTTGATTACTTTTTTCGTAAATCTAAATTATTTTAGTGTGTAGGTTTGAAGTGTGTGTAATAACATGAGTTATTATAAAGGTAGAAATTATAAAAAAATATATACTGCGAACCAGAGGTGATTCAATCGATACCCATCTTCGTTGATATTTTAACATATTTTGATGGTGGTTTATTAATTCGACGAAGCAAGTAAATCCTTAGAAGATCTTCATATCGATCGTGGTTCTAGTCTAGTTCATGTTTTAGATTCTTAAATTTTGGATGTTCTCTTATATTTATAATACTACACAAACATACATATTAACAAAAATGACTACATAATATATTCTTCAAAGATAAGTCCTTTTTTATCCGGTCTTGCTAACGGTTTTAATCTTTCAGAGTAAGTATGTTAGTTAGAATGTAGATAACCTAAAAGTGAAATCTTATTTGGGAGCTGATGTGACGTAACAGCGATAGAAGAAAGGATGACTAAGCAGATGCTATGTCCAAGGTTGGTCGAATATATCTCGAATATACTCGAGATGTGGATGAGTTTCAAGAGTAGCTTGTTTTTGATTACTGCTACAGCTGCTGCTCACGCATACTTGGACGGTCCAAATGTCTGTAGAAAGACAAAGTAAGTACCTGACCTGTCTAAATTATTTTTGGTTATTAGGAACTGATTACTCGGGTAAAACAGTGATACGTTCCAGTTATACCACCTAGAAATGTACTATTAGGACCATACATAATTGTCGAAACGTGGGTTTTAATTCACCTCTACCTACCCCTTCGGGGATATAGGCGTGATTTTATGTGTGTATGTATGCATTACTCGGGTACTTCAACATTGAAACTTAATATGCGTTTATAACAGCTTTTTCTTTGAATAAGAGACTTATTTGTATTGCTCTTTAGGCACACGAATGCTTGGCTTATTAGAACAGTACACCAGTAGAAAGCTGTAGGTACCTGAAACCGTATGATTGACAACATTTAGACGGGCTGAAATGCAGGCGCTGCAAATTTTATTAATAGGTACCTAGTTATTTATTCATAATGACATTGCGTACTAAATAACTGACTATGCAATGATTTTCTTAGCGTTTTTAAAAACGTACTATGTAATGTTATAATCAAAATGGCGGCTTGTCAAAAGCACGTCACCTTTCAACAATATATAAAATATTCATAATTGACTTTGTGCTTTACTAGAAACAAGTTAAGAGTGCCAATCGATTGGAAGTATAATTGTCAATTTTGTTTATGATGTACGTGAATAATCACGTGTGACAATTATTGGTTGGTACATCTTAGTATACTTACAAGTACTTATGTCAATATCAGTCACACATAATGTTGGCATATATTTAATTATGTTGTAAGTTTAAATACTCGTATAAAATATGTTGAATAAAAAATATAAAAATCAGCCGACTTTAACCTTTTAATTTAACCCTTGTATAATTATTTCAATATTTCAGCAGCACCAACAATGATGATGTAGAATGTTGCGACGGGTATAAGCTAGATAGTGAACTGGGAAATTGTGTCCCCCATTGCCAAGAGAACTGCATAAGACTCCGCCGTATATGTTCGTCACCCAACACTTGTGGGTATTGTGTAGACGGCTATCAGGGTGTAAACTGTGACCAATGTGAGTAGTACCTCTAGGTACTCTGAGGGCCTGTTTCACAATCGACGGATAAGTTATGAATAGCTTACTTGGCAGTTAAATTGACGATCTGCCAAGTAAGCTATCCAAAACTTTCCCGTCGATTGTGAAACAGGCCCTTATAGTAGGTAAATTATTTTTAGCATATTGTATTTAAATTCTAGGTCGGCGCTGATGGAACGACGAATTGCTTATCAATGGTTTTTCTTCAATTTCAATACATTAGTGTGCCATTTAATAATGTCTAACCACATTATTTCAATATCGGTCCAAATTGCCCTAAAATCTACCTAGAAATTGAAAAACTGCTCTAACTGCTGCACTCAAAGACGTCAATTAACGTTAATGAGTACTTAATGTCAATTGTAAACTAGATTGCGCGCCAGATAAGTCTGCGGGCGATGGGCGGCGCTGCTCGCTCACATTAACACTCGTAAACAAACAAAATAGCAGGCGGAATTTTAGTTCCAATTTTGACCACGCGCTGATTTATCTATGGTCGAGTTTTATTTTTTTTACATTAAGAAGGTATTCATTTAAGATAATTGACGTATCTTAGTGCGGCAGTAAGTATTTTAGTATTATATTAGGTTGGGGAAAAAGTCTTTTCGCATTATAGTATGTTTAAACTTGTAATAAAATCTCTTTGGCTATACTATTTGTATCTGGCTGGTTTTGGTATCATTGAAAGTTTAAATTTTAAAGAACATAATTCCAAATTCAAATTAGGAAAATGTGTGATTTTCAATTGTTTTTCGTACCGCCAAGATGAGTGAATCTAATGAAGAAATTCGATACATTTTAAAATTTTACTACAAAAAAGGTAAAAATGCAACGCAAGCCACGAAAAAAATTTGCGATGTTTATGGACCTAGAGCAGTGTCTGTGAGAGTAGCACAAATTTGGTTTAAGCGTTTTCAATCCGGAAATTTTAATGTCAAAGATGCACGTCGCTGTGGTCGCCCTATTACAGATAAAATGGATGCCATTTTTGAAAAAGTGGACCAAGATCGGCATGTCAGTAGTTACGACGTAGCTGAAGAACTGGGAATTGACCACAAAACAGTTTTGGCGCATTTGAAAAAAACTGGGTACACAAAAAAGCTCGACATTTGGGTACCTCACGAGCTCACTGAAAGAAACCTAATGAACCGTGTACTCATTTGTGATTCTTTATTACGACGTAATGAAACCGAATCATTTTTGAAGAAGCTGATAACTGGTGATGAAAAGTGGATCACGTACGACAAGAACGTGCGAAAAAGGTCGTGGTCAAAGGCCAGGTCAGGCTTCACAGACTGTGGCGAAACCCGGGTTAACTCGCAACAAGGTGATGCTGTGTATGTGGTGGGATTGGAAGGGCATTATTCATTATGAGCTGTTACCACCAGGCAGGACCATCGATTCGGAACTCTACTGCGAACAACTGATGAGATTAAACCAAGAAGTTGAGAGAAAGCGGCCGGAATTAATCAACAGAAGGGGTGTGGTTTTCATCATGATAACGCTAGACCTCACACATCTTTAGCCACTCAGCAAAAATTAAGAGAGTTTGGCTGGGAGGTGTTAATGCATCCACCGTATAGTCCTGACCTTGCACCTTCAGATTTCCACCTGTTTCGGTCTCTTCAGAATTCTTTAGGCAGTGTCAGGTTAACATCACGAGAGGACTGCCAAAACCACTTGTCGCGGTATTTTGACCAGAAGTCCCAAAATTTCTATAGCAATGGGATCATGTCCCTACCTACAAGATGGCAAAAAGTTATCGAACAAAATGGTACCTACATACTTTAGTTAAATGTAAATAAACTATATTAAAAAATGTTTTGAATTTTCTTAAAAAATGCGAAGAAACTTTTTCCCCAACCTATTATTTATTGCTTTTCTAAATGCATATAAATATAATAGATATTTTATGGTACTGGTAACACATATTTTATGTAAAGCAATTAAGTGTTATCATTATTTTTCATGTTAACAGTTTGTAGCGGAGGCTTCTACGGTGCTAAGTGCAGTCAGAAATGTAAATGTTCGACTGAAAAGGGCTGGGTGTGTCACCCTGTTATGGGTTGTACCTGTGAATGGCTGGAGTTGGGTGATCACTGTTACAGTGAAGGTTTTTACAAACTGTATTTTTTTACATAATATTATAAATATTATTTTCCTGTCGAGGTTATTGAGATTGTCTTAAATGTTTATCGATATGCATGGTAACAATTAAGATTCATTCTTGCCTCGGTATTTAGGTATGAAGGAGTAAACTTTATTCATGAACATATACTGGCATAGATAGAAAAGAGAATCAAATTTGCCACATTAACTAACACCTTCATCTTAATATGTTGAGAATAACTGGCGACCAACGACGACGACAAAAAAAAATTAGACTAAGAAAAACGCGATAAAGCTCTGTCCACGTTTCAATTCAATTCTGTGGGTTTTTTCATACATAAGTTTTAAAGTTATAACAAGATTATGATAATACTTCATAAGTTCAGTTAAACACTCTGTCGTTTACATTTTTCACATTATTGCTATTGTTTACGATTTTAAACAAACATTTTAAGTTTACTACTACAACATATCCAGCGGTGCTAAAATTTGTGGTAGGTCTGTGTGAATGTAAGAAAATTTTATTTATTATGTTATTATTTATTACTGTTTTCTGTTGTTGTTACTGTTGTTTTATAGATTTCTTATCTCCTCTTTATAGTTATAACATATTAACCACAAGATTAAAACATGTCAACCCAGCTTAGTAAAAAGAAACAAATTATAATGAAAACAATTGTGTATTATTGTTAAGCCAAGAGCTCCCGGATCAAGGTGTTTTTATCGCTGGTGTTATGCAGTGCTGCCATCGTTCTGCTTCTGCGCAGCTTTAGGACAAAGTTCGCGTGTATGCAGCTTTTCTCCGCTTGTCCGCCAGGTATTTCCAAGTTGGCATTTGGCAGTCCTTATGAAATCCAGTAAAGGTTATACTTTAAAAAAAAAAATAGTCTATATGAATAAAATTGTGGTTCGAAACCAAGTTGGCCGAGTGGTATAGGAATCTGCTCGGATTGCAGACGACGCGGATTTTCACATCAAGAGATTTTTCGAACTTTTTCTAACCACGATTTTCTTTGTAGGTACTAATTTTACTAACATTTATATAATGTTCAAATTAAAATTATAATAATAATTATTAGATACCGTTTGGTCTCCAATCTGCCAATCCGCACCGGACCCTCACCACGAGGGTCCACTAATGGCCCATTCTCTCTTATTTTTGCGCTGAGTAAAAATTATCTTGGCCTGCCCGGCTGGCATGACCATCGAAACACGATATGATATAGCCATTTATCGCGTTGAAGAGTCAAAAATCATTTGATTTTAACACTTAAGTTAGCTTGAATTGAATAATTGATTAAGCCTTTAAAGCTATGCTGACCCTGTAAAAAGAAGATATTACTTATTCCTATGTACCTAGCTTGGTGAATATAGTCTGTAGTGACAAAGCTCTTTTTCATCCCACCATCTCGGAAAAAGCGTTTTTGCTCTTCGATATCTGAGTGCAAAAGCCGTTTTTATCCTCTAGAGGATAAAGTAAATTTGAATTTAGAACATCGTGTGCAATGAGTTTGTGAATTCAAAACATCATTATACCTATTTATTTCTACCTCCATGGTGCCGAAATTATCATGCAACCTATTTTAATTTGTTAAAAACTCAGACTCGGAACCTTCTTGGTGTAATTTTTTTGTAATTTGCTTTGCGCGCGCCATTTTCTTTCGACGTCAGAAATTTGTTAAAACCGTGAGTTCCGTGACGGTCAATCAGCTTGGCGTCAATCTTGCTTTTAACATTTTGATCGTCTACAGCGCTTGCTTGATGCCTGAGTCTAGCATTTAATAGTAGATTTTCCATCAAGTGCACAAAATACACAAAAACACGAATCATTTTTGTCCGAGACTTTTAGCAGCCCGAGCCGAAGGCGAGGTCTAATAGTAATGTCGAGGATAAAAATGGTTTTGTGGACGAGTTAGAAACTCTGCTTTTCACTTCGATTGCGAGGAAATAAAACAGTAATTTATCATAACATTTCTTACAATTCAAACTAAAATTAGTACAGTTTTGGATACCGCAGGAAAAATTTTGGGCTGCAGACCTATACAGCCAAGTATTAAATTAATTTTGAAATAAAAATGTTCGTAAATTATTTTAATAACCTACCGTACCTACTTGAATTAAAATTTTAATATCTTTTATATCTTAAAAAACACATTAGGCAAATAAATTTAAGTAAATATGAAAATATAACAAATTCTATCTCTGAATTTCTCATTGTGTTTGGCTGCATGGCTCATTTTCTTTGCCTTAATATAGACACATTTATGAGTAGTCTGCACAAATAAGCACTTTCAGAGCATGTGAAGTGAAAAAGCTTTTTAGGTCTGTTTGATTTGTTTACGCTAGCAACGGAACAAAAACATACAGAAAATTAACGTGCTTGACTCAAGCTGATTGACCGTCTCGGAACTCCATTAGGGACGGTAATTTTTATTAGGTACTTACGGGTGTGTCTGGATGAATGTTGCGGGTGTGGCTGAGTGGATGGGTGAATGGGTGGGTGTTGGAGGTTTGTCTGGGTGAATGCATGTTTTGTGGGTGTGTCTAGGAGAATGGGTGTTTTGTGTGTGTGTCTAGGTGAATGAGTGTTTTGTGTGTATCTGGGTGAATAGGTGTTTTGTGGGTGTGTCTGAATGGATGGGTGAGTATTGTGGGTGTGACTTGGTGGATGTTGTGGGTGTCTGAATGGATGTTGTGAATGTGTCTGGGTGAATAGGTATTTTGTGGGTGTTTCTGGGTGAATGGGTTTTTGTAGGTGCTTCTGAGTGAATGGGTGTTTTGTGGGTGTTTCTGGGTGTTTCTGGGTGAATGGGTGTTTTGTGGGTGTTTCTGGGTGAATGGGTGTTTTTTGGGTGTGTCTGAGTGGATGGGTGGGTGTTTCATGGTGGAAGGGTGGGTGTTGTAGTTGTGTCTGGGTGTATGCTGTGGGTGTGTCTGGGTGTATGCTGTGGTTGTGTCTGAGTGGATGGGTGCGTATTGCGGGTGTGAATGTTGTGGGTGTTTCTGGGTGGATGGGTGGGTGTTGTGGTTGTGTCTGGGTGTATGCTGTGGGTGTGTCTGGGTGGATGGATGTGTGCTGTGGATGTGTCTAAGTGGATGTTTTGGGTGTTTCTGGGTGGGTGTTGAGAGTGTGTTTGGGTTGATGGGAGGGTGTTGTGGAAGTTTCTGGGTGAAAACAGAAACTGTTGTGATTGCATTTTTTTTTGTATTTTGCAATTTACTCTTTAGGGGGGATGAAAAGTTACGTGTTGCACTCGAGTGCCAAGATTTTTCACCTTGTGCTCTTTTGATTCCCTCGCTATCGCTCAGGCTTCGCTAGCTCGGCTAACTTCGCTAGCTCGGTCATCAAAATTGAGCACGCGGTTATAAAACAACTTTGTACTCACGCACAACAAATAACTATTACATTTTACTATAAAGATAGAGCAGCACAAAATTTCATGGACGTAACTGAGAAATTAATGTGAAAAAAAATAAACATCAAAAACACACTTCAATCTGTAAATGTAGGTATAATATAATTAAATAAATAGTCAGTAGCCGAACGTTGTTATTGTGAAGGACTCCTTTGAATATATAAATTAAAAAGCAATAAGTAAATATAAATTAAACCTTTTCTGTGTTAATGCTATTGTTTTGCCCACAACAGTTCACAAATCCCAAGATAATACCAACACGCGGGGTGAGGTGCTGAACACCGTAAGCCATAGTTTTTGGAGGCAGCCAGGATGTTCCACTGCCGGTAAGTACTTTTGGGAGAAATAACTAGGTATACTTATATTTATTATATAGGCAGTGGAAATATTTCCTTTGAAATTAAATGCAGATATTTATTTACATGAATGCACACGCATTCTCATAAGTAGGAATTCATGGTGTATATTAACATATTATAATTCATGTTTTTATTATTAGCGTCTTCCAATACTTACGAACCACTACTGCCGTTAAGGAATGGAGCAACACATTTTCATATGTCCCGTTTCATTGAAGAAGAGGACAAAATATACGATGTTAAAAACCCGAGGGAAAGTAATGGTGAGTATTCCTATTTTATCTTGGGAGTCTCCGGTCCGATTTTGATGAAAATTAAAACAGCATCATTGGATTTTTGAAAATCGAAACTCCTAACTCCTTTTTTTTCTTATGTTATTATGCTATTTAGAATATACCTTACCTAATCTTACTGTAGGTCTATGTAATATATTCAAATAAATAGTGGCTGATCGTTCTGATGGACTCCTTCGATATTTTAATTTAAAAAGCAGTGAATGGGAATTAAACACATTCTGTGTTAATGTTACTGCTTTACCCATAACAGATCCCGTATTCCAAGATGATACCAATTCGCGGGGTGAGGTGGTGAACACCGGAAGCCTTAGTTTTTGGAGGCAGCCAGGATGTTCCACTGCCGGTAAGTACAAAATGAATTTCTTTGAGTCACATAAGGTCTATTAGTTATAATATATTGATATACAAAAAAACTTCTATGTTGGCTTGGGAGTCTTCTATGCTGGCCTGGGAGCGAACACATAACGTAGAATAGGCAAGCCCCATCTCGTCCCATGGGTGTCGTAAAAGTCGACTAAGGGAGATTGCCCGGTGTAGACCAATAAGCACCTTGGGGCACCCGAATGGTGGAGGGCAAACCACCAACAACAGCATACCCAAAGAGGGTTGCTGTCAGGCAGGCGGCTGACTGTACAATCTAAGCCAAAACCTTGAGCAGTATGGATTGGAATATTGTCATTCCAATCACTCTCTCCGTTCATCGGTCTCTCGACATGGTCCGTACCGTCTCTTTTCTATACATTCATTCATCACTAGCACCTTTACGGTGTGATGGATGATATGAATTAAAAGGGAGTGGATGGCTTGATGACGTCTGACCGATATGAATGGAAGAGGAAACATACTGCGCCGACCCCAGATAGACTGGGAACAGGGCAGGGAGAAGAAGAAGATAGACAAATAAACAACACTAATTTAATCAAATCATTCAAGACAAATAAAGTCGTAACGACAAACTTCTCAGATAACTAGTAGTAGATAGTGGTAATACTGGTTGACTGCTAGAGAATGCCAATATGGCATTAAGTCCGCCAATTGTACAGTTATTTTTTTATAGCAGTGCAATTAAGATTTTATAAATAAAAAATAAATATATATATATTGTAAAAAATACAAATCAGTCATACATATTCTAAGTAGCATAAATATTGACGTTGAAATTATATGTAGATATTATTTTATATGAATGCGCACGCATTCTCATAAAGAAGTAATTAAATACAAATAAAAAATACATGGTGTTTATTAACTTAATTCATGTTTTTATTTTTAGCGTCCTCCAATACTTACGAACCATTAAAGAATGGAGCAGCATATTCTCATCTGTCCCTATTTATTGAAGAAGATGACAAAATATGCAATGTAATAAAGCTGAGGGAAGGTCATGGTGAGTATTCAGTAAATCCTTTATAATAATATATATAATTTAAACGTGGGTATATATAATATCTGTGCCCATCATAAACATTTGCCTCTACCAATATTCGAACGCGATCTGACCATTCGACTAAACCAGCCGTCAATAATGTTTATATTACATAACTCATTATGCATGTCTGTACGTTGTGTATTCCACGTCTCTGTATAATCTCTGTAGGACCAAATAGGTACTGCCGTCGTGTGTCACGCCCTTTACCTGCCCCGGAAATCCTGTAGGTATTTGTAAAGCAATGACGTAAAATGCAAAATCAATTGAGAGATTTCAATCAAAATTGGGCCAAATAAAAATAAGAAATTTAACCATCAGTGGACCTATAAAAGTGTAACACTTACTGCCGCACTCAGAGACGTCAAATAACGTTAACTAGTACTTAACGTCAAAAAATGACAATTCAAAACTAGTCGCTATTCTTGCCGGGTCTATGGTCTAGATTTGAATGATTTTTTTTTTACTTTAAATACTCATTAAAGTTAATTGACGTCTCTGAGTGCGGCAGTTAATGCTTTGTTTATATTTAGAGTTGGAATATGATCATCTGAACTATATCGGGCCAGCGAGTAAGCAGATGCAGCATTACCAGACACCGGGCAGCATTCCGCCTAGCACGACGGCGATTAATCCACACGGAGACAGTGACATTCATAGCACAGAAACCAGCTTTACACAAGAGGTACAAGTGGTAATTCATTCCAAAAGCTAAAGAGGCGTGAAAGCAATATAGCTCTATCGGCTTTGGCAGATATTGGTATGCCTATCACCAAATGACACAAGCGGTCTGCGGGGCCTAGCCTAGTTCCAAACGATACAATATTTCATTAGTAAATTTTGACATTTTCTCTTACATTTAAGACAAGCGGTCGCCATGTTGTCTTCTCTGTAATACGACTTCATACATTTGTATTTTTTGAATTCTATCCGTTCGAACAAATTGGCCTCTTAATTGTGTAGAGGTGCTGTTAACGATAAACACGTTTACGCAAATACTGCTTAACCTTGACCTCCAATTTTAAATAAAATTATTACCTACGCCTGTTCAAATTGAGATCAATTTAATTATGTAAAAGTATTCGAATATAGTAAATGTTAAAAGATTCGAATCGTTAGAGAAATTTCGACAAGGTAATTATCGTCCTGTAGGCCTATTCCCTAACTTTTTTTGACAGTTGAAAGTGATTATCACCGAACTATTTACTAATACATTGCTGTTATCACAGGACAAGTGTCACAATAGCAATATAGTAAAGTAGTAATGGATAAGAAAATAGTTCGGTGATCATCACTTTCAACTGTCAAAAAAAGTTAGGGAATAGGCCTACTGGTTGGCCAAGTGGTATAAGCCCAAATGCGGGGGATCGTTTCTTGAATCGGGGCATAATTTTTTGAAATTTTTCTGGTATTTTTTTGTACTTATGAATTATTGTGAAGACTGTTTTCGTCATTTTATAAATGGTGATGGACAATCTCTATCACAAATAATATATGAGTTAAATAGATATATTTTTTAATAGAATATAATAGTAGATATATTTTTTGTATAAAAATTGTAATCAGAGTATGGTTTTAAATTATTTTTAAAATGTTTGTGTGATGTGGTTTAAATGCTAAAATATAATGTTTAACTATGAAGCTGCGGTTTTATTTTGTCAGCTCATGAATTGCCCACTTTATATATTGGTAATACGAAATGTCTGACACAGATTCGCAATCAAATCGTGGGTTTAAGTATTAAGTTGTTTTAGAAGCATTTTAACAATTTTTCAACATATTGCATAATCAGCGTTAATCATTACACAAGGACAGTTTTCATTAACTTTACAGACACTCTATTTTAAACCGTAATGACGTAAATCTTTATCACATTTTGGAATATATCTTGGGAAATTGATTTATTGTCAGTGGGTAATCAAAATAATAGGTCACAGTCTTAACAGAGGTAATTCTTTTATTTAAGAAATAATGATCACTTTTTATATTTTTGTAGCTGTACTGATAACAAATATTATTACAGGTGCTAACTACGTCGTCGAACTGTTTCTTTCGACATAGTAAACATATACGTAAAATTTTTAAATTTCAAGAGCAATGCTAAGTAGTCTTCATAAGTAGTTACAACTCTTGCAACAATAGAAGGTTTCATAGTGTAATCAAAAATAATTTTCGCATCAATATGAAAATAAATGTATTAATATTAATACTTTTTAGTGCGCGGGTAAGTAGTTAACACTATTCTATCCTACATTTTACAAATTATTGAATTGTGTAAATAGTGTTGCAATATTATTACAGGCATCGGGGTCGTTTTTCGATGTGTTTCGTGGTGCGATGTCGTCTGTTGCCGTGAGTTTTGAAAATCTTGTGAGTGATGTGGTTACCGACGTTAGAGAAACTATAGACTGTTCAATTTTAGCAGTGAAACAAGTTTTAGCATTGAGTGGAGATTATCCTGATACTTCAGATTACGATACTTTATGCAAAGGCAAACCTAAAGACACGCCGTCGTCCTATGTGCAAGAAGTCAATGTTCAAAATGTTAAGGATCTTGAAACGCCAGAAATTCCTAAAACTCATGTAAATATTGACACCACAATACAAAGTATAATTGCGAACAGTAATCTTGATCCTCATAATATTTTCAATAAAACTAAAAATAAATTGGAGCAACATACCAAAATATTGTCTGAAGTAAGTAAAGGACTTCATAAAGAATTCGACAGTTTGACTGAAGATGTCAAGAAAGTATTGCGGGGCGAGAACACCACTACTTTCAAGACAGATAGTATTTGGAAGGGAACGGAAAATACTAAAGTTAAATCAATAAATATGAATGTTCAAGATACCACAGTAAACCCTATACTTAATGGAATTTTGAGTAGTGCAAGTGATAATAGTAAAATAGTCACCACTATATCAGATGATAAAGATCAATCCGCCGCTCCAATAACGAACGATTCAGCAAAAATCCAGGAAAAAGCACAAAAGAAAGAAGAGAATATTAAATCCATAATTCATAATTTTGAAAAGAGCACTGGTCACGATCATATGTTGAAACAAGAAGAAACTACAACTAGTGATTCCATTACATCAGTTCTTGGTGTTGCAAAGAAAATACTTAAAGATTCTAAGGGCAATAAGGATAAAATGTCACAAAATCACCATAGTGATGAGATGAACAAAGTAGAAGAGGAAACAATTACTAAATATCCTGATAATGATTTTTATAAAATAACTAAAAGTAGTAAGTCACGGATAGCAGCGGTCCATAATCTTATAGAAAGCAGTAAACTAACCGAGAGTATATTAAACGGTTATTTCAATAATCCAAAAAAAGTTGGCAAAAACGTTTTTGATAATATTGATTTACTTGACTTCGCATAATGCTAGTTCTATGAATCAATATAATATAACTTAGATGTAATTTTTAGAAAAAATCTCACCATTTCGGCATTTACATACTTGTAAATTAAAATATAGTTACTAGGTTATTGAATATTACTTAAAGAATGTACGTAATTAGCCTTATTACTAATCTACTACAACGTTAAAATTCGTTAAATAAATAAAAAATGTCTATGAAATTGAAAGAAAAATTTTCATAAACTGATCTATTTTGTTTAAAATTGTTGAAAGACAATAAAAGCAGTTGTTGCTGTTATCTGCTCAATGTTACATAAAAACTGTAGTACTAAGTCTATATTATTCGCAATTATTATGCTTCTTGGTGAGATATCTAATAATAGACAAGATAATTTTTGACATATAACTTGTGTTAATTTGTTTAAAATATGTATAGATTTATACTTAATACATCAATATCAATATGTTGCTTATTACTAAAACGGTAAATTCACAAAGGTAGGTTATCTTAATATCTTCTAAGATCATCTTAAGATAGTTTACATACTTTAAATTGATTAGCAACGTAATATCTAGTTAATGTTTTTTAAGCACATTTGAAGAAGAAAAAAGAAAATTAAAAAAAAAAATATTTAAAAATGTCCACGAGTACTGCACATTTGAAATAAAACAACTTTTACGGATTTAAATTTCGCGTAGTTTAACTGTTTCTAATTAATTTTTAGTAATATTTTTAATTAGAATATAATTAGTATTTTTGTTTTGAATAATGACCTATGAATATAATACGTCAATCAATGGTGGATTTATTGCATGTACAGACGATATTTTGATCATAATGTATCAAAGAGATTTTCTAATTTTGATGACGTCGTACAGTGGTAAATCGGCAATGCAAATCAAGGGACTGATAATTGATAGCGCCTGATAGATAAAATAAGGAGTGAAATATTTATATCATTTTTTTTAATAAATTTTCTTTTCTTTTCACTAATAAGATTTAATTAAGAGTAATATGGGCACATGTCCCCAAGTTGTTATTTCATAGCTAAAGGTAGTATAAAGGTAACCTTATTTTATGTACATAATTAGACATGACACTAACTATAAATTAAAATAATTTACACTATATTATAAAAATGGGTCTTTCATTTGTATAGTTCACTTAATTGTATTGTATTGTTGAGTTTAAAATTGATTTAATTATGAAATAATAGGTATTATTAGGTGTCGTCGAGTAAAAGTTAAAAGTTCAAAACAGTTAAGATGAAGTTCATTTAGGAAATTAGTTTTTACCAATACCTAATATTAATAATAATTATACGAGGGGTAAGAATATGTTAGTCAAAAAAATAAAGAAATTATACTACATACATATACATACATACATAAATCACGCCTATATCCCCGAAGGGGCAGGCAGAGGTGAACTAGCACCCACGTTTCGCCAACTATGGATCGTCCCATGTAAAAGGTGGCGAGCCTATTGCCACTTATCGGTTTATAAAAGTCGCAGTTTATTGCTAGGTGGTATAAGAGGGAACTTTGCTGACCATTCCTCATCACTGATTTATCCTTAGTCGCCTTGTACGACACCCACGGGAGAGATTTGGGGTAGTGACAATTGTATTCTACTCTGCCGTCACCACACGGCAAGATTATACTTGTTATCATTTTAATTACTTACCAATTATTTTTATTGTTTTTTGACTGAATAGATGATAGGCTCTGTGAATTGTAAACAAAAACAACAATTCTATGTATAACGGTTTTATTAACAATATAAATACGTAATTACAAACTTATATCTCTACAATTGAGCTGCGCTACTCTACCGCGAGCAGTCCAATGTGCTTAATTCTTATTTGTTAATGGATTATTTTTTATCCATATTTAATTCATAGGGTTACTATGCACCAATACGTTCCCTAACAATGGTGGGATCGATTTTAGATACATATTAATAATAATATTGTATTCCCTATTCATAATTCGCACGAAAAGCTTAAGTTTATTTATATATTTCTTTTACTTTTGTACAAATATGTTTTAAAATTGTATTTATTAATGTTCCTCAAATATTACCATTTTCGCTTCACTTCAATTCCTGTTCACAGTTCGACACGAGGATAGGCGTGCTTGTATGTAAATGTTACTATGTATTTACTTAAACTATACAATAATAATTCACAATGAAAACTTAAGTAAACGTGATACAGATTCAAATGAAATACGGTAAAAGGGGTATGCCCAATCTTGTATGGACGTTGGTTTCAAATTTTAACAATTTTGTTACCTCAACAAAACCATACCTCGATTTGTAGGGTTTAAAATGCACAATCTATTTTTAAAAACAGTTTTTTTGTAGTTCGCCGGGTTTAAGAGAAATTAACATATAAAGCATAATCTAACATTATATACAAAAAAAAACGTTCTTTTATTTATTATTTTACTTTATAGGGCACATGATAAATCGTAATAGAAGTTCATAATACATAATAGTAAAACTAATTACTTAGCTTAGAATTTTGAGAGTTTATCTCAAAAAAGCTCGAGACAATTTCGCTTCGGGTACAAAATAGGTCCAAAAATGGGCATACTCCTTTCCTTGATATTATTAATTTATGAGAAATTGTGTTTCATGATGTTTTGAAAAGTTCAGTAGCGAAATAGACACTCATTTTTAAAATTGAGCAATCTTCACTTAAACGTAAATCGTTATGTTGTACTTATTATCATAAGGATAATTGTGCTTGTAAACCAGTTATAAAGGTGCCGATGAAGTCTACATGAAAGCCTTCAAAAAGGGCTCTAAAATGTAACAAATTATTAAAAAAAAAAACTCTTATTTAAAAATTGGTTGTATCGGTAATATAAACTCTGACTACTTGTTTACCTATGATTTTATTTATATTATAATATATTTATCTATTTATTTTATCCCCTTAGGTATAAATCACAGTAGTATTACCTACCGTAACAGATACTTAGGTAATCTGTACTTAGTCGTTAAAAATTTCCGTGGCGTATTCGTTGTATTAAAAGTTAAACAAAAAAAAGGAATCAATGTGACTATTTAATGTTAAACAATACCCTTTTATATATATTACTTAATTTTGCACGAGTACTATTTAAAAAATCTAGCGATGTTCTTATGTATATTTACTAATACTTAGTGGCATTGTTTAAATCCATTTCATTGATTGTATAGCTGTGCAGTGATCAAATTAAAAAAAAAATTGTTACATCAATTCAAAAACCGCATTAAAAATTGCGTGATTTTAATCCAGGAAAAAGTTATTTCATATCGAACCTATCATTACCTGCGACTGTAAACCGTGTTGTTATTCAATTTTTTAAAGCTTTATTAAGATTTGTATTTTACCACCTTTCTTTTTCTACCTACCAATTGCTGCTAAGGTCAATACACATAATTCTTATAATGTTGTTGTATAATTAAAGCATGTACATACTGTTTCATGGTTTCGACTTCATAGGCATCTCGTAAAATAAATACTCTATCAACGTTTTGTAAATTTCGTAAATGGCATGGCATACATTGGTTTCAAACTTTTTGACTTATAAATAATAAAATCGATATATTTTTATTCACGTACATGTTCTATTCTACGACAAAACAAGTAACTACTAGTAGAATTCTTTTAAAAAAATTTCTAGAGGACATAGGTACGTCATGATTTTAAGATAGGTGTTTACAGCTAGTGCCTATACTTAAAATTAGTATAGATTTCCATGCCTAATTAAGCTAACATAAATCGTCATGTCGCCACAAAGTATTATTTTCTTAGAGAGTAAGCGAGGTGCAATTAGGATATCATATGAATTACATTTAACGATAGAGCTTACTTTCAACGATGATTCTATTTTACTACAAAACTATGATCTAAATAGTTTTTGAACACAGACAATGTTAGTTTGGTGGTGTTTCGTTATTTTTCTTATATCTAACGTTAGGTAACTAGATGTTTAATTATATTCTATAAGTGATAAAAATTATAACTCATTTTCGAATCATTGGAAATTGTTAAAAACCAAGTAAATGTTGTAATTTTCTAATGCAAAATATAAAAATATATGACTGAGTTTAATATAATTGTTTCGTTAAAATTAACGTCCGTTAAATTTAGGCAGCACTATGCAGATATTGGTATCGCTACCGATGACGTGCGCGAACCATCAGTTGTAATGAATTATTGTCATATAATACATGTTATGATGTTAGGAACGATGGGCGAAAATCGGAACGATGGATTTTTATTTAAGACTAGTATTTGGTGCAAGAGAGTAAGTAAGAAGAGATATGAGAAAGTTCTTAAGTTTAGATTAAGTATTACTACATTAGTACCTGTCGTGGAATAGAACACGTGCCGGGCGGGACGGGTGTGCGTTGGGTTTCATGCTACGGTCACCAAGGTATATATGTCGCAACATTAATCGTCCAAATAGTTTTCGAGTACGAGACTACCTAGCAAAAATTATTCAAAGAAAACGCACAAAATTGGATAAAGTGAAAATATAAATAAACTATATAAAAACATAAAGGTAGGTATTTTACTTTGATTATTTTATTGATGGAATAGGTAGGTACTCTCATGAGGTAGCTAATTAAAAGTATGATATTTGAAAATCTATCAGTTCTAGGTAGGCAACCGTTGCATTTAAATTGTAACACTCTATATGAAAATGCAATGTTATGTTGTGAGGTGCCGAATGCTTTCAAATAAATAAGGGGTTTCATGATTCAACGACAAATATTAGCTATTTATTTTTCAACTCTTCCCAATTAGGCCATAATTAACTTGATTACAATAATTAAAAATGTATCATCTCATTGCATTTTCACAAAAGTACACAATACCATCGAGACTTATTAGACATTAGGGTCTAAAAATTCCCTGGTCAAAAACTCTTCTGATTCAGAAGACCATAAATCTGGGTACTGACCAATGTTACAAGGTGTAATGTAACATGTTACACAGCGAGCATTCATGCAGTCAGTACGTAGTGTTACGGGGAAACCAACGAGCAATAGTAACGAAAATACGGGTTCGTATGCTCGATGCAAATGTTACATTACACCTCGTAACGTTGGCCAGTACCCAACTTAGGCTCGAGTTCACCAATAAGTAAAACAAGTGATTAAAAAATTGTTTTTGACAGTTCTTCCATACGATAAAATATCAAAATCCGTCGGTTCAATAATACTCGCCTGTTTTAGGGCCAGTTTTTTGTTGCATAGTTAACTCAACGAACTGTTAAAAATGATTACTAATTGTTAAATATCAGTCTGATATTTAACCATTAGTAACAATTTTAGTTACTAATGTTACTAGTGGTTAAATATCAGTCTGATATTTAAACATTAGTAACAATTGGTTTAGTCGCCGGTTATTTTTATGGATAATAAACTAAATCAATTGTTACTAAATGGTTAAATATCAGACTGATATACAACTATTAGTAACATTTTTTAACAATTGGTTGAGTTAACTATGCACCAAAAAAACCGGCACTAGTGTTGGTGAACTCCAGCCTTTACCCGTGTTCACCAACACTTAAACAGGCGATTAATATTTAACCGTCGGTTTTTGACATTTTATCGCATGGAAGAACTGTCAAAAACTTACGGTTATCTTTTAATCGCTTGTTTTACGTGTTGCTGAACTCGAGCCTTATTATTATTATATCAATATAGTGTCAATGGTCGGTATTACGTGGGCGGTGGACACCGCACCAGGGAAGAGGTGGCGTATTGGTTGAAGTGCTTGTCGATGGGCACCCGGTCGTCGTAGAGCGTGGGCGCTTGCAGGATGATGCCCGCCGTGCCCACTAGCACAGCGAGGGTGAAGATCCACAGGAACAGCCGATCTAGCACCATCGCCACATATTTCCAATCTTCTTTCACCTGGGTGTTATAATTATGTTGAATGTAAATTGACGGATCTCTGAAGGCAAGATAGAAATCTCCGCTATTGGTTAGAGATACAATGTTTTTTTAACTAAGATCTAAGATAAGACAGTATCAGTAAACTTGAAAACGTAAAAGATACAATCTTAATTTGGTAAAGGGTCTTCGTGGTCTTAAAAAGTCCGTTTCTATAAACATAAGGCCTAAGCTCTTTTGCGTATGCTCTACTCACACGGTTTTTCGGCGTCAAAATCTATGGTTAATTCGCCGTGTGTAGGCACGGTCGTCAGTGTTGTATGGATCACTATGGAAACTTGTAGCCGCCATGTGAAGCAACAACAGCCGTGTATTTTAGGTCGGTGCCGAATTAAGTGCTCTGAAAAACATCGAAGTTGTTCAGTCCGTACCTTAGTGGACTCTTCCAACATTCTCGTGTGCTCAGCAATGAACCGCACGCAAAAGCATGTCCTGTGCACTTCTGGCGGACAGGCTGAATGACTGAACCCTGGCGGCGGGTCTGGCACAGGGCTCAGGGTTTCCTCATCAGTGCCGGCGAGGCCCCCGCCGCCTCCCTCTGTAGACCCGTGTACCATACAGCTGCCGCCGAAGCGGTTGCTATCGCCCATACTGAAACGAGTAAGTATTTTCTTAGGCCCGAGTTCACCAACACGTAAAACAAGCTCTTAAAAAAAAGGTAACCGTCAGTTTTTGACCATACGATAAAATGTCAAAAACTGGCGGTTAAATAATAATCGCCCGTTTAAGTATTGGTGAACTCAGGCCTTAGACGTATTTATCAAAGCAAATATTTTCTTATTATTTTTGATTTTTATTTAGACATTATATAAATGTTGGAAAAATTGTTACAAAATTACTTTGTGTGGTGTTACGTTGTGGTTGGAAAAAGTTTGAAAAATTATAGTTTTGCTATGGGAATCGAACCCGCGTCCTCTGCAATCCGGGCAGATGACTATACCACAAATATTTTATCTTGGGGCCGGTTCCTACTATTTTCGCTTTCAAATCTGATCGCTATCTTGCTAGCCTGTGTTTCTTTAAATACTTGCATGTTCGATATTTTGTCAAAAATATTAATGCCACTTTCCCTGAAGATACCCTTTGTATTTTGATAAAAGGCTATTACGATTATTCTTTCTCAATTGCATTAACAAAAATGTAAACGTTTATAGAATTTAGTTTTCAAAGAGGGGTTTGTAATGGCGGCACTAGGTTATTGCCTAATTGTAATACAAAAATATGTCTTACGTACAGTAGTCTACGTACTCTACGACCTATGATAACATTACCCACGCACTCTTTGGTACAAAAGTAGCGAAAATTAGGTGCATACTAATTTGTGGTCGGTAGGTACTTATATTAGGTATTTTTATATGAGTACTTTATACAAAACAAATTATTACCCACTCATTTGTCTTCGAACAATAGCCCTGAATAAATCAATTGTTCAGTGAAAATAATCGATCACGTCATTGTATTCAACAATTCCTGATTCGGAATTATTTGAAGACAAATTTGCTCTGATTTCAGCTGAGTAAATATTGTAATTACGCAAAATTATACGTCACCTAAGATTGTCTACCATTTTAATTTTGGTACCTACCTATCATGCCTTAAGACGGATTATTAATAATTATACTTAAAGCATACGTGACGGGTTTTTAATGAACCGGTGCCGGTCCTAGATTTAATTAATGAATTTTTTTGACATTAAGTGCTCATTAAAGTGCGACAGTAAGATTATTTTTAAAAATTACTTTTTACTGTTTCCAAGAAGTTTACCCTGAATTGAGGTATATGGTGTGTGTGAGGTCCTGTTTGCTGGGGGTGCGTAAAAGTGACTTGTTAGAATTACCCTGAATTGAGGTACGTGGTGTGTGTGAGGTCCTCTTTGCTGGGGGTGCGCGTGAGTGGCCGCGGGGGCGGCGCCGCTGGCGGGGGCCACGCCCCCGGCGCGCAGCAGTCGTCATCCGCCGCGGCCAGTCTGTACGGGTACAAGGGCCGCGCTGCGCCCCCGCACCTGACCACCACGCCGCACGCGGTGTACCTTGACCTGTAATAGAGAATATAACCTCTAATCGGGCAAAGCAAGCAATTTTTTGTCACTGGTTTCAAACCTTATTTATTACAAACATACATACTTAAATCACGCCTATATCTCGAAGGGGTAGACAGAGGTGATTTAACACCTACTTTTCGCCAATTAAGCTAGGTCCCATGTAATAGGTGGCGAGCCTACTGCCATCTATCGGGCACACAAATCGCAGTAATAGCTAGTTGGTACAAGAGAAATGCTGCTGCCCATTACTCATTGCTGTCTTTACCCTTAGTCGCCTTGTACGACACCCACGGGAAGGAGGGGGGGTGACGTCACCACACGGCACAAACAAGTAATATTCAAATTATGGTAAGAACTAAGTTTCCATTGCCTTATTAAGGTTTAAAATTTTAATTGAACTATTTCATTGGTACAGTTCAGTATCTCAGGCCCATGTATTAAAAACATGATTCACCCGGATTGCGAACCATGCAACTGTAAATGAATTTTTGGAATGTTCCTCTAATATTGTATGTACTGTACACTCGGCCAAAAAAGTGGTGTACCACCCTTAGGCTAAATGGCGCTTCCAGTATATAGGACAATAAAGATTTGTTTTGCTTGCACCTTCCTCTAACAACATTGCTATTTGCCCCCGTAGCACTGGACGAGGACAGATTCTCCTCGGGAAAAGAAAATATTTTCCCCTCGCTCTAACTCACATTAAATCCCGAGACACAAAACACCGTCAAGCGGTGGAGAGATTTTGTCCTCGTCCCGTGCTAGGCCTACTGATATTGACGTTTGTCACAGTTGTCACCAACCTCTTTTTAAATATAATATCATTGGTTGTCACGATATCGCTGTAATATTGAATCCCTCATTAAATTAGGCAATTATTGTACCCTTTTAACAATGGTCAAGTTGGCAGGCATTGACCAAGATATTTATTATGCAGTTGAACAAAACTAACAAGGATATTATATCGTTTTTTCTGACTAAAATAACAGAAATTTCCAAAAATATTTGACAAAATGTCAATTGTCATTGTCAGATTTCCTTATAAAAATAATTAGGTTGTCTATTTAAATAGTTTCTATTATTTTTGGTAAGAAACATGAAAATGTTCTTAATGATCAAAATGACTTATTTCTTAAATAAAAAAAGTTAAAATGTCATGCACTTTTACGTGGCCTATGGCGTATGAATACGTATCAATTAGGTTTACGTCATTATTATGCATCTCTTTCAGCTATGCCTAGTATGAACCTTGTTGTCATTTCCGATGCATAGCAAAGTCAATGAAAAGTGGTACACCACTTTCTTGGCCGACCGTACCTACTACAATATGGTACCACAACAAAATAGATAAGAATGGATATTTTTCCGCCTATATCCATTGAGAAGGATGAATGAAAATTTTATTCTGCTTACTTATGTAGAAGATATCTAGCTCGACTGCCTTTCAGTTGTAGTGTTTTATTGTTATATTTTTTCCAACTCCAAGGCCTAATATTTCACATTTAAATGTAACTAACCTAGCCTCACATGACATTAAAAATAAATCAGTTTTCAATAATTGTTAGATGTGACTTTGATACACAACGCCACAAATCATTTGGAGCAATGTAGAAAGAAAGTTTGATAAGCTGTTAGATACATATTGAAATTGACTACTATTTCCAGCGAACTAAATGAAGAAACAAAAATATATTGCACATAGGTATATCATATTAAAACCGCATAATATCCTTGCTGGCCACTTAACTACCTAAACCTAATTTGTCGACGCGCTATAACATCACAATAACATTTTATTACTAACATTATCCGTTTACGTTCTCTATTAGGCCGTGGATAGCGCTAGAAATTTCGCTTAACTGTTTGCCGGATAAATTATATCAACAGCACGTAGCACTAATATTTGCTTATTCTTCATGGCTTTTATTAAAACAAATTTGTTGGTTCTAAAAATACCGTGTGTTAACAATAACAATATCTCCAGGACTCTATTTAATTGATAAGATAAGTAGATGACTTAATAACAAAAACCTTAATTTGAAAAATTTATATTCTCCTACTAAAGCCGTGAATGAAGAAAAATTATCTTAAAAAGTTTTTATTTAAGAAGCTTATTAATAAGATAGGAGGAGTGTCGGCAGGTTAAGGAGAGCACACACTGTCATGCGTGTCTCTGCAATTTGTTTATGCGTTAGTCGCAGTGAAAAACGTTAGCAGTGTTTAAATGCACATCTATCTCGAGATCTCTTTCTGTCTTACTTTGGCATTATCATATTGATGCCGCTTGGATGCCTTCCAATGTCTTCTTACCACAAGAAAGTTTTCAGTCTTTAAAAATCTTCTCTTATCTCTCTCGTCTTTAAAAATGTTACGACGTTGTTTGTAAAAACCCCAAGTAACACTTTTAGGAAAAATTGAGTAACCTCCTCTGTTTTTTCGTCGGTTAAAAAGTCGATAAGCATCGAATGAAATCTGAATTACAAAACACGCTGCTACGAAAATATCGAAGATCATCAAGGACCCCAAATGGTAAATTGATCAACACTGAATTGAGATTTTAATTTATTTCTTATAACGTAAATTTATTACTAAAATTTACAATAAAAGATAAAAACAACATCTAATTTGTCAGTAATTGAATATCAGAGTGGGGTGTTACGGAATTCAGTTCAACTTCAATCTCTATAAGCAATAGGAAACAACATGACAATATAATTATTGACTTATTTTTAACAATTTGGCAGATTTTACGAGATACCTTTAAATGTGCATTAGTACCTAATAAAAATTATAGCCAACAGATACAAAAATTTTCTGCATGTCGTATCTGTAAACACATTTCGGTGAGTTTTAAAATAAACAAGTAGGTATTACCTTAATTTTAATTAGCTAAATGGAAAAGCGGTCTTATCGTGTGAAAATCGCCTAAGAGCGACCCGTCTCGAAGCGTACAGGACAGAACTTATAATTAATTTACACTTGTAACTTATCCGTGCTCAGATTTATAACCTCATCATGGCTTAATAAGCCAATGGGACCGCAAGCAACCATAATTAAACTAAGATTGTTTGATTAGCGACGAAGTAAGTTAGATGTTATATCTTTGAATGAATAATTGTTGTGGTTCCAATTTTAATTGGGATTGAACATTGCTTGACTTTAAAACAATTAATGATGTTTTTTCAGAAGTGTTAATTATGTCAGTATACTATGTTGGTAACAAAACTAACTGCCGCACTCAGACTTCTATTAACTAGTCTCTATTCTTGCTGGTCTAGATTTAAATGATTTGTAAAATTAAGTACTCATTAAAGTTATTTGACGTCTCTGAGTGCGGCAGAAAAACTTTTTAATTTTAGTACCATCACTCGGAGTGTTTGTGTTTTTAAACCTTATACCTACCTACCGTGGTCATTTTACACGGTGATAGCAGCTAGTGATGGTCGGTTTGGTGGAATATTAGATATGAATGCAAAGGTGGATATGGCTCGATTATGTCCCACCGATATTAATAAAAGTGGAAAAATACTGCGCCGATCCTCGACAACCCAAGAACAGTGGTGTAAGATATTGAAGCATTTGGTAACACCATAATTTCTAAATCAAAATCTTAAAAATACCTTAGTTAAATCAACATTTTGGTAATGTTTATATTTTGATAACATTGAATCTGTAATTGGGTTTTGGCCACCACAAAATGTACCTAAGATAAAGTCTATGTAATTGAGAAACTATTGTTAATATTTACCGATACAAGCCTTAAACTTGCTGAATTCGAATAAGTAGATTTAGGTATTTTTAAACAACAGAGGTTTCGGAATAGGATTTTAAATCTTATTCTTATTATTTGCTCATTGTATAAAAAAAAAATACATTATAAGAATTTGTCATGTGTAAGTTGGGAACAGGGCAGGATGATGATGATGTCATATACCTACTTAACTTAGATGAATTCAGAAAATTGTATGCACTTAGATTCCTTGTATTGTAATCATAGTAAGCAACCTTATATCCTTATAATTTAATAAGATTTATAATATATAAAATCGTCGCACATTTTACCGAAGAAGCGTTCCGTTCATCTAGTCATAGTGTGTTCGAATCATGTAGTGTGAAATGATTTGACTGTTGACTTACCTTGTTGTATCAAATTTATATTGCGGTCGCTTCATGAACAGAAGCCTCGGCAGTATGTGGATGAATACCCGTTTCACCCACGGCGCCATCCGATGTGTTTGCGGCGACCTGAAGTGTACGTTGAGCACCACTACGGTGACGCATATACTGGGAAAAACAAATGAATAATCGCTTTAGTTTAAATTAATTCAATCGACTATCAAAATTATTTAAAAAATCATGTGAGAAACTTGACGTGGGACCTAGGTCTTGATTAACCCGCATCAGACCATATTTATGATTTGTTTGTCTTTGTGTAGGTACTTAATTAACATTAGGTAATAACGAGGAATATTCCGAATAAATGAAAATTTAAAACGTCTTAATTTGAAATAGCTTCGAAGTACGGCGGACTACACAAAAGTGTAATTTTTTGCAATAGAAATTGATTCAGGTACTTAGACGATTTATAAACAGATTAAAAAGAAATGACATTTTGGGGTAATAGAATAGAATTAATGTTTCCAATTAATAGATTGCATCTTAGCTTCAATTTTCTATCTTCATATAAAAATCTGCCTATATCTCAGTTACGTTAAGCTGCTAGACCGTCTCGGAACCCTTTTAGAGATAATTCAACAAACTCTACAAGTAGTGGGATTGTTAAGTTTTTTCTTTTATACTATACCTATATTAAACTAATAATACTTTCGTAAGTCAAGGTTATACAACATTTATTTTACATAAAATCATATTTAAGATAAAAGCTTAAAATAAAACCATAGTATTTTTTATCCGCTCAGTCTACAGCTTTTAATTGCGATTTCGTGTAAAGAAATCCTGATTGCATATCGTTTCGAGCATTGGAAATTCTAATTTTACCCTTTTTTTACCCGAGGAAAAAGAGAAGTCGAAGTGATACGTCGTTTGATATACTCCGAAATAGCTCAGAATGGTCTGCGTGCGATGAATAAAACATAAGGTTTCCCTCTGTAGAATGTCCATAGTTATTAAGAAAAACATATTGCCCAAAACACGGGTCCCTAATGTGTATTTTGGTACACCCGGACAAACCTAGTCAGTGAATTTCCAATTTATATAAAAATACAATAAATTTCCCGTACAATTAACGCTGGTCTAGTTTACCGAGTGGTAAAACAATCTAGGGGCAAATATGTGTGTGTAAGGCTTCTTGAGGGTGGGAATAAAATAGTTCCAGTTTCCCCCAAAAATTATTTATTTTATAAATCCATTTCGGGAACTAAAATCTTGCTACTTGCCTATACTTATGCTTATAATAAAATCAATGTGAATTTATCACATATACCACAACTATAATAAATACCCCAACATTTCACCATTTATATTTGGTCCAAAAGATTCCGTATAATTCGGGAATTTATTTATTGACTGGATTCTTTAACGATTCATGAGTGTATGTAATGATACCGTATACATATAAAACTTTAAATTTTTATAAAAGGTGGTTTTGAATGTGTTTAAAACAATAATAAGTTACTAACAATATCTCAACGCTAGAGTCAAAACGGAAGACACAGTAGTCCCACATTAGTGTACGCGGTATATATTCGAAAATTTTCTAATCGATTTTTCCTTGTGCTAGTTCACCTCTGCCTACCCCTTGGGGATATAGGCGTGATTTATGTATGTATGTATGATTTTTCCTTGTAAATATTTTTCATACCTATACGTACCAATTTTTCGCAATTAAAACTCTGTAACCGGAAATCTCTTTGAATTTATGCAGATATTGCAGATGGGTATAATGTAGTCATGTAGTGTACCAAACAAAGCGATTAAGCAAGATTTATTGGTCGAGGTTAATCGTAGGCTGGATGCCGAAATTCCGCAATAGGCATGTGTCTATGGCATTAATAATGTGGTTCGGTTGCTAATAATAGTAACGACGTGTACTATTACGGTCATATTATTAGGGTCCAATATTGCCCGTTTAAATAATAAAACAACAACAATAACACTTATTTCTTTTAAGTTATATGGAATAGTATACATACATATACCGGAGCGTACTAAATGCATATTAAAATTGGAGATATAATAATTACGCGTGGAAGAATACCCTATAGCGTAGCATACAAATTACATCATAATGGTCACACGAAAAATTTAATTGACCTATTTAAGATATAAAGTAATTATGTACCGGTAACTAGGCGTTGTTACTCATGCGCCTAGATTAGGTGACTATGGTTAGTTCATGTATCGCATTAGCAGTTAACGTTCAAATATAGAGCGAGAAAGCTTATCTCGTCCATATCAACCCCCCAGACCCCCGGGAGCAGGCCTGGTTGCCTGAGCAAGCAACTCCAATACCCATATTTACTTACTGAGATAATATAGACGCTAATAACGCTCTGCCTACTCCACAAGAGTGCTTGTGGTCTTTTATAACGTGTTAATTTCGGGAAGCTTCGGGTTTTTTATTAGAAGTCTCATAGTAACTGTAATATGACAATTTATTGTATGTGCTATTAACTTAATAGCATTAAAATGCGGATTCTTACTTTGCCAAGCAAAAGGATTTAAAAAATGTATTCTTAGTAAGAATCTGGGAATCCTTTAAGACACAGTATCTAACAGCCACGGTAACCTTTGAGTCAATTTAACTAATAAATCCATGTCTTAATCGTAACGGAACCGTACGCGCTTGAAGATAGATTCTTGAAGGATTATCTCTTTTAGGGTCATTACGGTCGCAGAAACTCTGCTGGATTCGGTTTCATTTCTATGAAACCCAATGCAGCTGATCGAAATTCTATAGTTCTAAATAGTCGACTACAAGACTTACTGCCGCACTCAGAGACGTCAATTAACTTTAATAAGTATTTAATGTAAAAAAATTTCATTCAAATCTAGACCTTAGACCCGGCAAGAATAGCGACTAGTTTTGAATTGTCATTTTTTGACGTTAAGTACTCATTAACGTTATTTGACGTCTCTGAGTGCGGCAGTTAGTGACAATGTTCATAATTCACGAGGTCTCATAATTAGTTATTAATTTTAAAAGGGATATTGGCAGGTACATACAACAAATCTGTGTGATTATTTTTAATTATTATTTTGCACATTTACGGCGCAGCTAGAACTACACTACACTTGAAGCGAAAGTAATTATTGTTTATTTATTTATTTAAAGGCAAAAGGGGAGACAAATATAAAGCAGTTTCAGCATCCCTAAAGTGTCTTGTATACAAAACTGGCGTTTTAATTTATATGGTAATGGGCTAGATTGCGAACGGGTCGACAGAGCCATATTTCAATAATTACTTTTAGAGGTTGTCATTACAATGGTATAAGAATATCTGTTTTAGATTGGGTTGTTATAAATAAAACTCTTTGTATTCCCACACCTTGTTATTGATATTGCAATTTACAAATTGTGAAACATTTACTTATTGTGTGACGTGATGGCAGATCATAATAATTTAACACTCCCGCAGGTGTCAAATAAGGGGTTTATAATAAGTAAAACATATCAGAATAAATAGGCAGCAGCGTTCAGCTAGTAAATTTTAAGGTAATAAATAAATAAATATTTTTACACTCACACCTATCATCTAGCCCAAAGTAAGTAGCCTAAGCACTTGTGTTATGGATACTAGATATGACGGACATATTTTTAATACAATTATGTATATAAATGTTGAAAATATACTACATAAACATATACTCAACCATGACTCGGAAACAAACATTTGTGGTCATCACAAAGCCCCTACCAGGATTCGAACCCGGGACCTCTTGGCCAATACCCAGCAATCTGAGCATTCGACCAAGGCGGCCGTCAACACACTGCGATTAGCGTTGGTACCCAGTAAATGGTTATAAACACGTCAATTACACGTGGGTGTTAATTCACCTCTGTCTACCGTTCGAAAAGCTACGCGGCATATTCTCGGCCCATCTACCGCGGTGTTTAAAGACAAAGGTCTTCAATGTGTGTGTATTGCCAGTGATGATTGATGGCACCGAAACGTCGCCGCTTACAATAGGCCTTATAAGAAGATTCAAAGTCACTCAAAGGGCAATGGAGAGGGCTATGCTCGGTGTTTCCCTGCGTGGTCATATCAGAAATGATGAGATCCGCAGGAGAACTAGGGTCACCGACATAGCCCGCATAATTGCGGACCTTAAGTGGCAGTGTGCAGGGCACATTGCCAAGAGGACTGACGGCCGTTGGGGCGGAAAGGTCCTCGAATTGCGGTCACGAATAAGGTGGACCGACGATTTGGTGAAGGTCGCGGGAAGCCGCTGGATGCGGGCAGCGCAGGACCGACCAGTTTGGAGATCCTTGAGGAAGGCCTATGCCCAACAGTGGGCGTCTCCCGGCTGAATGATGATACCGTTCGAATATAAATAGGTGATTTATAAAATATACAAAATATTTAAATACACACATGACACTTCTAAGCCTCCAAAACGGCAGGCAGAAGTGTCCTAATATCCTTACTACACCCGCCCGGCTAGCATGACCACCCAAATACGATTTAATAAAGCCATTTATCGCTTTGAACGATAAAAATCATAGAATTTGTGAGAGTTCAAAGCCATAAATGGCTTTATCTCTAACCTATAGTCTTATAGGCTTTATGAACAATATAACATCACCAATAATGAAAAATACAACACCACCAAATAGAATACTTAAGATATGCAGTATTTTAATGAAGTGAATACAAAGATTTTGGTGGTTAGAAAAAGAATTTCGAAAAATTATGATCTCGAGGCGGGAATCTTTCTAACATTTATATAATGTTAAAATTAAAAATCGAGAAGTGAAAACAATGAAATACGATGTAAGTGAATACAAAAGATTAGCAAAAGATCCGTAAAAAGTGTATGTTAAAATTGCTGAAGAAATCTTTCAATATTTATTGAAAGATTTCTTCACCGTATAAATGAGAAAAGTCGAAAGAAGACATTACTCTCCAAAAGAGAAAAGTTGTAGCTTTGTAACACTCGTGAAAACCAGTTAGTGATGGAAGCGAATCTCTTAAAAGATTTTAAAAGGACGCAAATCATTTTTAACATCTCATTATACGGTTGGCTTGTTTTCACCTGACCCGATTAAGTACTTATCTTATTTTTTTTTTACCTTAACACTGAAACTCGATTCACTTTGTAAGTCATTTATCTATTTCGATGAATGAAATAGAATGAATTATACTCACTTAGCCTTATTATATATTTTTTCATCCCACCATCTCGGAAAAAGCGTTTTTGCTCTTCGATATCTGAGTGCAAAAGCCGTTTTTATCCTCTAGAGGGTAAAGTAAATTTGAATATAGAACATCGTGTGCAATGAGTTTGTGAATTCAAAACATCATTAAACCTATTTATTTCTACCTCCATGGTGCCGAAATTATCATGCAACCTATTTTAATTTGTTAAAAACTCAGACTCGGAACCTTTTTGGTGTACTTTTTTGTAATTTGCTTTGCGTGCGCCATTTTCTTTTCACGTCATAAATTTATTAAAACCTTAGAGTTCCGTGACGGTCAATCAGCTTGGCGTCAATCTTGCTTTAAACATTTTGATCGTCTACAATGCTTGCTTGATGCTTGAGTCAAGCATTTAAAAGCTTTTTAGGTTTTTTTTATATGTTTACGCTAGAAACGGAACAAAAACATACAGAAAATCAACGTGCTTGACTCAAGCTGATTGACTGTCTCGGAACTCCATCAGGGACGGTAATTTTTATTAGGTACTTACAGGTGTGTCTGGATAAATTTTGCGGGTGTGGCTGGGTGGATGGGTGGGTGTTGGAGGTGTGTCTAGGTGAATGGGTGTTTTGTGGGTGTGTCTGGGTGAATGGGTGTTTTGTGGGTGTGTCTGAATAGATAGGTGAGTATTGTGGGTGTGACTGGGTGATTCGATATTTTGTGGGTGTTTCTGGGTGAATGGGTGTTTTGTGGGTGTTTCTGGGTGAATGGGTGTTTTGTGGGTGTTTCTGGGTGAATGGATGTTTTGAGGGTGTTTCTGGGTGAATGGATGTTTTGTGTGTGTTTTTTGGGTGTTGTTCTCGTTGGGGGGGATGAAAAGTTACGTGTTGCACTCGAGTGCAAAGATTTTTCACCTTGTGCTGTTTTGATTCCCTCGCTATCGCTCAGGATTCTAATTTTTGAATCACTCGCTACGCTCGTGATTCAATTTTAGAATCCTTCGCTAGCTCGGTCATCAAAATTGAGCACGCGGTTAAAAAACAACTTTGCACTCACGTACAACAAAAAACTATTATCTATTATATTATAGGACGCGATTTAATTTTATATAACGTGATGGATGATGAAGATGAATTGACAATAAACACGGACGGATCAATCTTTGATCACCGCATAATAATAATATAACCCAATCGACATCTATAATGTAATATACTAAGTCCATCAATTCTGTTCAAGTCTGATTTTCAAGGTTATCAGTTAAAGCCAAATACATACATAAATCATGCCTATTCATCCTCGAAGGCGCAGACAAAGGTGAAATATCTTCTGAAATTATTCTTAATATTACAAATTCCCCTAATTGTATACATTAATTTTTACTATCCTGTATTGCTCTTTACTTTCATGTACTTAAAGTAGGTAAATTCTGGGAAATTACATTTTGTAAACTGTTAATCGAAACCTTTTCCAAGTCTAAGTGCCCGTAGACAGTTTATTTATTACTCTATTAGCGTAGCCTTAAAATGAAAGCTCCATGTTTACTGTGCTGCCGTGAATCTTAATTTCAGTTATGTAGATCTAATAAATTGCGTTAATTTATATAATATGTAGACCAATAGCCGTGTTAATATGGTACAATATAAGTTAACGCATAAGAAAAATAATTAAAAATAGATTAATTACGGCACTGATCTATTTTTTGTTTCGGTAGGTAGGTATAATAATAATTCATGTTTTACCGGCATGAAGAAATGCAGGGTTATGATGGGCTTCAACCAGAAGGTGAATCGCCAACCTATAAACTAAACCTATAAACGGATTCAGAAGCTTTCCATGGGGGCAGGAAAGGGGCAGTTGTACTATATGGTGCATTTATTTTCCCTACTCGGCATTCACGCGAAGGCACGCCGCTTTCTTATCAGAGGCATAGGCGGTCCGGAACTCCTTACAGTAGGTACACCCCCTTTAGTAGGTTTCACCCTATCAACATGTTCTTATCCCGGACATCTGAGTCAAGCAACTTTTTTTACGCCAAAAGGGCGGCGTTAATTTGTGCTAACAAAATTCGGGCCGTAACTGTCTTTGCCTAGTCAACAGCTAAAATTAATTATGTTTGACAGCTTCTTGGCATTGGTCGGCGTGGTGTGGTGGACTTCCGTGTATTTATAGCTCGGCCAAGAGAGCCTCTCGACCGTAGCAAATTGAGGTTTATTGGACGGTCATAACAGCATGCCATACCTCAAATTGTTTACACTAACATTTGGCTCATTGAAATTTTGAGCCCGAAATTAGGAAGTTTTAATTACGACTGGGGCCGGGATACAAGTTCAATATTATTGTAGGAACGATGAAGCTTACCAAATACACGGAAAATAAACAGAAAGTTAATTTAAAGTTTTAAAGTTTCACCATCATATTGACGGAGCCTTTGACTTTGAAATCCAGGTTTCGGCAGGTAGCGTTGGCAAAGGCTTGCATCTTACGAGTTGTTTTGAAAACAGGACTCGGTTTTAGAGGAGTTCCCTAGGAGATTTTGAAAAAGAATTTATGGCATTGGCATTATTCAGGTGATTTGACTTGGTTTTTGCGCTCGCTAGTCTGATGCACAGTTTACTGAAAGGTTAGTTTTGAAAGGAATAATTTGTGAAAGTCACAGAAAAAATGGCTAAAAGTAAAAATAAAAGTAATATCTTGAGATAATATTTGTGCGTAGTAAATATGATCTCATGATAAATACGTGTTATAAAATAAAATAATGTTTAAAAAAGATAGTGATTAGTTTACTATAAATATTGTGATACAGTACAGTGTAAAATTATTTCATCTACACTATCGTAATAATAGTATATACAATTACATGTATTTGAACAAGCAATTATACATTTGGATGAAACCGCTTTTACGGATTTAATTCGCGCATATTCGGGTCGAGGTTACGGGAAATCTCCCCGTAACCACGCTCTGAAGTATTCGAATCGTCGGGATGAATAATGACAATTTAAATGAGATGCCTTATTCAGTAACAATAGTTTGATTGATATATTGTAAACTATTAGATTTTAATTTTAACATTATATAAATGTTAGAAAAATTAGTACAAAGATTTTGGTGGTTAGAAAAAGAATTTCGAAAAATTATGATCTTGAGGCGGGAATCGAACCCGCATCCGCTGCTATCCGGGCAGGTGCCTGACCGCTCGGCCACCCAAGACTAATAACTAATTAACTTGCCGAAATTCTTCTAACCTTAACATTTATATAATGTTAAAATTAAAATCGAATAGTTTATAAAGCAAACCCAAGCTTAACCGAACGCACGGTATTTGTAAAAATATCTGCTTTGGAATGTTTGAAATTTATTTCTACATTGCGAGGGTACTCGTTGGCAAGAAGTGAAGTGTAAAGGTTAGAAGAATTTCGGTAAGTTAATTAGTGTCTTGGGTGGCCGAGCGGTCAGGCACCTGCCCGGATAGCAGCGGACGCGGGTTCGATTCCCGCCTCAAGATCATAATTTTTCGAAATTCTTTTTCTAACCACCAAAATCTTTGTGATATATTGTAATTTTGGCTTATAAGATTTTTTTATGAAAAGTCCAGGATTCGGGCGATATTTCCCAAGTTAGACACACTAGCAATAGGTACTCTATAATAAGTAGTAAGTACTTATACCATACACCGCATTATAAAAAACAAAACTTTCCATTTTGCTTCACGCTTTCCGTGTCTTCCGAAGCACGAAGGAACTCGAGATAACATATTCTTAGTAAGCCGTCTAGTGACCTGCCTTAGCAAAAATTGCTTAGTTTACGCAATAATTAGTGCGTTAAGCCTATCAAGCTCCGCCAACTGCACTTTAGATAAGTATTTCTCTTTTATCTATGTGTCGACACGACAATGAGTAAGATTAATGCAGCTTATATTTCGTGTTTTCGTTGTCGTGTGGTGACGGCAGAGTAGAATACAATTGTCACCACCCCCAATCTCTCCCGTGGGTGTCGTACAAGGCGACTAAGGATAAATCAATTATGAGGACTGGGCAGCAGCGTTCCTCTTATACCACCTAGCAATAGCAATGTACTGCGACTTTTGAAATTGGCGAAACGTGGGTGCTAGTTCACCTCTGCCTACCCCTTCGGGGATATAGGCGTAATGTATGTATATTTCGTATTAGGTACCTACATTACAACAGTTTCGCACTGAATCGCGTAAAGCACCAACTACCTTACGCGGTCTCGTGGGTAGCCATTTATCATTATTACGAAAGTCTGAACTAAACTAACTCTACGCTTCTAATCCCGAATAACAAGTTACGAGAAATATGTACCTACTGTGAACTTCGAATACGTATTTATTTAATACAATGTCATTTTACTAATACTCAGGTAACTGAATTGAACTGATATTTTTTGGTGTATACTTAAAAATAATTTTCAAAATAATAGTAACTAACTAAATAGTTGCTTACCTGATTGACACTAGTATCATAGCAAATATAAGATATTTCCCCAGTAGAGGCACCACTAGAGAAGTCGGGGGAATTATTTCTACTACCAGCAGGAAGAACACGTGGAGACTAATCAGGATAGATATTGACAGCGTCACCTGTGGACAAGGAAATAAATTATTAAAAAAAACCATGAATACACAAATTTTTGAAAAAAATCGATAATCGTTAGATATCATAAGTATATCCGTGAAAATAGAGCAAATTTTGTTAATACCTTAAAATTTAGCCAAAAAAATAATTTATTAATTAGTACCTAACTAAATTTTCACCGGTGGAATCCTTGGGTTTGATTCATATCATTTTATAATACGACAGAAATACAAAAGGGTTAAAGTTTTTCCTTAAAGCACTTCCTAACTCAAAACTTTTCTGCGAAGTTAGAATCTTCCTTATCGGATTCTACACAATTTTGTGCTCTCTTGTTATTTCACTAAATCGACGGTTCCATCCCTTCGATAAAAATAATAAAAAAAGGAATGAAAGATCTAGGTTCCAAAGTTCCTACAAAGTTTGGTAGGTACTTAGATAGGAAATGTATTTTTAACTTCACAACTGCGACGTTTCTATCAGATGCTTCGAGCGCGTCTGTAACTAATATTTCGTGGGATCTTGATGTAAGATCTTGTAACCTGAGGTTTGTCAATTTCCGTTCTCGGGAGTATTTGAAATCAATTATATATTACAGAATTGGCTATTTCGTTATTTACCTGGTGATGTTATCAAGAAAATTAAGGTAAGTTGCTAATAAATAGGTAGACAGGCATCTTTTGTATTAACAGAGTGATTTAATAAGGCATGTAAAAGCTGTTGGAAATATCAGCGTAACATTATTGTAATTTTTTATAAAATACCGAAGTCCCAAATTTGGCGACGATAAAACACAATATTCTCTCTTATTTTTTTACGGAATGTTCTATATATTGAAGTCTCCTATTGCTTGTCTGCTTTATCATTTTGCAAGGCAATATTGTACTGTCAATATTGGCTGAGTTATATAATTATTCAATGGAGCAGCATGTTTCTGAGACTGTTCCATTATTTTGGATATGAATTTAATTTTTAGCTTAGAATTTCGCATCAGGATGTAATTTCACACAGCGTTTGTAACCTATTTTTCATTGAACGGTTTTTTCCAACATTTATTTATTGTTCAAATTACAAACAAATATTACATACATACATAAATCACGCCGATATCCCCGAAGGGGTAAGCAGAGGTGAACTAGCACCCACGTTTCGCCAATTATGTTAGGTCCCAGGTGGCGAGCCTATTGCCATTTGTCGGGCACAAAAGTCGCAGTACATTGCTAGGTGGTATAAGAGAAACGCTGCTGCCCATTCCTCATCACTGATTTATCCTTAGTCGCCTTGTACGACACCCACGGGAGAGATTTGGGATGGTGACAATTGTATTCTACTCTGCCGTCACCACATAGTACATAATAATATACAAAATCTTGTGATTTTGTGTATTATTATGTACTATGTGTCTACACCACAATGTATTTGCATATTTTTATTTGTTGTTTTATAACTACGTTTTCAGAGATTGACTTGTGTGAAATTATTTACTGAATATATTTCCATTTTCTATATTTTTGATTGTATTTTTTTAGTGTAGAGCTAAAATTTCTTAACAAATATGAATCTGTAGTATCCTGTGGCAGAATGAATGTTGCTCACTCAACGATATCTTGTATCTTGCACAGATCGATCACTAACGGATAGCATTGTGGACAGCAGCTACGTGGCGTTCCCAACAACTCGTGCTGGTATTTACGAAATGTGAGTGGCTTTGGTCAACTAGATTGATGAAATCGCCTATCTCCTTGGGGCAATCATAATCTCGTTTATTCCGATGCCATTATGATACAAGCTCGCGTGCCCTCGGCCAAAATTAGATTTGGTTCTTCCCTTTCAGTTAAGGATCGGCCTTTTCACTGGACTAGGTAACGGTAGCTTATCGTTCAGAAGTATGTTCTTTAAAAAACAGAGCTTTCTCCTGAATAGATGTAACCAATAAAGTGCTAATAACAAACATAGATCAGATAGATCTGCTTACTATTATATTCTGTTCTACGTCTACGGTTACAAAGTAAGAAGTGAGTATTGCTATTAAGTTTGAGCATATCAATACAATTAAATTATGTAATTTTTTTAAATACTACTTATGTGCAAGTCGATTTAACATGTATTCGTCCAAGGCATTTCAGATCTTAATAAGCTGTAATAATAGGTTTGTTTTAACAAAAAGCAATAACTTCCTTCCACAGATCATGAGAATTGCAAGAATAACTAATTTATTTATTTAATGGCCGAGTCAGTCAAGTGTTTTATGCAGATAATTAATAAATCTTTTGATATTGGCATCTATAAAGTATCGTCTTTTAATTTCGACGGTATTACTCACTTTCACAATTAGCAAGGACACTTTTAGAATGGTTCTCAAGAAACAGTCTAACAACATTAGGCACAGTGTGTTCACAGTCAAGGAATTTACTTATATCATTCACACAAACTCAACGACTCACTAAAACAACATACAGCATAACGAGAGAACCTAGTGTCTCCATATTTATTTCCAGAGGGATAACCAAGTTCTAGTTTGATAGTTTGTTTGTTTTCTCTATATTGCCCTCAACGCCAAAAAACGGTATCTCATAAAATCGCATAATCTGATTTCAAAGCGTAAACCCATTTAAAATATAGAAAATCTACACTACAAATCTCAATTTTATCTGAAATACCTAAGTGCGTTAGGCCAGGCTTTTGAATGAATTTAATTAAATAAACAAGAGCATTCATTTTCTTGAAAGCCTAATTTTGTTGGGATACCTGCCTTTTTGTTAAATTATTGAAAATTCACTCAAATGTAGAGTAGGTAAGTGTCTCAATTCTATCTAAATACAAAAAAAAAGCAACTTGGAGGCAGCGAATGAATTTGTTGAAAAGATGAAATATATAAAATTTCTCGAAAGTTCATTTTGCTGAGATAACGCTTTTCGCTAAAAGGATAGTAGGTTTAAGGCAATCAATATAACGGGTTCGGAATGCGCTGTCTGTCAATCGTGTGGGGCAAGATTTAATGTCTGTAATCCATCAAAGCGGAACTGTGACTTTGCGATATTATCCTCAAAGGAGTGCCAGAGTGCTGTTGCTATAAAAATTCCCACTGGCACGGAAACAGGCAAAACATTTTGAATATTGAAAGATAAATCATAATAAAACCTCGGTGTCTAATATTTCTAAGGCAATTTCCGAATAATATGAAAATAAAAGGCGAACAATGCGAACGAGGTGAATTTGCTAAAAGAGCCGTTTGAAAAAACTTAGCCAACTTTGGTGCCGGCACAAAGGCGATCTCATGAGTGATATTGATTGATAGTCAAAGGCTTCTGTCATTTGGTATTCAAAGAGCGAGGACTGAGTTCAATATCGGCGGTGTAATTTTTCAGGCTTGCGACGTAACGAAGCCATAACGGAACTTAAGCTCGCAAAAGATTAGCTATCTATTATATTGTTGTAAGACTTGAGGTCTTTAGTCTTAGGGACGGTTTTTTGATGCATCTTTATCTCAACCAATAATTGTTAAAATGTAGTTGTAGGTACATCAGTCTGATATTAAACTATTAGTAACAATTTGTTGTGTTTTTAACTATTATGCATCAAAAAACCGGCGACTCAACCAATTGTTAAAAATGTTACTAATGGTTAAATATTAGTCTGATATACAACCATTATACAATTTTTCACAATTGGTTGAGTTAACTATGCATCAAAAAACCGGCCCTTAATATAAAGACGAGAGTGGATGCACATGACTCAAGATTAATTAACCTCGAGAGTCAAGAGTCGGTTCATGAAGTTTTAGTCTATAGATCATCTAAGAACTTTTAATTCTTTGAGCTGAACTGACATATGAATATAATAATTAATTTACTTATCAAAGTTGAAATGATATAATTATGTCGGCTCGATGGGATATTATAAACAATAGCGAAGGTTAACATTCACTATTGTCATTAGAAAGTTAATAATTTTTTAGGGACTTAATGGCAAGTTCTTTTAAGTCCCTGAGGTTAATTATAAGCCAAATAGGTAATAATTTTCCAAATTTAAAATTAATTAAAGAATATCCCTCTTTTATCAAGCACCACCACAAGCTACTGCTTTATTATTTATCAAAAAACGGAGCATAAAATACATCGCGCTATCTTTCGAAACTCGAGTTTCAAATTTAAATATTCACAGAATTCTCAAGCGTTCATTCCCATAGCAAATAAAATATAATATTGCTAAGAAACAGCGTGGAAGACACATAAAGATACACTTATTGTTGTTTATGGCGTAATGTTTAGAAATGGCGTACATTTTCTTACATATGACTCCGTCGCAGATATTTTTGCACAGTTAAAGATATAAAAAACTTCATGTATTTTTATTATCCTTAGTCTTTTTCAATAATAAGTTAGTATAATAAAATCGTATGGCCCTCGGACTACAAATTTGAAATGCTGGACTATAATAACTATATGAACACTTTGCTTTCAAACTATTTGCTCTAACAATGAAATAGTGTTTATATTTATCAAAGTTTTCGTTTTAAATTGCTTATGTTAACGTATAAGATAATTAAAAAGAAAAATAGATTAAAGTTACATATTTGAATTACGTTCGCTATTATTTATCCCCGAAGGGGAAGGCAGAGGTTTATCCACATTTAACCAACTATGTTGGGTCAAAAGTTGTTACACTACACCTATATTGACATCAAAGGATTACCTATATATGAACCTATTGGTCAAGAATCAAGGTATTATCACACTAATATTATTAAATGATCTCACGTGTTTCATTGTATTTATATTATTATGAATAAAAAAGAAACTGAAAAGAAATTACTCGGAAAAGAAATGTACAACTATTCTTTTTAAAAAAGGCGTATTTATTTCTATTAAGCTTAATAATGTTTCGGTCAGAAATCAACTTCCAACATAAACGCGATTAAACAAGCTCCAAGGAAATAAAACCTAATATAAATCAAGTGGAATCATAGGACCGTTTGTGCAGAGGCTGCGAATGTTTATCTTACCTTTTCGCCGCTGTCGGAGGGCAAATAAAAAGTGAGCACTGTAAGAAAAGATATCCCCATGCAGGGGATGATAATGTTCACTGTGTAAAACAATGTTTTTCTCCGCATCGTGATGTTGAACGTGATGTCTAGGTACGGCTCGTCGCAACACGTGTAGAACTTTTCGTTTCTGCAACAAAAAGTAAAATGTAATAATATACCTACACAGTTAAGACAGCAATGAGTACGGGCGGCAGAATTCCTCTTATTTGGTAAAAGCAATATACTGCAATATACTGCGAGTAACATGCCCAAAAGGACGCGAAGGGCTATCTCTATAACATATGACCTAACATAATTGGCGAAATGTGTTAATTCACTTCTGCCTACACCTTCGGGGATAATTAGGCGTGTTTTATTTGTATAATATGTCAATCGAGGAGGTGCAATTGTAGTGCGTTCAGCATTGTGTAATAAAGCCAAAGCCAATCATTGGATAGTTGACAAAATTATACTGAGTTCCTCCGTGCTTAGAAAGATACGTTAAGCCGTTGGTCCCGGTTGCATCAGCAGTCGTCAATACCCGCCAATCTGCACTAGGCCAGCCTGCTGGTGGGGACATTAGAGGGGTGGTGGTGATAAAGTAAACCATTTAATAGCTCTCATGTCAAATACGTCATTCTGATGATATTTTTTAACATTCTTCTTTGTTTTTAAATTTTTTATTTAAAATATATAAATATTAAAAATTCTAAAATCAATCCTTGTAGACACAACAATATGCATTGTAAATGTAGACAAGTGAATGATAGTTGGATAAATGTGAGAACAACGAAATTCACAGTGTTACCTACATAAATTTACATCGGCTTACCAACGACAATCGCCTAATTTGACTTTCATGTGCTTTCCTGGCAACATAAAGGGTTCCCTAATTACTTCCATCACAAGGGCTTTCGGAAACCTATTTCCTGTTAGGTGATACGTAGGTGAACGTAAAAGGTTTTTAAATTTATTTCAATAAATTTTAATTTGTCTTTCTTGATAGAATAGACTGCCGCATCTATCCACTAATAAGAGATAACTTTATTATCTAATTGAAAATTGTATACTCGATCGAGTCGTTTCTGAGGTCTGCTATAATTTTTCTCATTCGAAGGCCGGCATTGAGCACTACTTATTACGAGTAATTATGGGATACATCAGGACACATTGTTTTATATTTTCACTGAACTTTTTTTAATATTTTATTTGAAATTTAAGAAAATCTGTAAAGGTAAATCAAAATTGTACATAAGAAAGTCCATCAACCAAATACTATTAAACGAAAAACAGCGTCGGCGTCGTGTCCCATTTTTAGTAAACCAAATTACTTATGTCAACAGATAAAAGGGACTGCGGACAGCTCAGGGAAGCGCGTAGAAAAATGAAGAATTTTCGCCGGAGCCGTCCGTCGTTTGAAATATTTATAGACACAATAAAGATGAAAAAGAGTTCAGCGGAAAAACACCAATACGGCAATAAACACGCGTCCAATTCTGCGCCAGATATAAGCTTATTATTATCAAATAAAAAAAAGGGATTGAAGATTTCTCGGGAAAACTTCACAAAATTATGTATATGTAATTAATTAAGTATATAACTTTACTACGCCAAGGCAAGTGTATAACTTGCCGTGTGGTGACGGCAGAGTAGAATACAATTGTCACCCCAAAACTCTCCCGTGGGTGTCGTACATGGCGACTAAGGATAAATCAATCAGTGATGAGGAATGGGCAGCAGCGTTCCTCTTATACCACCTAGCAATGTACCGACTGCGACTTTTGTGCCCGATAAATGGCAATAGGCTCGCCACCTATTACATGGGACCAAACATAATTGGCGAATGAATCGCGGGTGCTAGTTCACCTCTGCCTACCCCTTCGGGGATATAGGCGTGATTTATGTATGTATGTATGCAACTTTACTAGGGGTTTATCACCTAGGAGTAAGGGTTGTCACCTTGCCTACGACCTATTCTCAGATCCAGCAAATATACACAAAAAATATATAAAAATCGGTCCTGCCGTTTCGGAGGCGTTCGATAACAAACATTTTTATATCTATACTTAATATTATAAAGCTGAAGAGTTTGTTTGTTTGTTTGGTTGGTTGAACGAGCTAATCTCAGGAACTACTGAATCAAATTGAAAAATTATTTTTGTGTATTGAGGAAGGCTATAGGCTATTTATTAACCGACATTAAGCCGTGGGTGACCACTGGTAATAGATAATTCGAAATCTCATAAGGCATACGCGGTTATATACCACTATAACAATATATTTCAACAGGTACAGTTACATATGTCAGATTATAGAGATTATAAAGCACATAAATCATAAGGACAGTATTGAAGCGTAAACCTGAAATCCAATATAGGATATATATCAGTGGCGTGGCGTGAAAAAAAAAGTTAGGCAAGCCACAGTAAAAATTATATACTGTTATGATAAGATTTTATTGATGGATTTTTTTTATTTGTTTATAAAATGGTATTGTACTTGCATTATGGTAATGATGCTCGCTTGTTTGGTACGGCTGTTGGGAATCGGGTTATATGGACGCTCCGCCACTGATATATATATAGTTCAGTATTCTATTGTGAAGTTACACAATGAATATTAAGTTTCATACTTAATGATTAATTGATTTAAATAAAACTTTACCGGAGTACTTATTTCAATACTTCAGATTGTCAGAAAACAAATATTTGCATATCGGCATCATTATATTAAAATATCAATTTAAATTCTTACGACGTCACATTCGTAGTGTATTTATCAGGACTATGCAGTAACGAATAGAGTTGCACTGTTATTCCTTAAGTAAGTATGTTATGGTTTATATAATATGTGACCTATGTGCTATCTATGCAAACATAATATCAACCATAACATATTTATAATATAATGAATAACTGTGCAGCTCTTGAATTAATTAATGCTGGAATTAATTTTTATTAAATGCTTGAATTAATTAATTAAGCTCTTGAATTAAAGAGATGAACAAATGATGAAGTGTTAAATTAAGATTGCGGGTGAGAATATTGAACAAGTGAAAGAGTTTGTGTATTTGGGATCTGTATTTACGAGATATGGAAAATGTGATAGTGATATTGAAAAGAGGGTGAAAGCTGGAAATATGATAAACGGGGCTTTGCACACTTTTATGAACAGCCAAAGCGTGTCCAGAAAGGCTCGTATGGCTGTTCACAATGGAGTGCTGCTCTCGACATTAATGTATGGAAGTGAAAGTTGGGTATGGGAGAAGAAGCATGAAAGTAGAATAAATGCAGTAGAAATGAGAGCGTTGAGGAGCATGGCTGGGGTAAGGCTGAGCGATCGATTGGATAACAATGTGATAAGAGAAAGGTGTGGTTTAAAAGAAGAGGGATGCTCGCATGGTTTGGTCACGTAGAAAGAATGGATGAAAGGAGACTGACAAAAAGGATATACATGGCGAAAGTGAATGGAGAAATGGGAAGGGGAAGGCCTAGGCGGATCTTTCATAATCAAATTGTAAGTCTATTAAAGAAGGGCCAGGACAAGAGTACCCGAAACCGACGGGCATGCATGAAGAGATTGATGAGATTGGATGAAGCGAAAGAAGTATCTAAGGATCTCTGCCTACCCCTGTGGAAGAAAGGCGTGACATATGTATGTATGTATGTCTTAAGTGAGCTAAATGTACCATCTACGTATAGAATTAAAATTCCTCTCATGTCGTATGATAATTTATTCGTCTCGAAAAAGAATTCGCTTCAATTTGAAGCTCGTTCGATAGCAAGATTTTCTTATTTTTTTTCACAAAATCACACAAGCAAATACCGATTTGAATACGAATCTCTAGAAATTCAGGAATGCTTACTTTTGGAGTCTCAAAACGTTTGTTGGTATACACATAAATATCTTTCTTTTAATATACTTTTATTTTACTCTAAATCTGTTTTGCAATACCAATTAGTTTAATGACCCGTTCACATTTTCATAATGTTTTTTAACAAACGTATTCTACAGCGATAATGAAACATGTGAAGTATAATAAATAACCTATGATGTGTCTATGACCAATACGCATTGGTTTATGATCACAGTAAACTAGCACCGTGGAGGTACATACTTATTTAAAATATATACGTAACTTAATTAGTCGTTCAATCAACAGCCTAGCCTCTTTACTAAACTGCGATATATGTATACATAAGAAATAATCTTAAAGACGATAAATGTAAGTATTATTAGTAGATTTTCCATCGAGTGCACAAAACGAATAATTTTTATCCGAGACTTTTAGCTGATAGTAATGTCGAGGATAAAAATGGTATTATTTTTGTTTCATCATCGGGTAGTGTGGATAAAGGCTCCTGTTTTGTTTGAACAGCCATGAGATACATAGTGTTAGATGATTTACGGTGAAATCGACGCAGTTAAAATTAAGAAAAGCACAAAGTAACAATAATTATAAATATGTAAAAGTGGCGAAATAAATGAAAAACAAACCCTAAATATAGAACTAGGTACTTCATAATCTCCTTTACGACTTAGAGCAGACCGTGACGTATTTATGCAAGTTCAGTCGGCACTGGCAGATCGCCAAAATACCTATGAGTTGCCCGCAGTGCGAGTGTAATATTCGTAAGCCGTTACATCATATCATCTGCACATATGGCAAATAACAAATTGTCTTGAAAATAATGTGATACTAAAGATATGACAAGGTGTTTGCAGATTCCTAAAAATAATTAGCCAACGCTATATTTTGTTTTCAAATCTTTGCTCTCCATTTACATATTACCAGTAGAGCATCCCAACTATTAAAATAAACATGGTCGTTTCATAATTTATTATATTAATTAAAGCACTAAATATTTTTATAACTATAGCTAAAATTAGAACCAAGACTTTGTGTGACAGACGAATTAATCAAAAAGGCCATGCAAAATCCACAAAGTAAAGTGTTTCAATAACTATTTACTTCTAATAACAATAACTTCAATAACTATGAAACAAAACATAACCCTTATTTTTATACAACCACTATTCGTAACCAAATGCTTGGGTTTGTATTCTCTACACCAACCATTAATCCCTCCTACCGTGTATTATTTACCTTAATTTTGTCTCGGTATGTCTGACAGACCAAATGTCAGGGTAAACCCCTATTTGTTGTCCTTACACATTATAATAGTCATGTGTTATTTGAGTAAGAACACTCATAAGTCAAAACACTAAAATAATGAAATATGTTTCCTGTTGATATTTCGCATAGTTAATGAAATAGCTTTTGTAATAATTGTCTAACAGAATGAAGAATGGAAATACATATATTTATTAGTTTTCAAATATTTTTTACGATATGTGTATTATTTACACTTCTCTTATTTTGGTTTACCAAAATGTATAAAGTTTAGATGAAGAATCTAATTACTTAATTTAAAATTTGACGCCATGAAAGAACTTCTTTACCTATTTCATTCATCTTTTTTTCAAGTTTTCTAATACTTTGTAAAAGGTTCATAAAGGGTTACGGTGAGAAAAAGTAAGTAATTCCACAGTTTTTTTTATTATCTGGATTTTTTATGGAAACTTAGTTGGTCAAAGTATTGTTTTCAATTTCTTTAACTGTAAACATTCAAAGGAAAGGACAACGTCTGTTGGGTCAGCTAGTATATTATATTACATTCAGGCAATATAGACCCAAAGTTATTAAGTAAAGATAAACCAATAAACTTGTCAAAGATACGATATAACTGATCTCTATAATTACTTTAGCTAATAGCCGAAAACAGTTAACGTATTTTTATAAAGAAATTAAAAATGTTCGATGAACGTTTATCCATATCCAGTGGTCCATTTAATTTTTCCAAAGATAAATCACAATAACAAAAGTAAAACCTTTTCTCCCCTTTTAACTTTACCGCAATTTATTCTTACGAATGAACGAGCTTTCATAGAATATTTATAAAAATTTCGCACGAAACCGGATCTTCAATATATTTTATCTGCGTAGAATAAGGTAAATCTTATCCTGCACTACTTTATAGCGCCGTAAAGTCAGGAAAGCTAAACGGATGTAAAGAGAAATAACTTTTATTCTTAAAATAAAGGTGTGCTCCTTTAAGGGGACACTTTGGACACACGCCATCATGTAAAGGGTAGAATAATTTATCAAACATAATCCTTTTGGGTTGACATATACCATTTATTTCTCTTTAAAATAAACACAAGGCGAGACTATGCGATACATGCAAAATAATACACCAATTGGCGATTATCTAACACTAAACTCAGGTTCTAAATGCGCATAAAAAATACGGAAATTTCATTTTCATTTTGTAAGATTTTTCAAATACTTAAAAGCACCAAAGACATAATATATAAAGCAACTCTGGTAATTATATAGGTTCAAAAAAATTATAATTCAATTAAGGAGCGAAAAAGTATTGATACTTTGGTATAGTAAAAAAAGAAAAAAGCATATTAATACAAATAATTTAATTTCTATCATGGAATGAGTAGAGAAAAGGTAAATTAATATATTTATTATATATTTTTACCCCTATATGTTAGATTTACTGATTTAGTTGTTTGTTCATTTTAACTGTCATTTTAACCTAGTTATTTGGTAAGCTTAATGTAAATGCTATGCACTTTTGTCATTAGGCACAGACAGTTTATTATGTATTTTGTTTGAATTCTAAGTAACTTCTGTATTGTTTTTCTTTCTGTTGTCTGTAATAAAAAAACAAAAAAACGTTATTCCGATACATTTGTTTGGTAAGTTTAAATGAGCTCTCCCACTGTCTGGATGTAATTCTTGATCGAAAATGTTATGGACGGCTATCGATTTGTTAGATGAATGGGACAGCCCTGGCAACATTTCAGTGGAGTAAGCGGATACACACCGTAAAAGTGCCGGGCTTAGTAAAGGGTTTGGGTTAGTGTAGGCGACTTCGGCAATCAACCCTGGATAACTACAGCTATACGAGAGAACATGAGATAGAATATCTTGAATAAGCCGTTACCAAGCAATGTTTGGGGCGCAAAAACGAAGGGGCGATATGTCTAATCGTATTTAGGTTGATTTGGATTGTTCTTGTTAACTTCGAAATGTATGATGTAAATGTAGTATACAGCGTATTATTTTTCATCATCGTGTTACTACCCTCTAAACATGTGAATGTTGAATGTTGATTTATACAAATACAAAGATTTTGGTGGTTAGAAAAAGAATTTCGAAAAATTATGGCCTTGAGGCGAGAATCGAACCCGACATCGACACCCAAGGTGTCTTGGGTGGCCGAGCGGTCAGGCACCTGCCCGGATAGCAGCGGACGCGGGTTCGATTCCCGCCTCAAGACCGTAATTTTTCGAAATTCTTTTTCTAACCACCAAAATCTTTGTACTAATTTTTCTAACATTTATATAATGTTAAAATTAAAATCGAATAGTTTATACAAATACACTTTGAAATGTCTATATAAAACTGACCTTCAACTTGTTTTTACTTGTTTATAAAATGTACATTAAAATTTATTACGCTTTCACCCATCATCCTGCTCGATGCATGGAGTTTAAACACTTACAATATGGATACGTGCGTTTTAAGTCACACGTTGCTAGGCTAGAGCACTAGGTTTGCGATCGCGCAAACTAAGCAATATTTGCTAAGATCGGTCATTGGATGGGTGACATGTTAAAGGTGTGATATATGTATGGGTACCTACCAACAATATTTAAAACACGTCACGCTCGTAGTTTATTGACACACTCTCTAAGAGCCGTCTTAAAAACCTGGAATAATTTCATTAGTTAAGAGGGGACGTGAAAATGTGCAGCCGCTAATAACAGCAGGTAGCTATCCCTGTTTGCTTTCCGGGCGCGTCGCCCCTAAGTGAAAGTAAATACCGACAATATTTTTCTCCTGCCACTTTCATCCGGACAGCGCAGTGTCTTATAATCTTATTTCTGTAAAATTTTATGGCTACACTACACAGTTTGCGTTTACGAACTCATCTGTAATAGTCATACGATTTGAAAAACAGATAAGCATAAATCACGCCTATGTATTCAACTCAAAGGGTAGGCAGAGGTCTAACCCGCATTTTACCAACTATGTTAAGTTCCAAGAAATAAGCGAGTAGGTATTTCCATATGTTGGGCCCGTTTATAGCAGCATTTTGCTAGGTGGAGGAGCAAGAACGCTGCTGCCCATTTCTCATCACTGTTTTAACCTTGTTCGACACCCGCCGGAGAAACTGGGAGTAGTAACAATTGTATTCTAGTCAGTCGTCATAACACTTCCAATAGTCACACCCATGGTATTTTAATTTTGATTTTAATTTGCAAATAGTTACCTTTTTTAATAACATTCCATATTTATACAGGTTCTGCATAAATCATCACCAGCCCTTTAATGACCTCACTCCTGGGGAACGGGCCTTCCCTATGGATGGAAGAGTATAGGGAGATTGGGCCATAACCCACCACGCTGGGTTCTGTATAAATATGGAATGGAATGCTATTAAAAAAGGTAAGCAATATAAAACTACATCATAAATAATACACCACATCGCATAAGTCGTCCCAGAAAAAAATATAAATTGAACTTCGGGCTTTTTGCAATTTGTAATAAACCTATTTGTTAAGTCCAATGGGAATGGGAGCCCATTACAGAGTATCTTTGTGCGTTGGCCGGAGTATAAGAAAAATGCTATAAATGGGGGTATAGCGTGTGAATGGACTCATGGACTCACCTGACGGCGGGGACCTCCAAGATGTCCCACTCGACTGACATGTAGAACTCTGAGAGATCCACTCCCACAGACACTACGTTGCTGCCTGCTTGCTCATCCATATGCCGTAGGTCCACCTGCACAATAGTACTGTTACACACGCGCTTGAAATGATTAATTATTGATTACTAAAAGATATCTGTACTTATGAGAATTTTTGACCGGCAAATGAGTGATTTCAACTAGTAAAGCCAGTTATTCTATTCCAAAGAACATTATAATATTAGGTATTTCAGCCTTGTCTAGCCAGAATTTTGATGATAAAAATAATCGATGATCAATAATTAATAAATGAAATTTTGCATTAATGCCAATTATTATATCAGAATTCACCTCACCTCAAATATGTATCACGAACAGTGTTTACTGATATGTAGCAACTTTATTCTTTCGAAATAAGTTTTTTATACTAAGTCAACAATATTTAACATCAATATTAGACAAACTTAACTAAAACATGTTAGAACATCTAGTTATATAGGCTTTTATAACTAATGCGTTTAGTATCTACGTGTTTATCTTATATCAACCATACCTGTAAATATTGCAAAAATGATATAAAGTTTTTGCTATATTTAACAAAGTAGAGTATTTAACAGACAGATTCTAAAATTACAATAAACCATTTTTGCTATATCGCAAGGTCTGTTGACATAATTTTATATCACATAACACTGCAAAAGATAATAGTTTAATGTGTTAGTTTAAATCAGACGATTTAGTTACCAGTTAGTTAGTCCGATACATGCACCCTGTCACACAATGTGAATTGAATGATTATTAACTGGAAGAAAGATTGATATGGATTGACATCAATTCATTATGACGTGGACTCACATTTAGTCAATAATGCAGCTAGGTGGCTAACGTTCGAGCAGTTCATAATACATTAAGGTGACCTTCACACTGGATGCCTCTAAAACCATACCACAGAGTGTGTCAAGTAGGATGTACCTGGTTTAACAAAATTTAAAGTTTGAGACAAAACCGTTAAATCCTCAGCAATACCAAGAAGACAATACCACAACAATATTCGGGATCATGCGATAATATCACAACGCGTAACACAGAAAACACAGAGAAATAATGAAAGGTCTTGGATTTTCAGAGTTGAGGATGGAGACGGCCTCCGGGCTTGTATTTCTTGACGGCTACTTGGAGTAGCAGAGGCTGGCTTGAGCTCCTCTGGCCCACAGACTCGCCTAGCCGCCAGGAAATCAGAAAGGAGGGCGGAGACGCCGACCCCGCTACGCGTGTGTGTGTCGCGCGCAAACCGCGGCGCCTGATCCCAATCATCACTTCAAATTTTATAACAGGTGCAACAACATTAACGCCAATCATTACGACTCATCAACAGTTTTGGAATCAGGCACAAACTTCGTTCAAGTGTAGTATAGCATGCAAGGAACGTATCGCCGATCGAGATGTAGGTGCGGATTACGGAACCATGCTTCGATTGGCGAAACGTTCCGTTCTACATTTAAAACATCCAGCTCTTTTGTTCTGTATTTTTGGTCCGTGTCTAATTTTGAGTGGGATCGCGATTTTTTCTCAATGATAATCATGCAATGGACGACGAGCAACACCGAATTCGTATGAGAGGGAAAGGTATAAAATATGCATCATGAAGATAGTATGCTCAATATATGGTGTATAGAGCAATTAGTGTGAATTTTTATCATTGACCAATTCACGTGCTGTGCTTAATTGTTCGCGTGTAAGGTATCGTGTGAAGCTGTGTCGGACGCGAGCGCGCTCCGCGGCAGGGCCGCCGTGATCGGGAATGCAAGTGGTCGGAGTCAAGCCAGAGTCATGCGGTGAGTTCAGTGTACATCGACAGTAGGGGGCATGCAACAAGCCGTGTGTGACAGTGTGTCGTGTATGTCGTGTGGCGCGAGCGGAGCCAGCTAAGGGAGGTGATGGCCCCGTGTGACAACATTCCGCGTCTGCTCGCAAACAAAACTCTTAACATTTAATCGTGATGGTTCACCATAATGGTACTTCAACATGTGACATTTAAATACTTCGCCAAGCGCGGAAAGCATCAAACGGAGCGAGAGGTGTCGGTTGGGAAGGGATCGAGTGAAGTTTGCATCCCATATCACCTGGCAGTTAGAAATTTTATACCTTTCCTTGTCGAGCGAGGAAGGCCGATCGAACTAAGTGGAATCGACCGAGGACATTCTGGAGCGTTCGTGGACACGCACGTCGACATACCGCTACTCCACATAATTAAAACATCACCAATAGAAATGTAAACTTGCAACATGTCAGAGCTATGGAGCCGCGGGCGAGGAGCGGGCGGCGGCGAGAGACGCGCGCTCTACGCCTCTAATCTAGCACCGTCGTACAGTCAATATGTAAAAGTGAGAACATACCACATGGACAGAAAAGTAATATAATAATTACACGACGATATACGTTCGAGCCAACAAGCTATTGCATGGACAGTGGCGGGGCGGCGGGCCCTAGGGCTACGGCCCGCCCGCGCGCCAAGCAGCGTACAGCGGGGCGTCACCTTGAAGCCGTCATACGTCCAGCTGCCTAACTTAAGCACACAGGTTTGCACGTCGTAAGGAAAGAACTCGACGTCGATCGAGCACGAGGACTTATAGACGGCGGGCGGCTGCCACACCACCATGCCGTTGTAGTACACGGTGGCCTTGGTCATCAGCGTCACCTCGTAGTTGCCGTCGGCGCTGCGGACAAACAGAACGGTCAGCGAAAGCGGTGGCGGGGCTCGCGCAATTACCTTGAATCCGTCGTACGTCCAGCTACCGAACTTAAGAACGCACGTTTGCTCGTCGAACGGAAAATATTCCACGTCAATTTCGCAGGAAGACTTGTAAATGGCGGGCGGTTTCCATTCGACCAGCCCCTGGTGGTAGATGGTCGCCTTGGTCGCCAACGTTACCTCGAAGTTGCCGTCGGCACTGCAATAGTAATGCATGTTTACACGCCGCCGCACGCATGCTAGTTACAGCGCCTTGTACGCGACAGTGTGCTTTGGTGTGTTTTATGAACTCTTTCTGACCCACCTACACATGGTGCCCCGTTATGTGTACCTAGTGAAATTGTTCAAGGAATGCACGGGTAAAGATACCCGCTTATTTATAATGCAGTAGGAATTCCGAGGTTGGAAATGCTAATCTACCTAACCGATTCGTTGCGCACATCTGTCCTGACAACTCAATAGAAAACTCACCGTCCTAAATTAGCCGTTGCTAATTAAGCGGACTTAGTTTAAACACGAATCCTCTGTCATGCTCAGTATCGAGTAACAAATTCGGATTTCCCAATAATCCGCTACTTCGGGACCAAAGTACCAATTAAGAGTTTGAGTGACACAAAAATATATTCCCGGTTACAAATTCGCGGAGACTTTGACAGGGGTTGGCGGGCCTTGAAATGCACCTGTCACATCAGTTATTTACGGCGATTACCACAGCGGGCGACACGCCCCGCTGCCTCCCCGTGCTATTCGTTACAAAAACAAAACACAAACAACACTTATCATGCAGTAGCAATGAAATTTAAACGCTTTAGATTTTATGAATCTAGAAAAATATTGGCTGAACAGAAACCAACAAAAATGTTTCAAAAGAATGTGGACATCAACAAAAGACAACTTTATTATAATTTAAAAGGAAGTAGTTTCTTCTGGTCGAGTTGGGAGCAAAAAGGTCCACATTAGGGAAGGGCGCAGGTTGCAGGGAAGGATCGGAAATGAGTAACGATTGCTGTCCGGGCCATTTATCAAAGTCTGCCGGTGTCGGCGGAGGTGGCGCCGAGACAGAATAAATGCCAACGAATAAATCAACGCTGCAATGTTAAAGTGTCAACATCGCATAATTATGAAATACACAAACAAAAACAAAATATTCATTTACTAACGTAGGTACCTACCTACACTTGTTAAAAAATTAGGCGGTCGCCCTTTTATAAGTAAACAATTGGTTCACAGCCGTCACAGCTTTTGTCACAACGTCGTCAAAGTCTACTTTGATGTCGTTGAACAACTTGGACACGACGAATTTTAAGTTGTCCAACGTATTTCTCAGTTTGTTGGGAACGTCTTTAAATTCACACGCTGTCACCTAAAATTGTAGAGTGAAATTATTAATCGTGTTTACACCATTCCGAATTAGGTGTATGAAGCAGAACTTTACCACGTGAAACAACAACACAAGAGCGCCGATAGCGGTTAAATTCATAATTGTTATTTCTTAATAAAGATTGTACACACACAAGCGGTCCGCGAGTGGCACTAATGTTTAATGGTGGCGTCAAGTATGCTCGTTTACATGTATTTACGTGATAAATATTGAATGAAGACCGTGTCTATGGTCGCGGCATAACATTTACATATATGTTAATAATTAAAAATTTGACCTCGCAATTTAGCGCGGTACTTGTATATAATTTGGAAGCCCCTTGGAAGTTAGGAACGCTGCCGCCGGGGAGCGACACAAGTGCCTACTCTACATAGCAATTTACACCAAGCACAATCTTTTATCTTGGTAATTATACCTATTTAGCTCCGCCCCACTTAGAAGTTTACGTTTATTATTGTGCTAATGTGCTCGTTCGCTGTGACAAATTAATTAATTTCGCCAGAAAATCCAAGATTAAACCGTAAATGTTTGGAAAATACGCTTATTGGCGTTGGTTGGTAGGTACCTACCTAATTCACGATAGGAGAATAATCAGTTCGAATTGCAATATTGCTTTAATATAGTTTTTAAAATAACAATATCGATTAGTAAAGGCTTTTAAAGTGTGCTTATGCGCGTTTATAAAGCGACTACATCAAATTAAAACGTAAAAGCGCGGTCATTAGGGAGTGGTCCCGGCGGTATTCAAGCCACGCAAATGTTTAAGCGGAGCGGAGGCAGAGGCCCTCCAAACGTCTATTAGAAAAGGTACACAAGTGGTATTCGCGCTTTATTGGTTAGGGAACAGAGTGACAGACCCCTAATTTAAAATGGCCTTTTAAAAACAACAATGGAATCGCGGAAGGTATACTGGAATGAAATAGGATGCGGGTTTCGTTATAGGAACTGATTATTGGTTCATTTTAATCTTATAATCTGATCTCAAATAAAAATAAAAGAAGAAGATAAAATAAGAAGAAAAAGATAAAATGGAATAATTTGGCTTGGGATGGCCATGTTAAGAAAAGAAACGAAATGTGATTAACACGAATGTTGAGTAATGGAGAGGAAGATCGCAGAAGAGATGAATGGGTTGCTTGAGAAATGACATGAATGTGAATAGAGAGATGACAGATAACAGGAGTGAATGGAAGAAAAACTACACTGCGCCGTACCCAAATGAAATGGGATAAGGGCTGAAGAGGATGACAATGATCTGTGGCCGTACCATGAAGTATTAGTGCGATCAAAACGCGGGTGACAAAACGGGACACCGCTCTACTCGGCTTATAGCGTTGTCTCACTTTAACAATGGGAATTAAGTCGCGTTTAGGGTTGGTGGTAAGGCCCCTGGTCTCGAAAAATCCAATATTATTTTAATTTATTTGAAAATCACTAACAACAGTACCTATACCTCGAGCTATTGTTGTCAGAGAAGGCATCCTTAGGTCGAACATTGTTAAAGTGACTAGCGCCATTCCATGCAACCTGAGTTGAGCAACCTTCAACGCTTCACGTCCCTGCCAATACCACCGCCATCCAGCACTAACGACCTGCTTTTATATCGTTGTACGTCCCAGAATCGCTAAATCGATCAGCCATTCTTATAGTGTGCGATTTTGTGTAGGCCGGGAGGCTGCGTCGCGTTTCTTGGCATTGTGTTCCCTACACACTTACACACAGATCTGTTTTATTCCACACGTTCCCCCCTAGTTCCCTTAACGCTGTCGTATCGTTAATGTGGTTACGTGATTATTACGCGTCGAGTGTGGCAGCATTTTAAGATGGTGACCGTTGCTGTTGTCCTATTTCTTGCAGAGCTCTAGTGAATGTTCGTCCAAATATGTATACAGCAATGTTACCTAATGTTACACGGCTTATGATGTAAGACAAGATTTGTTTCGACTAACTTGGGTAACAAACACACGTGTCAGTAAATTGTTTTGTGTAAGGACGTCTTGATAAAGGATGTGGGTATTAAAAAATCAGTCAGGCATGTCATAAGCACTAGAAAACATAAAATATGTTAGTACAGACAGTTTATTAGGAGTAATTTAAAATAGAGAGTGAAGTAGCGACGCTTTTATCCAAGACCCAGCGGAGATAAGTACCTCTTCCCTTTGTAGGCCCCGTCCCGTTCACCAAACTCTTTGAATGTACATAATTCCTCGAAGACAGAGAGCAAAAGAACTGAAGTTACTTAAAACAGACGCGCCGAGATGATAATGCAAAATATTTAGACCATAAAGAAAATATAAATAAGCTGCTCCGAGGGGAACTTTGCTTTCAGCTGTGTAATTGTGACGATGTCGGCTTTCGTCCCACTTTTTTAAATAAAAGTACCTCTGTGTGATTCGAAGCAGTATCAACTAATGATTACTGTAGATATTTGTTCCAAAGAGAGGTACACATGTAAAACTTGCATGATTTTAATCAAATTTTGCATTTTTTGGAAAATTTAATAATTAAAATTATGAAACTAGTATTTAATTTAAGAGAACGGACTAGTTTCTTTTCACGTGTTTTTTCCACAGTCAAAGCTGTGGATATTTATGAGATTTCCAATTACTTTAGGTGTTTAAAAGTGGCTATGTACACACCTTCATCGGCCGAATAGATCGCTCACGTCATTGCTCAAAACGTAATAATATTGGCTACGACTGTGATTTGTTTTTGTGGTTGGCGTAACATTGGAGATGTAAAGCTTCATCTGGCACCGATTAAACTAGTTATTAAGGTATCCTAACTAACTTACTGAAGCTCCGCACCGCAGCTCTATTACTGAGTGGATCCACAATATCCGTTTACTTATCTTCACCGGCTATCCGTCCGTGACATTTCCAGAAAGGATTTATATTCTTCCAACCACAAGGAAGGCCTATGCGCCAGCAGTGGAGGCATTAAAAGGCTGGTGATGATGATGAAAATGATATTAAATTTGTTGCAGTCAATAGGTAAGGTGATTTACTTTTCCAAGACTTTTTGGGAAGGAGGCCTAAAGCAGGCATATAAACGTGTTTATATAACGGCGTAATTTACATAATTAGGGAAGCATATCTATACTAAGATTATAAAGCTGAAGAGTTTGTTTGTATGGTTGGTTGGTTAAACGCGCCAATCTCAGAAACAACTATTTTTTGTGTTGAATAGGCCATTTATTGAGGAAGGCTATAGGCTATATAACAACCGACCTTAACGCGAGCGAAGCCGCGGGCGACCACTACTTTGGTATACACATACTGCGATTTATATGCCCGATGGAAGGCAATAGGTTCGCCACTTATTACATTATGGGACATTATTGGCGAAATGTGAGGGTAATTCACCTCTACCTACGCCTTCGAGGATAAATACGCATGATTTATGTATGTGTGTGTCCGAATGTCACAGAAAATCTGTGTGCTATGTTTCCTGATCAGACAAATATTTTCATATTTCATCTATCCAGAACAGAAATAGAAATGGTTTCAAAAACAACGTTTAAAAAAACATGTATTATGTTTTAATCCAAAGTTATCTCGCATTCAGGCAACAGCATAAAACCCGCAAAAAGTCTTATTGCCCTGAACCGTTTCACAAATAATCTCTGTACAAACAAAGGGAAGGTGAACCAACAAAAAGTGTCAAAAGTACCTATCCACTCACCAAATACGGGTGAGGCCTAAATCGCTTAACATGACAATTCAGTTGGTGTTTTTTCAAGACAACGTCCCAACGCACCTATTATAGAGATAAAATATCCACCGAGACGGTTGATTGATTGAAATTTAAAACCCCCATTTCTGAAGAGATCTCATCAAGGTGACATCGCTCATAGCGTAAGTACCAGGGGATAAAATATTGATTCCGGAAATTTCCAGCGAAAATCATTCTTGCTGAGCGCTCAGGGGCTGAATGTACTACATTCTAGAATGTTTTTCTAAAACAACCCTTTGTGCAAAGCACTCTAATCGGTATATATCTACATTTTAATGTATATTAATTAAACAGTCAACGCTCGTGGCAATTGATTCACCGGCGCTACGTGACTCGAGTTTTTGTTGGCTAAATAATTGAGCTTTATCTATGGGATTGAACTAATATCCAATGGGATATTAGTTACATTAATTACAAATCCATTTGAGTTCACAGATGTTTTTCAAACCTCAACAATTATTGAAATCATGGATATTTCAAGAGTAAGTATTTCGTACTGAATAAATTAATATAAATTAATAAAATTAATAGCCGTGTGGTGACGGCAGAGTAGAATACAATTGTCACCATCCCAAATCTCTCCCGTGGGTGTCGTACAAGGCGACCAAGAATAAATCAGTGATGAGGAATGGGCAGCAGCGTTCCTCTTATACCACCGTCCTGACAATGTACTGCGACTTTCGAGCCCGATAAATGGCAATAGGCTCGCCACCTTATGGGACTTAACATAATTGGCGAAACTCAGGTGCTAGTTCACCTCTGCCTACCCCTTCTGGGATATGGGCGTGATTTATGTATGTATGTATAAATTAATAATAAAATACATTTAACGAAAAATATGATACTTGTTAATAATAGGGGTTAAACTATGAAATTGCCGTTTTATTGTAATAGGTTTTTTGAATTGACATAGAATCTTCATGGTTTGAGGTTTTCTAATGAAACTTTTTTCACATGGTTTCTATGATGTTCTTTTTTTAAAAAAATGTGAAACATTTGAATATCGACTTTCAATTGTTTTTGTTATTTAACTTAGACAAGAAAGATGGATACTGCGAAAGTTCGAATGATTTTAATACGAGTTCCGGCTCGGAAGTAACGCGACAGAAACAGCCCGCAATATCAATGTTGCGTTTGGTGAGGGGTCTGCTTATGAACGCACCGTGCGATTTTGGTTTAAACGCTTTCGTGATGGAAACTTCGACTTGAAGAACGAGCCACGAGGAAGACCGCCCACACAGGTGAATAACAATGAATTAAGAGAGATGGTGGAAGCCGATCCTAGTAAAACTACCCAGGAATTAGCGGCATGGTTTAACGTTACCTTACCCACAATATTGTGTTGCCTGAATCGGTACAGAAATGAAGGAATATTTGATCGAATTGTGACATGTGATGAAAAGTGGATTCTTTATGATAATCGTAAAAGAATAATGCAATGGCTGACCCCAGGTCGAACGCCACAACAGTGTTCTAAAGCAAAACTTACAAATATAAAGGTAATGGTAATTGTTTGGTGGTCTCAGCATGGTGCTATTCACTGTAGTTTTCTCCGATCTGTTCAATTAATAACGGCAGATGTCTATTGTTCTGAACTCCAAACAATGCAAATGCAAAACTAGCAGTAAAACAGCCCCGACTTATAAATCGATCTTCACCATTATTGCTCTATGTCAACGCGAGACCTCATACAGCATGGGAAACCGTTTTGACCCTTCAGGAACTGCAGTTAGAAACCATTCGTCATCCTCCGTATTCGCCAGACCTTGCTTCAACGGACTTCCATTTTTTTTCGTGATTTGGACAATTATCTACGTGACAAGAAGTTTTCTTCCCAGGAGGCGGTACAAAATGCTTTCAAAAAGTTTGTGCAGTCTAGATCCTCATAGTTCTATCGCAAAGGCATAAATGACTTTCCTATTAGATGGTAGCAATATAGAGATAATAATGGTAACTATTTTGATTAAATAAATTTGATATAAACTAAAAAATAAACAATTCAGATTTTCAGTAAAAAACGCGATTTTCATACTTTAACCCCGGATGTACAATCTAAAATCAGGTAGGTTTTAGTACAACTTTGACGTCTACCATCCAAGGAAGGAGACAGTCCGTACAAAATCATGTTCAATAGGGATATACGGACGAGTTTAGACTTAATACGTCCGATACAGGATGCCATCGATGCTGGCTTCGACAAATTGGTCTCATGTACGAAGATACATACCTTCTGTTGTGTTAAATACATACAAAGATTTCTTACACTCACACCTATCATCTAGTCCAAAGTCAATAGCCTAAGCACTTGTGTTATGTTATGAATACTAGATGACGGACAATTTTAAATACACACACCTAATAATTATAGAATACAATATGTATAAAATATACAAATATTGAAAATAATTTACTACATAACACTTATACAACCATGACTAGAGAATAAATATCTGTGCTCAAAAAAAACAAAGGGAAGGTGAAGGTCACAAACATTTGCCCCTGCCAGGATTTGAACCCGGGACGTCTGGGCCGATAGCCAGTGACTTGACCATTTGACCAAACCGCCTGTCAATATTAACATTCAATCATTTACCAAGCCTAGACAGACGACAACTTATTTATTCAGATCTTTTTCAGCAACTTTCCAGATTAATGGGCCTTGTCCTTATCAAAGTTTCCACTTCCCCAAGGGTGTTTCCATTTCGGGGAACAGCCCTGAATGGTTCTTTTGAGGTGTCCTTCAATAACGGCAATGATTTAATGGTTTCTGAGCGGCGGTTTATAGGAATTCAATAATCGCTTCAATATACTTTGCAAATACTGTGTATCTTTGTTAATTGTTTCTGTAAATAAATTTGACAAAGTATCGAATGGAGTAAACTGTCGTTAATTACGAATATAAATAAATATTATAAATAAACACAAGACATATTTTTTTCACTCACATTATAATCTAGGACAAAGTAAGTAGCATAAAGAAAAATACAGGCGTAATTATGTTATTATTACGTTGTCCAAATCTCACACCCACCAAGACTATTTATCTCTCTGTATCACAAGATATCGGTAAGAAGAAAAGCATACTCCTACAGAAGAGGATTTAAATATGATAAGGGAATCATAATACGATAATGTACTAAAAAAACCCGAACACACGACACGTGTTTCTTTGTAAACTGCTGAAAGGCAGAAAAACCAGCTTAAACAATAGCGATAGGAAAAGCGGGCGTGCCTTAGAAAGATAAAACGCTATTTACTGTCCACTATCTATATGAATATCTTCTTGGAATTGAGCTGAGAGCTTAGATAAAATCTTTGTTTGCGACGTTTTCACTTGAATTTACAGAATTTCAAAGCTTTCGCTTTAGATTGTGACGCCGCCCCGTTATCCCTTTCAAACTTTGTGCTGGGTTGACAAATTACAAATTATGAAGTCTCGGCTTGCTTTACTTTGGAGGGTTGCTTTTTCTACAAGTGATTCTGTCACATTAAGCCATTTTAATGACGTCTATTTAATATGAGCATTAGTATAAAATACTGGAACTATGATTTACTTACTCGTTTTGACTATATTACGGAATATCATCTTTAATATTATCTTTGGGTGCCTATTGTACCAGCAAGTGGATACTTAATGTACCAAAGGATCAAATAAAGGTTGCGAGAGAACGTTATTAATTGAAAATTGTTTTTATTATGAGAGCTCTCATAATATCTCAACTTGTGCCAATTTAGAGATACCTTTAGAGGCTTAAAGGTTTACTGTTATAAGTGCCTGTTAATATTATAATACTCTTACTACGAGCAAACATTGAAGTCAACAACTCTCTCTCACTCAAATAGTTGTTTTAAAAGCACTTGAAAATACTTGTGAATACATCAAAAGTATTTTCAATACATACATCTAATGTTATTTTAATAAAATATATTTATAATTATAAAAATAAAAAAAATATTAGAATTTAATTAAATTTAATAATTAAATTTAATACAACTTTTTAAGTAAAAAGGATTTTAGAACATTTTAATATTATTGTAGTGGAACTTGTGTATCGCAATTAAAATTGTTTTGAAAACAATCTAGCGTCAATTTAATTGACATTAAAAAGAGACCTTGTAAGAGAAATTGATCGAATTGAATGATTTTATTTTTATTTGAACATTGCTTAATAGTCTGTTCGATTTTAATTTTAACATTATATGTTAGAAAAATTAGTACAAAGATTTTGGTGGTTAGAAAAAGAATTTCGAAAAATTATGATCTTGAGGCGGGTATCGAACCCGCGTCCGCTGCTATCCGGGCAGGTGTCTGACCGCTCGGCCACCCAAGACACTGATAAACTTGCCGAAATTCTTCTAACCTTTACACTTCACGTTGTAAGCCGACGGGTACCCTCGCAATGTAGAAATAAATTTCAAACATTCCAAAGCAGATATTTTTACAAATACCGTGCGTTCGGTTAAGCTTGGGTTTGCTTTATAAACTATTCGTTTTTAATTTTAACATTATATAAATGTTAGAAAAATTTGTACAAAGACTTTGGTGGTTAGAAAAAGAATTTCGAAAAATTATGATCCAGCCTCAAGATCATAATTTTTAATTGTCTTGGGTGGCCGAGCGGTCAGGGACGGATCATAATTTTTCGAAATTCCTTTTCTAACCACTAAAATCATTGTACTAATTTTTTAAAATTTATATAATGTTAAAATGAAAATCGAATAGCTTATAAAGCAAACCCAAGCTTAACCGAACGCACGGTATTTGTAAAAATATCTGCTTTGGAATGTTTGAAATTTATTTCTACATTGCGAGGGTACCGTTGACTTACAACGTGAAGTGTAAAGGTTAGAAGAATTTCGGCAAGTTAATTAGTGTCTTGGGTGGCCGAGCGGTCAGGCATCTGCCCGGATAGCAGCGGACGCGGGTTCGATTCCCGCCTCAAGATCAGAATTTTTCGAAATTCTTTTTCTAACCACTAAAATCATTGTATAATAGAAAAATTATTACATACAACTTCCCGGAATTGCCCGGAATTCTTCTGACCACATTTTCTGTATTATCTAAAATTCTGACATAAAATTACAACGTCAATTTCGCTCAATTTTCAACAGAATTAAATCTGTTGCGTATACATATTCAAATCAATACATAGAATAAAGCCTCTATTTAAATTATTCTTCGAAAGACTACCAAAGCTTTGCTATACAGGAATAAGTAGGTTTATCGGATAAAACCGTATTGCTGTATAGGCGTAGCAGGTAGCGTTAAATAGAGATGCTATTTGCCAAACGGCTTTGTTTTCACTAAAAATCAACATTGATCTGATTGGCCTATTTTAAGCGGGAAAACCAGAAACAATTGCGAAATGCTAACATGCCGGGCCTAAATAATTAATCCATGGACTATGTTATTTCGAGTTATTTCGATTAGGATTTCGGTGGTTGTTATTTGTTTTTCATCGTATATTTCAGCGGCTTTGTTTAACAACTCGGAAAATTTAGAGTTTACTTTTTACCATCGTTGAAAGGAGGCACATTTTTTATGTTTGTTGTTCGCGTCATATGCTGTGATTTATCTCAAATTAATTTAGAGATTTGGAAGATTATCTGTCAAATTAATATAATTAAGATGAGAAATTTTTATTTCATCGTTCGAAGGTACAAATAGTTTCAGTTTTGTGGTTTATGTAAATCATCAGACAGCTACCTATAATATTTATATGTCTCACTTATGATGATCTCATTTATAACTGACTTTAGACGCAACTTAATTATTCGGTGGCGAATAAATATCAGTACCGTATAAACGTGTCAGCAAACCAATACAGTTTGTAAGAAATAAGTTCAGTTATTTAACGTTAAAAAGTACATCCATCGATTAAGAATTAACGGGAAAATATATTCTATGGAGCTCAATACTTTCAATACAGGGATACAACTTGGGAAAAACTTGGTAGTACTAATAGTCTATCAATGAGAACCTGTAATTGGCTTTATGTTTTTGTTAGATATTAAAATGTAGGTATAATGAATTTGCCTTTCCATTACCATAAATGAAATGACTAAATGGCAACAACAGTCTACAAGGAATTATAAGGCTTATGAAGTTCAAAGAGATTAAACAGAGTAAAGAAGAATAATGGCGCGTCAAAAGAAAGTTTACAGAATAGTCTAGTTCTAGCTAAGATCATTTCTCAGGAAAGAAAAGCAATCGCTACTCCACTTGAAGTTTAAACAGGTAAGATTAGTAAAGACATTGACACATATGTACTGTGTTGGTCTCACTTGTTGTAGAGCACGATGTCAGGCCGCCAGATATGGTCAGAGGGCACGTGGAGCATATGCACGCCGCCGTACTCGCGGGGCTCCCAGCGCAACTTGTAGTCATACCAGGACTGCTCCACCCACAGGTTTGTGGTCATTATCTGGTTCTTGAGGTTCTGAAACAATGAACATTTTAATTTTAAATAAAAAACTCATTAACGAATTTATCGCGTGTAAATGTTTGCTCTTAAAGAAGGAAAGAGGAGTTCATGCATAGCTCACGTATAGTAGAGGAGAGTGGAAGAAGAAGATATGCAGTGCCGACCGCCTGCTTGGAGTAGGATAAGGGCAGGGAGAAAAGGAAGAAATGTTTCCTCCTTCCGCAGTATGTTTCCTCATCCATTCATATAGATCAGTCATGATTAGGCCATCCACTCTCTTTTGATTCATATCTTTCATCACACCGGAAAGCTGCTATTGATGAATGAATGTATAGAAAACAGACAGAAAGGACCATATCGAAAGACCGATGAACGGAGAGAGTGATTGGGATGAAAACATTCCATCCTATACTGCTCAAGGTTTTAAGCTTAGGTTTTAAAGCCGGCCGATTGATTGACACGAACCTTCTGACTAAACCCTGGGTATTATCATTATTATACGTGTTTAACATGCCATGTAAGAAGATAGATTTCCCGACCACTAGCCATGAGTAGTATATTACTGCAGAGCCTGCTTAATTACATTTACTGTAAACGGCCTGACGTTTTTGCGATGTCGGCTCGCAGCCGAGATTGACTAAGCGTCGGATCCTGACGAATTCTATTTCCCAGAGGGACTCTAAGACAAATCTACTATTCAGTATAAAACACCAATTACTTATCAAGTTTGAATTTGTTTTTGATTATAAATATATTAATGTGTAACGTGGTAACGGTATAGCACAATACAATTGTCACCACTCCTCATTTCTTCCTCGGGTGTCGTACAAGGTGGGTTCTGTCCATTCTTCTTCGTTAATTCTTATTCGTTCTTCATAAACCACCTAACATATTGCGATTTACGTGCCTGATAGATAACAATAAGCTCACCCCAAATACTTTAACATGGTGAAATGTGGATATTAGGTAATAATACACCTTTGCTACTATGCCTCTGCTACTGCTTTGGCTATAAATAGACGATGTAGGTGATTTATTCAGCATCGATTGAGGAACCCGTGTACCATGATATCCTTTCATCCAGAAAACCTCGTAGTCTCTTACGTACGGATGTGTATAATAGTAAATCTGTATTTTGGTCTGTCATCACCAAGAAGATATTGATAATATAAGTATTAATAGCTAAGATATTGATACAAACAGCAGTAATTAATCAGAGCTTAAAAATAATTAAGGAACACTTAATCTTATGGCCCACTATTAAGTGCCAAAGTCTTAAAAGCTTATTACTAATCTATTGTCCAATTTAATCAGTCAATTCTCGTCCGCCAACGTAATCTTTGATCTTAGTAAGGGATCGGGGCGAAAGGGAAAAGACCCACTTGAGAAAGGTTACGATAAGAAATCTACATCTACCACAATTCTATAACATTTCTTTGAAATTTTCAAGTCAAAATCGCAATAGCACCAAAAGAAATGTGTACTATAGGTTTTTCGCTAAGAAATTCTAAGCCTGTTTTCTAATTTCGGAGACAATGACATTCACTTTGCTGATTAAAATCAGGATCGTTTTACAACTAAACTTGATTTTGCTGAATCAGTACCTAACTCATAAAGGCTTTATTGATTCAGAACGCCGCAAACTTATTTGACGTTTAACATAGAAGGTTTTATTTTTAAATAATTTGTGAGAAAGTTTTTTCTTTTGTTTTGAGATATATTATGTTAATTAAACCTAAAAGTTGAGAGCTTTTATTAAAAACAAGCATTGTTCTGCATATGCTCTGAAGTTGGATAAAGTTATACACAAAAGGTAATAATGCACTTCATACGGATTGCTTGTTATTGAGAAAATGTCAATATTTTCTCTTACTACAAGAATACATACATACCATACATACATAAATCACGCCTATATCCCCGAAGGGGTAGGCAGAGGTGAACTAGCACCCACGTTTCGCCAATTATGCTAGGTCCTATGTAATAGGTGGCGAGCCTATTGCCATTTGTCGGGCACAAAACTCGCAGTACATTGCTAGGTGGTATAAGAGGAACGCTGCTGCCCATTACTCTTCACTGATTTATCCTTAGTCGCCTTGTACGACACCCGCGAGAGAGATTTGGGGTGGTGACAGTTGTATTCTAGTCTGCCGTCACCACACGGCTTACTACAAGAATATAATGTCAAAATCGTAGTTGTTGCGACACTGTTAAATGTTTCAAATCAGGCGAGGTTGAAATCTTTAGCACCATTATAATATATTAACCATCATCATCTTCACGTCGTGCATATAGAACTTAGCTATAAATAGGTGTATAATCCATAACCGCATGTAGGCGTTACGACAGATGTAGTCGGGACAAAGGCCAAGCGTGCCTTTAGAAACACAAAAGTTATCGATATAATATTTTTTATCCAACTAAAACACCATCGTCACCCTCTTGTATTTATCCTTCATTTGGGTTCGGCGCAGTAAGTTTTTTTTCTAGCATTCACTCCTGTTAGCTGTCCATCTCCTCATTCACTCCATTCACATTCATGTAATTTTTCACGCAATCCTTTCATCTCGTCCTCGGTATTCCTCTTTCTCTTCATCGCTCAACATTCATGTTCATTCTAACGCATTTATTTTCGTCTCTTAACATATCCATACCAAACCAAACGATTCTTCAAGAGATCTTGTTCTTTATATCGAATATAATTATATTGTATAAAGTAACATATTTCATATTTTCCCGTCAAAGTAACAAGTGGTAAACGTTACATTTGAAAGAAAACTTGAAAAGTTTAACTTGGCTCCAGTAATTTTACAAACTGCACTAGTTACAGTTGCCTTAACTTAAGGAAGTTGCTAGGTTTCATTGCTGACTGTGAAAATTTACGCAACGCTTATTGCGGTTTTTTGAGTTGCAATAAATACAGTTTATTTGACACTTTGTTACTTATGCAATGCAATCAATCACTATAAATAAATAATTATAAATGGATATTTATTACATTCCGACCCCAGCCAAAGTCAGCAGCATAACCACTTGTAGTTTAAGCACAATTAAGCATTAAGACCTACAAACAAAAAAGACAATAGTATTTAGGTATTGTTAATGTACTACATTACATAATCAATCATGACTCGAAAAAAAATCCCTGTGTTCATCACACAAACATTGTCCCCACCCCGAAGCCAGGACCTCTAGGCCGATATTCAGCGATCTGACCATTCGACCAAAACCGTTAAATGGAAATCATTAAACTAAATGAACTATATTTGGCGTAAATGGATATTTGTTACACTCACACCTCAGCCAAAGTAAGCCGCATAATTACTTGTAGTATAAGCAGAAGTAAGCATAATATTATTACATACATACATAAATCATGCCTATATCCCCGAAGGGGTAGGCAGAGGTCAACTAGCACCCTCGTTTCGCCAATTATGTTAGGTCCCATGTAATAGGTGGCGAGCCTATTGCCACATATCGGGCACAAACGTGTCGCAGTACATTGCTAGGTGGTATAAGAGGAACGCTGCTGCCCATTCCTCATTACTGATTTATCCTTAGTCGCCTCGTACGACACCCAAGGGAGATATTTGGGGTGGTGATAATTGTATTCTACTCTGCCGTCACCACAGGGCAATAATATTATTAATAGTAATTATATAAATAGTAATTACATTTAAAAATTGTTATAATACTACATATACGAATATAAAAAATCTTGACTTGAGAACAAAAGCCTGTGTTCATCATACAAAAATTGGCCTTACCTGGATTTGAAGCCAGGACCTCTAGGTCGATATTCAGGATCTGATCATTTGACCAAACCGGTATTATACGGAAATCATTAAAATGAATGCACCATATTTTATTTGGTAAAGTTAAATCAAATCAAACTTCGTTTACTCGTATCTGCGACCTGAATCTGCTAATGTTAACATAACATGTCTCAGCGGCGTGTCAGTATTGCTAATAACACAGATCCTGTTACTAAAACAGAAAATAACACAGGCAATTGTCAGTACAAGGCACAGTGTAGAGTGTTTTCTTTTAATCTAAATCCAGAAGAAATGTTTGCTGTTTTGATGAAATCATAATAACGGGTGAGCCATTTGGTAAGGCTCGTTATTTTGGTTTCTAGAAATTGATAGTAACTTTGCTATTTACCAATGAATGTAATTTTAAAAATCGATGGAAAATTAATTTCTATTAATATTAGATACATACCTATAAGTGAAAGTATTAAAGATATGATTGGATGATGTTTTGTATTGTTTGCCGTGTGGTGGCGATGGCGGGCAGAATACAATTGTACATACATACATACATAATTCACGCCTATATCCCAGAAGGGGTAGGCAAAGGTGAACTAGCCACGTTTCGCCAATTATTGTCACCACCCGAAATCTCTCCCGCGGGTGTCGTACAAGGCAACTTAAATTAGTTACTTAAATTAGTTAGGTTAAAACAGTAATCAGGAATGGGCAGCAGCGTTTCTCTTATACCACCTAGAAATATACTGCGATTTACGTGCCCAATAGATGGCAATAGGCTCGCCAACTAATTACACGGGGACCCAACATAATTGGCGAAACGTGGCTAGTTCACCTTTGCCTACCCCTTCGGCTAATTATGTGTGCGTGTGTGTATTATATTGTATCGGTATTGGTATTGGAAGCTTAGATTTTTTTTGAATAGGTAAACAAAATTCTAAGAATTCTGCGGACTGTTGCCGAGTTCATCGTTTCGAGAGGGGAGGTCAGAGCGGTGCCCTTGTCTCTCAAGCGTAGTTTTAGAGGACTCAAAGCCCCTTCAGGATGTCATCAACTCTCAACTTCACCCTACCCTGTCTAGACATAGTTACCTATTAAAAAGGACGAACAGAAACATACACAGAGAATACGGACCTTTTTTTGTAAATGGACTGCACATTTACACAGACTGAACCAACGGTAACATAACACTAATTTAAAGAGAGTATGTCGATTTTAATTTTTTATTCCCAATTGACACGTTTTTAGTACAATTATTATTGTTTATTGATGAAACTACCAATTACCATCAACCGTTTACTATAACACTAGGTTCTTTAGAAATTCTTCAGCTTACATATTATAGCACACTACAGTATCGAGCTCCTCAATATATCAGCATTGTGTTTGAAATGCGACTTTAGCTTTGGGTGTTACTTGCCGTGGCTTAGCCCTAAGCTTAAAGTGTCTTAAAGATTATATGTGAGCGAACGCCCCCCCAAGGACCATTATTTGTTCTCAAAGTCGACAATTTAGAGAACGTTGCTCGGTCGTTTCGGCACTCAACTCCATTTTTTGCGTTCATATGTTAGAAGTGGACGGAAAATATTTATGACGTCATAAGATGGGCGTTCCGAGTAGGAAACTTTCTATTGTTCACCGAAGTTTTGATTGAAAAGTATGGTCGAATTGAAATGTGGGCACACATAAAGAGAGTTCGTCCATAAAAACGCTGTCTGGGCTTGGGAAGTTGCATGGATGGCTCGGTGTAGGTACATGAAAAAAGTTGCCCATTATTTCCTGCCTTTTCCTAGCAAATTTGCTGCTTTCATCCTTTTTCATTGTTCACGGTAGATATTCGAATGAAAAAGTTTGCTCCGATTCTCGAGATTACTCTTCAGATTTGATGACAGATTGATATGTCAGCATTTCATAAAGGAGAGAAAATGGCCAATGTGTTTGTACACTATCTCAAAAAATTGAGAAAAAATTAATGATTCTGGGAAAATTGCAAATACATACATACGTCACGCCCTTCTCCCACAAAGGTAGGCAGAGATCACTTCCTTCCACATGCTACAATCCTTACATACTTCTTTCGCTTCATCCAATCTCTTCATGCATGCCCGTCGGTTTCGGGTACTCTTGATATTTGGTAAATTGCAAATAAATATAATTAGTGTATAGTTTTTTGGCTTAAAATCATTTTAAAACCATTAAAATAACAAACATCTGTAAGTAGGATCTAATGTCAAAAAAATACGTACGTCCAATGATATTATATTTTTAATTAAAATATCATTGCGTACGTTAATGTTATCAAACGACATCGTCCTTCCGCCATGACGGTAGGCTAGACTGTTGTGTTGCAATAAAAGACTAAACATGTAATAAGTACAACAAGTCAAAAACAGAGCTTAAAAATAGGATTTTAACACTTAAGAACTGTTTTATAAATTATTGCCTACATTTTGAATAACTGTACAAATATATGGGCCACACTCCATACATTTTGGAACATCTCCTTTATTACCGAAACGTCGTCTACTCGAAATATTAGTATTTATAAATGCATTTCACGAAATCAAATTTTCAAATCTGTATAAATATTTAATTGTTTGCTTAATTAACTGAGTACCGGAGGAACATTGATGTATTCCATTATTCAATTCAAGCTACAGACTCGGTGTATCAAATGTCAAGGAAACTCGTTTTTGCGCCATCGATCAATTTGCCTAACGCAAATTGTTATAATTGACAGACTCACTTACAATTATGTGTACAGTTGACAAGGCATCAGATTATACACAAAATATTTGTTGTTAAACTTAAGTTGGCTGCCAGTGTTTAACGTTATTTCTTTGACGATTCATGAGTGTATGTAATGATATGAATATTTTCATTTTCATGCCGTAAAGCACATTATCGATTGAGAAGATTTGACATGTTGTGGTAATCGGTCATGCTATACAGTCTATAAAATAATATCACAGGATATTAATAATATTATGTATAGCTGGCGGTGCGTTTATTTTTATATTTTTTAGATTCGTTCATGAAAATCGTATAATAGCTTGTATGTACTTGTTTTTAAGATTTTAATGCCTAATATCGTATAATTAATTGATCCGCTTAAATAATATTTTATTTCTTGTTATAAGCCATTAATACAAGTATATTACAAATTAACTTCGTCAAGACTTTCTGGAAATTCTAAAATTTCCAAGACGTTACAGATTAGCCGAGATGTTAAATTCAAAAACTTCATAAAGTGAGATAATTAATTCTATTAGAAATCTCTACTAAGAATATTAATGTTTCGTATCTAACAAGTAGGTAGGTACCTTCCTTTTGGTCAAACCTTGAAGTCGTTCTTGTTTAGGGAGGACTACAATAAAATGAATACATAAATACATAAACTACGTCTAATCATCCCCGAACGGGTAGGTACAGGTGAATTACGTTTTGCCAATTATGTTGGATACCAAGTAATAGGGGGCGAGCCTATTGCCATCTAATAACGGGCACGAAAACCGCAGTATATTACTAGAATACATTACTTTACCTTTAGTGGCCTATTACAACACCCGAGGGAGAGATGGGGGTGGTGACAATTGTATTCTGCTCTACGTCACCACACGGCAATAAAATGTATTCCCAAAAACTTTTAAGTGTATCGTTTCATCGGATCGCGGTAGCGATCGTAAGAAATGTTATTTGGCTTTATCTTTCTAGACAATATGCAAGCGGGCTTATATCCGGAGGGAATCTCCGTCGGTGAATATTTTATTTCGTACTAGCGCGTGTTATCACCGTGTGTGTTCCCTGAGGATATTAGATTTCTCAACCGATAACTGAGAGGCGCAAACCGCTGTGTAGGTGTCATTCCGGGCCGACGCGCTTTTATTTTGGCATTTCTTTGCTAATGGATCTGTTGCCCTTTACGTGATTATACTTGACGCGCTTTATATATTTTTGTTAGAAGACAAAGAAAAAAGATTTTGTTTCTCGGTTTAAGTTTGAGTACTACATTTACGATTTTTAAAATGTATAATGTAAAATTTCTATGTTTTATTCTTTTCTATTAACTTTTGTTGAGATATTTTATTTTGTAAGTGTCATGATTGGTCGAAATACCGTGCGGTAGATTGAATTCAGATCTTCGTCTTCCTACCGTGCTCATAAATTATTTGGAGTGCAGTATGTCTATGCTGTGGGATTTGGCTAGGATTTATTTGTCCAGCCGTGTGCCTTACAAATCTCTTTGGGAATGCTGTTGTGGGGGATTAACTCGCCACTGAGAGACAGTCCCCATGATGACAAATGTAGAAATCCAGCAGACTAAGTATGTGGCGCTGTTGCTAACAATTATCGACTCGAAATTGTTGCTTTTACGATTTGCAGTTTCTCACTTTGCACTCTTATATCAACTAAAACAGAAAATCGTAAATATGAAAATAAACAATTTCATCAATTTCGATCAAGAATTGTTAGCAATAGAGTTAAATTATCAGCATTTAGAGCTCATTAAGTCGCATCTGACGACACCAGCGGTTTGCGAAAATGGGTGTGTTAAAATGTTTTCTTGTTGTAAGATTGATTTCAAATCAAAAGTAAATATTTGCTAATCTGAAGTTCAGAAACTAGCAAGCACACTACACTGACACGATCTGCTAAATCAATACCTTCGCATGCACCTCAATGTTCTTTGAATTAAAAAGTTTAATGGAACATTATAGTTCCAGTTTTAAATAAGCCTGACGTATTGTTTTGATGACGGTACAGGAAAGCTATGATAACCGCAATAATGTGGGTTGTTCTCGAGAACCCAGATTAATTATTATGAGAAATGTTTCTAAGATCCGATAGATTACCGAATCATCAAATTGAGTTACAAGTTTCTTTAACAAGTCTGTTAAGTAAATTTACACAAATTAATTCGACGAAAATTTGTGACAATATTTTAAGTCGGACAAAATTGGATTAAACGTCGAGTGCTCAAAGAAGGGTTTATGCGAAGAATATGATTGTATTTTATTAGGGAAATGGCCATGATTAAAACAGCGCTGGTGTCCTATTTGGCCTAAACTAGGGCCAAATTGAGCACACATTTTGCTCTTTGCTAACCTGCAAGGTGCTTCTACAGGTTTCGTTTAAAGCAATATCGCGAATATTCTACATTTTTAATAAGAATTTACACCTATTTTCACTGCCACTGTTGTTCTGATTCTCAAACATGTCAGAGTTGACTTATCCATAAATATTTTATAAAGCAAAAATGTGACTGGTAACAATTTTTTCAATGGAAAAAAAACCTCATTTACTTTTTTTTGTTTAATTATAAAACAGACGATTACTTAAAACCCAAACTAAGTTTATTAGAAGAGAAATAAACTATTCCCAGAGCTTTTCTTTTCAAAATTCGTTATTATTAATTATTACCAGTTTTTTTGCCTATGTTCCGCCCATGTTATTGTTATTTTATGATGACCTCGCGTTAAGAGGCTATCTATGTATCTCTCTCTGTCTCGGCCGAAACATCGTCCACGAGATATCGCCTTACAGAACCAAATAGAAGAATAGGCGAGTCCTCATAAAATTATGTCTTATAGACGTCAAAGTAATCTTATCACACTGTCATTAATAAGAAGAAGTTAAATATTACAAAGGTGCCCAAAACTTTACTATATTTGGTTTAATATAATAATGAATATATAATCAATTAAAATTCGAAGACACTGTGTTTTTCGTCTTTTTATTATTGTCATATATTCAAAATTTTTGTTCAATATTACTATTCACAAAATCATGAATGGACTATTTAGTATTGTGTGTATAAGTAAAATATCATTGTCCGTCCAAATGTCATTACAGCTTCAATTTGCCATTTGATGACGGATATTGTGCGTGTTGCAGGGAATTCGGCGTCATTTACACCTGCTGCCTGAAACAGTCGTGTCAACCCTTCTAATAATATGAGGCCACACGGTTTTCATCTGGTTTATTTAAAATGATTAAAAAAATCGAATGTTTAAATTAATGTAATGCGTACAATTGTGTAATGCGTTAAAATTAGCGTAATGTTATTATTAATTTGATTAAATAATTGCGCGCGGAATGATTATTTTTGTGTTTGTAACCGAATCATTCCAAACTGGAGATTAAGTTTATCAAGAACTTGATAAAAACTTACCACGTGCCACTTACGGGTTGGTTCCAAAACCTGTAGTTATATATTGCCTTAAATAGGGTCTCCGTGTATGAAATTATTTCCATATAACCGAGCTAACAGGACGGAACTGAAATGTTCACCAGCATTATCAAGGGAGCAGATAACGAGGCTGACATAAATATATCAATTTGTAAAATGTTTTCACTTTGGGCTACCTAGTATCTAATGAATAGATAGGCTCAACAATATAGTTCAGGGAACGAAATTCTGGGAGAAAAGTTACTGGTTCGTGGTTAGATTTCTAAAACACCAATCAAGGGCGTTGTCAAATCTTGAATGTTATTTTATTATACTTTATAAAAAAATATTTATATGCGGTGACTTTTTATTCTGTGAGGAAATATATAAAACAGTGGTCGCCCGCAACTTCGCTTGCGTTAATATCGGTTGTTATATAGTCTTATAGACTTCCTCATAAATGGACTATCCAACGCAAAAATAATTTATCAATTTGAACAAGTAGTTTCTGAGATTAACGCGCTTAACCAACCATACAAACAAATATACAAACAAAAAAACAAAATATTTATATAGTATAGATTCTGTAAGTATAGAAGAGAAATTACCCATCAATGCAATCTATTTTATTGTCAACAACCAAATTTGCCATAGAATGAATATACACTGGGTATGAATAAAAAAGATAATATCGCAAACCACGTGTAGGTATTGTCAATTAGGTTAATTAGACTTCCTTTACATTTGATTTGGAAAAATAATTGAATGTGTTAAAAAATTACGTATTGTTCCTTTCAAGCAAGCAAAATAAGTATGCTCTTCCTGAGGTTAGAAATTAGTAAATAACGATAAAGTTATATGGTGGTATTCAAGCTGACTTCATTCGCAATTCGATGGTTTAATCTTTCTAGCTTTGATAAATATGATAATTTAACAGAGGGGATATAAAATAACATGAATATAATAATTATATTGTTAATTTTTTATCGATCATTTAGTAAGTATACTTCTTCTTCTTCTCCTTGCCCTGTTCCCAGTCTATCTGGGGTCGGCGCAGTATGTTTCCTCTTCCATTCATATCGGCCAGACGTCATAAAACCATCCAGGTCCGTCGAGAAACCGATGAACGTTTAGTTAATAGACTGTTGTAATGGTTAGCGTCTGACAGCATATTCAGTAAATATTAGAAATACATAAATCACGCCTATATTCCCGAAGGGGTAGGCAGAGGTGAATTAACACCCACGTTTCGCCAATTACGTCCCATAAAATCTATTGCCCTAAATAGCGTTTGTTGTCGTAAATTGTTGTAAATATTAGATCTATTACAATATCCAATAAGAAACGCTACTACATTCTACATTGCCTACATATTAATGTATACCTACGCATACTTTCTTATTTCGCCGTAAAGCAATCCAATGTGTTTTAGCGTAAGGGAAAACCTTAATCACTTCCCGCTCAGTGACTACACACTACTCTGTAATTAAACGTCTTAACGAACATCTTCTGGCACGGAATAGCAATGAAATGATTTTATTATAATGAGTTTTATTTGTAAGGAAAACGATGACGTAGTAGTTAGAATATATTAGTCCTGCAATGCATTTTTACACAAGCAAGTCATTGAATTGTGGGCAAAAATTAAATTACCTACTAGTTTCGGTAGGCTTGATGAAATTATGTCCCACTCTACTTATATTGTGAAACATCCCTATGTTGTGTAATCAATTTATCTGTTTCCTTTAGTGGTAAATACGAATAGCCTTTGTCGAGTGATGATGATAGAGCAAAATACAACCATCCTCTCTCCCGTGAGTGCTATAAATGTCGTGGCCAAATCGTAGAATTGATCACTTCATGATGTGGTCATCCACGTTTGGCCATATCATTAATTTAGTTAATATTTGGTATTTTTACATTGCGCTCGTTCTTAGAGTGACTTAAAACGTAAAATTCTAGTAATATGATGTCGTAACGAAGTTTCACTTCACTTTTATCTTCTATTAAAACATTACTAATAGTTTATTTATATTAGGATAATTGTCCGCCGCCATGATGCATCACAAAAATAAATTGAAATAAGCGCCTCTTACGGTGGTTAATGTAACTATTTTACGATATGATCAATAATGTTTGGCCATATCATGAAGTAGGCGTGCGTTTAGCTATTCGTATCGTTAAACGTTGTTTATTAATTAATCTGGCCAGACCATTAACATGATATGGTCAGTTTTAGCTGGCCATTTCATGAAATGGTCGGCCACATCATGAAGTGATCGATTTGGCCACGACATAAATACAAAGCGACTAGGAGTTTTCCTCTTTTACCACCTAGCAATATACTGCGATTTACGTGTCCGATAGATGGCAATAGACTCGCTCCTGTGTCATGGTCATGGGGCCGAACATATTGGGTGAAACGTGGCTGTTTATTCACCCGGTGGGCAAGCCCTGAATCACGACTAGAAATACATACATGGTCTGATTATCTACGATCGGACCGCGGTCCCGAAAGATCTTCCCTTTTCGCTGATGGTGCGGCGTACCTTCCGCCCCCTAACAAGTATTTCGGTGAACCTTAATAAGTTCCCTCTCTGTCTATGCAAAATACTTTGTAAAGTCTTAAGAATGGATTCATACATACGAGTACGTATAATTACACTTTTCTCCTACAGTGGTAAGCAGATAATTATAATTATCTTCTTCTGACTTCCTACAATTCTTACAGATAACTTCTCTTGCTGTATCCAATTTCCGTTTTCGGATAGTACTCTTGACTTATGTAGTGTGCTGACAGCAGAGCAGAATACAATTGTCACAAGGCGACACAACTATTAGTCATGGGCAGCAGCATTCCTCTTATATCACCTAGCAATATACTGCGATTTATGTGCCCGATAGATGGCAATAGACTCGAAACCTATTGACCTAACTTGACTGGCGAAAAGTGGGTGTTTATAAATATATCTACAAACCAAATTGTTCTCGAAGATCGATAGTCCTGTTAAAGTTTCCAACAACGCAATAAGGTGGTAATTTTCTAAGCAATAAAAGTCGTTCTGTCTTCCCCCGTCCCGACAAGCTAGCTATTTAAAATTAAATGTACATCTGCTTCAGTTTGTTCAACGCAAAAGACGTGAGGCCATGCATTGGGAATGAGCTCGCTCCTGACTTGTTGCCATTCACCATAGAACGTCTCCGGTAGCTGTAGAGGCGCTTGCGGTAAAATTTCATTTGCAAGTACCCACATACTTGCATATTTCGACTTCCCAATACAATTTCGTCTTGTAATATTTTAGTTTATTACGTAAAGTTTGAGGAGCTCGCTAGTGCAGTGGCATATCGAGCTTGGCCTGCGATTGCGTAAACTAAGCTATGTTCGCTAAGGTTAGATAGGTGACCAAAAATGTATGGTCTCGAGGTCCTCCGTGCTTCGAAAGGCACTACGGGCCGTTGATCCCGGCTGCATCTGCAGTCGTTAATATTCTCCAACCCGTTGGTGTGACTGCATTTGTGCTGTGTAAGAATGGTGCAGCATTTTTGTTGTGTGTTGTTTATGCAGCACTTATTGTGTTGACACTTTGTGTGTAGGATATGAGTGCTTAACTTAAAGCTCATGCTGTAAAGGCTTAATGCTTATCTAACCTATTCACGTTCCCCTTTGCCTCGCCGCATTTTTTGCTCACCAAACTAAGACAGCGTGAGATTCAAGTGTGGAGCGCTCAGTGAGTTGTTTAAAGATTTAGCTCCCAGTTCTACCGCATAAAGATTTACCAAATTACCGTCTACAATTTCACTTGATATTACATTAATCAGTGTAGGGACAATTCAATTTGTGAAACGGTGCAATCTTCACGTTGTAGTTATCTGGCGTCTCATAAAAGAAAATGGAAATGTTAAATAAAAAGCTAATAACATCGTCGGCTTAGTCAAGTATTTTTGCGAGTGGCGCGTCCTTCTTGATTTCACGCCCTATTGAAAAGAGGCCTTTGTTTTATCGGATTTTGTTTAAGACAAGGAAACTGCTCACGGCTAAAATGAAATTGGAACATTATCATTACATTTGCGCGGCACCAATGGAGTAGAACAAAATGCGGAACGTGTCACATTTCGCTGCCTATTTACATATAAAATATGTAGGAAAAGATGCACGTAATATGCGAAGGGAGACACGAAGCGACGCTTCTCTGAATATACTGCCTGATGTTAACACGGTGAAAAGTGAAGGCGCAAAAAATTTTATATGCTAATCAGAAATATTGCGCAAACATACCAATATAATACGGAATGATGGTGTACGGAACTATCTATCTCAAATCCAATACTACGCCTGTTATTCTTGAAGGAATTGGCAGAGGTGTATTAACACCACATGTTAGGTACATGTTACCTAATAAGGGACAAATATACATTTCAATTACTCATTGGTAGTGGGTGTTAATTCACCTCTGCCTACCCCTTAGGGGATATAGGCGTGATTTATGTATGTATGTAATTACTCATTACATACTAAAATGAGTATTTTATTAGATAATAAATCGGAACTCTTATTAAACATGGTGAGACAGAGAGAAGAGTCAGGATATTAGAGTTGGGTGCTAATGCGTTACATTTTGAATGTTACAAGCTGAAAGGAGCCACCTTCCTTCCGTCCTGGTATAGGCATGTAATGAGAAGAGATGACAGGCACGCGAGCAAAAAAGTAATACGAAAGAATATTAGTGGAGAAATGAGAAGGGGAACCTTACAAAAAACTGGTTGTAATTTGTATAAGTTCAACTTTAAAGACACTGCTTCCAAAAAGGTGGTATCTTCAGTTTGTTATCATTACTAATTCATATTATAATTAGATACAAAATTGAAAATAGCTTAATTTACATAAAAATAAAATTTCGTTCCCTTATTTCCTGTTATTCCGTGTTCATTTATTTTAATAAAATCTGTTCACGAGTCCCTGTTGATTGGTCGGGCAGGGTGCAGACTGCCAGGCGTGCAAGGAGGCCCCTTGAAAACACACTTAAGCTACAATTCCCAGGCACTACAAGCTCTTGAAATGCCTCGTCGAATCCACGGAATGCAAAGAGTTTGGAAAAGAGACCGATGAACGGAGAGTGGGGTTTAGATGACAACATTCCAATCCGTTCTGTTTTTTCGCTTGGATTCATTCTACCGCCGTCTTAGGGTATGCCTATTCTTAGTCTCACTTAGTAGTATTTTCCTTCACCATCGGGGTGAGTTGGAGCTGGCATATTCTGTGTTGTTTTTCGCTCCCAGGCCAGTATACATTTTTTTTCGCACCCAAACCAGCACAATGCGATTAAAAGTTACAATACGACTATAAACGGGAAGAGATTTCATGGTGCTCTACCTAGTTTGGGTTTGACCTTCAATATTAAAAATCTACTATTCGATTTTAATTTTAACATTATGTAAATGTTAGAAAAATTAGTACAAAGATTTTGGTGGTTAGAAAAAGAATTTCGAAAAATTATGATCTTGAGGCGCGGACGCGGACGCGGGTTCGATTCCCGCCTCAAGAGCATAATTTTTCGAAATTCTTTTTCTAACCACCAACATTTTTGTATTAAAAATCTGATTCAAGGCGGAGATGAATATGGCCAAGTTGCTCCCTAAGCCGAAAAGGCTACAGCTTTTTGACTGAAAGACAAAAAACACGTCTGTTTTCTGACTACAGTCATAAATTACTTAACACAATGGTTATATATAGCATTTTGGTAAGTGGTAAGTACTCGCAGAAACAGAATCCTCTCACACCGTGTCGTAAATAAAACTCGCAAGACAGAGAGAAACAAATGCTCCTACGGTGTCAAAATTATTAAGCAACCTGTTTACTTGCTTTTGCATGAAGTTTTCAGGACAAATTGCCATATTCACGCTTATGAAGTAAGGAATAAAACCTAAGTACTCAGACTTTGTTCCGAATTTTTATACGAATTCCCTTTTAACTAATATGTTTATCTAACTTCAATGAAGACGAGAGAAAAGATTTATTCTCGTGGCAAATTTCACAGGACTCATCGAATCCGACATGCATTCACATCTGTCGAAAAGGTCTTTGGAATAGTCATCCAGCACATACCACATCGTGCCCTAACGAAAATCCCTTTTACTCACCCAATGTGGCAGTGGTAAGCAATATACTGAAATCCGATAGCGAACAAATCAACTTAAAACGCTTTGCAGGTCGAAATCCTACTTGCAATGGAATAAATAACTACAATACTGAAAAGCAATAGTCATTCAGCTACAATCCCGAGCTGTTCGACAAACATTCGAGGGGTTCAGCTTTAACGGAAAGCTGTAAGTTTTAAAAATACTTACTGAGAGATTTTGCAGAGAGATATAATTTTACGAGAGTGATCTGTGATTTTTTTGTTTGCTTGCTGACCAACTTGAAAATACATACATAAATCACGCCTATATCCCCTAAGGAGTAGGCCATTCAGGGTAGGTCCTATGTAATGGGTGGCGAGCCTATTGCCATTTATCACAGAAATCGCAGTACCTTGCTAGCTGGCATAAGAGAAACGCTGCTGCTGAGAAACTTGAAAATAATCTCAATTATTGCTTAACAACAATAAAATGACATTGCTCTTAAGAATTAGGTACGCGTGACGTCGGCATAGCAGAATACCAATAATATAAATATCTCCTGCGGGTATCGGACTAGGCGGCTAAGGGTGAAGACAGTGAAGCAATGGGCAGCAGCATTCCTATAGTACCATATGGGAATGCTGCTGCATTACGCAATATACTGCTATTAGTCCATAGGATTGAAAATAGTTGGCGAGACGTGGGTGTTAATACACCTCTGCTTACCTGTTCGGGGATATGTAAGCGTGATTTATGTATATATGTGTGTATTATATCTCGATTATTTACAAAGTATCATTAAAATGCATGTTGCTTTTAAGAATTAATCACCTGGTGATTTAGTAAGCTAAGGAAGCAAGTCTGAATACGGAAACAGATGGTTGACCAAGACTGTATTATCTCGAGCTTCTCTGTGCTTAGCAAAGCACGTTAAGTCGATAGAACTGGCTGCATCAATCGTAAGCACCCGTTGTTTAACCATTAATCCGGCCTGGCCCCATGTAGTGCGATATGGTCCATTCCCACGGGGAGAATTTCCTACCATATAGACAGAATGGATATGGATGTACCAATGTGAAAATCTTGAGACTAAAGGTTGAAACTTGTTAAATTTTAATGTATTCAACTCACTCTTGTTCAACTTCAGATTAAAAGTATAAACGATTCCGAACTGCACTGGTATTCTGGAAGTCACACTAAGCCATTTTCCCCGGCTATTGCACTTTTAATCACAATATCGTATATTATAATATAAGCTTGGTTGTTTTACGAACCAAACCCTTTATTCCGTATTTAATATCACGTATCAGGTTGTAGGTAGTAATAATACAGAGTGATCCTGATCATCGAACATAAAATCATCCATCATTCACCTCCCTTGTCATTCATGTCATCTTTCACACAGTCCATCCATTTTTTTCTGGGATCGTCCTCTTCCCCTACGTCCACTTATGTATATGAGGTCGATACGAAATATATATTTGACTATAATTAAATATTTTCACACACAATCTAATTTCATAGCATAAACAATATTTACAGTCATTATACTGTTCTTCATCCAATAACGCGCTAACCATGGCATGACGCCACTCCGCCGTGATAAATTCCTGAAACGCCGCACTTAAATACAGCTTAAGGAAAAAATAATGGTACCCCGAACAGCTAGTGCCTGACGCTGAAATTGCGGTTTCTTTACTACGGCGACGAGCAACTAAAAATATTTTTGAAAATGTGTTTAAAACTGCATCATGAAATATAATTATTATATATAATTTGTTCCGGGCTAGCATGAGAAGGTAGAATGTGCCAGACTCACCCCAGGGATGTCGTAAAAGTCAACTAAGGGAGATTGCCCGGGGTAGACTAACTGCTTTGGGATACCAACAACAGTATACCCAAAGAGGGTTGGAGCAAGGCAGGCGTCGGCTGTAAAAACTAAGCCGAAACCTTGAGAAGTATTGATTGAAATGTCATCCCAATCATTCTCTGAGTTCATCGGTCCCTCGACATGGTCCTTTCCATCACTAAGACCTTTCGGGTGTGATGGATGATATGAATCAAAAGGGGTGTGGATCGCTTAATGACGTCTGGCCTATATAAATGGAAGAGGCAACATACTACGCCGATCCCAGATAAACTAGGAATAATAATATGAAAGTGAGTCTATGTCAATTTCCGGTACATAATCTTGCACAGTTAGGATACTGCTTTTAGGTACTATATGGCATGTCAATGAAAGTATTTTAATAATGTCTTACTATCCCTATTGTTATAGGAAAGAGAAAAATAAAAATAAAATAAGTTTAAGTACCCAAAGTAATGTTTATGAAAGTATTATACATATTATAATTGGCAAATGCTTTTAGCTTATTTACCTACAAATGTTGAGTGTATAATAAATATTGTGATTTCTATAACAAGCCCCTTTCATGGTTAAACGCTTCGCAGATGAAAAACAATTTTGCTAACGTGACAATAATCGGTAGTTGCGTAAGATATTTATATCTACAAAAACAATAGTATAATATATGATATATTGTCTCCAACAGGAACTTTCCGAGTTCGTTTTTTTTTATAATATTATTTTATTTTCTTATTTAAATCAAAAATTGCACACCAATAATTTAGCCTTGCAGATTCTGTAGATCTGGCAGATTTCAAACCCATTTTAATGGCATATCCTCGTCGCCCCTTCTGATGACCTTCACCAATTGAAATAAAATTTAATTACAATTCTAACTTTCAAATGACTAGACGATTGGACTGATACTTAACTAATATCCAAATTATAAAAGTTAGCTTCAAGGTGGCCAAAGAATGTTATCGTAATTTGCACGTGACGCGTAATGTCCATGAATAGGGTAGGTATAGCTACAATAGAGTAGGGTATCAAATGTATTATGGCGTGTTTGCCATTATATCCTTTATGTTTTGGGTTGGTATCTGTGGACTGATCCAAAGTGATTAAGTGACGGGGATAATATTTAATAGCTATTATCATTATTGTGTAAAAAAACTCCTCTATCTATGGCCCATTCTCCATGTAATTTTTCATCCATAAGGAAGTCTATACCCCAGCAGTGGCTGGTGATGATAATGATTAAATAGTAATATAATGTTAATGCCTAGTGATACATCTGGTCCGCTTTTATTTTAACTGTCACAATTCTCCCTCAAACTTTATTGTCATAGTTTAATGAATTAAAAGAGTATATCTACATATTACTTGAAACGTGTGTTACATAATGTTCAGTTAATGATAATGTTAGGTACATACATACAGAAATCAAGCATTTCCCCCCTAAGGGACAGAGGTGTATCACACGGACATTTCGCATAGTATATTAGATAGAAACGTAAAATTATAATTGCGTTTATTCTTAGCACAGTGGTAGTATAGCAAATGTGCTGTGCTTGTCCCATAAGCTACGTACATAATTATATTTATTTATAAAGATTAAATAGACATACTTTATGTGCTCATTCGTCTTGAATGTCTCAAAAGTGATATTTATATCTATTAAGATTAAAAATGTGCGGCACTACAAAGCGGTGCCCAAGTTGTAGAAGAGATCAAAAAGCAATTATCACTTTTTGCTCAAGATTTCTTCCACATAAAGTTCCTTTACACAAAAGTATCTTTTGACGATTCAATAAAAAATTAAGGACTTTTTCATGAAACTCTAAGAAAAGGTTTTTGCCTCACAACATTTTCGATGAAATATTTCAATCTAAACATAAATTTGGTCTCGTATCCATGAACATATATCATGTAGTTTCGACTGGGATCGAACTCGCAGAGGTCCTTAGAGACAATCGAAAAGTTCCAGTGGAAAATGTATTTCGGCGAGTTATTCTGTGAAAGTAATATTTTTACTATACTATGCAGTAAGTAGGTAAAACATGAAGTATGTGAGTAGTTATCATAACCAGCCCTTTTATGTGCCCACTGCTGGGGCGCAGGCCTTCCCTATGGATTGAAGAATATAGGGAGAATGGGCCATACAACCACGCTAGCTCATTGCAAATTTGTGTGTATTATTTGCTGCAAATGCAGCCGTGCACAAATCACGGAGGAACTCGAGACACTATATTTTTGGTCACCCATCTAATGACCGGCCTTAGCAAACATAGCTTAGTTCACGCAACCGTAGACCGAGTTACGCCACCGCGCTCTCGAGCTCCATTTCATTGTGTATAGTATACCTATTATTATAAAACAGTTAAATTTAATTCGAATTTAAAGATACTACAAAGATTTTGATGGTTAGAAAAAGAATTTTCTACATTGCGAGGGTACCCGTTGGCTTACAACGTGAAGTGTAAAGGTTAGAAGAATTTCGGCAAGTTAATTGGTGTCTTGGGTGGCCGAGCGGTCAGGCACCTGCGCACCCGCGGGTTCGATTCCCGCCTCAAGACCATAATTTTTCGAAATTCTTTTTCTAACCACCAAATTCTTTGTACTAATTTTTCTAACATTTATATAATGTTAAAATTAAAATCGAATAGTTTAAAGATGTTATGTATAGTTTAAAGATAGAAGAACTCTATTGAGATTACAAAATTAAATATCAGGCTTTTGATTCAGACTTTATTATTAAATTCCTTTGAAAAATGCGCAAAACAGTAGTAAACAGATGGTATTATGTGAACAATAGTGAAAGTAAAGTATTTCGATTTTAATCACTTGTATTAATATATTAGGGAAGGTATAATACCTACTACTGTAATACTTTTTTATGTTCTGACAACAACTTTTCTACTGTCTGAAATATGGGAAGCTTCTGTTTTTGGCAGAAATGTGGGTGTACCAAAACCGAAATTATTGGTTTTATTTATTTATTTATTTAAGGGCAGTCAACAAAAACATGTACTTACAATAATTACAGCTAGAAATTTGCTACGAAACCTTAATTTTAGTACAGTTTTTAATTAAAGACAGCCACGGCATGCATTGTGGATTTGATTAAACGTGGACGTGGTTTTATCAAATTAAACTTTCTATCTACATGGGGAATGGATCAGTATCACTTTTTTATTGCGATCGTGTATTATGTTGTTGTAATTTCGATATCCGGCTTACTTACTATACCCATATTGCCCGCTCTTCCCCGTATTATATTTATGTGGTTTACATAAATTATGACATATCTACTACCCCGCACGCATTATTTAACTGAGCGATTCAAATGGAAATTGAAATGAACTCGAACTGCCGTTTATAAAAAACAGCCTACACACGCTGCACACATTATTTTGTTACACTCCTTACTTACTGCCGCACTCAGAGCCGTCAATTAACTTTAACGAGTATTTAATGTCAAAAATTTTCATTCAAATCTAGACCATAGACCCGGCAAGAGTAGCGACTAGTTTTGAATTGTCATTTTTTGACGTTAAGTACTCATTAACGTTATTTCGCGTCTCTGAGTGCGGCAGTTAAACCTATATGAGCCTATCAAGTTGAACTAGTTCAAAACTTTCTTACTATTCCCACCCTTTTCCTCTGTTTAATAAAGCGCCATTGTTTACTGGCGACCCTGATTTCAACTATATTGCAGGACGTGATCTGAATAGACCCACCCGGACGCGCAAAATGTACCATAAATTGTTTAGTGTTCATCTAGCAGAGAGATCCACTTACGATGATGCTGCTCACCGCACGCATTCAGCCGAAGCGTGGCAACGCGACAATGAATTCAGCGGAAGAGGCAAAGAATTATGAATAATTTTACGGAAGTTGGACCAAAACTGTATCACGGTAATACTTACTATATTGCCGCGACTGTGCCTACCCAGCATTTTTAGGATAATTAGTAGGTATTTCGACTTTTGAACTTACGTCAAACACGACGTGAAATAAACAAGTAAATAAAACTGGATTAACACAAAATATTATTAACAAATTTAAAAAACATGTCCTGATGCGGAAATTTTTGGAAACTTTTTGATTGTTATATTGTTTTCAACAATACAATAAACTTAAAAATATATTATGAACAAGATATGAAGGTACCATAAAATATAAAAATGATGATGTTTTAAGTTTACAACAATTTAATTATCTTGTCCAAGAGTGATCACTAAAAGACTAATGAAATACTTGAGCTCGGAGTAATGAATGATATTCCGGACATAAAAAAGCAAAGCTTCAGAAGTTTGAGATTCCCAACTCGGAAACTACGGTGCCTATTTAGCAAAGTATGAGAGATTTAATTTATTTCCCCTCGGATCTTAGAGCTGGGTCAGGATTGAAAATAAAATAAAAAGTATTAGGTACAATATCTCAGATAATAGCTATACCATTTTTTTTATATATTAGGTTATCAGAAAAATTTGAATTGTAGTGGGTACTTAGATCAATAAAAAGATATGTCGTTTCATTAATATAAAGGCGCACTTAAAACATTTATCTTTCAAAAATAAAATGATTATTGCTCTAAATTTTGAAGATACAATATTCTGAAGTATTTTTAAGATATAGATGAGTTTTATCTTTAAGAATTGTAGTACTTTTGGGAGGTCGTTCAAAATATCAACAATAATTGAATACTACTTGCTGCCTATAAATTATTTCAGTTTTAATAATGTAATATCGGAAATTGTGTGCCAAAGGTAAAAAAATATGATTTATGAGATCTTGCTTGTTCTACGCATACAAGCGGAGTGCCTGTCACCTTATATTACCCTTCAGGCTATGCTTTACGATATACACTTAAAATATGTATAAACAAGATGCTTTACGGCTTAATAAAAGGTTTTTTTATTCTTTATTTTGAATCTTTCTGTAATTTTCATACTTATTTATATATGCTTATTAAGCCCAAAGCAAGAACTTGTGTTATGGATGATCTTTTATTAATAAATTTAATAATAAGTCCACGTTATGAAAATAACCTCGAAAAATACTAAAACAATTCGTGATTAATTAACCATCTTCATCACATTCAGTAAAAGCACTACCAATGAAAATGTAGATGATCCGTACGTTGGTATGTTTGTGGGATTTCATTTATTCTTCGAAAATGTTGCAGTAAAAACCAACATCAATCATCAAATTGAATTAAGTGTTGCAGACGCGACAAAGCACGAGAGCACTCGAAAAATAAACCACATTTCGAGTGCAATAAAAGTCACAATTGTTCAATCGTTCTGTTCAAATCGATGAGCCCTTGAACAACAACATGGGTTAAGTAAAACTTCATAGTCCCACAATGCCATTGCGTATATATTATTGCGTGTTCACAAAGATGTGTAATTAACAATAGGTAGCATAGTTCACTGAAGTCGTGCTCAACTTAACTCTGACTGACAAGGAAACCTCCGACAATGCAGACTTACGGAACAAAACATCGGATTTCCTTTCTTAAGCTAAGCTGGCGGGAGATATAAACGGAAACGTATAAAATTAAATAGCCGTAAATGGAGATGTCGTAAAGCTCAGAGCTATGAATGGCAGCTGCCGCCACAAAGTATGTGACAAGGCACAAATAGTTGCCATTCTGTTCCTGTTGGATGTCTCTTCTCGATTCCTCTCCCGTTTTACCGTTTCCACTGATATCAATAATCATCAATAATAAACATATTAACAGTCAGTAAATTGCATAACAGTAGATCGTCGTTGTCAAACAAAAATCTGCTATGTCCGCATTTTTTATGATTCCAACCTTTAGACCTCAGGGTGTAGTTCGCTGCCATATCTGCCAATCTATCATAAGAAAAAACTGCTATGTGCTTATGAGCAATATATATTTGTCGGACTACGAGTTCTTAATAAATATGCTATGTGCAGCGGCTAGAATGTTGTATTGTCTTGATACACGTCTGCGGCGGTGCTCAGGGTTCCAGAATATCAAATGTGAACACTGTTTCTTAAGCAATAACTTCTCTCTCGTCTCTAGTATGGGTGAGGCTTGTGACCTTTCTAATAGAATTTACAATTGCACGGAGTTTGTGCTATGTAATAATGCGACTAATTAGAAGGCCACAACTGGATCTTCCGCGCACTTGCACCTCGAAGGGGTTCTCCCAACTTCTCCAATCTTTTGCCAACGATTTTAGGTGCTATATGCATGGCAAATGGAGCGATAATCGTATCGAGACGCTAAGTTGCTTATCAGGAAACAGGATGCTTATGAACCAGTTTATAAATCAGGATGAATGAGAATTATAAATAAATATATAGTTTTCGAAAACATAAATGGTAGCTTAAAGAAATAAACTCTCATTGGTAGCAGAAACTGAATAAGGTACAGAAATTAAGTCACGGTTACTAGCAGTACTAAAGCTATTTCAATGTTTCATTCTCTTGATTAAGAGCTATTTCCGTGTACCCAGTGTTCCCAAAAACACGAGTATTGCCGGAACCACAAATATTAGCATTTCTTGCTGAGTAATATATAGACAAAGTCACCAAAGAGTGAATATAGATAAGCTATAAGAATATAGATAAGCCACAAGAGAAACAGGGTTTAACAGTTTTTAAATCATGTGACGACAGTATCTTCTTAAATACCAAAGGAATACAACTCAGACACATCATCCAGTCCATTGGAAAATTCAGCTTTTTTGTCAAATGTTTAACACACAATATTTCTGTATCTTTTTGGAGTTATGTCGTTTTTTAAATAATAAGCGACATGCAGTGAACTGCTCTATGTGTTGTTTGTAAATTAAATTAAGTGTACTATATAAATTAAACACATTTTCGACCTCAATTAAACCAGGTACGACCGTAAAATTCAACACAATTAAAAGCATCGTGTAAACTTTTTGGAAATCCGCACTATTTGGTACATTACCCAATATTATATTATACGTTTATATTTGTAGTCATACGTTTCAGATAAGACTAGTCAAAGATCGATTCTGAGGGTAAAGGCAGTGGATACGAAGTGAAACTGATTGTAATGCACAATACTTTTAAAGCGTCTGGTACAGACGATACCTGGGTACTTTAGCATAAAAGATAGCTTATATCTCTTCCGACTCAAAGGACCGATTTAGAATGAGTCAGCACTTCTGCGACGGTACTGATGTCAACTTGAGAGAACAATTTATCCTATAGAAGCGAAGTCAGCGCTAACTTTTCCCATGTCGTCTCCAATTCTTCTGAGTAAATCAGCTTTTTTGATAATGATATATTTTCAAACAACCAGAAAAATAATAACAATTTTACATTTTTATTAAGAAAACATATGAAAAATATTTAAATTAAAGAAGCAGAAAATACATTTAAGCGTCTTTATTGTTTAAAAATAATCTCTTACCGGGGGTAATGAGGAATAAAAATCCGGAAAAGGAAGAAGATAACAGAACATGTAAAAATATTTTTTTGATTTTGATTTACAGCAATGTGGCGATTCTAAATTTATATTGTCCTGTCCCGGAAAAGCATGCGAGAAGAATAGAAATGACGTAACTATCTTTGAAAGTCTAGGGTTCAAACGTACGTGTTGAAACTGAATTTCACTCCATATAAAATAATCTGTGATTCCATCATCGTCAGCATATCTATTTCAACACGGCCCTGGAAGACATTAAAATTTTATTAAATATAATAATAATATTTTAGTCTTCATCATGATAGTAGAGATGGTAAAGTTTTATAACAAAATAACTGCTCTGCATAAAATGTATATTCTTTTTTTATAGAAGGTAGGTAAAGTGGTTACCTACCTAGGAAAGTACCTTCTATATCTAAACCAAGAGCAAATGCGATTATCCATTTCTATTTATTCTAGGATGATTCCTTCTATTTTGTATTATGTATAGGATAATGTTAGGATGATTAGGAATTAAAATAAACTGACAATCCAGGAACTAGACGTCTTTTTTTATTTAGTAGTAGGTATTAGTTATGAATAAAAATAAATAAATATTTATGTTTTAAATATTTCTTAATTTTGTTGCTTTCGTTATCTTAAGTAGGTTGCACGCCGAAAGGCATTCTTTCTTATTACAAGGCTTTACTTAAATCACAGAACAGAGAATCCTCTGGAGGCTGGAATTTCAATCTCTTGACAAATTTTATTCTTCTGATACCGTATTATACAGTTAAATAAAAAATTCGTAGCCGAAGCTGTATATCTATGTCGTGGACAAATCGTAAAATTGATTACTTCATGATGTGGCCGACCATTTCATGAAATAGTTGCATTTCATGAAGTGGCCAGCTAAAATTGACCATATCGTTGAAACGTCAACGTTTGATGATATGGCCATCCACGTTTGGTGATATCGTTAATGTAGTTAATGTTTGGTATTTTTAGGTAGCGCTCGTTTTTTGGGTAACTTAGAACGTAAAATTCTAGTAATTTGGTGTCGTAACATTTCACTTCACTTTTATCTTCCATTACAACATTACTAATAGTTTGTTTATTAGGATATTATTGTCCGCCGCCATGATGAATCACAAAAACAAATCGAAATAAGCGCCTCTAACGGTGGTTAATGTAACTATTTTACGATATTTATTTTAGATTAATAATGTTTGGCCATATCATGAAATAGTCATGCGTTTAGCTGTTCATAACATTAAACCTTGTTTATTCATTGATCTGGCCAGACCATTATCATGATATGGTCAGTTTTAGTTGGCCATTTCATGAAATGCCACCATTTCATGAAATGGTCGGCCACATCATGAAGTGATCAAATCTACGATTTGGCCACGACATCTATATCACTTGGGTAGTGTACGAAATAAACCTTTCTGTTTTTTACACTATTTAGTATAAAAAAATCTGTATCGCTGGTGGCGGTTACACGGTTGCCCGTTTTAATTTAGTAATAACATATAGGACTGATAAGTTTTGTACGAGGATTGATAAATTAAATTTAACAACACGTCAGGACGAGTACTTAGCAATAGAATCTATGAATTCACCGTGTGGGTGCCGCCGGGTCTAACACGAAAGAGAAAAGAATGCTGAACAGGGCCCAAACTTGCGACTCGTGTGTAGATTTAATGGGCATTAACGCTCATCTTCACTAAATGAATATTTTTACTCTCACACCTATCATAGTAAGTAGCTTAAGCACTTGTGTTATGGATACTAGATGACGGACAAATTTTTAATATCATAATAATTATGTATCAATATAAATGTTGTAAATATACTCCATAAACATATACACAAACATGACTCAGAAACAAATATTTGTGTTCATCACAAAATTTGCCCTACCAGGATTCGAACCCTCTCGGCCAATGCCCAGCGATCTGAGCACTCGACCAAGCCGGCCGCCAAAGTATGGTTCGAACCTACTAATGTGGCTTAAGTAGACACTCGTTCATTGATAAATCGTGATGTTTTGGCAAGGTGTACATAGATGTCGCTAGTATATCACCAATCTTAACTATACTAGGTACTCACGAAATTGTTATATTCTTTCCAAACCAATTTCAATATTAAATTGAGATTAAACCATCTTTCGAAATAGTTTATCTTTTTAAGATATTGTGTCATGAATATAAACGTCCATGACTCGGGAACAAATGTCTGTGTTCATCACACAATTTGCTACCTGGGTTAGACCCCGTCCTCTTGGCCAATACCCAGTGACTGACCATCGACCAAGCCGGCCGTCATCTTGCTTCAGTAAAGAATACTACGTGTAGTAAAAACGAGGGAAAACTCATAACAATGCTCAAACCAACTGATATAGGTAGGTACCTACTTACTTTGTATCGCGTATGTAGGCCTTCCGCCTTGTCAACTACCCATGCATTAAAAAGAGCGAACACAATCCCGAGCCGTGCATTTCCCCGCTCTCCCCTTCTGTGTTTAATTTTGCGCAGTTACGGTTGAAAAAAATCATAATATTCTACTTCCAACGCTCATCTGACCTTTTTCTTGATATTAATACATACTTATATACATAAACCACGCCTATGTCTCCGAAGGGGTAGGCGAAGAGGTAAATTAACACCCACTTTTAGCCATTTAAGTTAGGTCGCATGTAATAGTGAGTCTATTGCCAAATATCGGACACATAAATCGCAGTATATTTGTAGGTGGTACCTATCAAAGGAATGCTGCTGCCCATTACTCATCGCTTTCTTTGCCCTTAGTCGCCTTGTACGTCACCCAGGGGAGAGGTGGGGATGGTGACAATTGTATTCTGCTCACCACATGGCACATATTTGTGTAATAAAGAATCATGGATATTTGTCTAATCAAGCTTTAGACTTAGGGCCTGTTTCACAATCGACAAGTAAGTTCGAAGTAGCTTACTTCACAAATCACTTGACAGTTGTAATATGAAATATATGTCAATTGAACTTCAAAATAAGCTACTTCGAACTTACTTGTCGATTGTGAAACAGGCCCTAAATATAAAGTTTAAAGACAAATTAATTTGCAATTCACATATAATTCTTACACTGAATCGATAAGGTGGCATATGAAATACAACACCCACGACGAGGGTGTGGTGACAAATGTATTCTGCCCTGCTGTCACAACACGGCAAAAAGCAATATATTTCGATTATACATAAATATTGAAACTACTTAGACAACTGTAACTTGAGTACGAATGTTCATCGTTGTTGATCGTACAAAACTTCACCTCTACCATAATTCGAACCCGGGACCTTTTTATAATCGGGGTATCTGACCATACGACCAAATCAACCGTCATTATTCGGGTATCAGCCTTTAATATGAAATGTTGTTATAACAGAATCGAATCTCTTATAATTGCTCTCAAGTCATACTCAATAAAATACCATCATAATCTTGGATCTGATGGCGTCCCCGTCCACATTACGCAATATAATTTATTTATAATTTAGACCAATAAGCACCTTGGGGCACCCGAATGGTGGAGGGCAAACCACCAACAACAGCATACCCAAAGAAGGTTGGTGTCAGGCAGGCGGCCGGCTGTAAAACCTAAGCCGAAACCTTGAGCAGTATGGATTGGTAATGTTGTCATTCCAATCACTCTCTCCATTCATCGGTCTCTCGACATGGTCCGTTCCGTCTCTTTTCTATACATTCATTCATCACTAGCACCTCTACGGTGTGATGCATGATATTAATCAAATGGGAGTGGATGGCTTGATGAAGTCTGACCTGTATGAATGGAAGAGAAAACATACTGCGCCGACCCCAGATAGACTGGGAACAGGGCAGGGAGAAAAAGAAGATATCATAAATTATTAATTAATGATTGTTTATATTCACTGGCTAATGTAAGCATTAATATGCTTACTTTTTATCGGTGTAAAAGCGATAAACTCATAAATTAATTAATAATTCACCCTGAAACTAACAGGAGGGGATTTCGATATTATGTAATTAGTCAAACTTTGAACGAGATTAAATATAATGCCATCTCTTTCTTGCACGTGGCACCAACGAGATTGCTCTACATTTAATTTACAGTTAGACAAGGGTGTCGGCATCGGCCTCAGGGTATTAATGTGTGTGAAATGTACTAAGGCGCCAAATCCATTGCCCTAATTATTAGTGTAAACAGGCATTATCGCGCTTTCGATTTCCCGTTGGGTGTGTAACACTATAATATGTTCGCTGTTCCGTTTGAATCAGCGCTCTGTAAATGTTTAATTTTCAGCTGGTACCGTTCGACATTTAGTAAGCCGTTCCGTTTAACGACACATATTTATTTGGCCGCAAGATTGATGGGGGCCTTTGTTCTCCTCTTGAATCGTGTAATCTATCCAGCAGAGGAATTTGCGAACACTGTCACATTATTTAATACGAATAAATTAAAGAGCGTCTTACGTCTCAGTCACGTTATTAAATAGGAATAAGTTTAAGAGTATGTCTGTCTTTAATTTATTATGTATCGAATGTAATAGTAACTTAAGTGACACTTGACTTGATCTGGGAGCGATAAAATAACGTAAAATGTGCCAAACCAAGGCTTAAATACCTATAAAAGTAAACCAAGGGAGATTAACCGGTGTAGACCTTGGGGCACCCAAACGGTGGCGGGTAAACAACCAACAACAGTAGACCCAAATGAGTTAGTGTTAGTTAAAACCAGCATTATGGGTTAGAATGTTGTCATCTGTTTCTGTTGTCATGTTGCCATCGGTCTCTCCGTTCATCTTTTTCTCGACATTCCTTTTCATCTCTTTAGCTAGCATTCTTAGTTCCGGAATAATTTATTATCTGTATATAATCCGGATTCATTGCTCTTGAATATAGTACATACACTAAAAAAACACCCATCTTTGGCAGAAATCGACGAATACTTTGTTTTTAATATCACAATCACCACCACACTCCCATTCCTCTATATAGCAAAGCTATATGATATACGCTGTGTACAGTCCACAGTATAAAAATGTATAAATTTGCATATTTTCGCATGAAACATTCCGTTCAACTCATCCTCTTGCTGGCTACAGATAACAAGGACGTGTAAAACGCGTGCTAGACACGGCTTTTATTCTCTTGTCTCACTGTTAGCGGAAATATTAACTAGCAATTTAACGTCCCAACTGCTGGAAAGTCCTAACATATGAATGGAAGAATATAAGCCATATAACCATAACCCACAACGCTGGCCCATTGTGGAATGGTGGGTACTAACGACTGCAGGTGCAGCCGGGACCACCGTGGGAATAACGTGCCTTCCGAGACGCGGAAAAACTCGAGACAATATATTTTTGGTCACCCATCTAATGATATACCTAAGCGAACATTACTTAGTTTACTCAATCGCAGGCCAAGTGCGGTAAGCCACTTCGCAATCGAGCACATAGCATATTATATTGCTTAGTAAATAGAATAAACGCCACAACTTCAAAATATTGAGAAAATGGACCACAATACCACAATCCACTGTTTAGATTGATTCGAGTGACTAAATGCAAATGAAGCTAGCACCCACGGCTAAACATAAGCGAAACCTGAATTCAGCAGCATGAAACCGCTCGAGGATACAAATATTAGATTACCGGACCTTAATTCGCCTTAAACCGCGCTCAGTTTTATGACCATCGCATTCTTGATGAGATTCTCTGCGATTAAACAACATTGTTTTATGACATTATTTCTACGCTGGTCCTAAATTATTTGGGGTTGGTGCAGTATGCCTGTCTAATGGCAATCGAACTTTGTGGCTGTTGCGGGTGGTTTTACTAAGTCTATTTCGACGGATCGCTGCATCGACAGTAATTATTATCAGTAGTAAGTTATACCGACAGCTGGTGTTTTTGGATGGGGTTTTGGCGCCAACGCCATCCTAATTTTGTTTACAGTTCTAACTTCTAACCTAATTCATCCGAACATGACCTAAAATCATTCAAATGTTCCACTCCTACTGTCGATACTACGTACGACCATCGATATGATGTACTACTGTCGATGGAGTGGCTTATAATTCATTTCTAACTTATTATTAATATTTTATTATTATTATTAACTTAGCTTAATAGAAGAAAAAATAACACTTTTTTGTGAATAAAAATTTATGATGATCATTTAATCCACAACAACAATAATAAAAGATAAATTTTATTTCGATAAGGAGGTAACTAACTTGTATTTTACATGAAAATCTGATTCACCATTATACAGAATAACCAAATTGTACATACCTCTAAACTATTATCTATTATTATCTAAACTATAAGAGCAAATCAAACCAAGTTGTCCAATAAACGGCTTCGATATAGAATCTAATGAGAAATAAAATAAAATTCTTTTCGTACATAGCGTATAAGGTCGACTCCGCAAAGCCACAACAGTAGTGGGCATTTAAAATTAAAATGGTCTGTTTCAGTTCACTTCGAATCCATAATGGTTTTGGCGATAATGTGTTTGGTCAGACACAATTTTACTTAATTGGATCCTCGGCTAGATCCTGTTTGTTTTGCTCCTGTGTAATAGTTTTGCTAGGTAGATATCGAATGCTTTTTAATTATACTAACGACAATTTTTCTCACATTCACAAACCTAAACTAACCAACCTCAAAACTCACTAATTTAAATATATATTTGGAAGTGGGCCTAAAGCGGTCATAATGCTCAAAGCTGCTATTTTATGTAGGTATGAATATTATTGTTACTGCTCAGCTTATGGCGGTGGATGGGAATCTATGAATTTTTAAAAAGATTTTTGCGAATGAAACTTCTCGGTTAAGGTGGTCATTTCAGTCTTCTTTCCCCTATTCTAAAATACCGGAAAATAACTTTAAATATTGTTTTAAATTACTATTAAATAAATAGATTGATGTTTGATTAAACAGGGTTGATGTCAGATTGGCGGTTGGCTCAGAGTGTGGATTGGAATTTTGTTATCCTAATTACTTTCTCTGTGTTCATAGGTCTCTCGATATGGTCTTTATCACTTTACTTTAGATTCATTCATCAGTATCGTCTTTGCCGTTTAATGGATTATATGAATCTAAGCAAAGTGAATAAATTGATGAAGTCTGACCGAAATAAATAGAAAAGACATACTGGGAGACAAACATACATATCAGATATACAGGGAACAGAGCAGGAATATGATGAACAAGGTTGATGATTGAATACAATAAAAGGGTAAAGATTTAACCCTATAACTTGCAAAACAGTATCAACAAACATCGGCATCCGACATAACTCGAACCCAGGATTATTAAGTGGCATATAACAATCAGCTTTTAAAGTTAATCTGTAAACATAATAACTTCTATCTGACTACTGATCGAAACTTGATGTAGTTTATAATATTCTTTATTTGTAATGAATATAACTCACTATTTTTGAAACATATACCTACCTACTAAAATAACGTTGATTTACAGATAAGTTAACCTTACCTATTCATACAGAAGCTATGCTATCAGCTAGCAACCAAAAATATCTCTCTGTGCCGCTAGGTTCGATTTGATCATTCATTATTCATACAAACATATGTTTCTATTCCGTATAGATATATTATGTAAACCATATAGAACAACTCCAGCCTAACTTTAATGCAAACCTTTCTCTTTTCAATAATCAGTGGCGTAAAATACATATATACATACATACATACATAAATCACGCCTATATCCCGAAGGGGTAGGCAGAGGTGAACTAGCACCCGCGTTTCGCCAATTATATTAAGTCCCATGTAATAGGTGGCGAGCCTATTGCCATTTATCGGTCACAAAAGTCGCAGTAGGTACATTGCTAGGTGGTATAAGAGGAACGCTGCTGCCTATTCCTCATCACTGACTTATCCTTAGTCGCCTTGTACGACACCCACGGGAGAGATTTGAGGTGGTGACAATTGTATTCTATTCTGCCGTCACCACACGGCGAAAAATACCCAACATACAATTATTAAAAAGAGGTCAGAAAAATTCGAACATTAAGTGCCGACCCCGGACTCAAACTCGCATACCCCAATCCAGCCGGGCAGCATATTATATACATACGGCCCAACAAGGCCCACCAACGGTTGAAAAATTTTCTGATCTCTTTTTCTTTGTAATAATGTTTCTAACATTTCTATAATGTTAATAAATAGTCCAACAGACCAACCAACTTACCCATTGAAACTAATCAGGGACATGCTTATCAAAAGTTTTCCTCATTAGTGCTCGGACTTTTCTCTTTGTCTTGGATAGAGACATAATTCTTAATTCTCATCCATCTATTGTTAAATAAAAACCTCTGTCCCTTCAAGACCCCTAAAAGACAAAAAGGATTTCCTTTCAAAGAAACTGAATAAGACAAATCAACTGCCCAATGCAAACAGGCATGTATAAATATCGAAGATACGATTCCTTTTCCCTAGTGATTTATGGAATCAGTTTCGAAATACCTACATAAAGAGACAGCGCGGCGCTCAGCGTGAATTGCAACATTGAGTCCGCGCGGGAAAGGCAGTTGCAAAAATAACGGTCACATACACTTACAAGGTTTGTGTGGAACCGAAACGTCCTACAAAAAGTGGGTCGGCTCGCAGGCCAGAGGCGCTGATGCGATTCGTGTCTATTTAAATTCCAAATGGGGCGCGCAAGTGCAGCGAAGGTATGCGTTCGCGGTGCAGGCTCGGGGGATGTAGGTCAGTGCGGTGTGGTGGCGCAGCGGCCGCTCCGGCGACACTTACGACATCGATGAGCTGGCTCAGCTTGAGCTTGATGCAGACGCGCAGCACGTCGGTGGTGTTGACGACGGGCCGCACCAGCTTGTTGTAATTGGACAGCAGGTCGTCGTAGAGCCGCTTGGCGTCGGGGTTGCCGGCGGTGGCGGCGCGCAGGAGGCAGCAAGCCGCCAGCCACCACACGAGCGCGGCCATCAGCTCGCGCGCGCGGCCATCGTTACGTAACGCTCGGTACGGGACGGCCGGCCCGGGCGCGGCGCGCTCTCCACTGCCGCCCTGCGCCCCCGCCCCGCGCCCGCGCGACGCCTCTCACCCTCCGCCCGCACCGCCGCCCGCCCTGCCGACAATCACGGCCCGACGGAACACCACTCTTTTGTATTAGTTCTTACCCGCTTTAATTAAACACGTTGCATAGTTCTGACACCGACTTGCACGATAGTATGCAGATTTGTTCAATAGCTTGCATGCCGCGGCTATTGAATAATTTTTCGAGCCGTTTAACCTGCGGGGTGCTATCGAGAAACCTCCAAGTGTCGTTTCGCTGATTTATAGCAATGGGATTTGTAATTTTTACGAGCTTGAAGACGATGTTCTGTTTTGGGCGGATATTTTTTGATTTATAACGATAATCCCCGGAACGCATACTACATTGATAAACTTTGCGGTAACAAAAGATTTAACTGCTTTTCGCAGAGCAAGATATGAAGAGTGAAACTTCTATGAACACCGTTGGATTTTTAATACAATTAACCAGTGTTTTATCACTTTTAGCTGAGATAGTTTCTCGTTGTTCGCGCGGCACTGTACCTATATCTCGTAATAGATCTCTATAAATATATAGAAGTCGATAGCGTTGCTTTGAAAGTGGAAATACTTCTCACAACACCGACCCTTTAATGGCAAACGCTACCTGGTAGCTTACTTCGCGAAAAAGTAAACGTACATTTCGATTTTCATTTGAATATTTTTAGATTATTACAACGTAATATAGATATTTTTAAATTCGGTGGCTGAATTTTTTTTACTTTTAAGCTGTTTTTTTTAGCATCCTCAAAAAATAAATTTCGTAGTTCTAAAAAATTTATAAATATTAGCTCTGATTTTTTTTGGAATTTAACAACGTTAAAAGTATTAAACAAACATTAATGCTAACGTCAAAAGTGTTTATAAAAACAAAATTTTAATCCCTCCCTAGTCTATTGAAAGAACGTTCATATAAACAAAAATCGTGACATATATTGGCTTTAACAAAATAAGCATTAATTTGTAACTACAACAGTGCCAACATTATCAGATGTGACAGTGTTAGTAATTAGTGTCAAACCAGTGACGCATATTATGTTATCTTCATGCTTGATGACGTATTATATTTATTATTAATCGAATAGATCAGAAATAGCATTACAAAACAAGAGCCTTTACAATAATAGTACCTGCTTTATTAACTATCTGTTCAAATATTGTTTTTACATAAATGTAGACATGCCCAGAATGAAAAAGTAGTAGTTAGGGATTGGCCTGAAAAATGCTTGTGGTCATGAAATATGTAAAATGATAAACTAAGTAATAAATTTTTCCTCACATACAAAACAATTGCTAATCTAAGTCTATTAAGAGATATCAAAATCCAAATGAAAGCCGCGATAAAGCGACGAAGTTTAGAACTTTGTTTTATGGAAAAACAACAGAAATACAACACACTGTAATTTACAACAATATTTAAACTGCAATTTATTTTCCAGTCTGCGCTGAAATTTGGCGCCTAAATTAATTACGGCTCAGTAAAGTACGATTTTTAATTTACTTTGCTACACGCTGCCTGACATCAATTGAATTAATTAATGTCACGTTGTGATCAAATAGAAGTTGATAGCAATTTTAATCAGAATTAGTTCACGGGATTTTATATACTATATCTGGAAATTGTCAACAGTCTACATGGAAAGGTTATTTGGCTGGCCATACATACATACGCAAATCACGCCTATTACTGTTGAAGTATCATCTCCATGATCTCACGACATAGGCTGGTTTTGATATATATTTTATAATAGTGTCAATGTGATGTTCTATGTCTTTGCTACTCTTCTTGTGTGTTCGTTGTTTTGTCTTTCTAGTCTTGTATTTTCTTATTATATATTTATTATAATTACTCCATAATTACTGTTGTTTAGCATTCCACTAATAACCCTTACAATTACCTATGAAACGGTAGCAGAGGTGTATGACACCCATGCTCACCATTTAGGTGCCATAAAATAAAGGGCGTGCCTATTGTCATTTATCGGGGACGTACGTAAATCGCAGTATATTAGATGGTATAACAGGAACACTTGAGCCCATTCCTCATCACTCGTTAAACCCTAAGGGCCGGTTTTTTGATTCAGTCTGATTTCTGGTTATCAGTCTGATATTTAATCATAAGTAACAATATCAGACTGTTATTTAACCATTAGTAACATTAGTAATAAAAATTGTAACTAATGTTTAAATATCAGTCTGATATTTAAAGATTAGTAACAATTGGTTGAGTTAACTATGCATCAAACAACTGGCCCTTAGTCGCCTTGTATGACACCCGAGGAAGAAATTAGGGGTGGCGAAAATTAAAATCTCCTTAGCTGAAGTCATTTTTAAAAGCGTTTTAGGGGTGTATGTATGTAAATAAGTACAATATTAATTTGCTATTTTCTCAAGAGCCAAAACCTAATACGCACTTGCTCAAAGAAACCCTGCAACGAAAATCTTCAAGCTCAACTAAAGAAGGAAAAAAGTTTATGAAATTAAATTTGTGCTAAGGCAATTTTATCTTTAAATTATAACATTCCCAGCTAGGTAGGGCGACGCGAGACACAAAGAGCCGCGACGAAGAAGTAAAGCCATACCTCGATTTGTAGGGTTTGCAATGTACATCTATTTTTAATAACAGTTTTTTGTAGTTCGCCGGGTTTAAGAGAAATTAACGTAAAAGCACCTATTTTTAGGTAATAATCTTACATAAAAAACGTTCTTTTCTTTATTATTTTACATTATAGGGCACATGACCTTTATCAAAAAAAGGTAACGTATTTATGTAAATAACAAAAAAGTTTAGAAATTTGAAGCACATCTGAAGGCTGACCATTTTATTGTACCCTAAACTTGTATAAAACTTTTGGGAGAATGTCTATTGGACATTATGTCGATCTGGGAAGTAAACCTGAAAGGGTAAAAAGCACTCACAAATTCAACAGAACCTAAATCACGCATGTACCCTTATTAGTACCGTGGCTTGAGAGCTTCATTGTGAATTTCACATACATTAATTACACCTTATTCGTTGTTTTTCGAGAGCTATAAAAGAATACTGAACAGCAAGTTTGCCATGTTACCGTCTCATTAAGTATAACTTACTTACTATTTTGATTTAAATTTGAACATTACATAAATGTTAAAAAACTAGTACAAAGAACATTGTGGTTAGAAAAAGTTCGAAAAATTATAGTCTTGATGCGGGAATCGAACCCGCGTTCTTTGCGATCCGGGTTCGATTCCGGCATCAAAACTATAATTTTTCGAACATTTCCTAACCACATTTATATAACTTACTAACTTATTCTTTAAATAACTTATAAGCTACAGAATGAGCATTTCATGATGATTAAAATGATTATACCTAAATATAGGCAGAATAAAGGGCGAATTGGCCATAACCCATTAAGATGGCCCAGTGTGGATTGGTGTTGATAACTGCTTAAGTGCCTTTTAGTTTTAGAGAATATATTTTTGGTCACCCATCCAATGACCAGCCTTAGCGAACATTACGTAGTTTACGCAATCGCAGGCCGAGCGAATTAAACTAATGCGCCATCGAGCATAATGAGTACAAACTACTACCACTACAAACGTAAGGGGTTCTAAAGAAGAGTTATTTTAGCAATGAGATAATTTTCTGTTATGTTTAAGAGGATATAAGAGGCAATTAATGTTAATAATAATTACCAAATCCCCTAATTGTAGCAACATGTTTATCTTTAAACTAATTGCGTTAGAACAAGCAAAACCTAGGTACTTAAACGGCGCTTAACTTTAATTAATCTAATAAACACAAAAAGAGATTTCCGTACAATGGATAACGACTATTGGCTAGTAGCCAGCTGATGACAATTCAGGAGCAATTATTATTGATATTAATCAATTACAGAGATGAACCGTGTTCAAATGAATACCCTCCGAAATGACAGTGATAACTGGTTCATTACATTATTGTTGTACAATAACACTACCATCAATCAATTTAATGTCATTGGTGGTGGATAATAGATAACTCTTCAATCCGACTTTTGTATTGCACGTCGGGCGTTGATTCGACTCTGACAAACATTCTGAATGATTCAAAATGGGTGCACAGTTAAGTCCCAGATTGTAGGACTAACTGCCGCACTCAGAGACGTCAAATAACGTTAATGAGTACTTAACGACAAAAAATGACAATTCAAAACTAGTAGCTATTCTTGCTGGGTCTATGGTCTAGATTTGAATGAACATTTTTGACATTAAATACTCATTAAAGTTAATTGACGTCTCTGAGTGCGACAGTTAATTATATAAGTAAATATATAAAAGAAACTACCCACTTGAGCATCCATGGTTTTTTTAAAGCCTCAATCAATTGGGAAAATTAATATTAAATATCATGTGCAAGCGATCGTGCTCAAGGCTATATTTCGTGATTACGACTAATGTGGGGGTTAACAAGATATAAGGATAACAGGATATATCCCACGATTCAGTTCATGACTATATGTAAACTTTTGTGTTTTTAAATCATATTTTATGATATATTTTGATAAAGGAAGGATGTATGCAGCATTAAAAAAAATGCAAATGCAAATGCAGTGGGATGCTAATAAAAAAATTAAATATTTATTTTATTTAGATTTTACAAAAAAAGTAGGAAGAAGAAAAAATTTCCATCCATCATCGTTTTCCTTCTCTGTTTCCAGTGTCATTCAGAGTCAGAGCAGTATGTTTCTGTAAGGTTAAGCTTAAGGTTAGTAAGCTGATCGTGAGTATACTTCCATTAGCATATTTAGCCATAACATACATGTAAATCTCGCTGCTGCCATAACTCTATTCTATCCCCAGGATAGTTCTCTATGCAGAAGCAATATTCACCCGACCGTTACATAAGCGTCTGGAATGGGGTATCTAGTAAAATCTGTGTTCTATGTTTGAAAATACCATTATTAAAAGTTCCATAATAATTCATATCAATTCCGTATATTATACTCTTATTGTAGAAAGCTTTTGGTGCTGATTTTTGCGAGAGATGTTTAATAAATGATTACGTTAAAGTTTTCATATCAACAAACGGTTATAATGAAATAGTTAATTTATAAATAATCAAAATGGCTTGATAAAATAATAACTATAGTTATGTGTATGAATAACTCAAGGATAACAAAAAACCTGGGAAAGTTGACACAAGGAAGTTAATAATAATTATATTGAATAAAAAATAAATGACCAATTGGGGTTTACTATCCCACGCATGACCAAAAAAAGAATATTCCAAAGTTGTTTTATAAAACAACATCTAATAGTTCTTGAAATTTTTCTAGAAGGTAGTATGTTTTACGGATGCGAGATTATCCGGTCCCAGTTAAAAAAATGTGTAAAATTAAGTTTAGAGAAAGTATATGGCAGACAAATTTCACATAATTATTATTGAATCTATATTTTTGAAAACATACTACACTAAAATAAACAACAAATGCACAAACATTTGTCCATATTAGGATTCGAATCCAGGAACTAGATAGCCAGCGATCTGACTACTTGACCAAACTACTTGGTCATCGACATATATCTGCTATTTTTGTGCCATACATCTTCAAAACTCTTGGCCAATAGCTAGCGATTTGACCACTCGACCAAACTGCAAGGTCGTCGACATTATATCTGCTATTTTGGTGACATACATCTTCGCCGCGAGTGAGGACCGTAAGCATTTTTCTCCCAGCTTATGTGTCGCCGTTCGAGAACCGCAATACGATATTTTCCGCTGTTCAGGAACTTGTGTTTTATTTCATATCGTTTTCATAACTTTCACAAAAGTGTGACCGCAATCGCGGCGAGTGGTGCAGATGCCGTTCGCAAAATGTTATATTTTGTATTAAAAAATATACTGCTCTATGTAGAGACAACAGCTACCACAACGTGTTTATTTTTCTCAGTTTATCTTGTGCTTTACGCCAAATTAATTAAGGTGACAATCGATTGGAGATATTAATGATAGTTTTGTGTAGTTTGGTAGCAATGTGGTGACAACACAACATTATTGCCATCACCCACAAACTCTACCGCGGGTGTTGCAAAAGGCGACTAAGTAAATAGAGCGAACTAGAAATAGGGCAAAAAGATGATGATGATATTTGATGATGTTGTAATTAGCAAATACAATATACATTTCGGAATCAAATTGATCAGTAACAAAGCGGCTTTCATTTCGGTTCAGATTACATTACAAAGTTTGTACTGGCAACTGCACGTAATACGTAAAATCGATAGTCCCAAAACCGGCGCTTGTTACAATGTAGCAAAGTCTGTCTGATGCTATCTGTGTGCGGCTTAAAATATCGTCGACCGTATCTATCCTGCCCCGTAGCACCAACATACATCAAAGGCCAATTAATTATGTATGCACCAATCGTTAGTGTTACCGGGAGCGCAGACTTTGTTCCAAGTACTTGGAGGACTCCATCGTCGTGCTGGAGAGTCTAACGGCAATTGACGAACGACCTCCCCCCCCCCCCTTCTCTTTATGGTAGAAGTTATTCTTCCCCCCTCTTGACATTTCATGTAGGATCTCGGTGACTAGACAAAGAATTCCATGACCCTTGCATCAAAGATTTCTGCCCAATTTATTACCTGCATAATAATTAAATTAATGGGCCAGCAGCGTTCCTCTAATATCATCTAGCAATGTACTACGATTTGCGTGCCCGATAGATGGCAATAGGCTTTCTTACCTTTTAAATGTCTAACCTAATTGGCGAAAGGTGGGTGTTAATTCAACTCAGCCTACCCCTTCTGAAATACATGCGTGATTAATAGTATATGTATGTTTGTTTCGATAATTGTAACAGAGATTTAAATTGTGATAATATTATGTATATTGTACCGTGCATGAATAAACCCTCTGTTTATTTAAGAACCGTAGAATAAAACAACTTTTACGGATAAGACTCGCGTATAATTTGGTGTTTTGCATATTAATTATTTAACCCGACGTTTCGATCACTTTACAGTAGCCGTGGTCACGGGGGGATTAAAGATGACAGGTGTCCAAACAATAAAGTAATAGTTAATTACCGCCATAATATTTAATATTTTAGGTGTTCCGATTTATACAAACAGAGCTTACAGTATCATTGTTTTTGGCAGTATGAGGACGGTATTGGGACTTAATTATTCTAATAATTGGGTCCCAAGCAGGTGGTATGTTCCAACCATTATCCCTATTGAAGTTTGGATGTTTCTTGATTTCAATAGCTTCACGTATCATTCTAGGAATATATAGTTTCTCTTTTGCTAGAATTTGCGGTTTGTCAAATCTTAAATAATGGTTGGGTCCGTCTAAGGCATGTTCACATACTGCAGATTTTTTTTTGGCAATATGTTCTTTTACCCGGTTCCCTATACTGCTCTTTGTTTGGCCTATATAAGAGAGTCCACAGTCACAATCTAGCTTGTAAATTCTTGCATCTTGAAGGGGGATGTTACACTTTACAGGTCTTAGAAATTGGTTGATCTTCTTCAGCGGCTTAAATTAAGTTTTAATGGAAGCACCCTTCATGATGTTCCTAATCTTGTCAGTGACACCCGTCAAGTAAGGTAGTACAGCAGGTTGACGTTCGACTGTTGCCGGTTTCACTCGACCTCTGCGACAGGGCTTTGGTACTTGCAATTTATTACTCCGCAGTACTTGCTTAACATGATTTAGTTCTGATGCCAGGTGTTGACTGTCACAGATGCCGTGCGCTCTCTAAAAACAAAGATTTGCCCACGGTAGATAGCTGACTGGGATGGTGGTGAGAGTCACCATTGAGGTACCTATCAGTATGGGTAGTTTTCCGATACACTGTGTGGCTCAAGCTATGGTCAGGATTCCTGATTATTAATATATCTAAGAAGGCTTGGTTATTATTTGCCTCCAACTCCATAGTGAATTGAATTTAGGGTGAATGAAGTTGAGATGTGATAAAAATGCAGATATTTGATTAGTTGGCAATATTGTAAAGGTATCGTCTACATACCGCTTGTGTTCTACAAGCGGTATGTAGACGATACCTTCACATTATTATCTGGGTGTTATAGGTGGTGTGCTCAAGGCCCTCTCCTCAAAGTCCTCCATAAAGATATCAGCAACTATGGGTGACACCGGGGAGCCCATTGCTACACCATCTATTTGCATTTAATATTCCTCTCTCCACAATAAATAACCAGATGTTAAACAGTGTTCTAAGAGATCTGCATGTGCAATAGGCATGTTATTATCTACTAGTTTCCTTTTAATAATTTCTATACAATCATGGACCGGTAGGCAAGTAAATAATGACTGTATATCAAAACTAACCATGGTTTCATTGTCAGCAACATGTATGTGTTTAATATCACTAACAAAATGGTAGGAATCCTTCACATAAGCTCTAGTGCTACCTCTAAGTGGTGAAAGTATTCCAGCTACGTACGGGGCCAATCGGTAAGTTGGTGAGTCGATTTTCAAATTCTAGCAAAAGAGAAACGATACATACCTAGAATGATACGTGAAGCTATTGAAATCAAGAAACATCCAAACTTCAATAGAGATAATGGTTGGAACATACCACCTGCTTGGGACCCAATTATTAGAATAATTAAATCCCAACACCGTCCTCATACTGCCAAAAACAATGATACTGTAAGCTCTGTTTGTGTAAATCGGAACACCTAAAATATCAAATATTATGACGGTAGTTAACTATTACTTTATTGTTTGGACACCTGTCACCTTTAGTCCCCCCGTGACCACGGCCACTGTAAAGTGATCGAAACGTCGGGTTAAATAATTAATATGCCAAACACCAAATTATACGCGAGTCTTATCCGTAAAAGTTGTTTTATTTCAAATGTGTAGTGCACGTGCAAATATAAGAAAACATTATAAGAACCGTAGCTTTAGGTGAATCCTCAAACTGTTACCTTTTGAATTATTATCCTCAAAGCGAATTGGAGGAACCTAACGTAAAATTACATTAGATTTTATTATACCTTCAATCCCCTCCATAGCATTCGCCTTTTCATTTCTACAGCTCACTTTATTACCTTAACATATACTTAGTCAAGCAATTTCATATGATATTTGAACTTTATGTCTTCTAAATTAATGTTATTTTTTAATGGGCACTTAACTCGATCGTAACGTTTTTATATAAAAGAAGTTAGCTGACTTGTAAGACGTTTTTCATGTAACTTTGATTTACACTTGGGAGGCCTTAAATCAAAAGAGTCGAGTAGCCGCCTTCTCGCAAAACGGGTTGGAAATAGACGGCTTACTTGAAATGAATTTCATATTTAGCCGTGAATTATAATATTGTATAGAAAACTATTGCTGCTCTATGGTGATGAATCTATTATAATCATAACAGCTAAGACGATTTAAGTGCGTAAATCCCTTAAACCACTTTAAGTCCCTATTTTTATTAAGAGATTACAAGATTATGGTATAATCCATCCATCCATCTCTTCTCATGAACTTATCTTTAAAAATAATAGGGTTACCCCCAAAAGTAGGTCTTTGCAAAACAGAAATAAGTTTCGGGAGACTTTATTGTAAAAGTGAATTGTCCGTTACATCGCAGTCGCTTAAAGTTAGAATAAATTTGAAGTTAGTTCGTAGCACTGTACATTTAAGCCAAAGTTCGGTCTTGAGTCGAATCGTGACGTCGGCTTGGGCCCGATGCCAACACAGGATCTTTTTATAGGCGCTAGATGCCAAAGGATCCGACATTGCAATTGGAATCATATCAACCCATATTTGTTCATGGTTCGAAAAGGGTCCGAATATTGACTGCTTATTAATATTTATAGGAAGGCAGAACCGTTGCTATAACACCTAGCGATGGTTCAGCCACAAATTTCTTATGAAACAAATTAAACTCTACCATTCACAATTTCTTAGTGATATTGATAATTTTATAGGAAAGTTGGTTTTGACATTGAAGTAATTAAAATGTCATAATAAAACAAGTCATTCATTACATACTACCTAAATCAACATAAGTGTAGTATTGTGTAGGCTACAAAATATTAATATCCAAAAAATAAAAAATAAATTTCCATTGGTTGGTGAAAAAAATTTTTCTTATAGATAAAGTTTTTTGGTTGAAAAAATTTAGTATTGTCATCCAGTCTCTATTATAGGTGTTTAGTAATAATATATCTACTTTAGCCATCACTTGAAACTAACACTTTAATACAATGATATTGCATTTTTAGATCCGTCTGGAGTAATAATAGATACGTTTGGAATTTTTCACGACTAAGAACTGAGATCAGAAGGCGAGCATTCTCCCACTTGTGGTTCCATAAATTCTTTATTTCCAGGAGGCTTGTTCAGCGGGCATTTACCTCGAATTGCTCTTGGATATGCGTAAATAAATTTTACACTTCTGAATAATTTGTTTGCGGTTCCCTTTATAGACGCCTTTATTATGCAATCATGATAAATGTGCAATCATGGCCTATGTCCTGAATACGATTGTGTAGTGGATTTCCGATTTTATTTCAATTGTGCCGTCTGACCGAACTCTGGTAATATCTTCTTAAATAATTAATATTATACATTTCTTACATTCACATACAAATCCTTAAACAAAGATGTGATAATTTTACCTAAAAAGTTTATTTAAGTATATCACATATTTCTTTAATAAAAATTTTATAAGTAAATATAAAGACTATATTAGCAGGTATGTCACAAAATAATAATAATCTTTTTGAATTATTCCAGATGTGACATTTTATGATAAAATACAATCCCAAATGTTATAAATATTCCATAAAATGCATTAATGCAAACATGCTGTGTAGCAATACATTAAAATGCCTTAAACTTCGCGCTCATGAAACTTCATTATTAACTTTAGAAAATACGTTACAGCAAATTGTTTACCGAACAATATTCGAAGGAAAATATCTACCGGTAACTTTCAAAGTAATGACAAGAAACCAGACGCAACAAGAAGTTGGTAGGGAAAGTTTATTTGGCTTCTGGCCTGCTTTGTAATATAAGTAATTCGTGGTCAACTTTCTAGAATTTTATTCAAGCCATTATGATTGATATACCACGTGTATCTGAAATAACGCACCACTCACTTAGTCAAATAGATAAACACTAGGGTGTTATCAAAAATTTTAAATTGTAAAATTAATTTTCGTATTTCTTATACATTATACTTTACTGACAGAACAATTTGTATGGGGTAAGAGTTAAAGTCTAATGATTCACCAATACAAGAAACTTTTACAATCGTAGGAACTTTGAAATCGTAAAAAATTGGGGTGATAATTTCTGTATGTTCAAGTCTTCAATAAAACTAGAAAGAAAAGGAGAATGTAGCCGAATAAATACATAATCAATCAATGGTGGATTCCGCCATTCTTCGATGCATCAAACATTGATTCGTTAGATGATTGATGACCTGTGAATCTCCATACACGCATTTGCACAACTCATGGACATGATTATATAGTCTAGTTTACACGATAGAAATTAACCAATAGCGCTTGATATTTTTCCACTACTTAATAGTATAATATATTAAAAAGTTGGTTATGGTAGTAAAATGACCTAAAGACAATAAAACCTAAATAACTAATAGATTTGATTTAGACGAGTTGCCTACTTTAGGGTCAATTTGGTCGTAGTATTATCATGTATAATGGCAATCATGAAGAAAACTTTAGTCCCGCAACCTTTGACTGCGTATGTGTGTAAATACTTCTTTACTTAACTTATTATTCACTAGAAACACAAATTTTATTGAACATCAAATTAAAAAAAAATATATCAATGTTCATTGAACTGTCTCCTGAATATTTACAAATTACTCGACGGAAATGTACAATACAGACGGAATTTATGCACGGACGTTAAGTAAGGCGCTCAGAAAATTGTCGGTTTTATTTCCTCTAAATTACGGCTTAGCGGCCGGCTCGGTGGCCGCTCATGTTGAATATCTATTTCAACAAATTATTCATTTTGCGTCTTGGTATATTTTTTCGAGCTGGAAGTGAAGTTAATACGAGTATTTAAATATCCGATCGTGCAAATTTGTGAAAAAAAGATTAAAATAATTTTCATCCCACCATCTCGGCAAAAGCGTTTTTGCTCTTCGATATCTGAGTGCAAAAGCCGTTTTTATCCTCTAGAGGTTAAAGTAAATTTGAATTTAGAACATCGTGTGCAATGAGTTTGTGAATTCAAAACATCATTATACCTATTTATTTCTACCTCCATGGTGCCGAAATTATCATGCAACCTATTTTAATTTGTTAAAAACTCAGACTCGGAACCTTCTTGGTGTACTTTTTTTGTAATTTGCTTTGCGCGCGCCATTTTCTTTTCACGTCATAAATTTGTTAAAACTTAGGAGTTCCGTGACGGTCAATCAGCTTGGCGTCAATCTTGCTTTAAACATTTTGATCGTCTACAATGCTTGCTTGATGCTTGAGTCAAGCATTTAAAAGTTTTTTAGGTTTGCTTGATTTGTTTACGCTAGCAACGGAAAAAAAATATACAGAAAATCAACGTGCTTGACTCAAGCTGATTGACCGTCTCGGAACTCCAATAAGGACGGTAATTTTTATTAGGTACTTACAGGCGTGTCAGGATAAATTTTGCGGGTGTGGCTGGGTGGATGGGTGGGTGTTGGAGGTGTCTGGGTGAATGGGTGTTTTGTGGGTGTGTCTAGGTGAATGGGTTTTTTGTGGGTGTGTCTAGGTGAATGGGTGTTTTGTGGGTTTGTCTGAATGGATGGGTGAGTATTGTGGGCGTGACTGGGTGGAAGATGTGGGTGTTTGAATGGATGTTGTGGGTGTGTCTGGGTGATTAGATATTTTGTGGGTGTTTCTGTGTGAATGGGTGTTTTTTGGGTGTTTCTGGGTGAATGGGTGTTTTGTGGGTGTGTCTGGGTGATTGGACATTTTGTGGGTGTTTCTGGGTGAATGGTTGTTTTGTGGGTGTTTCTGGGTGAATGGGTGTTTTTTGGGTGTTTCTGGGTGAATGGGTGTTTTGTGGGTGTTTTGTGGGTGTTTCTGGGTGAATGGGTGTGTTGTGGGTGTTTCTGGGTGAATGGGTGTTTTGTGGTTATTTCTGGGTGAATGGGTGTTTTGTCGGTGTTTCTGGGTGAATGGGTGTTTCTGGCTGAATTAGTGTTTTGTGGGTGTTTCTGGGTGAATGGGTGTTTTTTGAGTGTTTCTGGGTGAATGGGTGTGTATTTCGGGTGTGAATGTTGTGGGTGTTTCTGGGTGGGTGTTGAGAGTGTGTTTGGGTTAATGGGAGGGTGTTGTGGAAGTTTCTGGGTGAAAACAGAAACTGTTGTGATTTTATTTTTTTTTTGTATTTTGCAATTTCCTCGTTGCATTGGGGGGGATGAAAAGTTACGTGTTGCACTCGAGTTAAAAGATTTTTCACCTTGTGCTCTTTTGATTCCCTCGCTATCGCTCAGGCTTCTAATTTTTGAATCCTTCGCTAGCTCGGTCATCAAACTGAGCACGCGGTTAAAAAACAACTTTGCACTCACGTACAACAAATAACTATTAATACTAAGTCACATCCTCATTTATGATCTAGCGCTAAGTTAGCAGCTTAAGCGTGCATGTGCTACGAATACAGAAATCAATATACATAAATAATCATTATTTATAAATATAGTAAACATATTTACCGTAAAAACAGAGAACATCATAATTGTATAGAATCGTTCCGCTATTTATTATAAATACCAAAAAGTACACAAATTTAACAAAAGGTATGAAGTTAGCAAGCTGTACACGGTTAATTGATTAGGTCATTACTTTCGACTTTATGTGTGATGGTGACACGTTAAGGTAGATAGCCCTCTGATTGAGATTTTATTATAAAACAATTCCAAACGCAAAGCGACAGTATTATAGTTTTTAAGACAGGAATTAAAGTTTTCACATATCAACCTGAATTAAAATAGTTATTTGTTGTACGTGAGTGCAAAGTTGTTTTTTAACCGCGTGCTCAATTTTGATGACCGAGCTAGCGAAGGATTCTAAAATTGAATCACGAGCGTAGCGAGTGATTCAAAAATTAGAATCCTGAGCGATAGCGAGGGAATCAAAAGAGCACAAGGTGAAAAATCTTTGCACTCGAGTGCAACACGTAACTTTTCATCCCCCCCAACGAGGAAATTGCAAAATACAAAAAAAATACAATCACAACAGTTTCTGTTTTCACCCAGAAACTTCCACAACACCCTCCCACTAACCCAAACACACTCTCAACACCCACCCAGAAACACCCACAACATTCACACCCGCAATACACACCCATCCACTCAGACACACCCAAAAAACACCCATTCACCCAGAAACACCCACAAAACACCCATTCACCCAGAAATCCCACAAAACATCCATTCACCCAGAAACACCCATAAAACACCCATTTACCCAGAAACACCCAAAAAACACCCATTCACCCAGAAACACACTAAACATCCATTCACCCAGAAACACCCATTCACTCAGAAATACCCACAAAACACCCATTCACCCAGAAACACCCACAAAACACCCATTCACCCAGCAACACTCATTCACCCAGAAAAACCCACAAAACACCCATTCACCCAGAAACACCCATAAAACAGCCATTTACCCAGAAACACCCAAAAAACACCCATTCACCCAGAAACACACACTAAACATCCATTCACCCAGAAACACCCATTCACTCAGAAACACCCACAAAACACCCATTCACCCAGAAACACTCACAAAACACCCATTCACCGAGAAACACCCACAAAACACCGATTAACCCAGAAACACCCAAAAAACACCCATTCACCCAGAAACACCTACAAAACACCCAATCACACCCAAAAAACACTCAATCACCCAGAAACACCCACAATTCTCACCCATCCATTCAGACACACCCACAAAAACCCATTCACCCAGACACACCCTCAAAACACCCATTCACCCAGACACACCTGTAAGTACCTAATAAAAATTACTCCGAGACGGAATCTTGAGTCAAGTACGTTGATTTTCGGTATGTTTTTGTTCCGTTGCTAGCGTAAACAAATCAAACAGACCTAAAAAGCTTTTAAATGCTTGACTCAAGCATCAAGCAAGCGTTGTAGACGATCAAAATGTTTAAAGCAAGATTGACGCCAAGCTGATTGACCGTCACGGAACTCCTAGGTTTTAACAAATTTATGACGTGAAAAAAAATGGCGCGTGCAAAGCAAATTACAAAAAAAGTACACCAAGAAGGTTCCGAGTCTGAGTTTTTAACAAATTAAAATAGGTTGCATGACAATTTCGGCACCATGGAGGTAGAAATAAATATGTATAATGATGTTTTGAATTCACAAACTCATTGCACACGATGTTCTAAATTCAAATTTACTTTAACCTCTAGAGGATAAAAACGGCTTTTGCACTCAGATATCGAAGAGCAAAAACGCTTTTTCCGAGATGGTGGGATGAAATAGTAGATTTTCCATCAAGTGCACAAAACGAATCATTTTTGTCCGAGACTTTTAGCAGCCCGAGCCGAAGGCGAGGGCTGATAGTAATGTCGAGGATAAAAATGGTTTTGTGGACGAGGTAGAAACTCTGCTTTTCACTTCGATTGCGAGGAAATAATACAGTAGTTTATCATAACATTTCATTAAATTCAAACTAAAATTAGTACAATTTTGAATACTGAAGGAAATTGTTTTTCCCATTGGTATTAGGCTTGGGCTGCAGACCTATACAGCCAAGTATTAAATTAATTTTGAAATAATAATTTTCTTAAGTTAATTTAATAACCTACCGTACCTACATAAATTAAAATTATGTCTTAAAAAACGCATTAGGCAAATAAATTTAAGTAAATAATAAAATAACAAATTCTATCTCTGAATTTCTTATTGTGTTTGGCTGCATTGGTCACTTTCTTTGCCTTAATAGAGACACATTTATGAGTAGATACGTTAATGCTCTAGAGCACAAAAATCGATTTTGTGCAGCCTATATCCTGCACAAATAAGCACTTTCAGAGCATGAGAAGTGAAAAGATTATTTTTTTATTTTACTTGAAATATATTCCACTTTAGCCAGTATATCTTTCTCTACTATATTTTCCCATTCAATTACAAGCACCTCGGTGTCGTGAATAGTTCAAAAACTTAAAATATATTTCAGAGAATTGTAACATCTCATGATTTAATATTTGGAAACATCCGTCTTCAGAATTCGTCGATCCAGTTGAAGTTAGTCTTTACGGTAAATTAATCGGGGGAGCATACCTCGAATTGTACAAAGGCAAACGTTGTGGTCCTCCAGCCACTCTATTATTTGTTGGACTACTGTTATAATGCCAGGGGAAATGAGTTTTCCTTTACACCGGGAGAACTATTATAATGTGGTGTGAATAAGCTTGTCAAATCACTCCAACTGGAAAGACGATTAGTAATGTTGCTTTTGTGGTACAATCACAATTAATTTATGTGCCGATTTGTCTCTTGTCAATATTAAATATTCGAAGAGAGACTTGCAAAGCATACCCCTTATAAAATGACATAATAACAAGAAGATTTTTCTCCCAACCCACCAGTGTATTTATCTTTTATAATGGTTTTATGTCAGCAGAGTAATGTCTGTATTGTGATGTATTATTATTGTAACTATAATATACAACTGGCATAATGTCATTTTTGGGGTATGGAATAACCTTAAACAATGTTTTTCAAAAGACTATATTATATTGATAGGTATTTTATTGCCGTGTGGTGACGGCAGAGTAGAATACAATTGTCACCACCCCAAATCTCTCCCGTGGGTGTCGTACAAGGCGACTAAGGATAAATCAGTGATGAGGAATGGGCAGCAGCGTTCCTCTTATACCATCTAGCTATGTACTGCGACTTTTGTGCCCGATAAATGGCAATAGGCTCGCCACCTGTTACATGGGACCTAACATAACTGGCGAAACGTGGGTGCTAGTTCACCTCTGCCTACCCCTTCGGGAATATAGGCGTGATTTATGTATGTATATATGTATGTATTTTTATAATTTTTTTAATATAATTTATAGAGATAATTTTTTTCATTATGAAAAAGAAGTATCCTACATAATAAATATACAAACACCACATTTTCACTATCAATGCATACGCAGCTAATACATAGTTGTAAATAAATAATGATCACGTAGTTCCTTTTTCTGGAACATTATAGCATGCTTAAGCGGCAGTAGATTCATAAAATAAATAACCAAGGTGAATATATATATGATAAGTTCTCATTAGTTGGCAAAGTCATAGTATGTTTCCTATATGGACTTAAGTTATTCTCGTGTTCTGCCAAAAAGAAGTAAACGGCTTGAATAATACGAAATGTATTATAAAATCTTAATTTTCATTCATATAACTTGATAAGAATCCTTTCAAGTACTTACGAAATTGCGATAATTAAAATCAGGTTCAAAATTAGTTATTCTATTTAAGCAAATAACATTAGTTATGGACACACGTCTCCCAATCACAGTACAGTACGTATGCTTGTGTCCAAGCACGCTTACGTTTATGTTATTATTATAAATAATAATAAATATATTTTACATTCACCTATCATCTAGTCCTTAAACACGATATTTTTATATAATACATATTGTCTGTATTAACCACACCAATATTTGCCCCTACCAAGATTCGAACCTGGGAATATTGAACTTTTGGCCAATAGCCAGCGATCTGACCATTCGACCTAACCCGCTGGTCATATTGTATCGTACGATATTTCCAGAGAGGAGTTTGTCGTCGTGGGTGTACCTTATACAAAGAATATGGTGGTTAGAAAAAGTTCGAAAAATTACAGTCTTGCTGCGGGAACACCATAATTTTTCAAACTTTTTCTAACCACTATATTCTTTGTACAAATGTTTCTTAAATTTATATAATATTGAAATATAAATCAAAAATAGTGTACCTAATACATTTAGGGCCTGTTTCACAATCGACAAGTAAGTTTGAAGTAGCTGACTTGGCAGTTCAATTGACATATATTTCATATTACAACTGTCAAATTATCAGCGAAGTTAGCTACTTAGAACGTACTTTTCGATTGTGAAACAGGTCCTTAGAGAAACAAAAAATGCAAAAATCCTTATCAAGCACTGCCACCAAAAGAAATAATTCAACTATGAGACATAGAAACGGTTCAATATGCACAGCAAGAGATACATACATACATACATAAATCACGCCTATAACCCCGAAGGGGTTGGCAGAGGTGAACCAGCACCCGCGTTTCGCGAATTATGTCAAGTCCCATGTAATAGGTGGCGAGCCTATTGCCATTTATCGGGCACAAAAGTCGCAGCATATGGCTAGGTTGTACGAGTATAAGAGGAACGCTGCTGCCCATTCCTCAGCACTGATTTATCCTTAGTCGCCTTGTACGACACCCACGGGAGAGATTTGGGATGGTGACAGTTGTATTCTACTCTGCCGTCACCATACGGCGACAGAAAGAGATGCCATTTCCAAATCCATTTATTATTCAATTGTCTAGAACAATCACAATCGAGCCAATGGTCAGCCGTTTGGCCGCTTCAAAAACATATCTGCAATCTATTCCCGGTGCAATTTTCCGATGGGCAGCGAACTTGTGATTGTGTATTGCAAAATAGACACTTCGACTTCTGAATAAATAACACGTATTTGGTCTCGATTCTCACAAACTCGCCACAATTGGATACACGTTGATTTATAGGGTACATGCTTCTATTGCGTTTCTTATTACCAACAATATATGTAACTTAAATAAATTAATAAAAATTACCAAGGTCAGTCGGTAAAATGTGGATAAGAGTCACATATTAGGATTTTTTTTCAATATTTCCATTCATTTTCTATACACAATGCTTGTTCAAATATTGCCGTAGCTACTTAACGACTGTAATCGTAGCTACGCCGTAGCAAGCTACGCAATGCTAATATTGCCACCATAAAGATAACGCAATCATAAAAATTTCGATGTGTATGGACATATTGAATGTAGGGGCTGACATGACTAACAAGTAGTTATATTACCATGGTAAGGGGCGGGGTCCCCCTTAAATCGTTATTGTTATTGAGTGGGTGGTTAGACACCACACATATTAAATTCTGGCTGAGTACACATTCATACGAATGGGGATTAGATACCTTTATTACGTAACTGAGAGTTGATTGTCTTTAGTTAAGCCCGCTCTCTCAAGAACTGTCTATATGTGTTATACATATTATGCTACACATTCCATAGTTACTGTTACTGTAAATCGAACAAAAGATATAGGGAAAAGTGGAAGATCAATGCTTAGTTTACGTAACTATAGAGGCCAAGTACCGAGCTGCTTAAGAAGGCTCCTTTTATTATAAATATATCTTTTTGGCCAAAATAAGCTGCATAATCTCTTGTTGTATTTATAATAGACTTTTAGTGGAATTTTAATATACACATAATAATAGTACAAGGAGAGGAGGATCTAGATCTATTACAAAAACTAAGAAACATATCCGCTCTCGTCACACAAACATTGGAACGGATTTGAGGAAGAAATTTCTTAACCAAACGTGCTTTTAAATAATATATATCAGATGTTATGTTTAACGTTATAGCGTTTATTCAATTATATTGCCATATGTGTGGAAAATTCTAGCTTGATCTAAAGTTTGACTTAGGCCCAGTAAAAAGTCGAGTAGTTAGCCCAAGAAAAAGTGGTGCTAACTAACCGTATCATCTTAAAAGAAAAAAAAAAATATTTTGCTACCTACAGGGCAAAATCGAAATAAATCGACAAATTTTTATGGGGGGTTCTAGTGCTGTTAAATATTAAATTAGGGAGGTTTAAAATCAAATCTAATCCGACAAAAAAGTATCAATATTTTCCTTTTTTTTAACTCAAAACTAGTAAATATACAGATTAAAAACATAAAACAAAAAACATGAAATATAAAATTAAATTAAGAAAAATATTAAATGAAATTCCTAATATTAAAAAATTAAATAAATCGTTCGCAATTCACTAGGTAGTAGAACGCTGTAAGTACAATCACGCGCAAAGTGCGTCGACTGCAACTAATGAATCTAATAATTGCATTCTTATATTTTATTACTTAAAGTTTCATTACAATTTTAATTGTTACTATAACGATCATTATAGTGGTTAAAATGTCCTGTAAAATTTTGTCAACCGATTTCAAATTCGCCTTGTAGAATAGAAAAGCTCTGTTATTTTGACATACCAAGGAGGATAACTTCGGAAAGTGAATCTCTCGCCAGATCTGACCACTTTTATCTTGGTCAAGCTGTTTAGATTCTTATCAACGATAATGAAATATTGCTAACGTTTTGAGGCCCATATTAACTTACAACAATGTTTTATATTTTATTTTTATATGAAAATTATATGAAACTTAGAAGAATCGTTGAAAAGAAAAAGAAAAAAGTAAAGTAATTGCATGGGTGACCCGAGTATCAATGGTGTCCCGAGTTAAGCCGTTGGTCACGGCTAGGCGGCTGCATTTACAATAAAAACAAATGTTAATTAATATATCTTTTGATCTACTTAATAAGTATCTATTATTTATTAAGGATATTCTATAAGTACCTACTAAAACTAACTACTAATAAAAAAATTGCAATAGACTTTCATTCACTTTTATTCATACACGCATTAGAACTATTCACTTAATTATATTAGTAAAAAAAATAATTATGTGAACAGCTCTAATATACTGGGATAAGTGTGCTCGTAGCTGAAGCTAGAGTTTTAGTGGTAATAAAACGCGTAATACTGTCCGACCCTAGAATACTAAAGCGCGGACAAAAGGTATGTGAAACGGTACCTTGTCAGCCAAGTGAGGATATTTCATCTATATTTCGTTAGCTTTAATGATTTTGTTTGCTGAAAAAGACAAGAATCTCATGTTAGAAATGTACATTCTGAGGTAGCTAAGTAACTGAGATTTAGAAATACGATGTATATATTATAATGTCCTTATTTGTAGCAGTATTCTTATTGAAAAAAAGAATTTAAAAAACAAGTCGTTGAGTCTGTGTATTAATGGTCTTACGCCTTTATATTATCTAGTGCAATTAATCATTCAGGACAGAGCATTAGATATTTTTTATGACAACAACTTTACTATAATTTTTTTTTGGTCAAGCTCGAGTTGTCAAAGTTGGTTTAGAAAAATTAACTTTTACTAGGTTAACTGAGGACTAATATAGTGAATTCAATTAAATTCACTATAAATAAGCACCTTTTTTACTAACAAATAAGAACATGGATAAATGTTTAATATCCGAACTAACCTGACGGACTAATGACACATAATTATGTAGTTTACCACTTAGAACAAAGAATCGCGGAAAACTTGGAGAGGAAATATTGAGCTCTAAATGGCCGAACCAAAAGACTTCCATCATTCTTCTCAAAAGCCTTACGTTCCCTACATCGGCTATGAGAGTTAGGGTGGAACGTTCAGTTATTATAACAATATACGTCACATAACAAACTTTGTTAGAAAAACTGTTCTAATAAATGTGTGTGGAAGTGGGACGCTGATTAACTGATCGGAGTTCGTTCATCTTTTTATGTTCCTTTGCTTTAAGCTATTACATTCGTCTTGGTTATATTGATTACTTATTGTGAAGATCACATACCTATTATATAATACATACATACATACATAAATCACGCCTATATCCCCGAAGGGGGTAGGCAGAGGTGGACTAGCACCCACGTTTCGCCAGTTATGTTAGGTCCCATGTAATAGGTGGCGAGCCTATTGCCATTTATCGGGCACAAAAGTCGCAGTAGGTACATAGCTAGATGGTATAAGAGGAACGCTGCTGCCCATTCCTCATCACTGATTTATCCTTTGTCGCCTTGTACGACACCCACGGGAGAGATTTGGGATGGTGACAATTGTATTCTACTCTGCCGTCACCACACGGCGTTAACTATGACGGAGTTAAATTGATTTTATTAACACTATTATATAATATATACATACATAAATCACGCCTATATCCCCGAAGGGGTAAGCAGAGGTGAACTAGCACCCACGTTTCGGCAATTATGTTAGGTCCCATGTAATAGGTGGCGAGCCTATTACCATATATCGGGCACGAAAGTGTCGCAGTATATAATAGTGTTAATAAAATCAATTCTATGGATGAAATAGGTCCTGTCCCCATATTTTGTAATTTACTTCATCAGCCCGTTTCATTTAGAATCAGTACAGAATGTCGATTTCGTAAATTTTCCCCTGTCACTCATCAATATCCTCAATAACTTCTTTCATATTCATGTCCTTCCTAAGACCAATCCATCCATCTTTTTCCCTTTTTCAGTATTGTTCTATCATTCATTATAAGTTAAGTATCTATCCACAAAAAGTCATGCCTTTTGTAACGTAACAAGGGTGCATCTTCTCGTTTTAATCAAATATATTTTTATCTAGTTTAATAGTCATAGAAATATTTATACAACCAAAGGAGATGATTGGAAAAGAGCAGTATCGTTCCGGGGTAAATATTGTATGACGCATGTGTATATTGTGTGATATAGTAAATTATTTCTTCGGTAAACTACATAATAATTTAGGGGGCGTGTGTGACGTAACAGGGTGCATCTTCCCACTTTTTAATGAAATATATTTTTACGCAGAAAATTATTATAGGAATATTTTATACAATCCAGGGAGTGGATGCAACAGAGTAGATATCGTTCTAGGACCAACATTCATAATTATTGATGATAAGTTCCCATAGTGTATCAAGCGCCATCTATTAGATTTTTTGACCATAAATTGCAAAGTGGTAGAGCACATACCGCATCAATATAGCCCACGCAAGGAGCCATAGATGGCGCAATAGATCTATTGATTCCATTCCTCTTAACTTTAGAAAATTCTAATTAAAGTTATTTTATTATTATGTTAATTTAATTCTTATATCCCTCAAATAGTTGCTGAATTATTAAAATTATAATTAGAGTAAATCCCGTATCAATATAGGTTGACGCAGGGCGCCATCTAGTGCCTTACGTTCCCCTTAGCTTTAGGTTTTCCTTTAGCATTGTCTAATTAAAGTTATTTTATTATTAGGTGAGATTCAATTATTATATTCCACAAATAGTAGTTGAATTATTAAAAATATATTTAATACATTCGTAGTTTTAGGAAAATATTACGTTTTAAAATAAGTTACATAAATAGTAGTTTTCTGTGTATAATACAAACGATTTTAAGAGGTGTCAATGGAATTAGATGAATACCATTTTGGAGGCAATTCAGTAAGTCGGGTTGTAACGTTTTGTTTACATTGAAATTGGTACGAATGAACGGAAGTTGTAGCTTGTGGGTTGTCAACTTGTTTTGGCGTGCAAAAAGCAGTTCTGCCAACAGAGAGGCCGCCGGTCGGGACCAATGAAATTAGCAGAAAGATCGTAGGATATCTCAACGGATAGATGATTGGTCAGGGGATAGCTAGCGAAATAGGTGGGCTAACCGAGGGTATAAATAGGGGTGAAAAGGGACATTCGAGACCTTTCGACCATGGACGATTCGGATTCTTTTCGAGAGCGGAGACGGGCGACAGGACGAGTCAAAGCGGGGAGGCAGCCGGTCGGTGCGCGTCGTCGATGGAGGAAATGGAGTTCTGGTATTTGCGCCTGCGTTCCAGGTGATGGCGTACGGAGATTGGATCCGTTTGAGACGTTCGGTATCAAACGCCAGGTATGGGTTAGGCAAGGTAAGGGAACCCGACATAATGTTGGTGATTTTATTCGTATTTGAAGTGTTAGGTATGCCATGGTTATTATTACCCGTTGTTCCATGGTACGTATTTTACGATTATTTCATTTAATGGGTACCTATTAATTGATTATAACCTTGGTCATTGTTTTGTTGGTTCGCCGGTGTTTTGGATATGTAGGAAAGTAGGTACCTACCTACTGAGGAGGTTTCGGATTTGTAATTGTCGATTGCGGGGTTTGGATAGTCTGCGTCGATCGTTGTACTGTTTGTTGGTGAATAGGTATATAAGGGCTATGTATATGTGAAGGGGAGTTGGCTGAGCCTATATACCTATACTTTACTTACCTATGATATTTTATTTCATGACTGAGATGCTAGGCTGAGCATAGGAATGTTAATATGTAGGTACCGATAGGTTACGTATGTATGTATGACGGGGAGTTGGCTGAGCTTTTATGTCTACATTTTATACAGGTATAAACAACAGGTATATTGTTTATTTTACCGACTGTCGTGGATATTATTATTATTACATCATCATAAAGTTCATGCGTGCGGTGTATGGTATGGTCAGTTCTATTGGCGGTTGCAGATTTGGTTTGTTAGATTTACCGGAGTAATCTGGAATAATGGAGTATTTACCTACAGTTACCAACTAACCTTATTTCCACTATAATATGCAACAAACTTAAGTTCATCTGTCTTCTAATGTTACGTATCCTTCTCCCTCCGTAGGGAACACGTCACATACCTCATAAAAGAGTCTTGGGATGCTACTTCACAACAGGGGGGGTCCTACCATACTTGATGATCATTATTTACACGTTGGCCAGATTAAATTAATATAAATATTTACTTAATATAATAATAATAATAAAATATGTCATGATTTAGTTGTGTACAGGTCCCTTGTCATTTACGTGGGCACGCTGCTTTGTGAATTTGGGACTACATAATTGTGTGATGACATGATTATGAGGCCTTTTATATTTACATCGTAAGCGTGTGTTGCATGATCAATTGGGAGTATTTTGGTATTGAAGCTAGGTTAGGTCAGTAGACATATACAGTGCCAACACTGATGCCCAAAATACGCCCAATTCTCTACACGCAGGAAAGACTATTTTCCCCACACTGCACACTCTCCAGATTGATAGAAGGGATTATCTGTGTCGGAGGATCGTGATAAGACATAACAGTTGTATCGTTATTATGGTTCAAACTAGGTCGGATAGCTTAGGTTAGACAGGAGCTATTTAAGGGAGCTAGTTCCATTACTGAGGATACTCAGATTGGAACCCACTAGATAGTTGCGACAGCGCGGGCTTGCCTCACAACCAAGCCGACCCACGTAGAATCTGGGCTGTCTTTTGAATTATAATGACCTTCTTCTGAAGTGTTGTTGAAGTTAGGAGAATTCGGCCGGGTTTCTCTACCTATGATCTGGTTTAAATATACTACATATGACTTTCCACGGGAATGCTAACGGACTGGAATAATACACTAATTCGGGTAGGGCATATAAGGAACTTCCTGTGGTTTGGAAGGAGAGAGTGAATCGAAGGTTGTCACTCATTGTGAGGAGCGGGGAGCGGGCTTCCACTTCCTTATATTTTTTAAATATTCATAAGGCCGAAAATTTTATCACCGTCTGTACCTATCATGGGTTCGTTCTCGACCACCGCGTATTAGTCTATAATAATAAAGGGGGGGTTCAGTTACACTTTGACACATTTACTTCTGTTAGTTACGAAACAAAATAAAAATTGACAAATTCCTGTCCTTTATTTCTGTCTATATTTTCAAAGCTTTGATATTCGACATCGTGAAGTATATTTAAAAAAAACATTAACAATTTTTATACACATGCGTAAACAAGAGAATACAAAGCTTATTAATTTTATTTATGAACTATAAAAGCCATCAGAATATTGCCACGTTTTAATATATACTTTAACGGCCATTTCAGATCGTCACAAAACTGATAAAATAAAAACTATTACTACGAGTTCAAGAATCACTAAAATAAACCTATTATCGAAATTAATTTATTTTTATATCCTTTTATTGTATATATTTAATAATTTTAAGCAATGTTTTATGTATGTGTGTAATTTGAACCATTTCTTTATAACACCCATCTACAGGGTGAATTTGAAATCGGTCGACAAATTTTACAGGACATTTTAACCGCTATAGTGATCGTTATAGTAGTAATTAAAATTGAAATGAAACATTCAGTTATAAAATACAAGAAAGCAATTATTAGATTTATTAGTTGCAGTCGACTCACTTTGCGCGTGATTGTACCTACAGCGTTCTACTACCTAGCCGCGCGCACCCGTCCGGTTAGCAACCCGCGAATTACGAACGATTTATTCAATTTTATTTTATATTAAGAATTTAATTTAAAATTTTTCTTTTATTTTTTATAAATTTTATATATAATTTTTTTTTTGGTTTATGTTTTTAATCTGTATATTTACCAGTTTGAGTAAAAGAAAAGGAAAATATTGATACTTTTTTGTCGACTTAGATTTTTTTTAAACCTCACTATTATAAGGCTTAATAGCACCAGAACCCCCCATAAAAATTTGTCGATTCATTTCGATTTCACCCTGTATATATCATCTGTAATATAATAGAAGAAATACATGTCATTGAGTAAATACAATACCTACATACATTTTATACATTCTTTCTTGAAGGCTTATTTTAAATAACAAACAATACATAGTACATACATAAATCACGCCTATATCCCCGAAGAGGTAGGCAGAGGTAAACTAGCACCAACGTTTCGCCAATTATTGTTAAGTCCCATGTAATAGGTGGTGAGCCATTTATCGGGCACAACATCGCAGTACATTGCTAGGTGGTATAAGAGGAACGCTACTGCCCATTCCTCATCACTGATATAATCTCATATAACATTTTCACAGAGTAAGTATGACTGATCAGCGTACGGCTACCAGCTCCAACGTACGGCTACCACACCATAATATAATTTATCCAACACTTTTATAATTTATTTAAAATTTGTATTTGAACATCTGTCATTTGCGTGTTTGTAAGGCCATCTACATACTTGTAAAAACAAAAATGTATACATACTACAGACACACAATACATTTTTTTATTCTTATATAACCAGCATAAGCTGATGCAAAAGATAAGAAAGATCCACTGTGTACATTTTTATGTACGAATAATCGTACATAAAAATGTACACAGTAAATTCATATAAATAGAATTAACAACATTTCATTTTATCAACATACTTTTATTGTGATGTTATATGAAATTAGACATAAAATGAAGACACCCATATTTTTTTTTCTGAATTCCGTCGTTTTCATACAATAAATCATGATTAAAATTCCGGTCATTCTAAACAGACCGAAGCACCAAATGACGTCACAGTTACGAAAAAATGGCGAAATGAAAATCTGGCGTTTCCGGTGGCAAAAATAAAAACATATTATTTGAAATGTTTGAAATAAATTTTCAAGTAAAATACGTTTTAAATTAGTTAAAATTAAAGTATAGGAAGGATTGCAAATTTATTGTTACTTTATTAATATTATTTTCGACGACGACAATTAATGACAATGGATTTAATTCATGACTGACAGACTTGATATTGATTGATTGCGTGACTGTGACGTCATAGTTTTATTTTTTTCTCTGTAATTAAGTATTTTTATTTTGGGGGGTTATAATTTATAAAATGTTGTCGATTGTTAAATTCAACGTCTGCCTTATAAGTAGAACTAGTAATTAATGCGAACTACATTATAGAAAAAACAACATTATAAATTAAACTGTTTTATTTCATGATAATACAATTTATATTAACATGAAATCAAACAGTTTAATTACAGTACAGACGGAAATAGAGTCGCAATTATATTAAATATAATTTCACGAAATGTATGTGTTAATTTAATACACCTCTGCCTTGCTCTTCGAGAATATAAAGTCAGAAATTAAAGCAATATTTCGAGAATGAGTACACGGCCTAAGAAAATGGACGTGTTTGACCAGTGCATACCAAAGTAGGCTCGAATACAACAGACCCCATACGAAAGGTAAACATACACGTTTTGGCAAGCCCGGAGAGTAAACTTTATACTTTACGACTGTGCAGATATATATGACACGATTCACGCTTACTGCACTCCTCGGGAATCCATTTTAGGCATTAGGGTAAAGCCACCCCAAAGAGGACACAGTATTAAAAAGTATACCATTGTGTAGTTTTATTTATTTATTTAGTAACAGGTACACCAACAGTACATATACACAACATTATAAAAGTACATACATATTTCTTATTCTAATATATGTACCCTTAACAGGCGTACACAGCATTCACGGCGTTACAGCAAGCAAAAAAAAAATAGGTGCGTGTTTTGCGTATAAATGGCAGTTATGCCTGATTAAAAATACAGTTACAAAAAAATGGTCAACATTTTTATCGCCAATTAGGTTAGGTCTCATGTAATAAGGTGGCGAGCCTATTTTTATTTATCGGGCACGGAAATTGCAGTATATTCCTAGGAGCATAAGTGGAACGCTGCTGCCTATTACTCGTTGCTGTCATAACCCTTAATCGCCTTGTACGACACCGGCGGGAGAGATGGGGATAGTGACAATTGTATTCTGCTCTGCCGTAAATGCGGCGCAAGATAATGTCGAAATAATACAAAATTTATGTATCATCACCAAACATAACATTTAACTAACTGCTCTGCGTAAACGAACGTAGCCCGAACAAAAAACGCGATGCCCACGAAAATAACTGAGCACTTAAAATTAATAAATGGTACGGGACCAGCAATAAACTGAATGCAATCTCGCGGGGCAAATCTCGAGAGCACTCCACTCGTTTTTGCCAAATCAAGAGGTGAGGCCGGCCCGTGCTATATTCATAGCATTTTTTTCCTTTGTACGTTCTCGCACGTTATTGCTTAGAACGAAAGCTTTTGTTTCACTGGGCTTAGGCACACAGTGAATGCTGAATGCGCGACCGTAACTGGTAACGCTATTGTCTTTTCGCTTTATTAAAGCGTGTTAGCTCACCATCACACCGGAAAGTTATAGTGATGAATGAAGCTAGGGAAAGGTGGTTCAAAGCGAACCGTCTGCCTAAAGCTATCTCGTGTATAAAACTACTTGTAAATATGCAAGGGTGAACTTCAGTTTCTCCTAGTAATGTGCCCTACCGAAAGGTTTGCAGTTTTTCGGGCCTTATTATTATAATACATTTTCGATTCGATTGCGTAGATAAACTCTCTTTCCATTGCCCTTTGACCCTGAGTTTTCTTATTAAAGGCCAAACACCCAAATTAAACGTAGGAACCCAGGTAACATATACCCCCTATCCCGTCATCATACTGCCATAGGTACTGAACTCCGTATACCTAAATCAGACCAATTAAATATTTAACAATTTGAGGGTAGTTAACTGTAACTTTATGTGAAGACACCTGTCATCTTCAGTCTACCCGAAACCTCAGCCGCTGTAAAGTGATCGGAACATCGGGATAAAATCAATATGAAAACATTAAAAATACAAAAGAGTTGAATCCGTTCAGTTGTCTCATTTCAAATCTAAATTTTGGCAAAGAAGTTTCCATTTACATTTATTATCCGTTTTAATTCTTTTTCTCGTACCGTATGTAGCTATACTGTCTATTCTATTGACCCATACGATATATGCATTTATTCGTGTATTTTTGTGTCGGTTCCTGGAGGCTCACTTTGATCCTTTGGTTACGTATTCTACGTATTGATGACTTTATTATACCATAACTTACCCCCCGTGGCTTTGGATATCCTATACGTATAAAATAGCTGTATGAATAGTCTGAAGCCTTGTAATGTGTACCGTTATAATTGTACATATAATTTACATCTAGAAATACAATTATCTTAAGGAGTTTCACCGAACAAATGTAAACTGAAGAGGCTGAATTTAGACGAGATCGATAGCGCAGTGTCTAAGCTAAGAACGGCCATAAATATATTATTACCTTGAATTCCTCGGTCCTCTGAAAGCGCGTTAAGCAGTGGCTCCCCGTTTCATCTGCAGCCGTTAATACCCACCAATCCGTACTGGCCCAGCGTGGGATTATACTCCTTCTCCCTATATTATGCCACCCATAGGGAAGGCCTATGCCCCACCCCAACAGTTCTAACATTAAAAAGTAAAGTGATGATGTTGACAATTTGGAATAATTAATAATAATAATATTCATAGACATAATAGTTTATAATATCATAGACATAATAGATTATGGATGCTCTGACATCGGACATACAGGAGGAGGCACCCTGGTGTATGCTGTTCGCCGACGACATTGTACTTGTCGGAGAAGATGCATCCGAGGTACAAAGTAGGCTGGGAAAATGGCAGGAGAGATTGGAGAGCGTCGGGCTTAAGATCAGCCGGACCAAAACAGAACACATGTTCTGTGACTTTGGTGGCCCCTCCAGTTTCTCCCGAATTGCCTTAGGTGGTATGTTCCTACCAGTTTGCTCGGATTTCCGGTACCTTGGATCGCTCTTCCAAAGCGACGGTGATATTGACCGGGATGTAAGGAATAGAGCGAACGTAGGATGGATGAAGTGGCGACAGGTTTCAGCAACAATATGTGACCCACGGATGCCCCTTACGCTTAAGGGGAAAATCTATAAGGTGGTCATTAGACCTGTTGTCATGTATGGATCAGAGTGTTGGGCTATGAAGAAGACTGATGAAAGAAGAGTGCATGTAACAGAGATGCGTATGTTAAGATGGATGTGTGGTGTGACACGGAGAGATAAGATAAGAAATGAGTCTATCAGGGGAAGTTTGAAAGTAGCGCCAGTGACAGAGAGACTGCGGAGTAAAAGACTGGGATGGTTTGGTCATGTTATGCGAAGAGATGAAAGCTATGTTGGCAGAAGAATGTTAGGCATGGACGTGGAAGGACGTAAAAGGAGAGGAAGACCAAAGAAGAGATGGATGGACTGTGTAAAGGAGGATATGATAGCGAGAGGGGTGGATGAGAAATTAGTGAAGGATAGAGAGAAATGGAAGAAGAAAACATGTTGAGCAGACCCCGCCTAGAGCGGGATAAGGGCAGGAAGAAGAAGAAGAAGATAGACATAATATGTGTATATTACAGTCAAATCTCTTAGTTGGTCAAAACTTTTAATTGATTTCAGGTGAAACTGGTTTTGACGAAGACTTTTTTTTATTAAACTAGGCGTACTCTAACCTAAGCTAGCCGACATATAGAGCAAATATAATATTTACTATTTCAAGTTCCCCCGTACTTCAGAAAGCAATTGTCTACGCCATCTCTCTGAAACAACAAACAAGCAACCTGTATAAAGGTAATATATAACTATGATAAACAATAACAAAATAATACGCTTAACGTTTAATCATGATAATCAACTCCGTGGTAATGAAAATTTACTGAAGTATTACTTGTGGCTGGCATTTATAATATATACCAAACAAATACCCGTTCCGAAGTCAAAACGCACCAAGAATATTAATGGTGACCGCGGTCTCTGTTGTGTCGAGGGTCGTGATAAACCTCGGCATAAATTAGCCGCAGGAAGGCCGTGCCTTAAGTAATACGTTATCCGAAGCGCTACTGTTGCGTAAAACCGTCAAATCCTTGTAAGAATTCCGCTGTGATTTATTGAAGTTGTTTTCAAGGTCTTATTTTGCTTTACTTGTACATAACAATTTTTTTATGCCCGAAGATGGTGAGTGCGCAACCCTCCATGGGGAGGGAGCAACATGCATGCAACATGCATCCTTCCTAGCCGGCCTTGAAGGTATGTCGGTCTCTTACCTACTAAAACCACATTAATGCCATATCCGGATGGGTCTATGGGCATCATCGAAAGCGATGCCTCCTTAGGAAGAGACCGACACAGTCATATTACTACAAAGAAAAGCACATTACATTAATCATTGTTTATTAATTCATTTTAATTTGTATAACCGCCGCTACCTAACACATTTTACATTGGTGGCAATACAAAATGTGTTCGGTAGCGGTGGTGACAACTGTATTTTGCTATCATAGATACTTGCTGTTCCGTCGTCATAATAACAAAACATTCCAATTTGCAAACTCAGACTCTCGCTTCGACCAAAACAGGGCTAGACTTTCAGTTGTTTCACTAGCCAGTTCGTTTCGGTTCGCGTCGCTTTTACTTACGTGCCAGTGCGCTAAATACGTTAGTAGGATGACGGACGGTGAAACCCAAAAAACTGTTGCAATTTTTACGCTCTGCGCGGTGGCGAGCTAGCTCAGTTATTAAATTGTTGCAGGATTGATTTCTGCCAGCTTTGTGTGCGACAAGCGCTCGTCAAAGCGACATTTTCACGTACGAAATGTTTGTTCCCTTGTGTAAAAATGTTGAAAAATAACGCTGTGTATTTTTAGTGAGTTTAAAAGCTCTTTTTGATGACTTTTTATGTAATTATCCTACTTTAAACGTCGTTCAGTTACTTTTTGTAAATTAATAAGTTCACAATTAGTGTTGAGTGAATTGACTGTCAGAAATCTCTTAAACGTTAGTGCAGGCATGCCCTTATTTTGCCTTACCTTCCGCTACCTACAATCACTGGTTAAATTTTACATTAGTCGGCTAATCTTGAGCATTTCAACAAATATCTTTAGACGTAACCTAATTAAAATTCAACCTTAAATTAATTAAATTAACAAATAATTTTCAACTTCCGAAAGAAAAGAGGATTCATGCATGTATATAACAAACTTGCTTGTAATATCTCTTCCTTTCTTGTAAACAAGCCGTTTGTCGAACTAGTTTGTCATGCTTGATTAATTTTCTTTATGCTCAACATACAGGAATATTTTTAGTATCACTTACCAAATTTGTTCCGTGACCATTACATTGTCCAACACAAACTTTTCATGATAAAACCCAAAATATATCTGACCTACCCGTTTATACACAGATTTGACAATAGGGTTACTGCCAGCAATCATAAACGTAGGCTACAATGTTTTGATGGCCATCGTTAATTACTTTTGTGATCCCCTGCCTCGACAAGATCAGTGGGTTGTTATGATAAGAGGAACGAACTTGACGCGTTTGTTTGTAATTGCTGTCTAAATATTGCTCTAGTTTTACTACCTCTGTGATCGATCTTAAAAGGGCATGCGTAGTTCTGTGTTTACTAAGGACATGGCAAATATATAATTCCAAATAATATATAAAATGCCGTGTGGTAACGAACGACAGAGAGATAATTGTCCACCACTATCTTTCCCGCGGGAGTTGTACAGACAACAGGTAAAAACAGCGATGAGTAATGGGCAGCAGCGTTCCTCTTATGCCACCTAGCAATATACTGGGATCTATTGCAATAGACTCGCCACCTATTACATGGGACCTAATCTAATTGGCGAAAAGTTTCATAAATTAAGAAGCATATTAAAAAATTAAAAAATAAGCGCTGGTATTATGCATAGGGACTACGTGAGAGAAGAGTTTTAATATATTAAAAGTTGCTCAATAAATAATTATTCTTATAATATAAGTAAATGTTTTTAATTAATCCACTGAAATATTATTCTACTTATAATGCAGACTGTACTTTATCTTCCCATAAGGGGTCAGCTGACGCGAGCTAAAAGTTCGTTCGACTAACTAAACGTTTGCTCATTTGGCTATATTAGAATAGATGCTTACACAACACTAGTTCAGCGCTCAAACAATGAAATTATTCAGTTCGGTAGCAGACTGGGGTGTTTTGTTACTAAACTCTCTGCAAAGTTTGAAAAAGATAGAATAATATTTCTTATATTTACACCTATCATTTGTTAAAGAAAGTAGTAGACGGACTATAAAGACATAGAATAATAGATAATTGTTGAAAACTTACTTAGTCTACAAATAAAAATAGGAAATAAATAATTATGTTATTGTTACTACATATAAAGCAAAGTGAATTATTAATAATAATTTATCACTAACCGCTAAGAGATTTTTGTCCAGGCCACAAATTATCATTGAGGCTGTTCACAGTCGTGCAGACATATCATTCATTCTCTTTTCTTTCTTTAACTCTTTTCTTCAAGCCGTGTGGTGACGGCAGAGTAGAATACAATTGTCACCTCCCCAAATCTCTCCCGTGGGTGTCGTACAAGGCGACTAAGGATAAATCAGCGATGAGGAATGGGCTGCAGCGTTCCTCTTATACCACCTAGCAATAGCAATATACTGCGACTTTTGTGCCCGATAAATGGCAATAGGCTCGCCACCTATTACATGGGACCTAACATAATTGGCGAAACGTGTTTTCTAGATCACCTCTGCCTACCCCTTCGGGGATATAGGCGTGATTTATGTATGTATGTATGTAACTCTTTTCTTTCCTTCACTCTATGTAAATTTTCTTCCGCGATAAAACGAAGTTGTAAAATTGCTTAATTACTATACATAAATTGTTTTTATTAATTTTGTTCGCTGAGAACACTTGATGCCAACGATGCTTTATTTACCTCTCGTGGTGTCTGAATCCAAACAGCTGGCATGTATGTAATAGAACCAGGAAGCATATCTCAGAGCATTAAAGCTTATGCGCGCATCTGTTATGTAGATCCGCGAACTGCATTCATAATATACGCAGGATAACACAATGAACCGGATATTCAACATAAAGCTGTGTGTTGACGGCAGATCAGCAGTAGATATCACCTAGCATATTGCAGCATAGCGTTCATAAATCACGAAATAACACATACTGCAATACGTGCCCAATAGATGGCACCATATTACAAGGGACTCTTTTTAGCATGGTTGGCGAAACGTGGGTGTCAACGCATCTCTGCCTACACCTTCAGGTATAAATAAACCTGATTATTAGCAGCAAACAACATGGTGTTGAGAACAATAATAATCCTTTATAGTAAAATACATAAGACATACGCTAATTTTATTTTCTACTTAGATTTATTTTTTTCTTGTTCTAAAGGCGCCACAACTAGGGTAAAGGAACCAGCCCTTTCCAATGAATACTTTTTGTAAGAATGTTTTTTTTTTCTTCCAACAAACTTTGATGAAATGTCTATTTCGACAATATGTCTACGGCACACAGACTACTTAAACAGTGGAGTATATGTGTTCATCCTTAGCACGGGGTCAACAAAAGAAAGAGGAGTCTTATTTAGACACTTATGAGATAATTCTCATCACAGTTATGGAAAAGACCAAGTCCAGCATGGCAATTTATTTAATCAATTAGATAACAACAGACTTCCGATTGAAATATGCAATAGAAAGCTGAAGCTAATAACCCAACGATGTTTATGTTCAGCCGCGTGGTGACGGCAGAGTAGAATACAATTGTCACCACCCCAAATCTTTCCCGTGGGTGTCGTACAAGGCGACTAAGGATAAATCTGAATATGATTAGGAATGGGTAGCAGCGTTCCTCTTATACCACCTAGGCTAGCAATGTACTGCGACTTTTGTGCCCGATAAATGGCAATAGGCTCGCTACCTATTACATAGGACCACCTATTACATATTTGGCGAAACGTGGGTGCTAGTTCACCTCTGCCTACCCGTTCGGGTAGGTCGGTATAGGCGTGATTTATGTATGTATGTATGTATGTTTATGCACTAGTTAGGCCAAGTGAGACCTAAGCGAGTATATTGCCTAAAGCAGGCTTTATAGTGTTCAGCAACATACATTCCACCAACCCACACAACGGAGCAGACGTGATGATACTGTCAATGCGTAAGATTATGTAAAACTGAAAAAGGACTCATTTTATATGCAATCAACAGCACGTTAAATTATATAAAAATCTGTCACAGGACCATGACGAAATTTGTATGAGATCCTTGAATCCCTAATTGTCCCCTCATTGCCATAATAATAAAGCATAACCCACCACGCTGGCCCAATGCGGATTGGTGATTAACGACTGCAGAAGCCTGGACCAATGGCTTAACGCGCCATCCGAAGCACGAAGGAACTCGATATAATTTATTATTGGTCACCCATCCAATCACCAGCCTTAGCGAACATTGCTTTGTTTATGCAATCACGGGCCGATCATGCTAAGCCACATGGCGAAATGACGGGTTGTAAATAGTAGTTTTTGCTACAAACCTTACGTTTTCCACAGAATAACAGTTCCTCAAAACCTTACTATTTGATAAAAATAAAGTGGGGCATAAAATTTGTGAAATTATTCCTGAACTTTGTAACTTATTCCCAGCGCGCTCCTAACTCGCAGTTTACTCAAACATTTATCAAGGCCAGGGTTAAATATAATCTTTGTAAAAAAAAGTATATCAAACGATACCCCATTGTCATACCAAAAAGGCGCGATTTTTAAGGGACCGTTATTATCTTGGGACGCGTAATTCTTGAAAAGAATAAACTGGGGTAGCCCTTCTTCGTGCTCGACGAGTTAATTTGTCGCTCAACGCATGTAAAAGCGGCTGTTCCGGGGGAAATTTAATTTTCTTTTCAGAGAAAATTGTACGGTCAACGACACTTCAGACTAGGTACCCAAAAGTGTCACTCCTTAATCGATTGCCAACGTTAACTTGTTTATTTTAAGGAATTTTGTCTTTGGAGATTGTGTACCTTTTACATTATAACACGTATTCAGCATGTGACGTGTGTTGTAAATGAAACGCTTTTTGTCACTATTGTATTATTTAGAATTATTCTTTTAAGGTACAATAAGCGTCTTAAGCCAAGGGGTCTTAAGCCAGATTGGTAATTTATTTAATTTGGTAAATAACAATTGAAATTATTTGCATGTCGGCGAGCGTATTTGTATTAGTATTAGTTACCGAATAAAATTGGTTACATTATTATAAAAGGTCTTAGTTTGCACAGACATTTCTACAGACCTAAAAAATGTGACAACAGTAATAATTATTCCGAGTCGCAGCTCCATATTAAATGAATCAAAACATTTTTAAGTTCTCCACTTCTTTGCTCTAACTTGTGAATATATTTCAAAACTTTGTGGTAATAAATACTTGAAATGGATCGCCAAATTTTGTTTTGATTGATACCGCATTACTTGCGAACAATCTTTGTACCCAGCAGTCATAAATCGCTTACAAATGCACAATTTTAAGAATTTATTATTTGAAAATGTTAAAGGAAAGCTATCATTTTCATCTAGCATCCTCTCCATGCTGCTTTAACTTTCAGAACTTGGGTATAGTTACCAATCGATATATCACATTTACTCGACTTACAATGTGAGGGATAATAATATATCAGTAAGAACAGAAGTTCACTTCAAACTTAAATTGGTTCTATAAATTTCTACTTCAAACGCAAATTTAGATGAATGGAGGGTAAGATGTACCTATAGGTACCATGTAGATGAAAATATTCTTGGATACCTGCAAAACGCGGTAAGTTGGTCACAACAGATTCAACAAAGAATAATCTTCAAAAAATTTAAGTACAATGGTATTGAAGGAATCCTATCTACATCATCATCATCACCGGATCTTTAATGGTGGATACTAGAATATAGAGGGAATAGGCCACAACCTACCACGCTGGCTCAGTGCGGAACGTATGGGTATCAACGACTGCAGATGCAGCCGGGACCAATGGTTTTACGTGGCTGCCGAAGCACAGAGGAACTCAAGATAATATATTTTAGCGACCCATCCAATGCCTTAGCCAACATTGTTTATTTGACGTAATCGCAGGTCAAGGGCGCTAAGCTGACCCGAATGGAGGAGGGCAAACCGCAAACAACAGCATACCCAAAGAGGGTCGGTGACAGGCAGGCGGCAGAATATAAAACTTATCCATAAACTTGAGGAGTGTAAATTGGAAGGTTGTTATCAATGTCATGGTTATTTCCATCACTTTACTATACATTCAACCATTACTAGCACCTTTCACGTGTGATGGATGATTTGAATCAAAAGGGAGTCCAGATGATGTCTGACCGATATGATTGGAAGAGGAAACTTACTACGCTGACACCAGATATCTTGGGAACAGGGTAGCAAAATAATGGTTGACCATAAAACGATGTTCCTCCCTAATACCTATTGAAATCATTATGACACGTTATAAAGCCACCAGGGACCTAACTTAATTGGCGAAAAGTGGGTATTTTCGAGGATATAGGCGTGATTTATGCATGTATGTATATATAAAAGTCACTTCGATATTTAATCGGAAATACACACTGACTAATCATGGTCAAAACTAGATTAACAAAACGAACAATGTCTCACAAATTGGCAGCGTCGTTATAATAGGATCAAGTGGTGATCAATTGAGAGGATAATTCACTGTCACAGCCGTCCGATAATTCCGGCCGCGTCGTCTGCGAATTACGATTAATTAACAAGCTCATTTATGACCGATTACACATGCGATGCAACGGCATGAACGCTAGTGTGCTAGGTAATTAGACCACACGTTATATTTAGCGCCTGATTACCCTTGATGTGACAAATAGTTGTGTACAAATAATGTAAGCTCGTGCATCAGATTTTGAAATCTCCACGAGAGTGACAAATTATGACGCTGAATTGTTTTTTTTTGTTGTTGTTAATAACACCAAATTGAAGAGACTGCGTAATAAAAACTTCCGCAGTTCGATATAATTTGAGCATTATGTAAATTTTAGAAGAAAATTTTATTACCCTTACTTTACTGCAAGTTCAGACTTGGTCTAGTGTAGAATTTGATTATGTATGCAACACGTAAATGAGACTGCCGAAGTATACCACCGGATACGATAAGAAGAATATGAAGTCGCCTCAGTTATAGAGAATTACGTAGTTTTGACTGTAGGAGAGGTCAAGACGGTTTTACCCATGCTTATCATTACTACCACAGTTACTGCTGCCTTCAGACACGCCTATTAACGTTAATATGTACTTAATGTAAAAAAATTACAATTCAAAGCTAGTCGGCAATTCTTACTGGATATATGGTCTGATTTAAATGATTTTTTTTGACTTTAAGTACTCAGAGGTAGTAACTGTTGAAAGTAATTATGTAACAGTGCGTGTTCTAACGTGTTTTGCACTAATTATCAAGAAAGTGTACTTTTCCAGAAACACAATCAAGATTGAAAAGTTTCAAATGTATATTAAACCGCTGGCTGGCTATCTGTTAGATAACAGTTACTTCGATTTCACTTAGGTAGTGGCAACTATGCCTACTTTATGACAAAGAGGTAATGGCTTTAACATGTTCCTTTAAAAGCAAGTTCTCATAAAACTCCAAAGTATGTACTGTAAAGAGACTCTTTTGAACATTGATTTAAGGTGTACTTTTATTTTATCATAACTTAAAAAAGGTTAGGATCTTAAATACCTAAAGCAACCCAGTGACTCATACCGTTGCTTTCACAGACTGCCCCATTTGCAAATTTGACCCTTGCGAATTGCACAGAAAATTCCATTCGCAGAAATTCCTACTCGCAAAATGTCACATTCGTACTTTTTGAAGTCGAGACTTATATTGTTTTTTTTTTCAATTATGGAACCAATATTTTTCTACCAAAACAAATAAACTCATAACTTTGTGCCATATAATTGCAGACACCCCTAGCTTGTTTAGCTATAAGTATCAAAATTATTTTTATGTAAGCATATTTTTTTCGAATTTTCATTAATATAATATGAGACAAAAAGCTCTTAGCATTCCATGAAGTCATTGAGCTGATGCCGGGGCGTACAAAAGTATTTTTACAAGATTAAAGTCTTCGCCTCATGCGCCATGTTGTTTTTGTACTTATAAATTTAAGACGATATTTCTTTACAGTTTGGTGTCAGGTAAACTAATGCTGCCAGAAGAAACCGCTTACAAATGGCAGTCGTGTTATTCGTCTGAATTAAACGCAAGCAATTACATTAACTTTAATAAATGATAGGATTGAAATTAAACAATTTAAATGGTTTTCTGAATCATATCAACAGTGTCTTATAAATTAAAGTGCAACACTCACTAAATTGCCCACCTATCCGCATTGGGCTAGCATGGTTTGTTAAGGCCTATATTCTTCCATCCATAGGGAAGGCCTGTACCCCAGCAATGAGTACTTACATAAAAGGGCTGGTGGTATAGACCACTTTTTATATCTTGACAAATATTTTTACATCATCTTAAATATGCACTTTTTCAAAATAACATAGACGACGACGTTGTTATTCCAAGGCGTCCGGTAGTTTTATTTTCTATAAAATCAATGAAATCATAACAATATTATACCGCCGGTAATGGTGACGTCGATAAACTATTTGACGAGTGGTTTAATTGACCCTGTTCCTAATATTGAATGGTATAAGAATATGTTTATTTTTGTTTATCTCAGTATTCGTTCCTATTTTCTTTCGCGTTTATTTTTATAATTTATAATACGTAGCTAAGTATGTAGTGGTAAAACACAGTTTACAGGACGTTTATATATAATGTCAATTTTGAGCGTAATGTTTAAAGGCGTTTTAAAACAAGGAATAAAATTAAGGTCCAAGGGTAAACGGTAATGATAACTGTAGCTGGGCGTCATTATGCTATTGAATATTTCATTGAAAATCTCGGCAAGAGGTTATCGGGAGACCGGTAAGTGTAAGTCATCAGGAGCTCCCTCTGTAGGGGCAAACGATGTGACGTCATGCATATTAAACAGATGACATAAGGCTCAGTCTTTTGTTTTGCCAGGAAATTCAATTTAAGAATCTACCGAACGACGTAAACCACTCCAAAGAGTTTAAATTACTAATCTTGTTTCCCGTTTATGTAGATGTTGGAGGTAATATTAGTGGTTGCAGATTTTTTGAACCAGCATGACTAGAATAAACGTTATCATGGGAGACAGTCTCGCCGTGAGTATATAGTAGTCATAAATATAATTTTTTAAATTTTAATAGTAGAGCGCCTTAAAAAAATTCAGCAAAGTTAGTGATTACCTCAATTTGGATTATTGATATTTATGACTTTTAAGAACTAGATGGGCGATATATATAAGATTAATACAAACAAATTGATATTTGTAATTACGTCAACTGTCTATCGAAAACTGCCTGTGTGTGCAGTGTGGTGACGGCAGAGTAGAATACAATTGTCACCACCCCAAATCTCTCCCGTTGGTGTCGTACAAGACGACTACGGAAAAACAGTGATAAGAAATGGGTAGCAGCGTTCCTCTTATACAACCTAGCAATGTACTGCGACTTTTGTGCCCGAAAAATGTCAATAGGCTCGCCACCTATTACATGGAACTACCTAACATAATTGGCGAAACGTGGGTGCTAGTTCTCTGCCTATCCCTTCGGGTATATAGGCATGATTTATATACTTATGTATGTCTGTGGAAAGCAGTGGAAAGTCAATTGGATAACATTTAAAAATAGTATGACTTTAACATTCTATTGTTTTTTCCTACTGCAAAAATGTTTCCTTGTATAGCCGTCAAAAAACAATTTATTATAGTATTCATCCATCGCGGAACATTCAATTATAACAATTTAAAATGGAAATGTTAATTATCATACTGTTCAACCAAATTGGGTACGGCTAATACAAGAAAATGTTCTTTTTATACGCGACTACATTGCTCAAAGCATTAATTCATAACAACTTCAAATGACTTTGCTTTCTCAAACAATGACATAAAACAACCTTTGTATAGGTTTCAATGACTCTCCAGTAAGATTGCGACGATTTGTTAATTAATTTCTTGTATTTAATTGGAGAACGCGGTAAGGTTCAATAATAATTACTGCTTTTCCTCGAGTTTTTATACTTACAAGATACTGGCTGCTTTTTTTCACAATGAACTGCATGTTACATATAAGCTTTTTTAAAATAATAAAATGAACCATAAAAAAATTCCATCTCATCCATTATAACCAAGTAACATACATACATAAATCACGCCTATATCCCCGAAGGGGTAGGCAGAGGTGAACTAGCACCCACGTTTCGCTAATTATGTTAGATTCCATGTAATAGGTGGCGAGCCTATTGCCATTTATCGGGCACAAAAGTCGCAGTACTATTGCTAGGTGGTATAAGAGGAACGCTGCTGCCCATTCCTCATCACTGATTTATCCTTAGTCGCCTTGTACGACACCCACGGGAGAGATTTGGGGTGGTGACAATTGTATTCTACTCTGCTGTCACCACGCGGCCCAGTAGGGGTACGTCGACCGCAGTATTACTTGGTGGTGTATCAGGAACGCTGCTGCCCATTCCTCACCATATTTATGACCCAAAGTTGCCTTTTACAAGATCCCCGGGAGATTTATTTAGGTGTGGTGACAAGCTCTACCGTCACCACAGGGCACGAAGTACACCACACGGTACTAAACACAAGTTTTATACCGTGTGGTGATACAGAAAATATTATTAAGTTAGATTAACTAATTCTAATGCCCTTGCTAGAGTAGTCAGACCGTGTACGGAGCAAATAACTTGAAGGACGTCTTATACTCCACTATTAATTAAACAGAACTACACGAAGTTATAAATATGTATCTACTTAAAGTAATTTCATCTATGATTGTTATTGATAATATAATATCTTACTATAACAATAAAAATTCAATCAATTTCTAAGCCATAATAAAAAAGTTTATTAAATGCAATAAAATGTTGTTTAGTAATATCAAGGCCTCTTAATCAATGTAAGACCTTTTAGATTTAGTCGAAAGTGGTGAGCCAATTTTAATCTACTTAAGTAGGAGATCCAAAGAGGTCCCTGGGGCATCGTTGATGTAATTCCGATGATTTGAAGTCACCCACGATCAAAATACCTCTTCATAAAACATCGCAAGAATCCATACAGGCAACACGTCCGTGCCTATCTGTAAATAAAAAAGGCAAAAAAAACAGTTTTTGTGAAAATGAATATAATTTTATATATAAGCTTGTCGTTCGCTACCGTCTCGAATATTTTATGCCACAGCGAGTTCACGGACCGAAGCGGAAAACGTAATATTGAAAACGAAATGAGAAGAAACAATTTAATGGAGACTAAAAGAAATTGTTTGTGGAACTGCGAATCGAGTTACTGGAGGATGAAGAGAGACGCCGAAGAGGCAAAGATTGCAGACGACAAAATACAAGATAGCGCAAGTTCGCTCGAAATGATGAATATTTCGGAGAGCAACATTTCTTCTGTCGACAAGCACGCTTTATTAGTGGCGAACTTTAAGAAGATGTGGCCCGTGGGGAGATGGCGTGAACACGGATTTTTCTCGGAAGATTACTTGGATCTTATCAACGAGTATTGGTTAACATTCCCGCCTCCCTCGGAAACACTGCAGAAAACTTTGGGCGGCTTCTATTTGGTATTTGCCACCATCGGGTGCTGGGGAAATATCACGGTGCTGTTCATGTATTTCAGGTCAGTTGGCTATTTAAAAGGCTACAACCTACACTAGCTACACCGATTCATTGACCTTTTGAAGTCATAGCTTTTGCTGTTCTGGTGCGAAAATTGTCTGAAGTAATAAATAATGGCAACAAACGGATAAAACATAATTAAAAATAAAGGTTTGGTGTGTTAGTAAACAATGTGGTTATAGTGGTTCAGGATTATCCAATTATGAAAACCTAATTTAAATTATAAATAATAAATAAAAATGGTGTACTGAATGTGTCGCTACTGCAGGTTGTGTAGATTTAATATGTTTTTCCTAAGTGTTCCGTTGATTATTTTCTACCGCGTGATTCAAATAAATCATCCATTTAAAAGTAAGTGTAACTCCAAATTAATTTTGATTTCATTTCTTATTTGAACATATTATTTAGTTAAAAAAATTACTGCACAGCAAAATCGGCAGATTTAAGAATATTACTTACAGCGTATTGGTATGGCTAGATAAAATTTTATGAGTTATCTCATGTCCTGGTTTGGATAGCTGAAGTTGCAAATAATATTTATCTAAATATTACACAATGTTTATAGCTTTCCATTCAAGAAGACAGATAATTAAAATCTTCAGCCCTTAACCACCGCAGGACTTTCCAACTCGATTTACATTATAATTTTGTCATCAAGTTTCCAGTTGACTAACCCAGTTTACTTAATTCAGACCTATTGTCATTGGAACCAAAGGTTAAGCTCAAACGACTTGCACAACTTTCAAACTTTCTCAATTTGTTCATTAATTGGTGAGTTAACGGGGAAACGTCCATGAGGCTACGTTTCATAATTTCGTAGAACTTTAGAGATACGGCGATCTTTTCGAACGTATGGCTTAAATAAGTCATACTGGAAATTTACTTAAATTAAGGTTAGGTAAGTAAGTTAAGTTGTATTAAAATTTAGATCGTGTTATAATTCTTCAAGAGAAGTTCGCTAACGCAGTGGCATAGCGCGCTTGGCCTGCGATTGCGTAAACTAAGCAATGTCCGCTAAGTCCGGTCATTGGATGGGTGACCAAAAATTTATCATCTCGAGTTCCTCCGTGCTTTGGAAGGCACGTTTAGCCATTGGTCCCGGATGCATCTGCAGTCGTTAATTCCCACCAACCCGCACTGGGCCAGCGTAGTGGGTTATGGCCCAATCTCCTTATATTCTTCCATCCATAGGGAAGGCCCGTGCCCCAGCAGTGGGGACATTAAAAAGGCTGGTGATGATGTGATGATGATGATGATAATGCTTCAAAAGCATACTTTGTGAACAGAAAAAGGATAGAAACAAATTAAATCATAAGTTGAGACCTTTAAGCATCATCCAGGTTTATAATCATTTCCTCTGAAATAACGCATCAGCTGCTAGGAACATTATAATTATTTATTGTTATGACAAAGGAGAATTCAATTAAATCAAGACTAGAAAATGTTGCTTTCGCTTAGATTTTAGAGAACGATGGTTGCCTCAATATTTAATATTAATTTAATTAAAATACCAAAATTATTAAAGTTGACATCATCCTCTTGTTCATCCTCTTGCTCCTAACCCATTTAATTTTAGGGTCGACGTCCTTGTAGTCCTTTTTTGTTGTCCTTTTTTTTAATTATCCCTGTCATCTCCTCATTCACCCCATTCACACGTCATTTCTAAAGATTAATCAAAACTAATATTGTTGTTGAAATAGAAAAGATACATTTACAAGTTTATCAGTAAAATGTTTATTTTTGTAGTGTTTACTTTCGTAAAATATTTATATATAAATCATGCCTATTTATACCTGTGACACATGACACCAACGGGAGAGATTGGAGGTAGGGACAATTGCAGACTGCTCTGCCGTCTCCACACTATTCATAACATGAACTAAAATTCAAATAAATAAACGAGTCCAAACATTGTAAGTACGCCGTGCTGTCTGCACAAACAGATATAAAAGCAACCATATTTTTTTACAACAAACTTGCCATGACATGAATAATTGCATAACAAAGCAAAACACAATATTTAAATACAAAATCTTCAATCGGATTCGGAATGAATAAAGCATTTATCAATTACAGAACTAAACTATGAATAGTGAATAAAAATAAGCCGGAGACTGATACGGAAAGAAGCGAACGTAAAATGTACCTCACCTGATACGGGGCACGCTGAAAATAAAGCTGCCTACAGAAAGTCCGCTTTGTAAACACATAGGCTGCGTTTCCAAAAAAGCGGAGCTGAGTAGAGACTTGCAAAAATTGACCAACGATATTGCTGAAATCACACATGTCATCTTAGCTCCGCTTCTATGAATACGTAGCCTCAATAAGTAAATCAAGAAAAATAGACATCTAATAGTTATTTGTTATACGTGAGTGCAAACTTGCTTTTTAACCGCGTGCTCAATTTTGATGACCGAGCTAGCGAAGGATTAAAAAATTAGAATCCTGAGCGTTAGCGAGGGAATCAAAAGAGCAGAAGGTGAAAAATCTTTGCACTCGAGTGCAACACGTAACTTTTCATCCCCCTTCAGAGATGAAAGAAAAATACAAAAAAAAATTACAAAGAGAACGTTTCTGTTTTCACTCAGAAACTTCCACAACACCCACCCATCAACCCAAACACACCCTCAACACCCACCCAGACACATCCAGAACATCCACTCAGACACACCTACAACACCCACCCATCCACCCAGACACAGCCACAACACACACCCATCACCCAAACACACCCACAGCATACACACAGACACACCCACAACATCCACCCATTAACCCAGACATACCCACAACACACACATCCACTCAGACACACCCACAAAACACCCATTCACTCAGACACATCCACAATACCCACCCATCCACCGACCACCCACAATATTATTTTCTACTTGCCTAAAACCTATCAGTACCTAATAAAAATTGAGATTCCGAGACTGTCAATCAGCTTGAGTCAAACACGTTGATTTTCTGTGTGTTTTTGTTCCGTTACTAGGTCAAACAAATCAAACAGACCTAAAAAGCTTTTAAATGCTTGACTCAAGCATCAAGCAAGCGTTGTAGACGATCAAAATGTTTAAAGCAAGATTGACGCCAAGCTCGTCTCGGAACTCCAAAGTTATATAACAAATATAGGACGTGAAAAGAAAAAGGCGCGCGCAAAGCAAATTACTAAAAAAGTACACCAAGAAGTTTCGGAGTCTGAGTTTTTCACAAATTATAAAAGGTTGCATGATAATTTCGGCACCCTGGAGGTAGAATTAAATAGGTTTAATGATGTTTTGAATTCACAAACTTAATGCACACGATGTTGTATATTCAAATTTACTTTATCCTCTAGAGAATAAAAACGGCTTTTGCACTCAGATATCAAAGAGCAAAAACGCTTTTTCCGAGATGGGGGGATGAAAAAGTTCTTTTTCATCCCCCCATCTCAGAGGATAAAGTAAATTTTAATTTAGAACATCGCGTGCAAGTGCATTATGTTTGTGAATACAAAACATAATTTTTTAATTTGTTTTTAATTCTCCCTGTTATTTTAGGGAAGGCAAAGGGTCTAGCCTATACAGCCATGTCTTTAGTATATTTATTTCATATTACATACATACATACATAAATCACGCCTATATCCCCGAAGGGGTAGGCAGAGGCGAACTAGCACCCACGTTTCGCCAGTTATGTTAGGTCCCATGTAATAGGTGGCGAGCCTATTGCCATTTATCGGGCACAAAAGTCGCAGTACATTGCTATTGCTAGGTGGTACAATAGGAACGCTGCTGCCCATTCCTCATTACTGATTTATCCTTAGTCGCCTTGTACGACACCCACGGGAGAAATTTGGGGTGGTGACAATTGTATTCTACTCTGCCGTCACCACACGGCTTTTCATGGCACCATTTCATATTAATATGAATAAATGAGTGAGTGGAATAAATGTATGAAATTAATTTTACATTAAAATATGGGTGTCACACATTTTATCGCATCTAGGGAGTGCTTGGCGCGAATTTAATGATACCAGAGTTCATGATGGCGACTGATGAGGTGGGGAAAACCACTTCAAAATTCTCAACATCAAACACATCACAAGATTTATTTTTAATAATTCTGCATAATTTCACACCATCCCGGATGCTTGTGCATCAAAACTTTCACTGCACAGTCTGCACAAAATCCACTTTGAAAAACATCATTAAACCTATTGGACCTATAAGGTGCCGAATTATTATTTATTAAGCAACCTCTTTAATTTGTTAAAAATTCAGATTCGAAACCTTCTTTGCTTTGCACGTGCGCGTCTGGATGGATGATGTGGGTGCGTCTGGGTGGATGTTGTGGATGTGTCTGGGTGGATGTTGTGTGTGTGTTGGGTGTGTAGGATGTGGTGTGGAAGTGTCAGGGTGTAAATAGAATTGGCTTAAACTTTTAATAATGTGATTGTAATTTTTTTTTGCATTTTGCCATTTCCTCGCTGAGGTGGGATGAAAAGTTACGTGTTGCACTCGAGTGCAAAGATTTTTCACCTTGTGCTCTTTTGATTCCCTCTCTACGCTCGTGATTCAATTTTAGAATCCTTCGCTAGCTCGGTCATCAAAATTGAGCACGCGGTTAAAAAGCAACTTTGCACTCACGTATAACAAATAACTATTAATTCAGTTGTCTGATCTCGATAACTGTGGAATAAGGAAGTTATGTCAACAACGTTTAAAAGAAACCAATAGATTTAATAGTGTACGCTTGATGTGGTCCAGTGCACTTATCGCTAAAACCCCTCTAAATTGGGTTTTGTAGACCAGCCGGGATAATCTCTTAATTCTCTTTCTTTCAAATTAAAGTACCTAGTACTCAAGAAACCTAAAGTTATTTTTCAATCTTAAGTTTCAGAAAAGTAGCACTACAATCGCAACCATTTCAAAAACTTAGAGGCCGTTTTAAATTTTGTTAAATAAATAGTCTCGAATGAAAATTGTTCATGAAATTTGTTTAAAGTTGTAGCACTACAATCGCAACCATTTCAAAAACTTAGAGGCCATTTTAAATTTTGTTAAATAAATAGCTTCGAATGAAAATTGTTCATGAAATTTGTTTAATGTTGTAGTCTCTCGTTCAACGTCCTACATACATACATAAATCACGCCTATATCCCCAAAAGGGTAGGCAGAGGTGAATTAACACCCAATTTTCGCCAATTATGTTAGGTTCCGTGGCGAGCCTATGGCCATTTATCGGGCACATAAATCTCAGTATATTGCTGGGTGGTATGAGAGAAAAGCTGCTCATTACTCATCACTGTCTTTACCCTTAGTCGCCTTGTACGACACCCACGGGAGAGATGGGGGTGGTGACATTTGTATTCTGCTCGGCCGTCCAATGTCCTGCCTTCATAATTCGCTTCTTCATGATTCGCCGCGTGATCACGGTTGTAAACCGTACCGCCTATAACTCGGAGGCTGATTCAAATTGAAATGAAAATCTATTTTGTTTACTAGAAAATCTAATTTGTTTATTAGAAAATCTAATTTGGTTATTAGAAAATCTAATAATATTATATCTATTTTAACAATATGTAAGTATTAGGGAAAATATTACAAAGAAAGAGAGCTTTCTTCTTTTACTAATCAAGTAGGTAGCACTCGAGTTGAACTATTCTGGGTATGTCGAACATTTCTCAAAAGATAACCGATTTGCTCGAAGAGGTCGAGATCAATCGTAGAGATTTTTCGTTACCTATATCTAAGTAACATTCTGTCCACTTGTTCCACTATGTTCCTTCGAGCTCCTTGTAGAATTGAAATTTTATACTCTTCTATAAGAATATTAATGAATTGCTGTTCGTTTGTCTCGCTAAAACTCGGGAAAGGCTGGGCCGATTTAGCTGATTTTGAAATAATTATCTGGCGCCGGGCAAGGCATGAGAAAATATTGAAAAATTGCGCAGAAAATAGTAAAAAACAACAATTTCATTTTTCCATAAAAACTGCTTTTTGTGTCAAATTTGACGTAACCATGGCTACGGGATTAAATATATGGCACAACAACGTATGCCAGGTCAGCAGGACAACTTTTTATAATACTAAGGGCTTGTTTCACAGTCGACAAGTAAGTTTGAAGTAGCTTACTTTACAGTTCATACATACATACATAAATCACGCCTATATCCCCGAAGGGGTAGGCAGAGGTGAACTAGCACCCACATTTCGCCAATTATGCTAGGTCCCTTTACAGTTCAATTGACATATATTTCATATTGCAACTATCAAATGATCTGCGAAGTAAGCTACTTAGAACTTACTTGTCAATTGTGAAACAGGCCCTAAGTATCTATTAAAATAATATTTTTTATAAATTAATAAGTATTTTATAAAAAGTTGTCCTTCTGAACTCAAGCATTTCGTGAGCTCACTTTTAATTTTAGAAATACGGGGAAGAAGTAGTTGTTTGATTAGGTTAGCTATTCAGAATGCTCGTCCGCTGAATTTCCTTCCGGAAAGTTCTATTTCGTAAAACCGACAAAACTTTACCTCGTTAAACTCCTGAATATGGAACATTCGCGACATTTATTTGCGTAGTTTCCTAGAAAGTTCTTATTTATTTTCAGTAGTTATTCGTTCCATTTTGCTCTACGGCATTCCTTAATTGTGTCAATTGAACATATAACCCTTCACCGGATCACTGTTCGTCTACAGCTAGTATCGTCAAAATATTTTCTCTAAATGTCAAGGTTCGTAATGATTTCCTATTAAATGGGACCTACGAAATTGGCGAAACGTGGATGTTAGTCCACCTCTGCTTACATATCTCTTCAGGGATAAATACGCATGATTATTTATCCCCGAAGGGGTAGGCAGAGGTATTAATATATGTAATATATTTCGATTTATAGCAAAATCGATTGAGGATTAAACCGTCAGGTAGATAAACAGTGTTTACTTATTTTAGTGCTAAATTAATGTAAAAATATTATAGAGTTTATTTATCTTATTATACAACGTTTGATGTTCTACTCGTAGGAGCCATCATAACAAATTATCTGAGCCAGTGATCCGTGAGCAAGCAACATATAGTCGTCTTGAGATCGACACCGGTAGCTCGAAGTGTCTGACCTTGCGAATTGTTGATGGACGAGGTAAAGTGAAACATACGTATACATAAAACAGCACGCGCCTATTAATCCCCGAAGGGGTACGCAAAGATGAACTATTTATGTTAGGCCCCATGTAATAGGTAGCTAGCTTATAGCCTGCTATCGGGGTCTTATTTCGTAATGTATGTTGCTAGGTATGTAGTATAAGAGGTACGCTGCTGCCCATACATGCCATGACTATACATACATAAAGTCGCTGTCTTAACCCTAAGTCGCCTTGTACGAGAGATTGGGGGTAGCGACAATTGTATACTGTTCTGCCGTCACCACATGGCACCGAAACAGTTAGGTATCAGGGGTAAGCAAACTACGTCACTAGTTTCACAAATATTCTTTCGAAGCGACACCATTTTAAGGCATGTTCGATTGCATAGCTTAGGACGGGTTAAGTACCGAAGCTTACGTAATCGGAATACCTCTCTCAAAACTTTTAGGCTTTTTGTACACTGATCTTATGTAATTTTGTTTAACTTTCTATCCTTCTATTCTATTCGATTCGATGGCTACATAAATTAGTTATAATCGGTTGAGATAAACCTTTAAAATTATCAACAGCGCCATCGATTACTTTTTTTGAGGATCAACTATACAAAACGACTAACTTTTATCAGTTCCTGTAAGTGTGGCGCTAGTTTTCTTTGCGTTATGTTGGTAATATGAATTAAACTGGAATGGATGGCATCTGATAAAATGGCAATTGATAAAAATGGAAGAAAATTTTTATGGCTTATTTGCTACCAATAAAGCAACCCGTTGCGATAAAATGAACGGGTCCTAAACAAACAACTCCCAATATTAAAAAACTATTCTGTCTGATAACATCCCTGCTGCTAGGCCACAACATCCCTAATTATTGAAAGATTTAGATTAGACACCACGCGGGCCCAACCAATCCACCTCCTGGATTCGTAGATGTTGGCGAATAAAAAAAAACGCCGCTCAGTCCAACGGCTTAAAGTTTTATCAGCCCGGTTAGCATGACCGCCCAAACATGATATGATATAGCAATTTATCGCCTTGAACTACAATTAATAATTAGATTTTTGACGGTTCAAAGCGACAAATGGTTGTATCTATATGATATAGTCATATAGGCTTTATGATATAGCTATTTATCGCTTTGAACTATTAAAAATCCAATGATTCCTAACAGTTCAAGGCAATAAATAGCTATATCATATCGTGTTTCGGTGGTCATGCTAGACGGGCTGGAGCACGAAGAAATACTGAATTATTTCACTGTCTCTAAAAATATTCACTTTTGTATCGAGATCCTCCTAAGGGCCTTTGTGAAATCGTATGCAAAGTTTATTCATTTAGCAAATTCGAGTGCAGATCTATAAATATGTATTGGAAGCTTACGATGCTCTCGAGTCTGTTGATTCGGTAACAGTTTAGCAAAATTGGTTTTAGTGTTATTGTTTTCTATTTATACATTATTATCTGCAAGCATTTCTAGCGTCTGCCGATCGATATTGTAATTGTTTAAATGCATTCTGCAATCACGTACACACATCATCATCAGTATCATTTGAGTCTAACAATTTTTAGTATCAACGTTACCTACGAGTAAGAGTTGGACAGAAAACTAGGGGAAGCAGGCTCTGCCAAAGTAGACATCTATTGGCAAGTGGACATGTGCTCCCTTGAGCTTAGGAAAATACAGAGTGCTTATCCGTAGAACGATTCACAGATACAAAAATCTCTCCTTCAAAGCACACAGCAAAGCAGAGTATTTTGAGCTAAAATGTATAGGGGAAGAATGAAATCGCCAGCAAATGCGAGCGTGTTCCTTATGTACACACGGGAGTGTTCGCATCTCGTATGGCCAGAAATTTCTCTGTATCCGGGATACAGAGAAATTTTAGGTCATACGCGATGTGTGTAGAAATCATTCTAAGAGTTAAGCAGTGTGCCATTTTGTGTCCTCTTTCTTTATAAGTTTTGTTACTTTCCGCCACAGGAAACCGAATTTGTCTAGTATCCATAGGATTGTAAAAATGTTAGCTAAAAATACCGAAGCGTTATAAAAGATAATCACATGATAAGCGCCTAAGAAAAGAAACAGTGTCTATATCGGAAAATGTTTGTAGGCGGCTTTTTATTTGGTTCATACTCGAACATGTTCTGTGCGTCGAAACAGATATAATCTTTAGATTAGGTTACCACGAAAAGCCTTTTGTTGCCGTATGTATATCAGTGTATGTGTACATATTGTGTAAATATATTATTATAACGTGAAGTGTAAAGGTTAGAAGAATTTTGGCAAGTTAATTAGTGTCTTGGGTGGCCGAGCGGTCAGGCACCTGCCCGGATAGCAGCGGACGCGGGTTCGATTCCCGCCTCAAGATCATAATTTTTCGAAATTCTTTTTCTAACCACTAAAATCTTTGTACTAATTTTTCTAAAATTTATATTTTGTTAAAATTAAAATCGAATAGTTTATAAAGCAAACCCAAGCTTAACCGAACGCACGGTATTTGTAAAAATATCTGCTTTGGAATGTTTGAAATTTATTTCTACATTGCGATGGGACCCGTTGGCTTACAACGTGAAGTGTAAAGGTTAGAAGAATTTCGGCAAGTTAATAAGTGTCTTGGGTGGCCGAGCGGTCAGGCACCTGCCCGGATAGCAGCGGACGCGGGTTCGATTCCCGCCTCAAGATCATATTTTTTCGAAATTCTTTTTCTAACCACCAAAATCTTTGTACTCATTTTGCTAACATTTATATAATGTTAAAATACCGAATAGAACATATTATGCATTTCAATACTAGCACCAGACCGAAAAAAAAATAGAATGTGCCAGCCCCTACTCACCTCATGGGTCCTGGGAGCACCGAAATGGTGTAAGGCAAACCAATACCAACAGCATACCAAAAGAGGGTTTGTGTCAGGCAAGCGGGCGGCTGAAAAAACCTAAGTCAAAACCTTGTTATGTATGTTGTACTCGGTTTGGTTGGCGGTAGGACCTTTTTTAAGTCCGTCTACCATCATCTTATCAAAATATGTGGCCATAATAATAATGGTAACAGCATTATAGCAACAGCTTTTTGTAGTTGAGTGTTCCAGGTAAAGCTCGATTTCATCTTCGGCCCTTATTGTCACTTACCATCAGGTGAGATGAAGGCCAAGAGCTTCCCAGCCTAGCATTAAAAAAAACTTTTCTATACTTACATTCTTTCAACAAATTGAGATATTATGATTTATAAATCAAAAGGAAGTGGATGGCTTGATGAAGTCTGACCAAAGGAAAAGGACATATTGCACCAGCCTCAGAGAAACCGGAAACAGGACACGAATATGACGACTACAAGTATTTAGGGCCAGTGTTGTTATGTCAGACCGCCTACCTGTCACCAGACCTCCTAGAGAACGCTGTTGTGTTTGAATTGCGAACGAGGCCCAGAAAATTCGGTCGCCTTTAACCTTCAGCATGTGAAAGGGTGTTGTCAAAACTGTAGGTATTCTGCATTGCGATTTTCTAAAAAAACATTCTGTACTAGAACATAATTTAAAAAAAACATACCCAGCAATTGTTCTTTAAATAAAGGGATGGTATCGCATGCTAATTTACTGAGTTTCACCTACTCAACAAAACTTGGTTACCAACAAATATTTGTCTAAATATTTGTTTTCATCGAAAGTCCCAACCGATTTCTGTATTAACAAAAACAAAACAATGTTACACTTTACGACAAGAGGGGAATAAAAAGATCTCAAACGTATTCATTAGGTATGTGATATTTGTAAGTGCAAAGGCACGCGACAGGCATAAAATATCAGTGGTGAAAAATACTACCGATTATTATGTGGCCATCGCCTTGAATGTTAAGTTTTTGGCATTTCAAATGGAACTTGAACTCGTGCAAAACTGTCCCTTTTTTACTAAGTAGGGATTTTCTGATAAAATTAGGTGCTTTTGATCTGAGAAAAGTGTAATAAATGAATATCAGTAGTTGATTCCAAATGCTGTATAATAAATACGTACATAAATCACGCCTATATCCCCGGGTAGGCACAGGTGAATTAACACCCACGTTTCGACAATTAGGTTAGGTCCCATGTAGTAGGGGGCGAGCCTATTGCCATCTATCGGGCACATAAATCGCAGTATATTGCTAGGTGGCATAAGAACGCTGCTGCCCATTACTAATTACTGTCTTAAGCCTTACTGTACAATAAGTTCATAATTGCTATTGATGGCAATTTTCATAAGTTTGTTTGCAAGTAAAAGTTTTGTTACATAAATATTTATATTAAGACCTTCAAATCATGAGAAATAAATCTTAACTCAAAATTTATCTTTACTACGATCACAATCACGATCTAATAATAATTAACGCTAAACATATTTGAAGAAGATCCTTAACGTAACGATAAGCGAGTGGTAATCATCATTAATATTTATATACAAAGGAATACCTAGTTAACCAAATTAATGTATTTTTGAATGATAAAACTTAATTACATTACCATAATAAAACAAGACAGAGTCCAACTTCCCTTATCCCAATAAGGGTGCTACATAGTTATCGTATTCGGGACTTACATTAGGTACGCGGGAGGAACAGACGAGAGCGGTTGTGTCGAGCGTGTCTCGGCGCCCTACCGCGGAACGTAAACAATAACATGTCAAAAACAATTAAAATACTTTTGATATTTTTCTCGACGATAACGCAGTGCATTAATGTGAATCCCGTTCCCGCGAAGGAAAACAAACAAGTGCTCAAAGTGCTCAATACTAGTAAAAGTGGACAGTGTGCGCAACTGCTGGTGATGATAAAACCTTTTAAGTGCTACAACTATTTCTTGTGGCGTCGACCTGACAGCTTGACGCAGTGGAAGAGGCGAAGAAGAATATTCTCGAATATGTTAAGGTTGGCGGAGCGGTTTGATGTGTTTAAATCGGCGAGACGGAAAAGAAGCGTGGATGATGAGATCCGACAAGTAGATTGGTCAGAGCCTGTGGTCGCCAAGAGCTCTACAGCGGCACCCATGTCTATAGTCGCTAAGTTTAAGAAACAGTGGCCAATCAAACTTTGGAAGGAGCACGGCCTATACACCGACGATTACCTTAGCTTAATCAATTCTCATTGGTTAACTTTCCCGCCTCCGAACCCCGCCATCAATTACGCTCTGGGTGGGCTTTACATCGTGATGATGATCGCAGGCTGTTCGGGAAATGGCCTGGTTCTCTGCATGTATATCAAGTTAGTATCCAGTGCATAATCAGAACAGATAAATCGATACAATCCGCGATACTGCTACCCGGAAGCAAATGTTTCCGGTATCCTAACTTAGTCCATCTACCAAATTTAATCTCCACACTGTTGCTAAACAATCTCAAAGAATCACTAGAAACTATTAAATATAGCAATTTGCATGGATTTGCAAAAAAAACTTTTGAATAATGAGAAAGCAGGAAAATAGTGCTTAGTCATATTAAGCGTTTATTTACATTAGTTAAATAAAATATAGGTTTAATGAACAAGATATTTAAGAAATTATAGACAGTATTATTAAAAAGGAAAATTTTACGCTAGACAATTGCAATCATTTTATATAATTCTTGAGTCGCCGTCTGCTAGTAGAAAAATAATTTGAATATAATAATATAACAAACACATTCTCAAGAACTATTAATCACAGATACAAGATTGCAATCTAAAGAGAACTTCAAACAAACATATTAAGCGTGAGCATCGGAGAACAACTGAACCTATCGTGTTGTAGATCACAGACTCAACTGACAAAACCAAATTGGGCAAATGGTGATTAATGTTGGAAAAAATACCTTGATAAATTGTTTTTGTTTGCTATTTTACTGATGTTTCTCGGTGGATAATATTTACTTTGTTCTCGCGCGTATATTTTCTTCTGTGCAAACAGCTCTGTGTGAACATAGTCACATTATTATCAGGAGCCCGATGCAGTAGTAGCTAGCGCTCTCGGCTAGCGTAAATTAAGGAATCAATTTTCAGTATGACCGGTCATTGTATGGATTACCGCTAATTTTATCTCCATTTTGTCCGTGCTTCGGAAGTCACGTTAATCAGGTCGCCCCATCTCCGTCTGAAGTCAATAATACCCACCAACGGCCATGTTATGGTTTTCAAGCCTCACGGTTATGATTTCCAATTATATCTATAATCCATCGCCCTGGAGCGGGATGAAAAAAGCTAAAAATAGTATATAAAATAATAAAAAGTTAAATAATGGTAAATTCATCTATCACTAATTCATATCATAGTTTTCACGATTTCACGCCTATCAGTCGCAAAGAGTTAGGCAGAAATGTACTAAGCCACATTTGGTCAACCATGATAACTCCCATGTAGCAGGCGCCTATCTGACACGTAAATCGCATTAATTCGCTAGGTGGTATAACAAAAACACTGTTTTCGCGCTTAATCGCCTTGTACGACACCCATGGGAGAGATTGGGGGTAGTGACAATTGTATTCTGACTTCGTCGTCTAAAATATCACTAGTTCATACTTTACTTCATATTGTTGATGTAAAATCATAATACATATATAACGATTTACATATGCGATACATTTTTAATGCACTCTCCAGCAAAATATTGGAAATATTTAATATTGGAAAAGCTCGGTGGTACGCAAACTTCAATTAAGCTTATTGGACATGTTGGTATGGAGCAAATAATCCACTTCGGTCTAATGATAGTTTTGATATTCAACAATACCCCTTAGTAGCGTTGAGCAATGTAGGTCACGATATAAGTATTCACCTCACTATGTTAGTACTTAGTCTGAAATTTGTTTCACAGAAATCGGTAAAGTTTTAGCGGTTTTGTTTACCTGGATTTTTATCAGATGCAAAATAAATTCCACTAATGAAACTTTGTCGATTTGACTTATCCCATACATAAACGTATCAGGTACTACCTATTTGCATCCAAATTACTTTTACGCAAAATTGTATTAGCTACTTGCAACCAATCCTATTACAACAAACAAAGACAAATAAAAGAAGTAATTTCTTAAACATTTCAAACTTTACTGAACAAAACACATTTTACAGTCGAAAAGTTCCAAGCAATCGAGTTGCTTTTTAGAAAAACATTCCCCCTATGTCTTTTAATTGCAAAACAATTGACACAACGATATACTGAATCCTTAGGGCCGGTTTTTTGATGCATAGTTAACTCAAGCAATTGTTAAAAATTGTTACTAATCGTTAAATATCAGTCTGACATTGTTACTAATGGTTAAACATCAGACCGATTAGGAGAAATCAGAATGAATTTTAACTATTGGTTTAACTATGCATCAAACCTTGCTCTGCCTTGCTCAACTAAACCTGACGAAAAGGAAAATTTGTTTCTAAAAGTATCAAAAGTGCTTCATGTGCAAAACACGTTATATCACAAAGTAAAGTTATTGAATCTTCTCGGAAAAAATGTTCTTGCAAAGCTCTGTATACCTCACTTAACTTTCTTTTCTATTAGGCGAGCCTAGCACTTGCATGGACAATCTGTAAATGGCTAAGAATCAGAATCATCTATTCAAAATTGCAAACATTATTACGAGTCAGCGTTCATTAAATGTTACAAATACTTATATAAGCGTTCAGGCCTAATTATGATACTTCATCATCACCATGTTACTTATCCTATTCTTCGTCATCTGTCTTTACTGTTTCTTTTCCCTTGATCTCTTCATGCACTCCAAATTTATTTATATCCTGCCCTGATGATAATGGCCTCTACACTGCCTCTCTTTTTAAAGTTTTTTTTATCATTTTTAGTTATCTTACGAAAAATGATAAATACATTTCTCATATTAAGTAACTTCATATATGTACTTAAAGACGAAGAGATATTATTATATAATTATTAAGGACAGACTATTAAATTTTAATATGAAACTTAAAATACAGATTACCATAGTAAACAGAGTTAAACTATTGGTTTAAGTGCTAGCTGTTCATACTTCGATAACATCGTTTAGAAATTTTATTAGTTAGTTCAAGTACTTGAACTACGTAATAAAATAATTATTTAAGTAAATAATTAAACGTAGGTTCTGGTTTCTTATCGGATAATCCAAACTAGTTAGCTGTAATTGAACTGTTGGTTAATAATTAAAAAATTACCTTATTGTTAATTCTATTGCCGCGTGGTGACGGCAGAGTAAAATACAATTGTCACAACCCCAAAGCTCTCCCGTTGGTGTCGTACAGGGCGACTAAGGATAAATCAGTTATGAGGAATGGGCAGCAGCGTTCCTATTATACCGCCTAGCAATGTACTGCGACTTTTGTGCCCGATAAATAGCAATAGGCTCGCCACCTATTACATGTGACCTAACATAACTGGCGAAACATGGGTGCTAGTTCACCTCTGCCTATCCCTTCGGGGATATAGGCGTGATTTATAATTATGTATGTAATTCTATTGGTTGTTGGTAAAAGACTCTATATAGTATATAATAAAGCTATACGTAAGGAATTATAAATATTAATGTAAATGAAAAAAGTTTTATACCTCGTGAAATTAACGGATAGCGTACAAGTGCACTACATACAACAGCTCGCTTAATTGGATGGATCTTTCATTTTTATTCAAGTAGATATCCGGGCTGTCCTTTGTGTAATTTTACATAAGTAAATTGTGACACCTGGGCCTCAACTACCCTATAAAGATATCAAGGAGACATAAAATCCGTCTTCTACACACACAATAAACTGACATGACAGAACTATTTTTTTATTTAAATCGGCTCGTAGATATATACAGATAGTCTGTTACCAAATTTTAATATTTTGATTTACTTACCCGATGTATGGCAATAGGCTCGCCCCCCATAAATCTGCCTACTCCTTCGGCGATAAATACGCATGATTTATTTAGGTATCTGTTATTAATGTTTGCGCTTCACCTCGCATACGCCGAACATCTGCCAAAGACAAATTTAAATGTCACGATATTTTGTGCTCTTGAGACGAGCACGAACGAAAATCGTTCTGTATCTAAAAATTGCAATATATAAATCTAGGATGCTGAAATGTTGATTTTGGCTTGTATTCTAGCTTCAAAACGAAAACCCAACGAAATCAGTCCAAAGCTCAAGCTGACTTTCGTAGGTACTCAATTTGTTTCTTTAAACATAATAATAATATTATCTACTAAAAGATAGACTTATCGGCGAGTCTTGACTATACGGCGATCAAAACCTAATGTAAAAGTTCATAAATATCGCATCTGAAAATAAACCAACCGTCAGTTAACCAACGCGTTTTAGGTAAAGTTATGATTCGATTTGATAGGTCTATTCATCAGATTCATCGTGTGGAAATCCGTTGGAGAATCAAGGGGCTGACATCAATGGATTTCATAACATTTGAAATTTAAATTAACCACATGCAAATAGTAACGTTTGTAGAAAGGATAGTGTTATTGCGGAAGATAAAAGAGAAGATGCAGCCAACAGAACGGTGTCTACTTGATTATGTACTCGAAACTATTAACAAAGATAAATTTAAATAGATGGTGGATTAATTCATTACTCTTTATGCAAGCTTAAGAAATAAATTTCTTCATTTGATTGTTATCGTTAACTTGTTTGAAGTACGGCATAAAGTCGATTGATAAAAATTATCGTTAATATAGTCTGCATCGAATAGTAAAATAAAATGGCGAGTGCTCTTTTTTTTATTTTTTACTTGGTTCTATTCCCGGTTCGGGTAAGCTTTTTGAGAATTCTGTGAATGCAGTTATGTTTCTTTGTAAAAATAAAGAAATGGTTCCTATCAGTAAATTAAGCTATTTTAAAGATTTCGGTACTTTCCCTCCAGGGCCCATGCTTTCTTTCCACACTGTATACTATCTAATAATGCAGAGCAGCAGAATTGTGTGTATGCAACAATGTTGAAATTGCCTCACTCTGTACTGTATTGGTACAGAAACTAAATAACCTAATTCGACGTAGTCAAGCAAAAAGGGAGCACAAAACCACCGAACTATTTTTTGACATGGATCCTTTCTGGTTAACGCCGTCCACTTCATCTAACGGACGATGGCGCTAGTATGCCAAAGTCAAAATCTAGCATTTCTATGGGCCTCGGAAACGGTCAAGCGGCTTCGCGGCAAGCTCGTTCATTTTCTGTGTGTTTCATTCTGTTGCTAGATCAAACAGATCTTTTTTACGTCTGTATGATTTGTTTGACATAAAAAAGATTTGTTTACTTAGCAATAAAATGAAAATGAACGAGCTTGCCGCGAAGCCGCTTGACCGTTTACGAGGCCCATTACCCGCATTGTGTTCATTTTCTTTAAAAGACATAGCCTTAATCAAGGCTATCTGATCATGGCTTCTAAAGAAAATACACTCAATTTTCGCTCAGTAATAAGCTCCCGGTATAAGATCTCAGTACGAATATTTGCTCAATTGACTAGGCCCATAAAAACTCCACACGCCCCCGCCCGCTCTATCTCGTGACAAGGGTTGTTACGTGTATGTAGGTTACTCGAGTAGACTGTTGACAGTGACGCATTCATGCAGACGTCTCATCTAAATACGCAGTAGATACGTGTGGAAGACGACATCTCATCTCATTCGATTTTAATTTTAACATTATATAAATGTTAGAAAAATTAGTACAAAGATTTTGGTGGTTAGAAAAATAATTTCGAAAAATTATGGTCTCAAGATTATGGTCTCCCGCCTCAAGACCATAATTTTTCGAAATTATTTTTCTAACCACCAAAATCTTTGTATCTCATCTCATATCGAAATAAAAGCATCGAATACAGAAAGTTCTATTTGGGTTTCTTTCAAAATATAATCTTTTCTACGATCACACTGCAGATCTGTTGGTTTCTACTTTGCGGCGTACAGACGTTGGAATGGAAAGCGACGACAAACTTCATAATTAAGGGTTACGCTTGTTGGGAGCTCGTCCATATCAAACTCTGCATCAAGTTTTGAATTTTGAGGGTCACTGTTCTGTAAGACTAGACGTACAAACGAAGCGCCTTAATTTAGGTATAACTAGCAGCACATCAGACCCCGATTTATTAATAATGCAACATAACGTTTTGTTAGGATTGCTTTTGGAAACGTCTGTTACAATTGATTAAACATACCAAATAGTTTATTCGTTTGTCACTGTTATGTCTATGCATTTGTTTTTATCTGTTTAAGTAAAATTAACTGTGTCAAATAACAATACGATTTAAACACCACAGAGACACGGTTCTAACGTTATCACTAGCATGTCGCTAAAACTGTAAAACTTTTAAAACTGATATTTTTGTTGTAAATCCAATATCTGCCATGGTATTATCATCGAGGATAATACCATAGCAGATATTGGTTAAGGATTAAAATGCATTCCCGCATCTAGACTATAATTTTTCGAACTTTTTCTAACCACAGTCGTCAATCTTTGTAGGTTTCATAAAATGTTTGTATCAACGGAATCAAATGTGTTTAATAAATCACCATGCTACATTGTTTCCACATATCATTAAGGTATGAAAATTGAAGAACACAGTTTAAAATCTAACGGGTACGTTGATACATTAACAACAATAACCAAATCAATACATAAAACGTCTAAAATTATTATTCAAGTAACCGGTACCTCGTCTTAATTGAATATATTATCATTTGCCTTTTATAAAATATTGTCACACCTGTTTCATTTTACGAAACATAGGTTCCTACGAAAAGTAATTTTTATTTCTGGTCTTATTTTATGCCATTGAGGAAAATCAACATTCTTATTACTATCTCGTTTTTCGATAAAGTTGTTACTAATTAAATCTAAATAATGTCGAACCTACCTAATTTACTTTGACGTGGCTTCACCAACGTAGGTGCCCTTATTTGAACACTTGAATAACTTTATCCTGTCTCGAGATCAGTTTTAACCCAATACTGGTATATATTTCACAATATAGTGTTCGTATTGCATTCATTAAAGTAACCTGTATATACCTGATGAGATAATTAGTGTAAAACATACCTACATATTTGAGTATGATAGGCTGAGAAATTGGCCAACGTCTTTTGTATTTGAAAGCAGAACCTAACCTACATGTCATGCAAGTAGGTCATATTAGTCATCACAATGCACTAATAAAAGTTCAAATGTTTACTGGCAAAGTTCAGCCAAGCAAGTTTGAGTGCATCAATTATAATTTCTTGGCATAATGCCTATGGTATAACTCCACAGTTCCACATAGTGAAAATAATATCTGATTTATGGACTTCCCTAAAAATTTTTACTTACAAAATTGCTCAACTCCTAAGTTCTGTATTGTTATGATTATTGACAAATTTTCTAAGCCATTTTCACTCGTAACCAAATGTAATAGGTATAACACCTTCTATAAAATGCAACCTCGAAAAGGGATAACACTAACTAATCATAAATTACAAATAATTCCTTAAAAATTTAATTTGTAATGATTGTATTTTACTTTTCATTTGAACTCTATGTATAATAAAGAATTATTTATCCAAAAGTTAGTCGATTTTATATAAATAAATATATATAGCCAAATACTTCATCAACATAAATACTAAATAACTTACGCAAAAACAGACTTTAATGACCAACTTAGTTTTTGTAGGAAAACGCATTATATGGAACTGTTTATTTTAATAGAAATTATTATTATTATTTTTATCACACTATGCTCTAACTAAAACTGTTGATTTTTTATGTAAAACATCATAACAAAGTTTAGAAAAACTGTTAGATAAAATGCATTTTTTTTTACAAAAAGTAAGTATAATTATTTTAGTCTGCTTTTTGTAAGCAGTATGATATTTTATCTTCATGAACTAGTATTTAACTTCAATGTTAATTATGTTTTTTTTTATTTCAAAGATACCATTCCACTTTTGAAAAAGAAAAAGGCATTCCCAGCCTTTTGCTCTTTTTTAAGTCTGATTTTTAGAGTTCATTTTAGATTTAGATTGTGTAGGTAAGTAAAATAAGTCACTAAAAAAATATCTTTATTTTGAAGTAAATACATAAATCAGTGCGTATCTAATTTTCGGAGTAAGACGTGCTTCAAATAATTTAAGCAGCACTTTAAATTTTATGTTAACACAATTTAACGAATTAATAAAGGTATCAAAGTTAGTGATTTCATGCTCAACTGGTTTAAACCGCGCATCAAAAGTTTTATTCTGTTGTGGCTTAGATCGTCTCAACTGAGTGGTATCTTGGCATCGTCAAATTAATTGTTAATTTAAACAGTAATTAGTCATCTTTGTAGAAAAAAATAAGGGAAGGCGGCCCAAAATTGGTATAGTGCCTAAAACAGACAGTGTATAAAATAATTTTAAACTCGATATATTCACGTAAGCCTCAATATCTGCCCATATACCTATGCCCTTGGAAGAAAAATAATTTTACACCGAAGAGTGCCTTCTTTAGCAAACCAGTTAGAAGCTTTTTGCTAGATTTTGCCGCTAGCATATTCCAGTATAATAGCGTTGAATCATTCTATTTTTATAAGGGAAATAACAAGTTTACCATTCCGTAAAGTAATTTTACTAAGGGCCTGTTTCACAATGGACAAGTAAGTTCGAAGTAGCTTACTTTGCGGTTCAATTGACATATATTTCATACTACAACTGTCAAATGATCTGCGAAGTAAGCTACTTAAAACTTACTTGTCGATTGTGAAACAGGCCCTAACACTAATAAATTTACATCAAACAAAAAATACTTGTAAGATATTTAACTTCCTCCCAAATTGCAATAAAGTTGCTAAAATATTTCTGATATTAATTGATGTTAAATATCTTCCAGGTAATTTTTGTTTGATGTAGATTTATTTGGGTTAATGAAATTACTTCATGGAATGATGTACTATGACTAAAATTACTATGTCAATAAAGAATTTTATTTTTTAATAATAGTAAACACCACTGGAAAAGTTTTCTGAGAATTATTATTTTTTAATTCTGAGAATTCAATAAATGTTGTCTCATCTCCACGTCCTGTTACGCTAATCAATTGATCATCCCTGGATGCAGATAATCGACTTCTCCGTCAGATTGAAAATTTTCGATAATCGATGAACGATTTATGCTTATTGGTAGAACTTAATATTTTTCTTAAATAAACCACCGTGATTCTGCCCACAAGCCAACAAAATACCAGGGAATTACCTACTCTGAGTATTTTACATGTGCCTGAAATACACTTAAGGGAGATATAAACTACTTACTTATCTAATACAGATAGATATATTACACGGCTTGGGTTCAATAGTGGCTTCCGCCCATGTTGCGCATCACTCAGCCTCTCAGGGGAACATTTTTCCAGCATAATAATCTTTAGAATCGGAATCATTTTCTTAATTCTTCAACGCTACGCTTAAATAAACTTTTGTATGCAAGAATTTGTTTTATTCTCGAAGTAAAACTCTTACACAGATTTTTTTCACTTTTCACGTGGATGTTTCAAGCTTCATTGTAAATTATTTTTTCATCCCACCATCTCGGAAAAAGCGTTTTTGCTCTTCGATATCTGAGTGCAAAAGCCGTTTTTATTCTCTAGAGGATAAAGTAAATTTTAATTTAGAACATCGTGTGTGTGCAATGAGTTTGTGAATTCAAAACATCATTATACCTATTTATTTCTACCTCCATGGTGCCGAAATTATCAAGCACCTTATTGGTGTACTTTTTTTGTAATTTGCTTTGCGCGCGCCATTTTCTTTTCACGTCATACATTTGTTAAAACCTAGGAGTTCCGTGACGGTCAATCAGCTTGGCGTCAATCTTGCTTTAAGCATTTTGATCGTCTACAATGCATCAAGCAAGCGGCTTGATGCTTGAGTCAAGCATTCAAAAGCTTTTTAGGTCTGTTTGATTTGTTTACGCTAGCAACGGAACAAAAACATACAGAAAATCAACGTGCTTGACTCATGTTGATTGACCGTCTCGGAACTCCATTAGGCACGGTCGTTTTTATTAGGTACTTACAGGTGTGTCTAGATGAATGTTGCGGGTGTGGCTGGGTGGATGGGTGGGTGTTTGAAATGTGTCTGGGTGAATGGGTGTTTTGTGGATGTGTCTGGGTGAATGGGTGTTTTTGGGTGTGTCTGAATGGATGGTGTGGGTGTGCCTGGGTGAATAGGTATTTTGTGGGTGTTTTTGGGTAAATGGTTGTTTTGTTGGTGTTTCTGGGTGATTGGGTGTGTCGGGGTGAATGGGTGTTTGTGGGTGTGTCTGAATGGATGGTGTGGGTGTGCCTGGGTGAATAGGTATTTTGTGGGTGTTTCTGGGTAAATGGGTGTTTTGTTGGTGTTTCTGGGTGATTGTGTGTTCTGTGGGTGTTTCTGGGTGAATGGGTGTTTTGTGGGTGTTTCTGGGTGAATGGGTGTTTGTGGGTGTTTCTGGATGGATGGGTGGGTGTTGTGGTTGTGTCTGGGTGTATGCTGTGGGTGTGTCTGGGTAGATGGATGTGTGCTGTGGATGTGTCTGAATGGATGTTCTGGGTGTTTCTGAGTGGGTGTTTGGGTTGATGGGAGGGTGTTGTGGAAGTTTTTGGGTGAAAACAGAAACTGTTGTGATTGTATTTTTTTTGTATTTTGCAATTTCCTCGTTGGGGCGGATGAAAAGTTACGTGTTGCACTCGAGTGCAACAAATAACTATTATTATTCAACAAATATTTTTGCCTAGTCCAGTTTCCCCGAACGTAATATTCGATTCTTTTCAATTGTCCTTTGGCGGTGCAAAGCATCCGAGCACCTCTTGATTCAAAGTACACTTTTATTATCAACTTTCTTACCTATCAAGCTTAGGCCGATAATGTAACAAGAAGATATGTAAAGTGAACACTTAAAAGTAAAGTAAACATTGAAATATTTATGTAATGAGTCAAATACATTCCAACTTCCTGGACCCTAATAATATCATCGGCACTTAATTTTAAATCAAAACACAAACTTATCTCATTACCCTCGCTGTAAAACCTTCCTCAAGTTAGCCGAGCGAGAAGGTAGAAATGTGCTGCTAACTTCCGCGGTTGAGTTTAATGGACGGCTCTCTGTGATGTATGAATATCTTAACACAATTAAAAACATCGTAAGCTCGATGATTTCCCCTGCAAATACGTTTTAGATCCTTTATTATAATTATACAAGCTTTACAATTGAATATTTGTTGCAAAATATGTTACTATACCTATCCTTTATTAAAGATGTTAGGTATTTGTGACTTAAATATCAGTAGTACCTAGTATATATTAGGTTGGGGAAAAAGTCTTATGGACCTAGTGCAGTGTCTGTGAGAGTAGCACAAATTTGGTTTAAGCGTTTTCAATCCGAAAATTTTGATGTCAAAGATGCACGTCGCTCTGGTCGCCCTATTACAGATAAAATGGATGCCATTTTTGAAAAAGTGGAGCAAGATCTGCATGTCAGTAGTTACGACGTAGCTGAAGAACTGGGAATTGACCACAAAACAGTTTTGGCGCATTTGAAAAAAACTGGGTACACAACAAAGCTCGACATTTGAGTACCTCACGAGCTCACTGAAAGAAACCTAATGAACCGTGTACTCATTTGTGATTCTTTATTACGACGTAATGAAACCGAACCATTTTTGAAGAAGCTGATAACTGGTGATGAAAAGTGGATCACGTACGACAAGACCGTGCGAAAAAGGTCGTGGTCAAAGGCCGGTCAGGCTTCACAGACTGTGGCGAAACCCGGGTTAACTCGCAACAAGGTGATGCTGTGTGTGTGGTGGGATTGGAAGGGCATTATTCATTATGAGCTGTTACCACCAGGCAGGACCATCGATTCTGAACTCTACTGCGAACAACTGATGAGATTAAAGCAAGAAGTTGAGAGAAAGCGGCCGGAATTAATCAACAGAAGGGGTGTGGTTTTTCATCATGATAACGCTAGACCTCACACATCTTTAGCCACTCAGCAAAAATTAAGAGACTTTAGGTGTTAATGCATCCGCCGTATAGTCCTGACCTTGCACCTTCAGATTTCCACCTGTTTCGGTCTCTTCAGAATTCTTTAGGCAGTGTCAGGTTAACATCACGAGAGGACTGCCAAAACCACTTGTCGCGGTATTTTGACCAGAAGTCCCAAAATTTCTATAGCAATGGGATCATGTCCCTACCTACAAGATGGCAAAAAGTTATCGAACAAAATGGTACCTACATACTTTAGTTAAATGTAAATAAACTATATTAAAAAATGTTTTGAATTTTCTTAAAAAATGCGAAGAAACTTTTTCCCTAACCTATTATTTTGTTTAATCACTCTAAATAGGAGAGATTGTAAGGTAATAGGTTTCAGTGCGTAGAATCCGTGTGGCGATGGCAGAGCAGAATACATTTGTCACCACCTCTTATTTATATTGCTGGGGCGACGATATAATGATATTACATACATATGTCACGCCTTTCTCCCACAGGGGTAGGCAGAGATCAGTTCTTTCCACTTGCTACGATCCTTACATACTTCTTTCGCTTCATCCAATCTCATCAAACTCTTCATGCATGCCCGTCGGTTTCGGGTACTCTTGACATGGCCCTTTTTTAATAGACTTTCAGTTTGATTATGGAAGATCCGCCTAGGCCTTCCCCTTCCCATTTCTCCATTCACTTTCGCCATGTAAATCGTTTTTGTTATTCTCCTTTCATCCATTCTTTCGACGTGACCAAAGCATGCGAGCATCCCTTTCTCAATTCTTGTCATTACATCTTCTTTCAAACCACACCTTTCTCTTATCACACTGTTATACACTCAATCGCTCAGTCTTACCCAAGCCAAGGTACCAAAGAGTGCGCACTTTCCTAAACTATTTTTTTTTAAGTCAACTTTATCATTACACTGTGTTCTTTTCGTTTAACTTAAGCTTTGGTTATTTAGGAGCATAAATATACACAAAAATCTCAGTCTCAAATTCTTTAAAAAAAGATCTTAAACTTAAGACTCGTAACTTGCGCACTCTTAGGGTGCTGTGTTCCAAAGAGTACGCAGTTACAACCATTCATACAAGTTAAGAGTGCGCAAGAGAGCGAAGTGAAGCCATCAGCCCTGCAAAGATCACAGGTGAAGACCCACATCCCACCAAGCTGTAGTTGAACACTGGTTACACTGGATCCAATCTTCTTCTGGCGGTTCAACATAACTTTCAGCACAAAGTGGACTTCTTATTATTTCTCGACCTGTTCTTGTTGCATCATTTGTTGTTGTTTCTAAAAGTCTTGTTTGTTTGTTTTTTTCTTTTATCTGCTGTTTTCTTATTTTTATCTGTCTGTCTGCTTTCTGTTGTCCTTCTTTTAGATGATTCTTAAAGGAGGTCCCTGTTAAAATTTCATATTTCTTCCGCTTTTTGGTTCTCTTTGACTGATTAGCTGCCTTTAAATAACCCTGACGTAGACGGTGCTGGCACACATGTACAATTTAAGGACCACCTGGTGTGGATAGAGTTGGCTCATTTAAAGATATATTTTGATTAACATCAAGACTATTAGGTCTGGAGTTTGGAGTTTTTTGACTACGGCGTATTAATTCGTCAGTGCTTTCAACAAACAACTACGACAAACCTAATGTTTCAGATGAGTTTATGAGTACAAATCTTAAAACATAAGAAAGCTGTGTTAATATTAAACAAAAATAAGCTACCTGTCTATTTATGCTTCATACAAGCTATGAGTACGAGTGCGCACTCTTTGGGCACGTACTCTTAGTTACCTAATGCGTGCTTTTGGATAAAAACCTCGAATTTTCAATAGCAAGTGTAATGGCAGATAACCTCTGTTTAGAAACAAATTTTGGAACACTTGTTTCTAGTAAAATATCAGTTATTGCATAAATATCTATCGCAAATCTTACAAACCATGTTTGAAAATGTTAAAAATTATTATCGAACACTTTGGAAATCTATTTTTAGTTATATCATTCGAAATAAAAACCTTGGCGATGCGATTTGTTGTCCAGCATTTCCTCATTACTTGTCCCACTGATAGATGGCAGTTGTGATGCTATTTCAAGAAAAATAAGAGTACTAAACGCATTGCGTACTCTTTGGTGCCTTTACCCTATGTGTATGTACTTACCAGAATTATATTACAAAAATAAAAATCCTGTCTCAAGTCGATGATTTATTAAACGCAATTAACACATTTAAAAGTTATTCTTTAGGCATATTTTGCCTCACTGGCGGTATTGGGTTTACTGAACACGCGTGAACATTAGTCAACCAATCGGCCAAGTTACCTTCAATTTTGTTTTGTATTTTGTTGGATGGAGCTCCTTTCGGTAGTGAATTTGGAATAGCAACTTCACTTAGATCTTTCTTCCAAGAGTCGGGATTGTTTTTAGCCGCTAAGTTAGTCAGACTACATGTTACCAAATCCGATGAGGAACCCGAACAGTCCAAATGCTTCATCCATGCCTTCCACATCTCCATTTTTTTTTCTGCACCTAAAATACAAATTATAGATTTTAACAATGGTACTGCACTCTTTATTGTATTTTGTATATTTACAAAATAAAATACACCTATGATATTAAAAGGTTATCCATTCAATGGCATTATTTTTTTCTCCTTGCCCTGTTCCCAGTATAACTGGGGTCGGCGCAGTATGTTTCCTCTTCCATTCGTATCGGTCAGACGTCATCAAGCCATCCACTCCTTTTTGATTCATATCATCCATCACATCGTAAAGGTGCTAGCGGTGAATGAATGTATAGAAAAGAAACGTAACGGACCGATGAACGGAAAAAGTGATTGGAATGAGAACATCTGCTCGAGGTTTTGGCTTAGTTTTTACAGCCAGCCGCCTGCCTGACAATAACCCTCTTTAGGTATGCTGTTGTTGGTGGTTTGCGCTCCGCCATTCGGGTGCCCCAAGGTACTTATTGGCCTTCACCGGGCATTCTCCCTTAGTCGACTTTTACGACACCCATGGGATGAGTCGGGGCTAGCTCATTCTACGATATTTGTTTGCTCCCAGGCCAGCATAGAAGACCAAAGCTTAATATATACTTAAATATATTAATATAACAGATACTTACTCTTAATAATCTTGGCCGCTTCTTTTAGCTTTTCATTGGCCGATTCTTCTGCCTCCTTGAACTTTTCATTGGCTGATTCTTCTGCTTCCTTGATCTTTTCATTGATCGATTCTTCTTCTTCCTTCAACTGTTTACTGACCGATTCTTCTGCTTCCTTCAACTTTTCATCCACTGATGCTTCAAAAATTGGATCGAATTCTTCTAAATCGAATGGTTCTTCCGGATATTCAATATCATCAGCTTGCACGTTATATATAGCAACCGTTGAACATAATACAATAATTATAAATTTCAGCAACATGTTGAATGAGCTAGTCTATATGACGATATAAATTAGCCAACTGCGGACAATAACGTTCAATAAACTATACATACGAAATACTACAAGTATCTATTATACAAACAACACTTGGGTAAATATTTGTCCTCTAAATGTGAGAATAACAAGAACTGGTGTACTAGCTTCGGTACCCGGCTCCTGTCGCAAGACGACGATTCTACTTATGCACACACACACACACACATACTTGAGCCAACACGAAGATAGAATTTATGTAAACAAACTGTTATACAGTTTTCATTATTAATATATAATTGTACCCACGCCAATAGATTAAAAACAAAAGTTTTTCAATTAAGTTTACTATTGGCACTAGTTAGCTACATTTTCCGGAAACTGGAAATGATAACATTATTATTAGAGCGTTTGCTTACATATTCTCTCTACAAGTTGGATAAAATATACGCTCACCTTCACCACCCACATTGTCTCTCGCAATAGTTTGTATTCGAAAATTATTTCAGTATTTATGTATTATGATGAGTTTCTCTAGTTTATCTAGGTCGGCGACAGTATGTTTCCTCTTCCATTCTAATCGGTCAGACGTTACCAAGGCATCCACTCCCATTTCATTCATTCATTTATTGTCCCCACTGCTGGGGCACAGGCCTTCCCTATGGATGGAAGAATATTATTAGAGGGAGATTGGGCCATAACCACCACGCTGGCTGGTGCAGTGCCAGTGCAGGTTGGTGGGTATTAACGACTGCAGATGCAGCCGGTTCAACGGTTTAACGTTCTTTTGGAAACACGTAGGAACTCGAGATAATAAAGTTTTGGTCACCCATCCCATGGCTGGCCTTGGCGAACATTGCTTAGTTTACGCAATCGCAGATCAAGCGCGCTAAGCTACTGCTATCGAGCTTCTCCATTTGATTCATATCATCCAACAAGAAAGGTACTAGTGATAAATGAAGGTACCTACAGAATTGATGAAAAGAGACCGTTGAACGGAGAGTGATTGTGGTGACAACTTTTCAATCCATAGGTACTGTCTTATTGCCCTGGGGAGAGACTGGTGAATTGCCGCGAGGCAGATCCCAGACTTTCCCCTCTTACAGGGCTAGGAGGAACACCGGAGTGGTTTAGTGGGTAGTGCTGGTCGCTTCGTGCCTTGGCGAGTCCCACACACGCCAGTTGCCTAGCTAGCGGCTGGTATGGTGCTTCAAAGCATTCCACTCCGAGAAAAAAAAAAGGTACTGTACTTATCACTGTACCTGTCAGGTGTGATGTATGATATGAATCAAAAGGTAGTGAATGCCTTGATGACGTATGATCAATGTTAATGGAAGAAGAAACATACTGCGCCGATCCCAGATAAACTGGAAACAAGACAAAAAGATGATGATAAACTTAAATGCTAGAGACTAATTACACAGTAATTGAAAGTAATTAATAATAAAGTAATATAGGAACTCTTAAGTATTTTTTTAATAATTAAGAAATTAATCAAAGAATTCCTTTTTCAGATGTCGCAGTTTACGTACACCGGGCAACATCTTGGTAGCGAACCTCGCGCTCAGCGATTTCTTGATGCTCTCCAAGACCCCCGTCTTTATTTATAATTCGTTCAACCTTGGCCCTGCGTTAGGGAAACCTGGTAAGTAATGTGACGTTTTTTTAATTCCAAATCGAAGGAAAATCTTAGAAATATCTGGTTTCCTACAAAACATTTTATCTGCAGGCAATGGCTGGGGATTTTGTGACAATTCGCAGTAATAAATCTGGGATTTCTATCCCGTATATTTATTGAACACAACGGAAGCTTAAAATGTTACAACGTTTCATAATGTTTCATAGAGTTCTTTAGTTTCATAGAGATATTTTCGATAAGTTCGAAAAATGTTTCCTTATTCCATTCCATCTCCTCCACTTTTATATGCTTTCAACCTTTTGATTTCCTACACTAACTGTTAAATTCATGTTTGTTTCAGGGTGCATAGTATATGGATTTTTGGGCGGGCTAACTGGTATAACATCAATAGCAACGCTTTCCGCCATTGCCCTGGACCGATACTGGGCCGTGGTGCGGCCGCTGGAGCCGCTGCGAGCGCTGACTGCGGTGCGAGCACGCCTCATGGCCGCGGTGGCCTGGCTCTATGCTGCCATTTTCGCCTCCATACCAGCCTTCGACTTCGGCTACGGACACTACGTCCCAGAAGGCTACCTCACCAGCTGCAGTTTCGACTACCTCACAGAAGAACTCCCTCCGCGCTACTTCATACTAGTATTCTTCTGCGCCGCCTGGGTTGCTCCATTTTGCACCATATCTTACTGCTACCTAAGCATTTTCCGAGTTGTCGTTTGCAACAGAAATATCGCCACTTCCAATCAAGAGCAACGCCTGTCTTCGAGACATGTTAAAGAAAGAGCAAAGCGCAAGGCTGAAATAAAACTCGCATTACTTGTTATGGCCGTCATAGCGTTATTTTTTATATCGTGGACCCCTTACGCGGTTGTAGCTCTCCTCGGAATAGCCGGTAAAAAAACACTCATTACTCCCATAAGTTCCATGATACCAGCATTGTTTTGCAAAACGGCCGCCTGCATAAACCCTTTCATCTACATAATAACCCATCCAAAATTTCGCATTGAATTCAAAAAGCTTCTTTTTAGAGATAAATCCAAACGCATGGGTGGCACGATGAGAACTACAGGGTATGCCACTGAAGTCTCAAAGGTCCACAGACCGAGCAAGGACTTAAGTGACACCGACGTGGAAGTTCTTGAAATGAGGGATATTCCTTACAAAAATGACGAAGCGGTCCATAATATGACGAAAGTAAAAACGATTTCATCAAAATTGAGTGACCGCCAAGATTCGCTACAAAGCGTGAGCATGAAAAGTTTTGAAGAGAACATCGTGAGCCCGCCATCTTGGTACGCCAAGCCACAGTTTGCAAAAAAGAAAAGTTTTCATCAAAGATCAACAAGAAGTGTTTCTCTGAAGTCGGATCCTACAATTTAACTTTGCACCAATGGAAAATCGTTAGTCAATATCCATAGTAACGCCCCACCTCCGTAAAACGTAGATTTACTTATTGCACCACTTTGAAATTATACTGTGACATATAAATAAATTTCAATCTGCTGAGGTACATACACAATATCATGTTAATTTTGGTTTTTATAATAAAATATGTATCTATCACGTCCAAAATAATAAGAGACTAGATCAATGTAAACCTATTTTTCGCTTGAAAATATTTTATTACCATAAGTACAGTAATGCTATGATTTCTATGAGGATGACGGAGCACAGAAGAATCGCCCAATCACAAGATCATTCGTCAGTCGTCGTCTTCATTTGGAGCATGGTGATTGTTCCATTCTGGCACCGCTAAGTTCGAATTAGGACGCGGAATGTCGCTTAACTAACTCAATACCGCTTCACTGGTAACGCAGCCTAAGATAAGAACCTCTATCCTCCTCTATCGGTAGGCCTATTCGCTAACTTTTTTTGACAGTTTAAAGTGATGATCACCGAACTATTTACTGATCCATTACTACTTTACTATAACACTATTGTGACACTTGTCCTGTGAAAACAGTAACGCATAAGTAAATAGTTCGGTGATCATCACTTTCAACTGTCAAAAGAAGTTAGCGAATAGGCCTACAGGTACCTTAAAGTATATTTTAAAGGGTCTAGAAATAAATAACCTATTTCAGAGGCGAGAAAGAAATGCACTGCGTCTCCTTCACAATTCTTGGATAGGTACTAATTATTTACTCGTGCAATTTTATTATATAAAACTCACAGTAAAAATAAAATGTACATGCACATTTAAAAATTATTAGTAAAAGTTCATAGCAATAGTTTGTCTCCGTACCACTTTCTACCTATCTTTAGTAGGTTTAAAACTGTCTTTGTAGAGATACTTGCAAGTGTTGTAAAGCACTAAAAGAGCTAGGCTAGAGATGCGTTTGAGTGGCGGGTGGCTAGACTAAAATGAAAACTCGAATAGTGCACGATTAGTAGGTTAAATGTAATGTAAAATAATAAACCTATGCCTGTCTAAACTAATCTGTGAACCTACCTGAAATCACGACGAAATTAATAACCAATTAAAGAAATTGTTGTTGATCATATCGTTTTATTTAGGTAGATAGGTATCTTAAATAAAAGTATTTTTTACTTAAGTTATTACCTACGCTGTTGCACCTCACTGAAGAGACGCGGGCACGCTCCCGTATGGCCGTTGTGAATCTACCCACATTGCCCCATATTAAGTATCATACCCTACTTATAATTACAAATAAGCCGATAAATATGAATGACGTCTACTTTTATTTAAATAAACATTGGGAGCTTGCTGTTAGACCTAGTTTGTGTTGCAAGAGCCCACTAACGACATAATATTCCCACTTATTGCAATAAAATTACCGTGCAATTAACACAATGTGGACATCTGTGTATTTTTTCTAATTTTGTTTTCATATACCGCCGTGTGGTGACGGCAGAGTAGAATACAATTGTCACCACCCCAAATCTCTCCCGTAAGTGTCGTACAAGGCGACTAAGGATAAATCAATGAAGAATGGGCAGCAGTGTTCCTCTAATACCACCTAGCAATAGCAATGTACTGCGACTTTTGTGCTCGATATATGGCAATAGGCTCGCCACCTATTACATGGGACCTAACATAATTGGCGAAACGTGGGTGCTAGTTCACCTCTGCCTACCCCTTCGGGGATATAGGCGTGATTTAAGTATGTATGACTATGTATGTTGTTTTCATATCTTATGTATTAAAATTTGAAAGTTTGGACAATAAGTGGAAAATTAGATTTGAATAATATAATATTTGTTTTTCCTATAAGATCCCACTGCTAGGCAACTCTCCATCTCGAGCGATCCCTGTCCAATTCCGTTCCGTCCATGTCTTGCAGCTTGCAGTATGCTTCCAGATCGTCTCTCCACCTCTTTCCAGGTTGACCTGGACACCTTTGACCATCCTGAGGTGTCCACTATGTGGTGACCTTTGCCCAGCCATGATGCATACCTACAGCATACTATTATACATAGCTGGGCACTAACTCGTTAATCGTTAATTACCGAAGTTAACATTTCTCTTAACGGATTAATTTTTAAGATAACATTAAAAAATGTTAACGGACTCGTTAACTTCCGTTAAATTATTCTAATCGTTAATCCAGTAGGTACCTACTATTTATCAAAAATATACTGCAGGCACCGCGCCGTGTAGCGAAAAACGCGTTCTGAAAAGTACGTCAACATTTTTTGAACCTAATCTAACTTCCAGAACCCAAAACAACAGTTTTTGTAAGCAGATCACTAACGCAACGATATAAAAAATGCAATTTTTATCACGTATATTAACGGATTAACGATTAACGTTAACTCGCTTTAAATCTTCCGAAATGTAACGTTTTACGAAGTTAATTTTTTTAGTAACGGATTAACTAATAACGAAGCTAACTATTTGATTAACGGTGCATAGCTATACATGTCATTAGAGCTTCACGGCCCTAGAGTACGTTTCATCTTATAGTTCCTATACCGTGATGGTGGCTACAATGTCTATCATCAACATTAACACGTAAGTCATAATATATTTGCAGATTTTTATGTTTTATAGAAAATCTTTGAGAAAATGATGTCCAAAACATTGAGTAGTGATGATAGAGTAATTGTGTTTTAAGCGCATAATCCTTAATAGTGTGTACAAGTTCGGATTGCCGCCATTAAATTGGGTTACCAGTGTCAGTTTTATTAAGTGTTTAATAAATAAATTAAATATATTTATTTTATTATTATAACTGTAAATAAATAGTACTAATAACGATTTAACGACTGAAAAGAGTGAACACATGTTAAATCTAGACATGTTAGATGAACACAATTATTGTTAATCATAATAAATATATTATTTTATTATAATTTAACCTTTTTTTACTTTATGAGTCTATCCTTCTTACGTCACTACAATTTATATTTATCTATCTAATTTCTATCACATTTATAATATCATAAACTGTTCTCGCAAATTTTCACGAGCTTTGGCTTATGACTTTCATAAAAAAACTAACATGTAACTACTACTTAGTACCGCTAGTAGTTATAAGTAACAAAATAAGATAGATGCATAATTGTTTATTTAGTTAATTGAAAAAAAAAGAGTCTGAGTTAAAGGTAGTACAACTTAACGGCATAGGAACTATAAGATGAAACGCACTTTAGCTCCTACATCGCCAATACGTGTTTTTGAGAGCATAATATAGAATTAAATGAAATATGGAACTGTGGTCTTCATAAGTATTATAATGTTTATATTTTTCACATTATACATATTTCATATTATAAGTCACTTTTCACTTTAATAAAAAAAATTTTTGAATTTATAGATTTGATTCCTTTGCTCTTCTAGACAATTTTTAATCGAATCGTGAAACAAAATGTCAATGTCATCATCTGTCATCTGATATTTCTGTTGAAATGTCACTTAGGGTTCATAACCTTACTTTGTGTTTATTTAGGCAAAATTTTAATAGAAAAATATCATATGTGAAAAATTTTACACGTAATAAATCATTTAAAGTTCTGTTCTTTGGATCCGACTCCATAGCTCTAAAGAGTTTGATAAAAATTAATGAATTCAGGTTCACAAACATTTTTGTGATTATTTTTACAATTATTTTCACTTAATTTATCACAGTGACTCAAAAATATCATTGACTTTCATTCAGGAAAGAAACACAACTTCTAAAATGTCTGGATGTGGTTAGTTCCAATAATACAAGTAACAAGACTGAAGTTGAAAAATATGCACACTCCGCAGAAATTAAAACTCTAAAATGGCCATTACATAACTTAAATGACTTGAAATACGATATAGGACTTATTGTCGCATTCGGACACTTGATCAAGGATGACGTTTTAGACAAATTTCCCTTGTAAGTATTTTTTCGCATTGAGTAAATTCATGTATTCCTCACACACTGGTGTTTTATTTTATAAAATATTTTTTCAGAGGCATGGTGAATGTACATCCCAGTCTACTTCCTAGATGGCGAGGAGCTGCCCCTATCATCCACACATTGTTACACGGAGACCAGGAAACAGGAGTCACTCTAATGAAAATTAAAGCAAATATTTTTGATGTGGGTAAGTGGGTGACATAATATTTCATTGTAATGGGTTCATAATTAGTAGACCTCCTTATTTGTAGGTGAAATAATAAGTCAAAAGAAAATTGCAATATCTCAAGACATAAAATTACCTGAATTAACCAACCAGTTGTCGGATATTGGGGCTGACATGTTAGTCGAATGCATAAAAAACCTACCAGAAAGCTTGGCCACTGCAAGACCTCAGAGTAAGGAAGGAGTCACTTATGGTATGTGCATTTAATTACCTAGTTTGAAATATTTTAAAAAGTTAATACACTATCTGCCACACTCAGAGACGTCAAATAACGTTAATGAGTACTTAATGTCAATTCTAAATGACAATTCTAAACTATTCGCTATTCTTGCCGGGTCTATGGTCTAGATTTGAATGAAATTTTTTGACATTAAATACTCATTAAAGTTAATTGACATCTCTGAGTGCGGCAGTATGACTAATTAGGTATAACAAAATTAAATATTTCAGCAAAGAAAATAAATAAATCAATAAGGCAAATCAGATGGCATGACATGAAGGCTGTTGAAGTATATAATCTATATAGGGCAATATATGGTGTACATACCCTAACTTCCAAACTATGTGATAAAAACATCAAATTATTTGGAGCATTTTTAAATAATACTGATGAAGTAGAAGACGGTGCAGTACCTGTAGGAAGTCTGGCATATTGTCAGGAAACGAAATCAATAAAAGTGTTGTGTAAAGATAAGAAATATATTTATTTTAAATCTCTTAGGATAGTAGGGAAAAGAGAAATATCAGCTGTGGACTTCTACAATGGATATATTAAGAATACCCCCCCACATAAAAGATGTAATTTAGTGTGTTGTTAAATAAATAATTGGACAATTATTTTGAGTTTTTGTATAAATTGAAACACAATCATGATCTCAATGTAACTATCTATGACAAACTTTATGCAGCACTACAAAAAGAGCAATATATACTTGAAAAATATGCTACCAAAACTTTAATATTGAAGTTGGTAGTTTTAATTATAAACACAAAAACAAATGTGAATCAAATTAATTTATCAGACCTTGGGTAGATAAAATTCAATATCCAATAACAATAAATTTTTAGCTATGAATATGTAATTTTATGATAATATGAATATGTAACTTTTATGAGGTAATTACTATAGTAATTCATTTAATATCATAGCAATTATGCTACTCACATTTATCTTACTATTCATCATCATCCCCCTGCCCTTATCCCATCTTATTTGGGGTCGGCGCAGTATGTCCTCTTTTTCCATTCTCTTCTGTCACTCGTCATCTCCTCATTCACATCCATCACCTTCATATCACACCTCACACAATCCATCCATCTTTTCAGTGGTCTTCCTCTACTTCTACATCCATCAACATTCATGTCCATAACTTTCTTACTTGCATTCATAGCATCACGTCGCATAACATGTCCATACCAAGCTAAACGGCTCCCTTTCATCTTCTCTGTTACTGGCGCCACTTTCAGACTCCCTCTTATGTGCTCATTCCGTATTTTGTCCATTTTTGTCACTCCGCACATCCATCTCAACATTCTCATCTCTGCCGCATGCAATTTTCTTTCATCCGTCTTTTTCACAGCCCAACATTCCGATCCATACATAACGACAGGTCTTATAACAGACTTATAGATCTTTCCTTTTAGTTTTAGTGGCATTCTTGGGTCGCATGTAGTTGCTGTAACCTGTCGCCATTTCATCCAACCTGCGTTGATCCGGTTTGTAATTTCCCGATCAATCTCTCCATCTGCTTGCACAAATGAACCTAGGTACCGAAAATTGGAACAGACTGGCAAAGGCATTCCGGCTAGATTAATGGGTATTGGACCAGAGTCACCACCAAAATCACATAACATATATTCTGTTTTGGTCCGGCTCACTCTAAGTCCAACACTCTCTATCCTGTGTAGCCATTCTTCCAATCTGTTCTGGACCTCTAGGCCATTTTCCGCTACCAGCACAATGTCATCCGCAAAAAGCATGCACCAAGGAGCCTCTTCTTGTATATCCGACGTCAGGGCGTCCAATATTAACAAGAAGAGGTAAGGGCTCAGAGCCGAACCTTGGTGCAAGCCGACTGCTACATTGAAGCTAGTAGTAGTACCAGCAGTAGAGCGGACTTGGGTACTACATCTGCTGTACATAACTCGGATCAACTCCACATACTTCCCAGGCACGCCTTTCTCCTTTAGGGCCCACCACAAAACCTTACGGGGTACCCGGTCGTATGCCTTTTCGAGGTCTATAAAAACCATGTGCAAGTTTTTATGTGCACGTCTGTACTTCTCGCATAGTTGGCGAATTGCGAAAATGGCATCTGTTGTTCCCCGACCAGGCATAAACCCGTATTGGTTTTGTGACACTTCAGTCTCTTCTCTCAGTCTTCGTTCAATTACTTTTTCCCATGCTTTCATACTATGTGACATTAGCTTTATTCCCCGATAGTTGTTACACTCAAGGACATCGCCCTTATTTTTAAAGATGGGTACCAAAGTGCTGGTACACCATTCATGAGGTAGCTCTTCTTCCTGTCACAACTTATTGAAGAATAAAGCTAACCATTTCCATCCATCCATTTTTAATAACTTCCATACTTCTACAGGTATATCATCTGGTCCCGCGGCTTTCCCATTCTTCATTCTATTTATAACATCTTTCACTTCACTCACTGTAATCTCTTTCACTAATCCTACATTTACTGGCTTTTCATCTAACACACCATCCCAATCGTTTTCTTCATTCATCAACCTTTCAAAATATACCTTCCATCTCTCCCTTATTTTTCTATCATCTGACAGAACCTCTCCTTCTTCATCTTTTATACATTTAATTTTTGATACATCCTTCGTCATTCTTTCCCTTGCCTTGGCGAGCCGATATAGATTTTTTTGGCCAGCTGGAGTGTCCAAGGCATCATACAAAGTATCTTGGGCTGATGCTCTTGCAACGGCGACGGCCTTTCTGGCTTTTTTCTTACATTCATCATACTGCAACTTCTTCATTTCTTTCATGCTAACATTCACATCATCAGCACTCTGCCATTCTTTGAATTTATCCTTCTTATCTTTCAAAGCCTTCCTAACTTCTTCCGACCACCACCACGTTTCTCTCTCGATCATACCTTTCCCTTTTGTCACCCCCAAAACATCTTTCGCAACGTTTCTGATACACTCTGCCATCTCATCCCAACATTCATTCACCCTTCTCTCGTACATATCTCCCATTTCAATAATTTTACACCCTACACGTTTTTTAAATTCATTCGCACAGTCTTCCTTCTCTAGCATTTGCCATTTTATTCTTGGAGGGGGGCGTTCTTTCCATTTGCTATGATTGACCTCATTGACTACTTCCGTTATTAAAAGTCTGTGCTGTGTGACCAAGTCTTCACCCGGTACGACTTTGCAATTTTTGACGAGGTTTAGATGGTTCCGTCTTATAAGAAAGTAGTCAATTTGGGTCTTATGGTTACCACTTCCATACGTAATCAGGTGGCCATCCTTTTTCTGAAACCACGTATTGACAACAGCTAGGTCGTGTGCTACTGCTGTTTCTAAAAAGGCGTCTCCTTCCGAATTACGCAGGCCAAATCCCCACCCTCCATGTACTCGTTCATACCCTTCTCTCATTCTTCCCACATGTCCGTTGAAATCTCCACCAACACAGATTTCCTCATGCATCGGTATAGATATTATCACCGAGTCAAAGTCCTCCCAGAATTTCTCTTTCATTCTCTCGTCACATCCTACCTGTGGTGCATACACACTTATAACATTCAGAAATCCACTTTCTAGCTGCAGTTTTAAAGCAATCATCCTATCATTCACTCTTTTTACATTCATCACGCATTCTTTAAGATTTTGATCTAACACTATTCCCACTCCATTCCTTTTACCATCACTCCCACAATAGAAGAACTTGTATCCTTCACCAATCTCTCTCGCCTTTTTACCCTTCCACTTAGTTTCCTGCAAACATGCTACATTTATTCTTCGTCTCTTTAATACATCTGCTAACTCTCTGGCTCTTCCATTCATCGTTCCAACATTCCAACTAGCAAACCTCATTCTTACCTTCCGAGCTAACTTCTTACGTTGCCCCCGCCCGGCCTGGTGCAACAACCCTCGTCCATTTCCCACAGGGGCCGGGTGCTGCCCCTGCGCGTCGCCTACAGGGTACGCCCTAGCTCTATCGCTCATCTTATTCGTACTGGACATACTGCAATTTGTATTGGCAATTTATTTTTATGGTCGGCTGCCTGCCTGACACCAACCCTCCTTGGGAATGCTGTTGTTGGTGTTTTGTACTCCCGTCACCACACGGGTGACCCTTTGTGCGAAGGTCTGCACGGGTCCATTAATTTTCCTTAGTCGGCTTCTACGACACCCTCGGGATGAGAAGGGGTAGTCCTATTCTTAGCCGGGACTACTCGGTGGCCCTATGTGCGAACGTCTGCACGGGTCCATTTTTTCCCTTAGTCGGCTTCTACGACACCCTCGGGATGAGAAGGGGTAGTCCTATTCTTAGCCGGAACTACACGGAATTTATCTTACTATTGAATGTTATAAATTAATTCAAATAAATACCAAGTTTAAAAAAAATATCGATATTCATTTACATTATATACAATGTACATTTTGATACAGTCTAGTTTAAATTTATAATAGCATTACTCATATTGGCACATCACACAATACGCTATTGGATATACTTGGATACATACATACATACATAAATCACGCCAATATCCCCAAAGGGGTAGGCAGAGGTAGTAGGCAGAGAAGGGGTAGTCCTATTCTTAGCCGGAACTACACGGAATTTATCTTACTATTGAATGTTATAAATTAATTCAAATAAATACCAAGTTTAAAAAAAATATCGATATTCATTTACATTATATACAATGTACATTTTGATACAGTCTAGTTTAAATTTATAATAGCATTACTCATATTGGCACATCACACAATACGCTATTGGATATACTTGGATACATACATACATACATAAATCACGCCAATATCCCCAAAGGGGTAGGCAGAGGTGAACTAGCACCCACGTTTCGCCAATTATGTTAGGTCCCATGTAATAGGTGGCGAGCCTATTGCCATTTATCGGGCACAAAAGTCGCAGTACTATTGCTAGGTGATATAAGAGGAACGCTGCTGCCCATTCCTCATCGCTGATTTATCCTTAGTCGCCTTGTACGACACCCACGGGAGAGATTTGGGGTGGTGACAATTGTATTCTACTCTGCCGTCACCACACGGCCATATATATACTTGGATGATGAATATTAATGCTTTACAATTATATCTAAATTAACAATAAAGTTTTCATAAAAAGAATATCTGTTCTTTAATCATATATATTATAAATTATTATTAGTACACACTGAACTTTGTGATATTGGTAAAACAAAGGGCTGAGCTTACACAAAATATGAATCAAGAATCTACAAAACTAACCAGCCTACTTTAAAAACATATCACATAAATTGAGTTCATACCGGATTTTTTACCAACCCATCTTTAACTATCTACTTCTAACCTACCTAACTCTTAAATGTGCAAAACCTACCTAATCTAGAATGAACAATGTTGTTTTATTTAAACTCAATTTACATTGCATCGGAATGCAATTGAAGCTAGTTTTTGCGATTAAATGTAAGTAGATTATTAATGTATTTTATACCAATCAGAATCTGCATTTTTTTTGCAAACGCGCGAATTTTTTGCACGAACGCGCGAGTTAGACTCTTACGCAATATGCATAAATGTGTGAAATCGTTAAAAAAAATCGCTTAAATTTCGCTCCGCTGCAAATTAAATTGAGCCTTAGTTGCAACTTGCAACTGAGTATCATGGAGAAGATTACGTTGCAGTTTGAAATAATATAGGTATTTCCAGTGACGGCTGTACCTTAAGTGAACCACCAATTTAGAAGATCTAAAAATTAAAAAATAATATATTACCTCATCTTCTTTTTTAAATTACTTTAATAATATTTATTCCTTAAACAAACAAAACCATAACAAATAACATTTCCAATTATGACGAAACAATTTAAGTGCTTTGCTAAGCTAATGAGACCTATTTTCCTTGTAAATAAATAATCTCTTAAAATTATTTTATAATTGGATTAGAATTCTATCATTACTCTGTTTTCGTCATATTACTACCTACTGTTGGGTTGGGACCTACTATTAATGCAACACCTAATCAATACCCACCTAATCGGCTAAAATAAGTATTTATAGTTTACTGAGCATGTCAATTATTTAGAAGACTATACTAAATACAATATAACATTAGAACCATAGGACTGTCCAAACAATTTTTATTAGATAAATCCTATATATCTTAAAGTATTAGATGTAAAATGTAATTACTATATATATATCTTAAATAAGTACTTAGATAACTAATAATTACGTAGGTATATTGTAGAAATGTTACACGCTGACTCTCACCCTGTAAGCAAAATACATTTTTAAATATTGGATAAGGTAACTAATTTAGAAATAAATTTTAGGTATTTAGGTAACTTGGAAGATATTGAGGGTAGACAAAAAACACTATAAAATATCCCAACTTATAAAGTAAGTTATATTTTAATATTTATGTATTAAATATAAAAAACGAGGAAGGTTATGTAAATGTATCTAAATGAGTAGGTACTTACCGAATTATTATTTACAAACTATCATGATGAATGCGATGAATCTAAGTACCAATGAAAACCCGATGAATATCGGCGGTTTACCTATTTTTATGTCGTTTCATTCTGTATTTTACACAGCACATCCGGTTATACAAAACTATCGAAATTTTCAAACGAATTCAAACTTATTCCAAACACTTCAATTCAAAATGCTTAAGTCATTGAGAAAATCTTGAAGGCTATTGTAATCTAGCGTGCTGTATCTTATTATGGTACTGTCAATAGTAAGTAAGTATGTAAAATCAGGGAGGTTCCCAGTAGACCACTTTTACAGCCTACTCATTTGCGACAGAGTCTAAAAATATATTTCGACCTTATTGCAATGAATATAGACAGCTCAGGCCCCGTATTATGTAAGCCGATTTCAGTAGCTTTGGTCTGCCCGTCTCTTTCACACATTGCTATTATTCTCAATGAGTGAGACAGACAGGTAGACGAAAGCAATAAAAATCGGCTTACATAATACGAGGTCAGGGTCCATTAAGATCGTACTCTTTGTACTTCGGAAGAACGCGTCACCAGGCTAAAAGCGTTGGTCTCTTGATCGTAACGCACAACGCTGCGGTATCGGACACTATCGTCGTATCAAAAACAACTGGAGTGGTCTCCTGTTCCGTCGCAGTATGCATCTGCGGCAAAGAGCAAACGCCGCATACCGTTATGTGTTATGATCAAGAGACCAAAGCTTAACGCTAACAAGGATCAGTGCCTAAACTACTGACGAGAGAAGTGACCACCTAACTTCATTTTCATCGACGTGTGGTGACGGTAGAGCAAATTTCCATTATCACCACCGGCAATATCTAATCAATGATTAGAAATTGCCTGTGGTAACAATGAAAATTGTTTTAATGATTAGTAATCATAAAAAAAAACAATGCTGAATGGAAAACAGTGTTCGTGTTATATACCATATAGCAATATCTTACGACTTATACCCGATAGGTGGCTGACTGAATAGGCTCCTCTGCCTACCTTTTTGGGGATTAATAGGCGTCACTTATATCACGCCTATCTGTACCCAAAAGGGTAGGCAAGTAGTAGGTACGTATGTTAATTTCCCAAAAATAAAATTCATAAGTACTTAATAATATGATCATTTTCATATTAAAAGGTAATAGAAAATGATGGAGTACCGTCTCTCTTTACCATAAGGGCAGGACACTCGGGGCCCCTAAGGACCAACAACTTCGGTACGGGTATTGTATGGTATAGGTTAGAAATCATTTTGTTTTGGAGCATGTTAAATGTCTTATTTTGTGAATTTTTATTCAAACTTGAAGTTATGATGTATGTTACTTATTAAGATGATAATACGCATGACATTAGCAGATAAAATAATAAACATCTTAAAAATGAACACCTGTATTCTCTTTAAATTAGAAATTGTACATACAATATTGTGGAATTGAACAGAGGATAAAATATGAATAAATGTTTACATAAAAACAGAAGCCTACAAGTCACGCATTACCTTGTCTTAATAATATTAGTTTATGCAGCAATGTGATTTTCTAACTACTCTTAACCTGAAAATAATAAATTTTGAAGAATATACATATTTATTAATTTTGTGCTAATTGTATAGCTTCTGTTTTTCTTATAAAGGTTATATAGCAATGCTTTAGTGCAATCGGATTATGAATGTGATATAAAGTAGCACTGTGAAAATATAATTGTTATTGTGATTATCCATGTTTCTTACACATGATAGATATTAGAACTTTCACTTACAAATATAGGTAGGTACAATGAAATTTCATAATTTTAACAATACCTTTTAACATCACATAATAATTTTTAATCCTACAAGGACTAGTTTCGCAAACGTTAATAATTTTTTAATTTTCGTTAAATAAAGTAGTCTAATTAATGACTTTTAATTTCGATCATTTTGAATGAACTCGTTCTTACATGCATCTCGAAAGCATAATGACATAAATAAACAGCTGCATATTGCCACTTCTATACAAAGTTAGGAGGTAAAGTTTTTTAGGTAGGCACCTATTTTATTGCAAACTAGACATCAAAGCACAATAAAATTTTGATAATAATCACCAACTCACACTCTAGACTAGACAAATATCTACTTTAACCTTATTCATCAATCACACACAAATGAATTAAATCGTGCATATGTTATTTAGATTATTTGCTGACGGGACATACCATAGGTACTTATTTTCATAATAACAAACTAGACATGTTGTGCAATTACGAATGATTGTAATTTGAGACACAATTGTGCATGTAAGGAAATAATGAACTGAAATGCTTTTACTGTATACCTACACTTTAATTAAACATATACATTAATAGCACAGAACTGCGTATTTATTCTAAAAATCTTTTTTTACTCTGTCTATAAGTAGCTATTTTACTTTACCAGGTAAAGTTATACATACTGATATTTAATAGTTTCTAATTTGCAATAAAAAACGTTGTAACGATAATAATATTAAAACAGAGACCACATTATAATATGTTTAGGACTAAATACGCAGCATTCTGTGAAGAATTCGTGAAAATGCAATAGTGCAGACAGGAATGCGATAGTCTTAAGTTGGTCGAACACTGGTGAGGGACTTCACTCTGGTCACAGAGAACATTTAGGCGGCGTCAGTTTCCTAGAACATTAGTACAATATTATTGATAATGTTTGGTTAGAGATCAGAATTATTACGTCTAAAAATGATAATAATAGCACACTACAATCACTCACTTGATGGATGCCACACTAAGTAGTTAGGTGTGGGGTGTGAACCACACGAACAAACAACAATATGGAAATACAAAGACAGCCGTTCCCGTGAAAATGATCTTTATTAACATAGTACAAAGGTACATACAATAAAAATGTCTATAAAAAAACATGCATATCAAATAACAAACGTTGTAAAACAACAAATAAATATAGTATAGGTATATGACATACAACAGCTGATTAGTAATATTTTGCAAACTTGAACATTTAGATGTTGAATTTAGTATATGCTTATATTCTTGGGTGCAAATCTGTAACATTTAATAAGAAACATTGAAGTGTTTGTCTAAAGATATATTATTATGTCATATGTTCAACAAGTGTTAAATAAAAAAAAACTAAAGGTGTTTTCAAGGTTTATGTTATATTTCAGATAAAAACAAACAAGATTTTTCGCTAAATGTCAATAGACTATTTAATTCGAGAGGACACATTAGGCTAGACAAGGCTAAAACGATAAGATTATTCACAAAACATGGCGTCCTATACTAATAACAGGGTTACCTATATTTATGCATACTTAATACTTATCAGCTAGTTTCGACTCGACAACATCAATAAAAGTTATCTCAACAACCACTCGAATATGTTCATTTACACTGCAGCTACTATACCAACCAAGATAACAACTTGCGTAGGCGAAATTAGTTGGCTCATCTGACAGTTAATTCATCAACATATAGATAAACTACGTACGATCACTATTCATTATATTAGCAACAACAGGCAATAATTCAACAACTAGTGTCAGGATTATAACAATGGCGTTCAATGCATGCTTTACTTACTACACACTACGAATACCATGACTGCACGGATTTCATTATAACAATATAGGTACTTAAAGAAATATATATTTTATATACTTTGAACACGTCATGTCTTTTCGATACACAGCCCATATCGTAATTAAAATTAATATTATAGTAATATTTTTCAAGCACATCGGTGATATAATTCCTAGAATAAAACTTTTCATTGTAGAAGTACATTGACGACAGAGAATAGCGATAGAAAAATTTGATTTTAACTACACCCAAAAAATAAAACATATATTTAGTATACTTAGCAGCAGCAAGCTCAAGAATCATTTTAAGACGAAAACAATGAATATACAAAATAATTGCACATAATTACAAAATTATAAAAAGTTTTGTAACAAAAAACAAGTGAAACTGAGATTCAAAACCGAAAACATAAACATAAAACTCCAAAAATAAATAACACAAGTTGGAATGACAGTTGGAACTGACAATAATCTATAAAAATTGATTTAATAAAAGTTTATAAAATTAACAAACACGCTATCAAAAACAGTTTTAAACTGTTGTCAAGGCGATTCTGCAATGATTTACAAGTCGATAGTAAAGAAAAGGATATACCAACACCCACTAATTGACTTGTTATCTATACAAGTGCAGTCATGTATACTCGTCAGATATGTATAGATACCGTTATCTAAGTACTATAGCACCCTGTGAAATAAACATACATATAATAATGTACACGTTATTGCACTGGTCTATATTATGTAAATATGCTCTACAATCTAAGTATTAAGCTAGACAGTGAAAATGCGGAGCGGGGTTTGGCCTTACATGTGCTCAGGATGGCTGCGGATGCAGTCGATGAAGTCACTGGGCTTCAGCTCACCTCGGCAGATGCGGAACACGGCGGTGAACAAGGGAAATCTGAAATAATTAGTACAACGATTTTTGACACTCTTTTTTTTACTGCAATATATAGCAATTTTGTATTCCTGTCTTATTAATAAGACAGGAATAAAAAACTGGTAGTAAACATGGTATAGCTTCTGTAACTTCGGCTTACAAACATGATTTTGAATGCGAAGAAAAGAGACAAAACACTAAGTAACTAGTCTATACTTAAACTGTGTTTATTAATAAGGCCGTTAGTGTTGTTTTTGAGTCCTATTTGTTTACATGTATAAATATCATCAGTCATCACTAGTATTAGATAAAATTATTATGCTTTATTTAGTACCTAACCAAGACTTGACGTGTATAAGCTATTTGCTCTGTCCTAGATGACAAGTGTGGATATGAGACATCTTTTTTTTATACTATACCCCTATATTTTTCGGTTCAAAGGCGCTTAAAGCTGTATGCAGAAATGTGTCAACCACAAACTTTCTCATGATATTGCAGTATTCATAATTATTTACATGGTCATTATTCATACACACGAGTAATAAACTCAGTTAGTCAGTACCACTCTCTTTGCGGATTTACGGAAACTACGCGATGATAATAATAGTATGCAGATAACAGTTAATGAATGACCCATGCCAAAAGTCGCTATAGCTCATTGACCTTTAGATATAAAGATTGATTAGTCACAACACAATGAAGGTGTGTTATCTCACAATTTTATTTATTAAGTGTTTAATGTTTGCAATGACCTCTGAAAGCGTGTGGATACCAGCCAACACAATCTATTTCAGTGCACGTCGTGGTGTATACGATGACGTGTAAAGTTGTACACGCTTTATGCTTATCATTAACATTGTCGTCTTCAATTCGTTTGATAGGTTAAGAAATAAAATTTCGTTTCGTGGCAGCTAAATGCATGAGACGAAAGCATTCTAGGAAAAATCATGTTAACGTTCGTTCTTACATAATATACCCGCAGACAAATAAAATCATAAAAGACATCATTACTAAAGTTAGTAAAAAAAATACCGACTACCGTTCTGTTAAAATAGTTTGACTCAGATTGACTGAAATTACAGTTTACTGGGGTTGGCATTTAATTAGGCTTTGATAAAAAACTATTTTTTGTATTTTTATAACACAATGCTGATTTCACTATAAAAACTATTAGTTATAATATCAAAATCAAACATAATTTTTATATTACAACGATACAATTTTTTTTTAAACTTGATAACTTGACTAACTTGTTCTCCATATTTTTATTCGCGAGCATATGGTTGACCTCCTCTGCGGTGATAGGCCCTTGCAGCTTCTGCCCGTTCAGCATCTCATCCTCAAGCTCCTTGATGGAGCGACCTGTCTTCACGAAAGCCTCTGCCACTCTCCTGTTCCTACCACCTGTAAAAGTATAGTAATTTTCCCCTCTTGAATTAATGCTGTGCTATTATTCGTTTTAGAACATTAAACCCCTTATTTATATAAACAAAATCAGTAAAAGGCGACTAAGGGTAAGACAATAATGAGTAATGGCAGCAGCATTCCTCTTGTACGACCTCGCAATATACCTACCTATTGCGATTTACATAGGGCCTAACTTTTTTGGCGAAAAGTGGGTGTTAATTCACATCTGCCTACCACTTCGGGGATATAGGCGTGATTTATGCGTGTGTATATTGTCTTAAAAAATATTCTATTGCTAACTCCGTCCAGTTTTTAAGCGACTAACCGTACCATACAAAACCGTTCTAATAATGCCTTCCCTTTCTGTTTAATAGGCTATTTGGCAAATTTTGGAAAATGGGATAAAACTATACCTTTGTGTCTAACTTACACAAAAAAGATATTATTTTAATAAAAATAGGCGTTTCACTTATATATATCACGTTTTTTAAAAATCAATTTTAAATGTGCCTCGTAAACGGTCATGACTGTTATGGCGTCTCCCCGCCACTTGACACTGTTTTGTCTCGAGATTTAGTGGAAGTTAGAGCGAGAGGATGATATGAAAATATTTTCTTTTCCCGAGGAGATTTTCTCTACATCCCGTGCTCAGGGCTTCTGATTGATGTTAAGTGTCACGTGGCTACATGCCACTTTTTGCCGATTTTATTTAAAAAAAATAATATTAATCTTTACATAATAAAATAAATGATGTTGTTTTTGTAAACTACAAATCATAATTAATCATTAAAAACTCTAAGCCAACCGATTTATTCTTAGTGGAAACAGACCTATTTAATATGAGCTGAAAGAAGACAGGGTCAGCGACTTCATTTAAACAATGTTTTTAAGATTTTTTTTTGCTTTTATGAATGAGCGGGTAACAGTTTTTATAACTCTATATAATAATATCTATCACCTAACAGATGTATAAAACCTATTCTATATTTTGAACGAATGAACAGCACCAGGTACTGTTGAAAATAATTAGTAGACTTATTTTCATACATACATCAGGCCTATATCCCGGAAGCGGTAGGCACAAAGGTGAACTAGCACCCACGTTTTACCAATTATGTTGGGCCCCATGTTATAGGTGGCGAGCCTATTGCCATTTATCGGGCACAAAAGTCGCAGTAAGTACCTTGCAAGGTGTTATAAGAGGAACGCTGCTACCCATTCCTCATCACTGATTTATCTTTAGTCGCCTTGTACGACACCCACGGGAGAGATTTGGGGTGGTGACAATTGTATTCTACTCTGCCGTCACCACACGGCAAATTATTTTCAACCTTATCAATGTTGACTTAAAGAGCAAAATCAGTTCGGAAAATTGGACTGTACTTTATCCATGTCAACTATTTTTATTGCTTAGCCCACAGATATATTTTATGAGACGGCCGTAAATACCTAAATACCTTAGTTGTTATATTTATAATTGTTTAAAGTAGCACCTCTGACAATCTTATCTTTGTGTTTACGTTGTTGTTATGCGGCACGGTTGAAACGAGTAAATTTAACACAGTGGATACTTTTACTCACCCACTGCGCTGAAATTTTTTCTACCACAAAGAAATTTGTGATTAGAAAAAGTTCGAAAAATTAAAAGTCTTGATGTGGGAAACGAAATCTTGTCTTCTGCTAAAGCAGATGCCTATCATTCGATTCTACCAGTAAAATTATTAGAAATGAGGGCCTAGCCAAGTTGCTTATCTATTCGAACGCATAGAAAACAAAAGTATGAAACTGTATATTATTATTATGTAAATAAAAATATTTGTGTTAAATTGCATGGATGAAAGGTTGAAGGTTGCGGGGGAGTTCTTTGCCTAGCAGTGAGATCGAACAGGCTTATAAAAAAACCAATCAACTTTAACTTGTTGGTACTAAAGCACAAAGTCGATTGTTTTATCCCATCCTGTTTGGGGGTCGGCGCAGTATGTCCTCTTCCTCCATTCTCTTCTGTCACTCTACATATTCATAACCTTCATATTATCACACCTCACACAATCCATCCATCTTTTCAGGGGTCTTCCTCTTCTTCGACATCCATCAACATTCTGTCCATAAGTTCCCTAACTAAATAATAAATATTTTTTTTACATTCACACCTATCATCTAGCCCAAAGTAAGTAGCCTAAGCACTTGTGTTATGGATACTAGATGACGGACATAATTTTAATATAATTATGTATATAAATGTTGAAAATATACTACATAAACATATACACAACCATGACTCGGGAACAAATATTTGTGTTCATCGCAAAATTTGCCCCTACCACTACCTGGATTCGAACCCGGGACCTCTTGGCCTATACCCAGCGATCTAAGCATTCGAACAAGCCGGCCGTCAAAATAACTACACGTCAAACTCTATGTTATTACCATAGCAAGTGGTGACAAGGTCAGCGACCCCGCAGGACTCGAAGAACGTGCTCAGCTTGCTTCCAGGATAGAACACGTCGACGAACTTGATCATCTCCATCAGACCGAGTCTGATCACCGCCGCCTTGGTGTTGTCTCCGAATCCCAGTCCGTCTACGAACCCAGCGCCCACGGCTACGATGTTCTGCATAAGGATATAAAATAAAATAAATGTTTGTAATAAAAATAGTACATTATCTACATACCTACCAAGGGCGATTAAAACAAATTTGACGCCGGAGCCGAAGGCGATAAATATGCGGTCTGAGGCTTTCTTTTACATCGCCCAAGGTAAGATCATAGTTTTATGTCAGCCCCTGACCAGGAAGTGGCATTTTCCGTACCTACGCTTAGCGGGCGGAAAAGTCCACTTTATAGTCAGGTGTGCCACAAAAAACTTTATTGAACCACGCACGCATCTACGACATATTATTATGAGAGAGTTACACTAAGGAATGGTGCCTGCAAATATTATTCAAAATATGTAGCTCGATTTAGCGCCACGCCCACGTTACAGAACCTCTACAATAATAAAGTGTAAACTTTATTACAAAGGTGAGAACAGTCAAATTACGTAAATAGGGAGCATGAAAAGTACGGGCGGGCGCACCGCTACTATACCGCGCAGTAAACGCGAGGAGGTAGACTGATTAGTGGGATTATTATGTAAGCCGATTGCAGTTGCTTTCGCCTACCTGTCTCTCTCACTCATTGAGAATAATAGCAAAGTGTGAGAGTGACGGACAGACCAAAACAACTGAAATAGACTTACATAATACGAGCTCAGATGAGTGAGAAATTTTTATTGCTTATGTAAAAGAACTCAAATTACCTATTTGTAAAATGTTACTATTGATTTAATTAAGTTGGTAAGGGGTAAGACTATTTATTACTATTTACCAGGCACGATAATCTCAGTAGGTATATAGGAACCTATTACTTGATGTTATTTACATAAGGAATTGCATTACGCTGCTGATCATTTCCGGGATCTTGTCATTGATACTCTTATCAGATAATAGGCAAATTAATTTATGGTAAATAATATGAAATAGTTCAACTACGGGACTATTTTTTTTTGACTCAAAGGGATAGCTCCTTGATTAGACTGACATAAATTACCTTTCATAACAACGGTTCGTTGTTATGAAAGGTAATTTATATACAAATAAAATCTACATTACGGCATTAATAAACAAATATGAAATGGTCAATTACCTTACACAGCTATTTATCGTATTTTAGTTTGGGTCAATTACCTCACAAAAGGTCACTGCACCGCAGACATAGGTCAGCTGCATAGTGCATAAATCTTAGGCCCTTTCAATTTTAAGCCCCGACTCGACGCGATTTCGTTTCTATATAATTTGTGTGCCGAATTGATCCGATCGACATTCTTTGCCAAGGGAATGTAGTTACAGGAAAGATGTGTCGTTTGGAAATTTGGAAAAATATAGGCAGAATGGGTCATAATAATAACCCACCACGCTTGCCCAGTGCGGATTGGTGGGTATTAACGACTGCAGATGCAGCCGGGACCAATGGTTCAACTTGCCTTCTGAAGTAAACACATACATACATAAATCACGCCTATATCCCAGAAGGGGCAGGCAAAGGTGAACTAGCACCCACGTTTCGCCAATTATTAAGGTCCCATGTAACAGGTGGCGAGCCTATTGCCATTTATCGGGCACAAAAGTCGCAGTACATTGCTATTGCTAGGTGGTATAAAACGAACGCTGCTGCCCATTCCTTGTCACTGATTTATCCTTAGTCGCCTTGTACGACACCCACGGGAGAGATTTGGGGTGGTGACAATTGCATTCTACTCTGCCGTCACCACACGGCTGCGTCTGAAGTAAAGACCAGAATAATATGAGTCTATAGGCCGACAACTTCGTGCGCGACCTTCCTGCCGTATGAGGGGCGGTGGCGGGGACGGGGCGCTCTTGATGTTGGCGGGGGTGGGTGATGCGGGGAGGAGGGAAAACTCGCTCCTCCCCGCATCGCTCGCCCCGCTAGCATCTAGAGTGCCCCGTCCCCGCCACCGTCTAGTACCGCATAAGGGTCGCGCAGGAACTTAAATAAATAAATATTTTTACACTCACACCTATCATCTAGCCCAAAGTAAGTAGCCTAAGCACTTGTGTTATGGATACTAGATGACGGACATATTTTTAATATAATTATGTACCTATATCAATGTTGAAAATATACTACATAAACATATACACAACCATGACTCGGAAACAAACATTTGTGGTCATCACAGTTTGCCCCTACCAGAATTCGAACCCGGGACCCCTTGGCCAATACCCAGCAATCTGAGCATTCGACCAGGGCGGGCGAACTTGTCAGACTATAGACTAGATAGCTTTCAACAAATTTACAATAGTTCTAAATATACATCACTCACTAGCACAGAGACATGAAAAATAAAATATTATTATGTAAACTTGCCTTGAGTGCACCACAAATTTCCACTGCATCCTCGTCGTCCACCACGACAACCCTGAAGTACTCCGTCTGTATAATGTCTCTCATCATCGGAGCCAGCATCACGTCCCGGCAACCGATCGTGGTCTCACAGAACTTCTCATCGGCCACCTAACAACACAATAATTCATTTAACATAGGGTTGTCTTGCTTCTTCTGAAAAAGCAAGCATGTTCAAAGTGTGTGCAATCCCTAATTGACAACATTAAAAAAAAATACATATGAAAATTACAAAATCATTTGGTGGTTTGAGCATGATTAAGTATACAAGATTATTTCGTGTTTGTAAACACGGCACAACTTCGAAGAAATAGGCAACTGTTGTTGTTTATTATGATGCAGTTTTAAAATGCACTATATTATTTAGTTAAGTAATATACAGGATTATTCCATGTTTGTAACACACCCACTTCGCAGAACTAGATAACTGTCATGATGTTAACAAGTATAGTGCATTTTAAAACTGCAAACAAAATTAAAACTGGTCTACCAGGAACTTCCCTGATTGTATGCAAGAGTTTCCCAAATCAGAAATTTCGTTACTACATTCAAACATTTCATTGGAGTACCATTTAATAATAGGGAGATGGCATTCGTCGATTATTATCAATCTTCGGCGCAAAAGAATTAAGCGTACAGTCAGCAACAAGAAACCAAATTAAAAAACGAACAACACTGCTTAACAATGTCGTCATAAAATAAAAAGTTATTTAACAAACTTTTAGTTCAAATTCTTATTTAACAGACAATGTCAATTCGAATATTCAAAATTACGTTAACCTATCTATAGTACCTACATATACTTCAAGTTAACCAGGGAAGTAACACGGAGGATAACATTGGTAAGACATACGATATTAATTTTCAGCTTCAATAATAATTACTTTAACAAAATTTTGGACAGTCAATTTAAACATATCTAACCTAAAAAACCTTAAAATACTAAAATGAGTGTTTATATTGCTTTTTTGCTAACCATACAATGTTAACATTTCGGCCTTACCTATATTGCCGTTGATTGTTTTGTTAGTAAGTTTTTTACGTTGGTGTTGGTGAGGTCAGTCAGACGTTTTTAGTATCAACTTTTAGATCGTAGATGTTTATCGACGAATTCACAAAACACTCTGATGGTTGTATCAATGTTGTTTTTTTACCTAGGTCTGAACAGAATTACTGCCCGTGTAGGTACATTTCAAATGTAAGTTAGTTTTGAAAGGGTTGAATACGAATTCATTTCACGGACGATGACACGATTACTGAATTTGAATTAACATAATTGCTTATTTTGGAAACTTCATTAATCAAACCAAAAATATTTAAGTATTAGCTATACTTAGATACATACATACATAAATCACGCCTATATCCCCGGAGGGGTAGGCAGAGGTGAACTAGCACCCACGTTTCGCCAGTTATGTTAGGTCCCATGTAATAGGTGGCGAGCCTATTGCCATTTATCGGGCTCAAAAGTCGCAGAAGGTACATAGCTAGATGGTATAAGAGGAACGCTGCTGCCCATTCCTCATCACTGATTTATCCTTAGTCGCCTTGTACGACACCCACGGGAGAGACTTGGGGTGGTGACAATTGTATTCTACTCTGCCGTCACCACACGGCCAATATACTTAGATATATACTATACTTAGATAGGTACATAATATTGCTTCTTGAATATAAAAGACATGAAAATCTACAACACTTTCTTATAAAAATAAGTATTAATCATTTTTAATACACAATGTTTCGAAGTATTTTTGTAGAGGTGCCGTTTTTTTCGTAAATGAGCAATATGATCTTTTTTACCTATCAAAAACACCTTGGGTTACATTATTGTAATTTTCGTAGAGATCTCTAATAACAAATTAATACAGCCTAATTTACTCGCTTTCAATGTAGCTTTTCATTGGTGAAATAATTTTTAAAATCGCTTTAGTTGTTTTGGCTTGAAAGCGTAACAAAGAAACCTCATTATAATATATTAGAATGATATTTAAGATAACAATTGAACAATTCGGTGCGTGTTATGAATTGAATTAAGTAAAGGTTAATTAAGGGATAGGTAATTAGGTATGTTGAAGAAATCATAATGCTCAACATTAACTGGACGAAGGAATTCATTGTCTCCTACACATGAAGGATAACACATTATTAATATCATGAATGAGCAATGAATAATAATAAATATTCAAATTCATATTAATCTTGATAGATAATAAGGCACTTTGCCTGCCGTTTGATGGAAAATTTTAGGAGGACAATGGGCTCGTCTTCTCGCTCTCGTACCTATGCAATGCACGCAGGCACCCATGCGTAACAGAGCTAATGACGTAACGTAACAATAATTATGGAGATACGATCGTCGAAGGTCGAATACTATTGATTACATGAATAGCATGTCACCGCCAGATATATATGCCAATTGCACTTATTTAGTTGCTTTATTTAACAAATAATTCGGTAGATTACCTACAGTCAAAAAGATTGCCAACAACTGTTAACATCAAATAACTCTATTCTTCTACTTGAGCATTTACAGTTGAAATCAACGTGAAATATTTTTTACATTTTTGGATAAATAAGTAGCCATAATACCCAGAATTTTGTTCTGAATTCTGAAACTAAAATAATATTATGTTATGCAGGTTTTAGGACACTATTTAGTTGTAGATTTTTAATTACGATTATTAACCGTATTATACCTAGGTACATACATACATACATACATACGTCACGCCCTTCTCCCACCTATACCTAGGTACTTCTGATAGATTATAGAAATTCGCTTCTTTTATAAGAAGATATGTAAGTGTGTACATTATTTTTATTGCTATCTAGTTATAGATATACCTACTCGTAGATAGTAGTAAACTCGAACATTTCATATCTTGATAATTACGAACTAATCATTTAGCTATCAGTCAATCACGCTATTTATATATTTTCGTCGGTTTTTACTATACATAATCGATTACGTCCATCACACAAACAAACCAATACAAATAATTCTAGCGGTAGTATTATATTATTATTATTATTCTACAAATATGAAGGAATAACTTTATTTAGGTATATCCCGACATTATAGATTATAGGAGTTAGTAGATACTGATTCTGTATCTGATAGCAATAAAAAAAATATTAACGGCAGGTCCCAATACTCTATCAACAGTTGGGGACTACAGCTGAGTTGCTTAGCATCTTCTGTTATTTATAGTAATATAACAAGAAATGCCAGGCAACTAAACTTTTGTTAGCTTACTCTTAACTGTAGATAGAAGAATAAGGGCAAGCAGAACCATATCATAAAAGAGCTAATTCCGTTAATGTAGGGTTATACATAAAGTGCTGTTTTAAGTAACCAAACACATCCCACCTCTGCATTAATCATGCCTAGCACCTACGACTGTATACTCAGTGTCACTCGCTAATAGTTGTAGATATTTCCGACGCAGTTGTACTCAGATACACTGGTATCGCTTACATTACAATCAAGGTCAAACAAACATTCGAATTGGGAGATTACATCTTAATATGCGACTCTAACCCAAGTAACTAGAGTTCTAAACAGCTTCTATAATCAAATCCTCAATAAAAACTTGCATAGGTTTGTTTTGTTATTGCTGAAGTACCTACCTAATAGCATTAACGTAAGAGTTTTACATTATTAGACGCGAGAACTGCAGCGCATCAAAACACCAGACTTATGACTAATTTAACTAGCCAGTACTATAATACAACTGCATAAACCTTACTACGATATCTGTAGACAATACGCACCTATAGATACTCACCTCTGAAGCAATATTAGCGCCCATGAGGACAGCGCAAGGAATTTTGAGACACCTTGTAATTATATGTGATATTAGGTCAATACCGCCACCTTCGGCGATGTCGAAACCCTGCCAAAAACGATATTTATTGAGTGCACTGTAAGTAACTTGCATGAAGCGACATGCAATTCTGGCATTCAAAAATCGTACACTGTAACCACAGAAATTTTGTTCAGTGGCTAAATAGTATGAACACTTATCTGAAACCTCTCCTACGGATGTCCAACAGGGACTTTTCGTCTTCGTTCAATGTGTGTGATTATTAATATACCTAAATGAAATCATACAATGTGTGTGATAACTTATTGATATTAAAATTCAAAATAATTGACCGAAAACTACATAAATAGCCTTAACCATTGCGTAAGAGAGGTTTGAATTAAGCGGTCGAACTATACCTACTACATAGATCCATCAATTCATAATACCTTTAAATAATAATGATTTCATTTGACGAACTGAAAGGTGTGAACTGAAATTATTTTTCGAGATCGAATCGGTTTTTCCAAAAATATAGTTTTTAAAGCCGTTCGAATCGTTTCGGCTGTTCGACCTGCACTTAAAATTCTGAACGAAACTTCGAAATTTCGTAATGGTTAAAGAGTCATTATAATGCGGTCTCTTTCTCTTAGCCATTACATCACAGATTATCTTTAATTACTTCAGCCAAATCTTACGAAAATATCAGATGCAAGAAATGAGTTGTCAATCAAGTACCTATATACGAACTAAATTTCATTACAGTAACAAACTATAGAGTTAGTATTGCTATTTGGAATTTTACCTTTATTAAAGACAGCGCACACGCAGTCGGCTTAATCTTGCCAAGAAGGGTGGAGCAAATTGTTCTTACAAACTGATGGGGTACCACGAAGATGAGGAGGTCAGCATCTTTAGCGGCTTCCACCACTTCCGGGATTGCAATCTGTTATAATACAAAAGCTTAGTTTGCAGATTAACTACTTTCTTTCATATCGAGAAACAACAGAACTTTCACTACATACATACAGTAAGACATGCATATACTTAATAATATCACGCCTATTTTCCCGCACGGGGGTCAAGCCATATTCTCTAAAAGCGGGTCCCAATATTCTATCAATTTTTTTAGCAATTTCTGTTATTTATCGCAATATAACAAGAAATGCCAGGCAACAAAACTTTAGTAAGCTTACTTTTAACTGTAGTTAGATAGAATATTGGGAGCCGCCGTAAGTAAAGCAATGTGTACAGCAATGTATGTAAAATTCAAACAGTATTCGACGCAAGATCGCAAGAACAAGTAGGTAGGTATTCAGGCGTGCGAATCCGTCGCACCCTGTTCAGGAAACCAAGATCTGTGGAGTTTTTTCAATTCCGAGCTTGGTTATTATTAGTTAGCCCGTTTTCTTGGCATTAAGCTCAACACCTATTCGCTAGCTTTTTTCGACAGTTGAAAGTGATGATCACCGAACTATTTACTTATCCATTACTGTTTTCACAGGACAAGTGTCACAATAGCTTTATAGTAAAGTAGAAATGGATCAGTAAATAGTTCAGTGATTATCACTCTCAAGTGTCAAAAAAGTTAGGGAATAGGCCTACAGGTTACCACAACCCACAGAATCAGTAGTAGTTGTGTTGTAAAGAAAGAATGCTTGTGGATAGTGTTGTCACGCTCCTTAAGTTAACATTGTTGCAATACCTTTCTCTACATTTTAAAGAGACAACGATCGCGCCAGGCCCAGTGATAAAATTAACAAGTAAGATACAGGGAAAGAAAGTTCGAGCTAACCGGATATAGTGTTGACTGACCAACTATTAGTGTTTTCCTGTGTTCCTATTAGAATCCCTAACGTACCTACTCTACACAGTTTAAGTCTGTGGAACAACTGACGTAATATTAATACAAGACATTTTTCATCATTAAATAAATAAGTAACTTATTAGAATGAACGAGTAGACTGTAATAAAAGTGGGAAAAAATATTGAACTTAATTTAAAATATCTTCATTTGATATTAAAAATATTACGGAAGTCACAGATCGCGGTCAAAATACGAAGCAGGAAAAGTAAGCACATCCGCCATTTACCTCGAAACCAGTTCTGTTTGTCAAATAAGTTCCCTGTTAACTAGACATTGAAAGTAACAACTTGCAATATCACAATGAGGCTATTATTCCGCTTATAGCCTTGCACATGTACCTGATTTTTATATATTTAATAAAAGGAAGAATTACAGGAAAATCAAAGAATTAATGAATCATAGGTTTGTATCATTAACTATAGATAAGAATTAACATCATCATCTTTCTGCCCTATTTCCAGTTCATATAGAATTTTTTTTTTCATTTATTGTGAAGAATTGGTAGGATATGTTTTATCTTTCAATTATATCGGTCAGATGTGATCAAGCCATCCATTTGCTTTTGATTCATATCATTCAACTTGCTAGTGATGCATGAATGCGTAGAAAAGTGATGCAAAGTAGTAAGTTGGAGAGACTGATAAAACGAAAGCGTAATGACAACTTTTCAATCGACACCGCAGAAGGATTTGGCTTTGGTTTTATAGCCGGACCTGCCGGCCTGCCTGACACTAACCCTCTGTAGGTATATATTATTTTGGCACCCGAATGGTGAAGGACCATTTGGGTGCCCCAAGGTGCTTATTGGCCTACACTACGTAATCTCCCTTAGTCGAATTTTATTATTATCATATCTCTGGGGTGAGTAGGGATCGACACATTGTACCTTATTATTTCGGCTCCAGGCTATTATGGAAGGATGGATATGACGAATTAACAATTTATTTACACGTTAATGTAGATCAATCAGGGCAAAAGAAAATATAGAAGACGTCGCTAAACGTCTCTCAAATTATTGGCATTAAAACAATTATTTAGAAGACCAAACAAGTAGTGCAGTAAGAAAAGCCCAGCATCTGTTTGTTGACTATGTAGATCGGAAAATACAAAAAACCAATAAGGGAATCTAAACTAAGTGGTACCTATACATAGGCAGTACCCAGTAACCGTATTGGGAAATCGAAACATAATAGCCAAAAATATTATTTGAATTAATATTTACCAATACTAAAACTGGAAAACAGGGAATAATCAAAAATTCCCTTTTCATAAAATAATTATTTCTATAAGTAATAATATCAGTGGTCCTAAAAGGTTATGCATAGCAATTTTTTCTCATAATGATATAGAATGTGTGTTATGTTTCAAATGCATTTTTATACTATCAATTGATTAGGTTTAACTATAAAAATCACAATTGTTTTACTTGGGTACCTATTGCACAAATATTTAGCTATGTCAAGGTCTTTCAATGCTATAAAACAAGTAGTATCTATCTAAGGAAGTATCTGTTAAACATTTAAATTTATAATAGAATTTATATTTAAATCATGTAAACAATAAACGTTTCTAGAATGTAATGGTTATATGTATTGGGATATAATTTATTATTTACCATATTTTTGAATGCCAATGAGTTAAAAACAATATAGTTACATTTTTACATATTGCATAATTTTGACATTGGCAGTTTATCAGCACTGTTAAGGAAGTAAGACAAAAATAGTCATACCCCCACATGCTAGTTAGTGCCAATGTCATTGCTAGATGACACCATCTAGTAGACAGAGTGAAATCACGCAAAATAAATGAACAGTGTTTTAGTAAAGGTATGCAGTTTAATGAGCTACTTTCAGAAATATATAAAATTTGATAAAATAAAAAGACAGTTTTTAAATAATAATTACATAATATTTCAATCACAAACAGGAGGATTTTTATAAAAAAATATTTTTATTTTTTTAATATACCTCTACTTGAAGTTAATAATTGGTAACTTTAATTGTGGCTGTTTCATTACTTTATACCAATATACAAATACTTATAGATTAGGATGTTATTGTTTATTTCAATCCATAAACAAGTTCTACTGCTCAATCTATAAACATGTTTCTTAGCTTTATATGCCATAAAAATGTATACTTCCATATTTATAATTTATAAAGCCAATAAAACATATTTTTAGAATAATACATTTACTAAAATTATTATAATTTATAAAAATACTTACAACATTTGTTGGCAATTTATGTCCGGGTAAATATTTAACATTTTCATGGGTTTCATTTATTATTTCTGTCAACTTCTTTCCATCAATCATTTCCTCATACACCCACATGGTAACTCTATCTTCAAAATTGGGCAATCTTGCTGCATTTTTTCCGACAATCTTAGCAATAGCGGATCCCCTGGTAAAACAGGAGATTTTTATAAATGCGCACTTATTGACAATTTTAACTAGCAAAATATATAATTTATTCCAAAACATTGCATATTATCACAACAGAAACAACTATCTAAGAGTTTGCACACCGTAATGTCTACCCTACTATGTCACCAAAATAATCTCAATATGTATTACATATTTTGTAGTGTAAATAAATAATGATAAAAATAAATATTACAAGGCGAGGCATTATCACAATACTTACCAATTACCAGAACCTATAATACAGACTCTATTCTTTATTTGTTTCTCTGCCATGTTAGAACTAAGAGTAAAATTTAGTAAGGAATAAAATTGCAGCTAATTAACAAGACTCTAAATTGCAGACTGAGTTTGTAACAGTGAGAACCTGCTCTTATTTCTAAAATTGATAATAGAATGTGAATTTGATAGCGAGCCACAATAGCAAGCGATGTTATCAATTTTGCACAGACTAATAAAATATCTGTCAAAAATATCATATCTCATGTCTGTCAAGGTTTTATCTTATAGTTTCTATGCTGTGATGATGGCTGCCCTGTCTGTCAACAACATCAACCCGTAAGTCATAGTTCCAGGTTTTTTTATGTTTTATAGATAATCTTTGAGAAAATGATGTCTAATACATAGAAAAGTAATGGAAGATTCATTGTGTTAAAAGCTAAGGTGTTTTGTGAACGTGAAAAACGTAAGGTGGTGCTGTATAATCCATATTAGCGTGTACAAGTTCGGATTACCGCCATTAAATTGGGTTACCAGTATAAGTTTTATTAAGTGTTTGATTAATAAATAAAATATATTTACTTCAGTTTTATTACTGTAAATAAATAGTACTTATAACGATTTAACGACCGACAAGAGTGAGGAAATGTCAAATGTAGACATGTTAGATGAACACAATTATTGTTAATCATAATAAATATAATTTTTAATTATAATTTAACCTTTTTTTACTTAATGAGTCTATCCTTCTTACGTCACTACAATTTATATTTATCTATCTAATTTCTATCATACTAATAATATCATGAACTAACTGTAGGCCTATTCGCAAAATTTTTTTGACACTTGAGAGTGATAATCACCGAACTATTTACTGATCCATTACTACTTTACTATAACGCTATTGAGACACTTGTCCTGTGAAAACAGTAATGGATAAGCAAATAGTACGGTGATCATCACTTTCAACTGTCAATAAAAGTTAGCGAATAGTCCTGTTCTCGCAAATTTTCACAAGTTAGTTTATAAGACTTTCATAAAAAAACTAATATGTAACTACTGCTTAGTACCGCTAGTAGTTATAAGTAACAAAATAAGATAGATGCATAATTGTTTATGTAATTAATGAAAAAATAACTCCCTGAATTAAAGGTAAGACAATAAAGTTGACATGGTATCATTTTCTTGCAATACTACCACCATGACGGCATAAGAACTATAAGATGAAACGCACTATAGTCAAAATTCTAATTCCATGGTCAAAGCATTTGAGTGTCATCTTCAGTCGATCGAATTTGTACCTTGGTGAGTCTTGCTTTTAATGAAGTCAGTCAGATTGTAGAGTGAAAGTTGTGTTATTATTTGATGCATTGACATTTAATTATGAGGAATCATCGAAATTAAAGTGTAAGAGTGCGGCCCAGATAAGTCCGCGCGCGAGGGGTGGCGCTGCTCGCTAACATTGACACTCCTAGACAAACAAAATAGGAGACGAAATTTTAGTTCCAATTTTGACCACGCGCAGACTTATGGCCGCACTCTATGATGGGCTTTGATGTTAAGAATTTTATAGCGATTTTCACCGCCTCATCAGTCGACATCATGAATGAACTCTATTACTACTCGATTCACGCCAAGCACTCCCTAGATGTGGTAAAGTAAAACTGAAGAGCTGGCTGTACGGGCCAGATCCATTTGTCTTCCCTAGAAAATGGAGATTTAAAAACAAGTTATAAAAACATTAAGAAAATTTTGTAAATGTCAATGTCAATTGTCATTAAAATTCATTGGCCTAATTATCACCTACTACTCCGCTGTCTATTGTCTGGCGTCATGTTAATCGTTACAGAAATAGCTTTTCTCCTAGAGTGGTATCTTCTATCCCAAGAAGTTCAGTTGAACAGTTCTTTGATAAGATTGCTCCTAGTTATGTCCCTCATTGTCATGAAATGGCTTTAGCGGTTCCTAATAACTCTGGTTATCCCGCTCCTTTTAGCGATTGTTTCTCAATGAATGAGTTGGACTTAGTTTTGTCACGAGTTGAGGACTCAGCTCCTGGCCCAGATGGCTTTCCATATTCGTTTCTTGTACATTTGAGTCCCAATGGTGCAAGCTATCTGTTAAAATTACTAAATATTTGTTATGTTAATGCTTTCATCCCTACTACATGGAAACAACAAACCATCATTCCGTTACTTAAGCCAGGCAAGAATTACGATGACCCTAACGGTCTTAGACCTATTGCTCTCTCATCGGTCCTTACCAAAATACTTGAGCACCTGATTAAAAATCGGCTAGATTGGTTTGTGGAACATAACAAGCTTCTGCCTAAATGTCAATTTGGTTTCCGCAAAGGGTTCAGTACCATGGACAGTATTGCTGTTTTGGTTACTGATATACGAACTAGTTTTACGTTAGATAAATCAGTTGTGGCTGCATTTCTAGATGTGGCATCAGCTTATGACAATGTCATTCTTCCTATCCTCAGGCAAAAATTGCAAGAGCTGAGAATCGCAGATAGAATGATAAACTGCATAATTAATTTGCTGTCCGCCAGAGAAGTGAACCTGAGAATTCCTGGAGAGGAGTTCAGTCCTAGAATAATATACAAAGGCCTCCCTCAAGGTTCCGTGTTAAGCCCTCTTTTGTACAACATCTACACAGCAGAGCTGCACTCATCCCTGAATCAGGACTGTCAAATTTTACAGTATGCTGATGATCTAGCGCTGTATGTCACCAATAACTGCATAAATACCGCTGCCTCTTCTTTAGAAATTTCTCTTAACTCATTAAATTCCTGGCTGACTGATCATGGTCTCAGCCTGTCACCTTCCAAAAGCTCCATTGTCGTTTTCTCTCGTAAAAGAAGACTACCACAGTTTTCAGTTCGAATACAACAAGAAACGGTACCGGTCGATTCACACATCAAATTTCTAGGAGTCTTCTTAGATTCAAGGCTGTCTGGTTCTTACCATATTAATCACTTGGTTAAAAAATGTGAACGTGTGATCCCTATTCTAAAATCGTTGGCCGGAGTTTGGTGGGGAGCCCACCCTTATTCAATGAAAATTTTATACAACGCCCTTATCCGTAGTATTCTGGATTACGGTTCCTTCATGTTGGAACCATGTAACAAAAAGTCTCTGACTAAGCTTGATAGAATTCAATCGACATGCCTACGAATAATTAGTGGATGTATGAAATCTTCTCCCATAAATGCGCTTCAGGTAGAGTGTTGTGACCCTCCACTTCACCTACGGCGGCAATTTCTTGCTGACCGTTTCACATTTAGAGCATTATCCTTATCATCCCACATTTTGAATCCTAAGCTCTACCTCCTTCACGACCTATGCCAAGATGATAAGTATAAATATTGGCATAAGAAAAACAGCCCTCTATTTGTCAATAGTCTGTCCACGTTTTTGAATATTCTCCCTAGAAAATCTAGATACCAAATTCTTCCCATATACACCGTTCAATTCCCGACATTAATATTCAAACCGAATGTCCATTTAGATATAGGTATATGCAAAGATTCTCCAGGTGCTAATGTAAAATTTAATTCCTCCGTTGAAGAACGGTGGCCTGATTATAGCAAGTTTTACACGGATGCGTCAAAATTTTCTCAGTCTGGCTGTGTTGGTATATCAGTATACTTCCAGAATTCCCATATTTTTCTTCAGTATAGCTGCCCTCCAGAAGCTTCTGTGTTCACTGGGGAATGTATTGCTATCCTCGAGGCTTGTCTATTTATTGAAGCTCACAATATATCAAAAGCAGTTATCTTCTCAGATTCGTCTAGTGCTCTTAAAGCAATCCTAACCAACTTGCTTAAATATAAATTACACAGTACCATTATATTTGATATAAAAACTTGTTTAATTAACTGTTTTAACAAAGGCTTACTTATCGACTTGGTGTGGATTCCAAGCCATTCCGGAATTTCGGGCAACGAATGTGTAGACACCTCAGCCAAAGCTGCCGCATCCGAACCCTTTGTCACGGACCAAAAACATTACTCTATTCAAGGATATGATCTGATGAATATACCAAAACTACGTCTTGATACCTTCTGGCAACAATATTGGGATAGATCAAGTCAGAATAAAGGGTCCTTTTATTACAATGTTCAGAAACGCATCGCTCCTCATCCGTGGTTTCATAAATTCAAAAAATTCCCCAAGACTATTGTCTCCGTTATATGTCGACTTCGTATCGGGCACTGTTGTTCTCCAGTGTTCCTTCATAAAATAAGAGTTCGTGATAATTCGCTTTGTGAATGTGGCCTAGCCGACGGCTCCTTGGACCACATATTTTTTAAATGTCCTAAGTATAATATTAACTTTAACTTGTATGAATACCTTCCCAAAATTAAAATCCCTCTCCCTATAAATTTAAACTCCCTTTTGACTTTTCCCTACCCAGATGTGTTTAACAGTCTTGCTAGATTTATTAAAACTAATAATATTAAACTATAATCATATATAATTACATGCCACATATAATTTGCTTAATTTGTTTCTTACCACGCTTAATTTGTCTCCTTTTGTTATACTTATCTAAAAACATACATAACATTTACAGGTTGTCTGTCCAGTGTCCACTCATCAAAGTTATCACAGCGGTCTTCACTCATAGTAGTTAGGTTCTATTCCATCATTTATATTGACATGCGCGGTCAAAACAACGTGCTGGCAAAATTGTTATCCAATGTGGAGATGACACATTGCCATTTATAAAAGAAGAAGAAGAAGTCATTGTTAAAATTAAATTGAGATTGAGAGTTCTCTCTGCCGCACTTAGAGACGTCAATTAACTTTAATGAGTATTTAATGTCAAAAATTTTCATTCAAATCTAGACCCGGCAAGAATAGCAACTAGTTTTGAATTGTCATTTTTTGACATTAGGTACTCATTAACGGTATTTGACGTCTCTGAGTGCGGCAGTTAGTGACACTCACTCACTTCACTAGAGTCATATCTCTTAGTAGTCTGTGACTAGAGTACCCGTAGTATTAAACAAGAACAACAACCAAAATATTATTTGTTTTTTAAAAGTTATAAACATTGAATTTATTTAGTTGAGATGACATCGTCCGAAGTTATTCCAGCTAATTTATTATTGTTTGACGAACTCTGCTCCGTTTTGGAGCAACTTTTCAAATTAAAGGAAACTAAATCATCGAAACAAAATAAATTTAAAAATCAAAAAGGGGAACAGTCAAGAATACTGATTACTTTTTTTAATGATTTCAAAATTAAACTTGCCGGCATACAAGGGAAAAAGGTACCTAACAAATGTATTAATTCTCAATAGGTAGTGATATCAATAAAACAAGCAATTGTGCTTTAAATTAAAATTTAAAAAAATATTCAATAAATATTGAGTGCAAAGCTTTTAGGACATCCAATAGTAATTTTTAAAACAAAATACGGCATGTAGTTTGCTTTTATTAAAAATAAATTAGCTCTGATGATAAACTATAATTATTTTTCAGAATTCTACAATGTTACCCATTTTAAGATTATTACTGCCTGATTGTGAAAGAGAAAGAAGTCCTTATAACCTTAAAGAGTCTAAACTTGGTAAGGTACTAGTCAAAGTCCTAGCCATCAAACAGGCAGAAGTTGCACAGAAGTTACTAAACTATAGATCAGGACATAGTCATTCAAATGAAAATGATTTTGCTGCTGTAGCATATTTTGCTATTAGAAATATAATTGGTAATCGCTCTGGTAATTTTACTATTGGCCAAATTAATGAAATACTTGACAAGATAGCTGTGGCTGAATCTGGAAGCAAACAAAGTAAGTTATTTGTAATTACATTTAATGTTAGCAAAATAAATGTTAAAAATAAAAATAAATGTTAGCAAAATATACATAATAAATAATTCAAAAAGAATGAGAACATACTACATGACTGTTTTAATATGGAATGCAGGAAAAGTAATGTGCAAACTAACATTTTTCCTAAAAATGTTCACTTAAAATGTAATGACTGCAATTATTACTGGTAAGGGTTAAGTACAGCTCTAGATAGCTGATTTTGAATTGAATATCCAACAAAACTCTGCTCTGTTTCTAGACTTCAGTCTGTCTGCAGTCACCAGTTTCCCATTCTTCTACCTCCATTTATGCATATATTTTCAACTCGACATCATTCCAAGTTTTCATTACATACAAAATACACCCAGACCCGTTAATACTATAAAGCAGTATTGTGACAGTCGGTTGTATTTTTTAAACAAAAGCCACAGCCGCACTAGCCTCATGGTACGTCACAATGCGATAGGAATGTGTCAAAAATCACCCTTACTGTTTAAAAACCAACACACCGTCAGTTCGTCACTGCGCTTCAGCACACACACTGTTGAATGCCAAGCGGGGGATAGCTCGCGCTTCGTTTGTTCAAATTAAGTAAGAATACTGAATATATTTCATGTATTACCGTGACCCAGATGTGCTATTTGTATGTATCTCTTTATTGCAATTAAATTTGTATTTATTTTAATATTTTCAGGTTCACTAGATATGGCTTTTAGTCACGCCTTAAAGAACTTATCATCGCTGCAACTTAAATGGTTTTTTAGAATAATACTCAAAGACCTAAAACTGGGGATGGGTACTAATCGTATTTTATCTGCATTTCATCCAGATGCACCAGAGTTTTACCAAAACTGTAGTAGCCTATCAAAGGTAAATTGATAACATTACTCTGTCCCTTTTTTAAAGTAAATGAGCCTGGGTAGCATGACCACCGGAATACGATATAATATAGGTAAATGGATTTATCATATTGTGTTACGTTGGTCTTACTAGCCGGGCAGAGGCAGATTAAATGTTGAGAGCGCCTTAGGCAAACATCTCATCAGTGCCCCTATATTAAAAATAAATCTTACAATAGTAATAAATTGAAGAAATTGAGGTTGAAAGCAAAAACGTAACATAGTTTTTATTGTGTAAGTATGTGGCTTACTTACTGGCGCAATTAATTTTATGCTTTATTATGTTATATATATATATTTTTTTTTTATTACCTACCAATCCTGCCCGCGCACCCCTTTGCACCCTCACGCCCCTATGCTCATTCCTAGTTTGCCGTAGGGATAATCCGCCTCTGAAGTAAGTAGACTGGTTTCATCAAAGATTTTGGTGGTTAGAAAAAGAATTTCGAAAAATTATGGTCTTGATGCAGTAATCGAACCCCCAACCGCTGCTGTCCGGGCAGGTGCCTGACCGCTCGGCCAACCAAGACACTAATTAACTTGCCGAAATTCTTCTAACCTTTAGGTACACTTCACATTGTAAGCCAACGGATACCCTCGCAATGTAGAAATCAATTTCAAACATTCCGAAGCAGATATTTTTACAAATCCCGTGCGTTCGGTTAAGATTGGGTTTACTTTATAAACTATTCGATTTCAATTTCGAATTTCGATTTTTCGAAATTCTTTTTCTAACCACCAAAATCTTTGTACTAATTTTTCTAACATTTATATAATGTTGAAATTAAAATCGAACTGTTTTCATTACTCCATTTTTCACTGTGTCACTAAACTGTTCAAAATGCATTCTAGGTTTGTGAAGAACTTGAGGAAGGTGAAACACGACCTTTAGAATTGGGCATCAAGTTATTCTTTGCTATCAGTCCAATGCTTTCTGAACGGCTGGAGGTTTCACAGGCTTCGCAACAACTTTCATTTGACCATAAAAAATATCTAGTAGAAAATAAGTTTGATGGTGAGAGATTTCAGGTTTGTCTGATATATTGTAATCTCATTATTGAGTGTTTAATTGCTTACTCAATTCATATTTTTACTAAGGCATTAGTCTCAGCTTTGAGTGTCATGCATTTAATATAGCATTTTGAATTAAAATGTTAATTTACTCTTTTTTATTCTAATGTTATATTCAGATACACATGGAAAATGGAACATTTGAATACTTCTCAAGAAAAGGTCACGTATATTCAAATAATTATGGAAAAACATATGATTCTGGATTACTGACACGCTATTTGAAAGATTGCTTCAATGCTGAAGTTTCTAGTTTTATACTGGATGGAGAAATGATGGGCTGGCATAAACGAAATCAGCACTATAGTTCTAAAGGTACTAAGATTGATTTTACTATCAATTAATCAAGTGTTGTGTTATGAGAACATTATTCTTTATTATTTTTTCTTATTGTACTGGTGCCTAAACAAAGATTGGTGGAGATGAATTTCAAATTTTCATCTTTTTGAGAAAGTAGGTAAATTTTTGATAATATTCTCCTCTTCAAATTATGTGAAGCAAATATTTGTTATATTAATATAATTTGGTTTAGGACTGCAACTTCTCTCTCTTCTAAGGGCTTGTACACAAAACTGCGAATTAACGCGATGTGAATTCGCAACGCAGAAAACTACGTCAATTTACGTTTTGCCGCACCAAATGGCGGCGAAACAAAGAAGAATGAATTCACCTTAGGGAATGCGCAATGCTAATCAATTCGCAAGTTCTTGCTATGCGTCGTGGACGTGGAGCTCGTAGATTTTTTAAGATGCGATATCGCATCGCAGTTTTGTGTACAAGCCCTTGAGGTCCTTACGTCGTTTCCAGAAAATAGCGCTGCCACTGACTCCCCTTGATAATTCCATGCTCCCCTCTCTGCCACACTATGGACCCGGCACCCGCACGGTGAATCCATAGAATGCTTAAGAGTTTTCGTGTCTCTATGTTCTCTCATGTATTTTATGGCTCTGCATGCAAGAGATTCTAATTATACAGATATATATTTTTTTCATTTTTACTCTGGCATCTATCATTTAGTTAGCCCAAAAAGTAAGTACTAAGATTAGCAATTTCTAAAATAAGACATTGATTAATTAATGACATTATTATAATTTGTCATTAATTAATCAATGCCGTGTGGTGACGGTAGAGTAGAATACAATTGTCACCACCCCAAATCTCTCCCGTGGGTGTCGTAAAAGGCGACTAAGGATAAATCAGTCGTGAGGAATGGGCAGCAGCGTTCCTCTTATATCACCTTGCAATGTACTGCGACTTTTGTGCCCGATAAATGGCAATAGGCTCGCCACCTATTACATGGTACCTAACATAATTGGCGAAATGTGGGTGCTTATTCACCTCTGCCTACCATTTCGGGGATATAGGCGTGATTTATGTATGTATGTATGTATTATTATAATTACTTTACATTACCCTACCTTTCACGTGAACTTTTGGAAATTACTTGTTTAATATTTTGTATTTGTTTAATTGCAGGTATAGCTTTTGATGTCAAGAAAATTACAGAAAAATCCCAATTCCGTCCATGTTTTTGTGCATTTGATGTTTTGTATTATAATGGTAATACTTTGGTTGGGCCTTCAGAGAAAGGTGGGAGACCATTGAAGGATCGTCTGAGAATATTAGACTCCATGTTCACTGATATTACAGGGGTTATTCAACATAGCAAACGAGAAATTGTGAAAGATAGGTAAGTGTTCAATAAATAAGCACCTTAATCTTTTGCGGCCTTATTAATAAACACAGTTCATGTATAGACTAGTTACCCAGTGTTTAGTCTCTTTTCCTCGCATTCAAAATCATGGTTGTGAGACGAAGGCAAAACGCGAAATAGTTATACCATGTTTACTACCAGTTTATTAATAAGACGGATAAAATCCTATTATTTCTAAAATATTTTATCTGTTCCTTTCAAGTTCAGACTTATTGGAAAAACTGAATAAAGCAATAGAAAATCAAGATGAGGGTATTGTTGTAAAAGACATCGAATCATTCTACATCGCCAGCAAGAGAAACGCTGGATGGTACAAAATTAAACCAGAGGTACCCATTTGTGTTAAGAATTAATGTTTGTAAGAATCCTGCTTTGACTATTTTGTATGTTTTTGCTGAGTGTGGTCGGGATGTGAAAAAGTGTAGAGAAGTCAATATTATGGGGAAATACTTACTCTACTATTCTTACTATTCTACAACTTCTGAGATCATCATGATGACAAAATACGATATACCACTGACATCTATTATGTATTTACGCTGGAGTGAATACTTCTACTAAAATTGCAAATGTTTCTTGTGCCGAGTTGAAGCGCCCCATCGAGCGACATGGGTACTAAATTTGACGTTTGTTGCTTGTATTTAACCATTACAAATGCATCTGTATAATAGTTCCGTCGACGATAATCAAATTGGCTTAATTTTTTGGACGACAACCTACAGTCCAGCGTACTTGTTTAATAGAGGTCAGTGCCATATACCAATGTCTATTAACCTACGTCCTTCCGACTAATGTTTGTCTTTTAAAATAAATACCATCACTCGCTTGATTTGTCCATCAATTAAGTATTTATGGTTTCAATATTGTCTATTAATTTCTTATTAACGTGTTTGAAACATATTTCCAGTATACAGAAAGCACTATGACTGATTTAGATTTGGTTATTATCGGAGCAGATGAAGCTGAGAGTAAAAAACAGGGTAAAGCAAGATGTTTTCATATTGCTTGTGTGGACAAAGGAGAGTCAGGTTTGTAATAGTTTACTAGCTTTTTCCTACTCTTCTCCCAAAGGATTAAAACATGTAGGTATATAACACCTAGTACCTACACATGGTAGACGTGTGGTGAAGGTAGAGCAGAATTCAATTGTCACCAACCCGATCTCACACGCGGGTGTCGTACAAAGCGAATCACTGCCGCACTCAGAGACATCAATTAACGTAACAAAAAAAATTCAATTCAAAAAGAAAAAAACTTAATTCTTAAATTAAAAACTTAAACTTTTTCCTCTAGACAACGCAGAAAGATTTATGTTATGTAGACTTTTTCGTCTAGACAACGCAGAAAGATTTATGTTAAGTAAACTTTTTCCTCTAGACAACGCCGATGAGACGAGGTGGTTAAGCGTGGGTCGTGTGGCTACCGGCCTGACCTACGACGAGCGTGAACGCATTTGCGCGCTCTTGGAAAAGCACTGGGTGTCCTCGCGAACATGCGGGCCACCACCACAGCTGTTCTTCAACAAGGAGATGCCAGATTTCTGGTTAATGCCCCAACAGTCTGTCGTCTTGCAAGTGAGTAAAGATTATAATTTCAAGGGCCTTTCCACAGTCGATAAGTAAGTTCGAAGTAGCTTACTTGACATTTATATTTCATATTACAACTGTCAAATGATCTGCGTAGTAAGCTACTTATAACTTACTTGTCGATTGTGTGTGAAACAGGCCCTAGGTGTCCTGTGTTATTTTCTTTGTATCTAATATTTTTTCTGACATTCTTTTTACACATTGTTATTTGTAAAACATCAAAAACCTCTCGGGAGTAGATATCTAACACCATAAGCAACTGTTTGTTCTAAGACTTTTGATAATTCGTAAGATTTTACTTTCTTATAAATACTAATTTAATTTACCGCTTACTTGCATCGCCATTAGACAGAGCGCGGGTCTAGCGTAGCGTCGTTTATGAAGACTTATAGATGTCACGACAGTACGTTAAAAACGTATAAAATTAATTTTGCGCAATGTGTTGCGTTATATTAAAACTCATAAAACAAACGATGTCGTTTATGATGTTGGCTAAATAGTCATGGGAGGTTTTTGATGTTTCAACAATAACCCTGTATATTACATATTATAATCAAATAAAATTTTCGAGTTAATTTTTTTTTAAACGAGTAAGATCCATTATTTTATGAATGGTATTATACAAATTGAATTTTTTTCCACGTTCCGACCACTAAGTACCTGTTTCTCAACTAATATAAATTAATTGAGAGTGAACTTTTTCTTTAATACTTTTTTTTAAACTTAAAAACAAACAGGTTCGCGCCACTGAGCTGATTCGGAGCACAAACTATGGAACTTCGTACACTCTACGATTTCCGCGCATCATCCGTGTTCGCGAGGACAAACCTGTGGACGACATCATGACGCACTCGGAATTCGATGCGTTGATTCCAGTAAGTAGGTTAACTTAAAAATGCAATTTTATTCATTTTACCTGCGCGCACGCCCTTACGCCGCGCACAAAGGTGTAGGACAGGTGGTGACGGAAGAGTAGAAAACAATTGTTATTGTCACCACCCCCCAATCTCTCCCGCAGGTGTCGTACAAGGCGACTACCCCGAATACTGAAACGCTACTTGCTTGCTACGACCGTTAATATTATGAGTTCCTTAGCTATGTAAATAAACTATGAATACCATAGTTTATTTACATAGCGTAACAATCGAAGGCCGAGAGTGCTAGCCACCTGCACCTTTAAGCTCCTCTGTTGATTTATTTGGTTATTTTGATTTTTAAGAACAAAGATGCGGTAATCAAGCTCAGTAAGAAGCGAATAAACGAGGAAAATATGACAGAATCAAACGCTAAAGTGAGAAGAAAACGCCCAACAAAAGTGATACAAGTTGCGGAACAGTTCAGAACCACTGTCACCGAACCGGTGGAGGTGATTTCGAAGGCATTGCTGGGTCGCAAAATCTGCTTGTTGTCCAGCGACGATGACTGCACGAAAGAGGAATTGAGTAAAATATTGCTGTCGCATAGCGGAATAATCGTGCCAAACGTTGGTAAGTGATTGAGCAAGCTAAAAAAAGAAAAATACTGCATATAATATTATGTCATTTTTTCATGTTAACGGGTTTTGTATATTGCAGAAGACACACTTGGTAGGTAGGTACTATGGAATGGGCGCTTTTATAATTACTTGTAACGTAACGATATTATCGTGGACGTGCACATTAACCGCCTTATTCATAATAACAAATCAGTTTCTTAACACTGTTTTAATTAAATAACTGGTCTGTCTCTTTTCATCACAGCGTAAACACAGCTTGACAAAAAGAGACAGATCAGTGTTTTAGTTAAAACAGTGTTTTAATTAAAATAGTATTTTATGAATAAGGGGCTAAAGCATTACCGTTTTCCGCCAACGGTTAGAACCTACTACAACTATTTAAAAGCGTCTTGATATATTTCCATGCAATTTACTTCCCTGTGTTATCGTTGTACCATGGACGTCCACGATATCGTCGCATTACAAATGACTTATAAAAGCCTATTCTCTCTATATTGTTTTCTTCTTACTTTACTTTAACCTATCTCCTTCATATCCTCTCTGAACAGAGTTAGAGCAAATGTTTTTATTATAATTTTCTCCATTCATTTTACTGTCAACGGATCGTCTGATTACCTATACTTACCACAATCTTAATTTCTTCAAACTTTTTTGCACTGCTAACAAATTTAAAATTTGAAAATCGTTTTAATGTCACTTACCTGTCATTGAGTAATCTTTGGAAGATATTTTGTAAATCTTTTAAGAAAATGTCGTCAAATGCTATTTGTAATTTTATAGGTGACGATACATGGTGTGCCGTCGTCGGCCTTTTCTCTGTCCGCGCCAAAGAGATAATTAAGTCACAAACCGTGGATGTCGTCAGTACCACGTGGCTGCGGAATCTTCCACCGTCAGAGGAGCTCTGCACTTTGCCTTTGCATACTAGGCACCTGCTTGCTATGACGAAAGCGACGAGATTGCGGCTTAGTAGGCAATACGACACATTCGGCGATTCCTACACTTTCCCTATCGATGTGAACACGTTGAAGGAGTGTTTTGATAGAATGGCAGAATACGTATGTTGATTTTCATATTTTACTTGTGACAACACTGTGATGCAAAATTTTGAAAATGGCAATATTTGCCGTGTGGTGACGGCAGAGTAGAATACAATTGTCACCACCCCAAATCTCTCCCGTGGGTGTCGTACGAGGCGACTAAGGATAAATCAGTGATAAGGAATGGGCAGCAGCGTTCCTCTTATACCACCTAGCAATGTACTGCGACACTTTTGTGCCCGATATATGGCAATAGGCTCGCCGCCTATTACATGGGACCTAACATAATTGGCGAAACGTGGGTGCTAGTTCACCTCTGCCTACCCCTTCGGGGATATAGGCGTGATTTATGTATGTATGTATGTAATATGTAAATTATTATTCATAGAATTAGAAACAATCTTGAAGCACCTTCTTTTTTGTATTTTTTTATTTGAATTCAGCATTTTTGCCAGATATCCTATCTTGCCCTATGCTAATAAACATATCTTCTGTGTTTATATAAAAACTATTGCTTACATTCACACCTAGTATCTAGCCCAAAGCGCTTATGCGCTTTTGTTATGGAAACTACATGACGGAATTATATACTAATCGTGAATATAATATTAATATGTATGTAATTTTCAGGAGCCTGAAATCTACCTTACTAAAGAAGAGATGTTGAATCTGGACAGTGAACTATTTGGCGAATGCAACCTATACTCTTTTCTGAGACCATGCAACATTCACGTTTCGAGCAACAGTAGCATCCACACGATTCAGGCGAAAATGTATGGTGCAGTCATTTGTGATGTGTTTGCACCCAATCTTACTCACGTAATTGTGAATAAAATTTACGACACTCAAAATGTCGAACGCTTAAAGAAGATCGCTAAAGCTCACATTGTTTCTGAAGAATGGTTAGAACAGTGCATCAAACTGAAAAAGATTGTCCCGGAAAATAACTTCTGTTTATAAAAGTGTTATATAATCTGTGTATAATCTTACCTACTATAAGTTGTAGCAGCATTTTTTTCATGGTGCTTATGGGCTGATTAACAGAGTAACAGATGCCGGTATCTTCCTTTATAATTTTGAGAATGTTTTGAGTGTCACCCCCCTGTATAAGTCTAAAATTACTTTTCATTATGTATTTGTGAAACATACTAAACAAATGGTTAACTATAAATCTATTTATTATGAAGACTTTTTTATTGGCAACACATGTCATCGATATAATTCAAATTTAGAAATTAGGTAGGGTATCTAGTTATTTATATCTTATTAAAAATGTTATTAATTTCTTATTTAATGTTATATCCAATAACATTATATATACCTTTTTTTTGCGGAGTAGTCAAATGCAGTCTACGCATCTTCTCCGCAGTACGGTGCAACTACAGAGGTATGTGGGGCTCGGGGTAGAGAGAGTAGCGTTCCCCCACTACTCGCTAAACATCCTCTCCGGGCATCCAGCCAAGGCACTATGGCAGCCATCCAGGGTCATCCGTTAGGATATATGTCACCGGACAGCCACCTTTCTGTGCACCGTTTCTCCTAGTCTAATGTCCAACAACAGTGTATTGCGCCGGACAAAAGATCCGCCAGTCCTGACCAAGTCTCCTCTCATGAAGAATCTTTCCAAGACAGGTCCCCATACGACCGGAACCGGCGAGTTTTCCTTCCTTCCCCCCGCATTGCCCGACCTCAAAAGAGAATCTCATACCGTAGGGGGTCGCGCACGAAGCTGTCGGACTATAAATTCAAGGCTATGGTCTACCTGAGATTTGGCCCCCTACCAAAGGCGAACCATCCGGAAGACGCCGCAAACACCACGTCGTAGGTGGTGAGCCGACGCCAACGTGTAGGTACCAGCCAGCGCTGCCTCTTCTGGCATCATCATCATCATCATCTGGGCTATTCGCCTGGTGGGGGGTTGCGGGCATCGAGCGGTAGCTCGTGGCCCGGGCATGAACTCGGGGGGGTTTCAGCCTGGGCCTAAAGGCCATCTACAACAGTTCCGAAGTTAGCCGTCTGGCCGGAAAGTCAGTGCCGTTCCGGCCCATCAACCAGACGTTGCCCAGGGTGCACCCGGTGGAGGTCTCGGAACGTCGCACCCCAAACATTTTAAAAACCTACCATAAGAAATTGATAACTAAAATGAAGTCAATGTTAAGAAGCAACGTTATAAGTTAGTAGGTACTAGGCAGGTTCTAGGTACGCACCTAGGTGGGTATCCACCTAGGTGCGTACCTAGAACCTGCGGGCCTAGCACAGGGACGTGGACAAGTCTCTCTCCGCCACTTGACAGTATTTTATCTCGGAAGCTAGTAGGAGTTAGAGCGAGAGGTAAAGATTTTCTTTCTTCCGAAGGAGATGTGTCTACGGCCCGTGCTATGGGGGCTGCAAGTGAAATGAAATGAAACGGACACAAATATGGCTGTTACACATTTTAACGCATCTAGGGAGTGCTTGGCACTAATGGAATAGTATCCATAATGATGGTAACAGAGTTCATGATGGTGACTGATGAAGTGGACAAAGCCACTTGTTTTTCATTGAGTTATAAGGTAAACGCCAGTAATGTTCAATGCTTTTTATAGTGGTTTTGTCAACATAATACATTACAAGACTTATTTTCAATGTTTCTGCTAAATTGCACATCACACAAGCATCCGTGTGTGCATCAAAGTAACACTATTTCAAAGAGTACAATGTATATGCAGTAATCTACTTTTACTTCACTGCCTGCACAAAATCCACTCTGTAAGAATCCCCATCCCCACTAATCACTATATTACTCTTCTCTATTGGTATGAATTTTTGAATTATCGAAACTAACTAAACTGACCTTTGAAACGCGCCAAACACCCAAAAAAAACTTTTTTTTAGGGAAGGCAAAGGGATTGATCTGATTGTATTTACGTAATAATAATCACGCTTGTAGGTATCTCCGGAAGGGGTAAATCAAACATCTACATTTTGTCAATAAAGTTATGTCCCATGGTACCGAGCCTATTGTCATAATCTATCAGGCACACAAATCGTAGTATATTGCTAAAGTGGTGCAAGAGGAATGCATTACTCATCAAATCATCACTGTCTTTACCCTGAGTCGTTTGTAACACCCACGGAAAAGATGGGGGTGTGGTTGCAGTTGTATTCTGCTCTGCCGTCACAATTAAGTTTTATGTGTCTTAAATATATGTCATATTTTAACGCATTTAGGCACCATGGTCAACCCGTGTTACAATTTAATTCACGATAGGCATGCTCCTAGATGCATGCATTTAATGTGTGACACCCATAATTTAATGTAAAATTGAAGGAAAATAATACTAAAGATGTGGCTGTAAGGGTTTGAAACCTTTGCTTTACTCAAAAGTAGGGGGGGGGGGGGTTAAGAAAACAATTATATTATTAACAAATTGAATAGATTGGACAAAGCTTACATTATTGGCGCTAGTAACCTACTAATTCTGCATATTGAGCCGAGCTCATGGAATTTACGATTTGAAATTAAGGGATATTGAAATTGGTCGAGCAGCAGGTAGTCATCGAACATTCTCGAAATCTACTGTCTACTACATCGACTTTTCTAGTGACTGTGAGTTGAGTATTCATTTGATGAACGTCAGTCCAAATAGTGTTCTGTGCGTCAGTCAGTCGAATTCAGTCAGTCAGACGTCATTTCGTAAACGTGCAAGCCTACAGTCAACTCGAAGTGTTCCAAATTTCATGAAATTACCGTTTCCCTATCATCTAACTTATTCCTAGAACGTTTTCTTTGTAAGTCGTGTCGTGTATATTTTTTGCATAACACATTTCCTGAAACGGTAAGCATAGACTCGTGCCATTTTCATTTCGTCTCATAACCAATTACAATGGTTTTGTAGCTAAATTTTATCTTACAAACAATGAACCTCTTTTCGGGCTTCATATCCAATTAAAACATGCTTAAGATTTTATCAATTTGATATTTAAACTTTTCTTAGCTTAAATTAAATGTTCTTTTTTGCGAACAAATACCACATTTTTCTAGCATTTTCTGGGAGCCTTGTGCTAATACAACTTCATAAATTGTCATCTGACACCAAATTTTTATCGAAAGTATTAATTAATATAAAAATTAAATTCGATAACATCTTTTTTGTGCATAATTTTATATTCGTTAATTTTTTTATATTACCTATTGATAAACAATAACATTATATAATGTTATTGTACAACACTGGCAGTTTTCTTTTGTTAGGTAATTTACTCAGTTTTTAAATTAATTTTCAGCATTCAATATGGTGAAAGAGACTACATACTACGATATTTTGGGTGTTAAACCCAATTGTAACAATGATGAACTTAAAAAAGCATACAGGAAATTGGCTCTCAAATATCATCCAGACAAGAACCCAAATGAGGGTGAAAGATTCAAGCAGATCTCACAGGCTTATGAAGTATTATCTAACCCAGACAAAAAAAGAATTTATGACCAAGGTTTGCTTTTAATTAAGTACAATTGTAGAACTTGTTTGAGTGAAATTTCATCTTGAAATAACTGTTTCACAAAAATTTTAATCTGAATATTTATCATTACTTTAATTCTGTGTAACTTGTAATTTTTCATGGTATTTATACACCCAAATTACACGACTGTACTCACTCACTATACTAATAATTTGACAGTAATATTGATAAGCCGGTAAATAAGTAAATATGCAAAGAAGAACAGATTGATATTTTTGACCATTGACAGGGGGTGAGCAGGCTCTAAAGGAAGGTGGTGCTGGTGGTGGTGGCTTCTCGTCACCTATGGACCTGTTTGACATGTTCTTTGGAGGTGGATTCAGTGGTGGTAGGAGAGGAGGCCGTGAAAGGAAAGGCAAAGATGTTATTCACCCGTTGTCTGTTACCCTGGAAGAGTTATACAGGGGAGCAGTTCGTAAATTAGCTTTGCAGAAAAATGTCATTTGTGAAAAATGTGAAGGTCGTGGTGGAAAGAAGGTAAGCCAAAGCAAATAATAATAATTTTATTCTCTATTTAAGGTTTAATAAATAATATAATTTGTTATAATTAAATAATATACTTTTTTAGTCAGTTTATAATTCAGTAAGTGATTGCCTTTATTTTCTAGGGTGCAGTAGAAACATGTCAAACTTGTCGAGGTAGTGGGATGCAAGTTCAAATTCAACAATTGGCTCCTGGTATGATTCAACAAATTCAAACTGTATGCTCTAAATGCGGAGGCCAAAGGCAATATATCGACCCTAAAGATCGATGCAAAGTCTGCCAGGTATGTAGAATAATATTATAACTAAAAATGCATTTTACTTATTGATTATATATTTTACAAGATTATATATTTTACAGGGTCGCAAAACTGTCCGTGATCGTAAAATATTGGAAGTACATGTTGACAAGGGCATGAGTGATGGCCAAAAAATAATATTTAGTGGTGAAGGAGACCAGGAACCTGATCTAGAGCCGGGCGATTTGATAATTGTTTTAGATGAGAAAGAGCATGATGTATGATTTTTTTATAAATACCTTTTTTTACAGTCCTCCGTCAGAAACCTTAAAGATATAATTATTTTGGTTTAATTTTAGGTGTTTAAACGTTCTGGAAATGACCTAATCCTTCGCTTAAATATTGAATTAGTTGAAGCACTTTGTGGTTTTCAAAAAGTAATTAGAACCTTGGATGACAGGGATATTGTAATAACAGTTATGCCCGGTGAAGTAACTAAACATGCTGAAGTGAAGTGTGTTTTGAATGAAGGTTGGTCATATATAATAATATGGCCAGATGACTGGCGTGCAATTTTATATTCATTACATAAAGTAACCAGTTACAAATTTTTTCAGGCATGCCTATGTATAAGAGTCCATTTGACAAAGGTCAACTTGTTATACAATTCTTAGTTCTTTTCCCCAACTGCATTGCGCCAGAAGTCATTCCAGCTTTGGAGAATTGCCTCCCACCTCGACCTGTGGTAAGCATATTTAAATACAGTAATTATTTTATCTGAATTATAGACAAAATTTATAAAATATTTCACATAAGTGAAGTATTATTAAGTAATTTGACATAAGTGAAGTGAATAATCATTATCAGCCGTCTAACTTCACCACTGATGGGGTATGGCCCATTCTCCCTATATTCTTCCAGTCACAGGGAAGGCCTGTGCCCCGCAGTGGCGACATTAAAGGTCTGGTGATGATCATGAATGAATAACTAAAAGATTATTTTATGCACACTACTATTTGTACTATTTGTTTATAGGTTGAAATTCCTGAATTGGCAGAGGAGTGCCAATTGATGGATTTGGATCCTGAACAAGAAAATCGGCGACGGCGACGTCAGAACCACGCGCATGCGTATGAAGAAGATGATGAGCACCCAGGCATGAACAGAGTGCAATGCGCCACTGGCTAGGCTTGGCGTATCTACAGCTGTATGTCTCTCATATACTTCCATCTATATAAAAGTAGACTGAAAGAGAAGTTTCAAATCTTATTACTATACACATAATATGTATGTATGTAGATATTTATGTACTAAGTATTGATGGTAACTACCCCTTAAATAATGCTTAGCAAACAAAAAAAATTTTTATTTGATTTTTATATTTTTATTATGTAAATTCTAGAAAAATTATGCTGTTTCTATATTAAATTAACTAAGCACCTTCTACATACAATATGCTGACTGTTTAAACAGATTCCACTATCCAGTGAAAAGTTGTAACAGCATGTGCATTAACACAATTAGTCTGGACACAAAATCTCCTAATAAATATATTAAATAACTACTTTTCATTTGTCACTAAGTAGGTTAGTACATTTAGCGCTCATTACAACTAACTTGTAAATTCTTAATTGTCTAATGCTTGTTTGACTATACATAAACAAGTAAGCAATATTATAATCACATGGATTTTAGGAACTTCTCATTTGATCTACTGAGGTTGATTGAGAGAAACAACTAGAGATGTTATATAAATATTGTGGAAACTAAATAAACAACACTCTATTTATGACCTGCTGCAGCATCTTTAGGATATTAGAATTTTAGTGTATGAAATTTAATAACTCTTAGAAAATTCGTGTTTGATGTAATGTTTGAGTAATGCCAACCCAATTTACCATAAACAATCATTTTCATAAAAGTTTTAATAGAGAACCATTACATGTAGTTTATCGAGCTGTAACTAAAGTTGTTTTCTAGTTGTTACTCTTTGTTGGCATAATAATGTTAGTACCCCCAATAACAAGTAAGTTGCATTCTCTAAACTTGTCATTGTAGGATATCATTATATGTATTCATGATGACCTGAATAAATAACACAGTAATTTTACTGTAGACATTTTGAAACAAGTGATGTATTTTATTAGTAGTGGTATATGGACACTGGACAGATATGAATTGCTTGTGATCATTGTGGCTGATCATACTGTTCAACATTAGGATATTGAGTAAATTAGTTATAATTGTATTCATAATTATATGTTCAAATAAGATCTTATAGAACTTATTTATTATATTAAAAAAATTAATTTTTTTTTCAATAAAAATGTACTACGGCGAGTAAAGAACAGAAATGTCCAAGTAGCTATTTTTAAATTAGAATTTGTTTCTATATTTTATAGTATCTTACGTTATGGTCAGTTCTGTTAATAACTAGCCGTAATTATATTTATTTTTCCCACTATGGTGCCGGAGGCATGATTTGTTTGTGATTTAAATTGAGTTACACTTATTGATAGTACCTAATATGATAATTAGTCTCAAAATAAACACCTATACCAACTTCCCCTTGTTTTTGCATTAAATATTCCACAAATGCCTGTGTGCAGCGACGTAGCCCGGCCGCAGTTGGTTTTCTAATGTATAGACAGTACTACACAATAATTTTTCAACAAGATGTGATGTTTATGTAGTACATTTTAACCTACTCATTAAGAAATCGACTGTGGCTGGCCTACGTCGCGTTTGATTGTGGTCCTCCTTGTATGCTGTGACCGCTGTGTGTATTTTTAGTTTATTCGACAATCCCTGTGATGTACATGTACATCATATATATATTTTTATGTCACACCTGACCATAAAGTGGACTTTTCCGCCCGCAATGCATACGGAAAATACAACTTCCTGGTCAGAGAGTGACATAAAACTATGATATTACATTGGGCGATAAAAAAAGAAAGCCTCTGATATGTAGGTCTATTCGCTAACTTTTTTGACACTTGTGAGTTATAATTTCTATTTAGTGATCCATTACTACTTTACTATAACGCTATTGTGACACTTGTCCTGTGAAAACAGTAATGGATAAGTAAAAAGTTCGGTGATCATCACTTTCAACAGTCAAAAAAAGTTAGCGAATAGGCCTACAGATCACCCTTGCCTTCGGCCCGGGCTTAAATACTTGCCGTCCGAGACAATTTTCTGTTTTACTGCCTTTGGAATATAATCTACTATTTCTGATGAGAATTTGCATTGCGATAAATTATAAATCTTCATATTTCGAAAATGTCTGACGTAATAAGTAATTACATTTAGGATCGTGAAAGATCCATAGCTAGCATCCATACATGGGATGTCATCTCACTTTGTACAACCTATTAGTATTGCTTTGTGAACTTTACATTAACGTGTATTTAATCATTTCTGTGAATTAGTTAATATTATGAATTTTACCAGTATGCCTTATCGGTGTTAGTCGTGTCTCCAGTGATTGGAGCAAGGTATGTGGTGGCAATCAAGTATTGAAACTTGGTAATAATGGATCTTAAGATTAAGGGACACCGCAGACATGCGATTAAGTTGCACGATTAAGGCCCGAGTTCACCAACACTTACTGCCGCACTCAGAGACGTCAATTAACTTTAATGAGTATTTAATGTCGAAAAATTTCATTCAAATCTAGACCATAGACCCGGCAAGAATAGCGACTAGTTTTAAATTGTCATTTTTTGACGTTAAGTACTCATTAACGTTCTTTGACGTCTCAGTGCGGCAGTAAAACAGGCGAATTATATTTAACCGTCGGATTTTGACATTTTATCGTATGGAAGAGCTGTCAAAAACTGGCGGTTATCTTTTAATCGCATGTTTTACGTGTGAACTGTAGCCTAAGTTGCATAGTCTGCGGATTTGCATAGAAGCCCGTTCTAATAAGCTATCTGTCGGCCGATAGACAACTTTTTAGTTGGAAAGATGTGCGGGTTCATACGTTTCTTTGACTATTGGTACGATCTGCGATTTAGTCGGCCAACTTGAAATCGCATGTCTGCGATCACCCCAATATAGGTTTGCGTCTAACATAGCAGACTCGACCCCTTTTGATGGAACGGGCTTTCGGAGGAGCAGTCTGCCATTAACATCAATAAGTAATCACATATATAGAGACAAGACAGTCGGCTTTCGCAATTTTGGCAACGCCCTATAAGTCTAAATTATTAGTTTATAATCAGACCATGTGTGGTTGAAATTGTGGTAAAAGAAAATCAATAGTAAAATATACGTTTGTAATGACATCTTTATAGTTGCACAATTTTCTCATTATAGGTACATTGAGTTTTTCCATTTCAGCGCCCTCTCGTAGTCACGAAAACTAAACAACTGGTTGTTTTGTGCAAACAGTTAGCTATTTGTATTTATAGAGATGCAATTAAGTACCTACTAAGGTATTCGCAACGGAATAAAGCCACTTTTCTCTTTCAAATTCCGATTTTTATTTAAAGTACAATACTTTCCATCAGTTTAAAGGCCAAACGCTTATTATAGGCTGACAAGTTCGTGCGCAACCTTCCTGTGGTATGAGAAGGTGGCGGAGACGGGGCGCTCTGGATGTTAGCGGGGGCGGATGATGCGGCGAGGAGCGATTTTCCCTCCTCCGCATTCGATGCGGGGAGAAGGGAAAATTAACTCCCCAGCTCTGGAGTGCCCCGTCCCCGCCTCTCGTACCGCAGGAGGGCCGCGCACGAAGTTGTCGGACTATAGTACACTACTTTCCATCAAGTATAAAGGCCAACGCTTATTAGAGGCACTCCGCACCCGACTCGCACACCGCCTCGTCGCGTCCACTCGTCGGTAGGTGGTTCACGGGTGGACGTCGCGAGGTCAACAAGTGGACTTTGCGCTAAGATAATCTACCATTAGGTATGATAGATTAATTTACCAAAGGCGACAAAACAAAGAATGTCTCAGATCGCAAGCATTTGACAAATATGCGATCTGAGGCGTTATTTTCTATTGCCCGTGGTAAGATGCAGAAGGATTACGCACTAACTTTTAGTAAATATAACCAAATAACAATAAATTGCTACATCATTGGTGAAGTTGATTTGTATGCTGTTGAGTTGGAAGAGACGGGTATACCAGCTCAACATCATCACCAGCCTATTATTGACCCCACTACAGGGGCACAGATCCTCCCTATGGATGGAATAATATAGTGAGAATGGAACGCCACGCTGGCCCAGTGTGGGTTGGTGGGTATTAACAACTGCATATAGCAATGACGGCCGCCTTGGTCGAATGCTCAGATTGCTGGGTATTGGCTAAGAGGTCCCGGGTTCGAATCCTGGTAGGGGCAAACTTTGTGATGACCACAATTGTTTGTTTCCGAGTCATGGTTGTGTATATGTTTATGTAGTATATTTTCAATATTTATATACATAATTATATTAAAAATATGTCCGTCATCTAGTATCCATAACACAAGTGCTTAGGCTACTTACTTTGGGCTAGATGATAGGTGTGAGTGTAAAAAATATTTATTATTATTTATTTATTATTATATGCAGCCGGGACCAACGGCTTAACGTGCCTTCCAAGCACGGAGAAACTCGAGATAATAAATTTTTTGTCACCCAACCAATGACCGGCTTTAGCGAACATAGCTTAGTTTACGCAACCGCAGGCCGAGCGCACGTTTCACAAAAATTGTATTTTCGTTTATTTTTTAATAGTAAGCTTTTGAGCCATTATATCAATTTTAGAAATACGTAATAGAGTCAAACTACAAGATAAGTGTTTTTTTAATGTATTTCTTCCATTAAACCCATATTTTGGAAATCACTCAGTTCAGTAATCACTAAGTTCAGGCCGTGTGGTGACGGCAGAGTAGAATACAATTGTCACCACCCCAAACCTCTCCCGTGGGTGTCGTAGAAGGCGACTAAGGATAAATCAGTGATGAGGAATGGGCAGCAGCATTCCTCTTATACCTACCAACTAGCAAAGTACTGCGACTTTTGTGCCCGATAAATGGCAATAGGCTCGCCACCTATTACATGGGACCTAGCCTAATTGGCGAAGCGTGGGTGCTAGTTCACCTCTGCCTACCCCTTCGGGGATATTGGCGTGAATTATGTATGTATGTATGTACTCAGTTCAGACATGTACTGAATTGAGTGTTTCAGTTAAACCGCCATAAATCTGTAACCTCACATCCTAGCGAGCTGGTAATTTCTCAAAATACTTTAGAAATTCTTTACTAAATACTAAAATAAAAACAAAATATCACTGCCACAGACGAGAGGATAAAGTTAGTACTTTCTTAGATATCGACTATGCCCATTTGTTGAAACGTCTGGATTGAGCGTTCCAGTTTGTTGGCCATAACAGCTTTAATTCAAGTTTTAGAAATTTGTGACCCCATGCTATAAGTTTTTAGAATTGTTTACTGAATTTTCTATAAATTTCGTTTTATTTACTAAAAGTAAAAAAAAAGCCCACTCAATGCAGATGCACATCTATACCACTCCTCAATACCTATACCTAATCATTAATAACCGTGGCTTGTGTCTACACTACAGCTTTCGTAAGTTTACACTGGAACGTGTGTCTATGGCGGCTCTCACGGTATCATACCAAAGATGGCTGGTCAGAGAGAAATCGGGGTGGGGACAGAGGTGAGTGTTTACATGTTGGGAAGGGATCACGTAAACCTACATTTGCCTGAGTCACAAGTCCCAAGCGCTGCCACACTTGGACCTGGCACCCGCACGGTGAATCCATGGAATGCTAAGTATTATATATTTATCTTTTATCTTTATGGATTGAAAAATATTAGGGAATGGGTCATAAACCACCATGATGGTCCAGTGAGGGTTGGTGGGTATTAATGGCTACAGATGCAGTCGGTCGGCCGGTCCAACTGCTAACATGCCTACCGTGCACTATCAACTATCCAATTTATTAAGCATTTGTCGCACCTGTCTGTGAAGTGGACTTTTTTTCGCTACGCGTACGGAAAATAAATCCCACTGCCTGGTCAAGGGATGAATGATCTTGGTTCTGCAAACTATCTGAATTGAGTAAAAGAGATAAAGCAACTCCATATTTGTTCTCTTCGTTGATCGTCATTTCAGCCGAGAGACACCCTGTTGGGTATAGACTATAGGTCTTTGGGATCTCCAAACCGATGGGTCATGTGTTGCAAGCATTCTAGCTAAATTTTAATGAGTTCAATGTGGCTCTATAACATTTTTTGGCCGCTTACCAATCTATACTAATATTATAAAGCTGAAGAGTTTGTTTGGTTGGTTGAATGCGCAAATCTCAGGAACTAAATCAAATTGAAAAATTATTTTTATGTTGGATTTAGTAACCGATATTAACGCGAGCGAAGCCGCGGGCGACCACTATTAATGTATATTTTAATTGAAATTAAGTTTAGTTTATTTAAAGAGGCCTACTGGTATTTTACGAAGCCGAAGGGATTTTCCCGGACGGCACAATCGATTCGATTTGATTTAGTGCAAAAGATAAGAATTTATTTATCTTAAGTTTGAAATCTAATGCATTTTTGAGCGTTGTCTGCGTTTGTTGATTTAACTTTGTTTTTGTTTGTAAATTAAATTTAAATCCCGATATTCAGCTTTAAAATATGGTTTTTGTTTCAATCACTTAAGAGTGGTCATAGTGGGACACAAAAAGTAAATAGTTTTATTTCAAATATGTACCCCCGAATACAGAAACGTTAACCAAGGGGCACTGCGTAAAAACTTAAGTGGACATTACCTGTCAGAATTTATATGGAAAAATGTTAATTTTGACAATATTTAAATGTTAAGTAAGACTCAAACTTGCCTAGCGTTTCTGTATTTGGGGGGTACTTTTTCAATATTAAGTTTGGTTTTTAGGATAAAGATGACATGTTACAAATGTTACTCAGTGTCAAACTGAAATTATAAACAAAATAATAGTTAAAACATACAAATGCTTTAATAATTTTTATAATACTTAAGCCTATATAAATATGCACATCCTTTATCATTTCCCATAGCCATGTAACCACTGTTAGGAGAAAAATTTACAGTGTGTATTTGAGATAGATTTGCAAATTGATCTGGAAAGTTTGTAAACACATGATATGAAGGAATGTGGATCAGCTTTACGGCATTTGACAGAACTCCAGATGAAGCAGCAAGAATTTCTGTAGTCGCATTAAATTTGAGATTTGATATTTTTGTAGTCAAATTTGTTACTGTTTTGATGGGTGATGGCTCCAAAGTATCCAATTTTGATGTTTCATATATATTAACAATACCTTCACTACTACCTGTAGCCAATAACCTGCCACATGGACTAATCGAAATACATGATGCTTTAACACAACCATTGTCATAAAATTTCTTTACCACTCTGTAAGCAGCCAAATCCCATATGGTAATTTCACCTTCAACAGAATAGCAGTAAAGTTTATCACAATCATTACTAAATGACAATGATTCTATGTTTGCATTGTGTTTTAATATTCTCAAAAGTTCTTTGGACTGTGTATTAATTAAAAAAATTTCATCATAGCCACCTGACGTCGCTATTATTTTCCCATCAGGTGAAAGTTTAAAAATACTTGGCCGTGTCACAAGTTGCGGTAGTTGTGTTAGTTTGGGCTGAGCTTTTATAAGGTCATATACACAATAACTGTGATTGAGTTTTGTAGACAAAAATGCTTCTGTTCCATTTGGGGCAAATTGTGCTGAGGTTATGCTCCAGTTTTTTAGTTTGAAGCTGTGCAATTTTTTGTTGTCTTCACCAGCTATAGTGAATAGAGATACAGTTCCTGAATTGCCACCAATAAGAGAAACACTTAAACTTGGGTGAAATTCTATACATGATATAATTCTACCTTCATTTTTAGTTTCAGAATTTATGTGTTGTAGCTTGCTAATTTCCAAGAAATCTTTAGGGAGCTGTATTTTATCTTTCTTTCTGATATGACCCACAGTTCTTAGTATTTCATCATTCTCACCATGTTCAATGTTTGGATTATTTAATTTTGCCCAATTAGGAGTTCCCATTAAAGTTTCATATTTTTGTTTGAGTTTTTCTGCATAATTTGGTTTAATTTTGGGACTGGGTTTTGCATAATGTTCATCATCTTCATCTATCCAAACAGCAGTTCTTTCAAATTCATTATCAGGGCATTCTATATGTTTCAATTTATCCACTAAATCCTTTGATTTGTTGAATAGCAGTTGTGATAATCTAAAAGAATCAGAATATCTTGTAAAAGCAACATAATTAACACAAGACAAAATAAATCGCTTTATGAATAGAAATAATGCAAACATACATAAAAATTAGATATTATAAAATTAATATAAATCAAATCAAGTCAAAAACTGACGGTTAAGTATAAATGCTTGTTTTACGTGTTGGTGAACTCGAGCCTAAGGGTAAAGACAGCAATGAGTAATGGGCAGCAGCATTTCTTCACCACCTAGCAATATATTGCGATTTTATGTGCCCGATAAATGGCAATAGGCTAGCTGCCTATTACATGGGACATAACTTAATTGGCGAAAAGTGGGTGTTTAATTCACCTATGCCCTTCGGGGATATATGTGTAATTTTATTATAAATATCACAGATTCATAAATTATTATGCACCATTTAACAAGGGGCTTATTTAACCCAAATTATCAGCATTTAAATATCATTCATCATCAGCCGTTTATTATCCCCACTGCTGGGGCACAGGCTTTCCATAGATGGATGCCAAGATATAGGGGGAAGACCACACCACATTGATTGATACTACAATAACATAACCTCAAAACATTTTAATTATAAAATCCATACCTTGACTCGTCATGTTTTCGTTTCATTTTAAAACTTTATTAACAGTTAATGAGTTTTATAGGATTGCCATGCACAGTCTTAGATAACTGTGTATTTATTTAGATTCATAAAATAATTCCGTAGCTCTTTTACAACGATCGCAAAATAGACATCGCACTAGCACTCGCCAAAGAGAATACATTAATTGGCTTGGCACTCGCATCAGAAATGTCATTATGTAAGTCACATTCATAAGTCACGATCATGATGTCAGTCTCTCTCTAAATGTTAACGGCTCTGATTCAAGGTTTTTTAAACAGTCTGTTTCCCTTTTCAGGGAAGGCAAAATGATCACGCCATACAGCCATGTCTTTAGTTTCATTTTTACCCAAGGTAATGCTATGTGAAAAACCATGTTTTCTACATTAAAATATGGGTTACACATGTTTAAATTCATCCAAGGAGTGTATAGCGCGAACTCAATGGTATGTGTAACATACCTACTTCATTGAAGTGGTGAAAGAAAATCATAATCTCTCTATACATTTCTCAACGCTTCACCCTAGTAGATTCCCATATATACTTTCCCCCTTATTCATAAAACAGTATTTTAACTAAAACACTGTTATAACTAAAACACTGATCTGCCTATTTTTGTCAAACTGTGTTTACGCTGTGATGAAAAGAGACAGATCAGTTATTTAGTTAAAACGGTGTTTAGAAACTGATTTGTTATTATGAATAAGGCGGTTTGATTTTAAGCACGTTTTATGCAAAGAGTATATAAAGCAATCTTATGGCAATACAGAATACAGCCACAGTCCGGCGGCATAAGGACTTACCGAATCCGATTGCTTAAAAAATAAAAAAAAAACTGCAACAGTGGATAAAGCAGTCTGAGGTAATTTTTAAGTTTATCAATAGATGGAGCTAATGTCTAATATTGCATCTCTTTTCTTCTTTTCGATTCGAATTGGTAGGTTTTGAATTGAAGAATTCAATCTACACATAAACTTGTCGTGTAATATGCATCAATTTCTTCTTTCATTCGTTATCGTTATTCCAAGTGTTTCACTTCACAAGTATCGGGTATATCGTGGAGTATTTAATTGATTTTATTGATATGATTTGGTTTGCCGAATATATCATTGACTAATTAGTGAATTCAAACAAAACAGTGTTTGTGTAGATTTGTAGTGAATGAAAATGAAGTTTGTCAATCTGTGACCTTTTGCATCCACTAAAGTGCTAATACCTTTACAATGGATCTAATTAGTTTAAATACAATTCAGTAGTTGAGAAAGAAACATTGAAATGTTTTTATTGCTCAGTGTTTTTTTCTGACAATGGGACCAAAAGGAGCACCGCCATAAAAATATAAATGTCTATTATAATTGTTTGAGTCATCGTAAAACTGATATAAAAAACAATTGATGTTATTATTTAGAAGACCTATTAGTAGATGATGTTGCAACGGCCCCGGCAAGCCGGGTGGACAATGAGCGATGATCGGAGGGTCCAAAGCGATGCCAGGTGGAAACTTGCACGGTCCGTCAGAGGATCGCATTTCGGCGCGTTCAGCTAGTAAGCAGCAGTTGACTTACGCGGCGTGTGATGTGTGTGCGCGATGCCAGGCAAGGGCGCGAGTGTGGGCGCGTCGCGAGCAGGCGTGCCCGGCGCACCGCGCGTGCTGGTGTACGTGGCGGACCCGCGCCAGCTAGAGCCCGCCGCCGTGGCCCCTGAACCGCCGCCCGCTGCACCACCGCCCTCTCACCTCGACGCGCATTACCTTCCCGAAAACCTGCACCAAGTCGCCTTGCCCAGAAGTACGGTCTACCATACTCCGGTGGAGTGTACAGAGCAGAGAAATCAATCCGGCACAGTTTATTATAAATCTGTCAATGACACGGAAGGCAAAATTGGTATCTATGGAACACCAACTCATCGACCTGAATACTTACCAGTGTCACAACAATTTCTCAAGGACCCAAAAGTAGATGAAGTTAAAGTGAATAATCATCACCCTAGTAACTTTAATCCGAAAACAGATAGTGCCAATTCAGTGAGTGTGGATGTGCATGCAGTAGAAACATTTCAGTCAAGGGTACCCATAGAGGCAGGAGAACTCGCTACATATCAGAGATGTTCAGGTCCTATTGGCCCTGACGTTGCATTGCATCCTATGCAGTCAGTGACTCTACAGCACAGCCAAAATCATGTGAGTGACAGTGTAGCAGTAGCAAGTGGTGAAGGTCCAAATTCTAGTGACAGAGAATTGTCAAGAAGCTATGTAAACTATCAGTTTTTAGAACAAAGTGTATCTCATCAGTCAATAGTGAATCAAAGTATTAGTATATTGAACCAGCAAGTGGGTGTTAGTCGAGGTATTGTAAGTGAAGGTGAAAGTGGGAATCCTCCACAGCTTGTGCGCACTGCAGAAGGTGTTGTGTTGGCAGTTTTACCCCCAAACATCTTATCACAGTCAACAGAAAGTGTGGACCCGGTATCAAGGAGTATACTAAGTGACAATCAGCAGACAATTGTGGTGCCATTAGGCTGGAGAAGAATCATCAATGGCTCATCAGTACTGTATATAAGGTAGGTTTTTTTATTTCAGTTCATAACAATACATAATAAACAAATTTACCCCTTTGTTATCTGCATATACACATGAAAGTTGAACCTGTTGTTTGTGAACCTTTTGTTTTTATAATATTAAAAAATATAAGGTGTTAAGTTATGCTGTAAACGTTTTATATAATAAGTTTGATATATAAATCTCAAAAATAGAAGTACTTCATACATATCATAGATTCAAATATGTATTAATAAAATTATATTGCTGCATGAATGAAGGTGATATGTCACTTAATTGAGTATTTGCTATTAATTTATAGTTTCAGTGAAATATAATAGGTTAAAGAAATATGTATTTTCTATCTATTAATAAAGTCTTCTATGCTGGCCTGGGAGCGAACAAATAATGTAGAATAGGCCAGCCCCGACTCATCCCATGGGTGTCGTAAAAGTCGACTAAGGGAGATGGCCCGGTGTAGACCAATCCACCAACAAACCACCAACAACAGCATACCCAAAGAGGGTTGGTGTCAGGCAGGCGGCCGGCTGTAAAACCTAAGCCAAAACCTTGAGCAGTATGGATTGAAATGTTGTCATTCCAATCACTCTCTCCGTTCATTGGTCTCTCAACATGATCCGCTCCATCTCTTTTCTATACATTGATTCATCACTAGCACCTTTACAGTGTGATGGATGATATGAATCAAAAGGGAGTGGATGACAGGGGTGACATCTGACCTATATGAATGGAAGAGGAAACATAGACCCCAGATAGACTGGGAACAGGGCAGAGAGAAGAATAATAAAGCCTGATAATAATAAGCCTTTTATATAGCTAAATTAAGAGCAGAATGTAAAAGAATTGCTGGATGTGGCCTTTTTGTTAACAAGTCACATTTATAGCACAACAGTCTGATGTTTACACAGCATACGAATCTTTAAATATTAAGAAAGCATGATTATTTTATGGGAAAATAATAAAAAAAAAAAAATAATATCCCTCAAGGGAATGAAAATGTTGTTTAGGAAGGTTTACAATACAAGGTTTAATGATTTTGGTTTTTGATGTTAGTTTTTTGCACATAAGACCTTTGATGTCAAGAAAAGCAACAACCCAAAATAACGACATATCACAGTCATCATAAAATAATAATCAATATTTTTCTAGTACTTACATGTGGTTCATAATTTTTTAACAAAAATATTTTTCCTCTTTGTTTATCTAATATGCAATATACCCAAAGAGGGTTGGTGTCAGGCACTCTGCCGGCTGTAAAACCTAAGCCAAAACCTTGAGCAGTATGGATTGGAATGTTGTCATCCCAATCACTCTCTCTGTTCATTGGTCTCTGGACATGGTCCGTTCCGTCTCTTTTCTATACATTCATTTATCACTAGCACCTTTATGTTGTGATGGATGATATGAATCAAAAGCGAGTGGATGCCTTGATGATGTCTGACCAATGTGAATGGAAGAGGAAACATACTGCACCGACCCCAGACAGACTGGGAACAGGGCAGGGAGAAGAAGTTTATCTAGTAAATGCCTTATTTAATTTGCAATTCTGTTATACTAGATAGTCTTTGTATCACTGGCAATGAATTGGGCTTTCGATTCGATTGAAAAATTTTGCCATTTTGTGGTAGTCTGACGTGCTGCTGACTGTACATTGCTAGGTGGTATAAGAGGAACGCTGTTGCCCATTCCTCATCACTGATTTATCCTTAGTTGCCTTGTACGACACCCACGGGAGAGATTTGGGGCAGTGACAATTGTATTCTACTCTGCCATCACCACACGGCAAATCCCCTAAATATTATATTATATAATATACTATTCATATGGAGATTTTATGAGATTATAATTTAAAAGGCTGGTGATGATATGTAATATTATATTAAATATTATAACTTATGGTGGGTATTCTGGCCAAACAAGTTCCAAATGAATATGTCATCATGAGAAAAAATATTTTAAATTTTGTGTGAGCATAGTAGTAAAACTGCTGGATAACTGTTTTGCACAGAAAATGCAATCGTAAATAAAGCACCTACAGATATATGAGTTTGCCAGATATAAAAAGAGCAGAATAAACTAAGTATGCTCATGTATACCATATGTAACAAAATTTTCTTGAATCTTGCACTTATTCAGTTCTGCCAGAATACCTTCGATATTTCCACTTTTGAAAAATAAGTATGAACTATGAACATCTAATAAAGTAGTAGCATTAGATCTTCAAAACACGACAAAGTTACACAGTAACAATGTAACCTATTTTGGAGTGCTTATTATTTTATTATATAATTGATGAATATTGAAAAGTATTTTTTTAATGTCGTGGCTCACGATTGCTAGTTAAGTGGTAATGAAGTAAGGCTTAATGCAACGACGGGCGAGGCTGCAGATCGTACGTTAACGTTAAATCAATCCCGCACAAGTGGACAAACCAGTCGGGCAGCTGTGCCGACGACGCAGGCCTCGGTTTAAGTGACGAAACACAAAATGTATAGGGTATCTATAAGTTACTTCATTTTACATCCCAATAATCAAAATCAATGACTGATTTGGATACTACGTACGTAACTCATAATCGAGTATTTGTTTTGATAATAGTATGCTGTTTCCCTCTATTCCCCTCCCCTCATGCTATTTCCCTCTAAAAATAAGCATGTTACTGCTTGCAGACTGCAAAAACTTAACATTGAAAGCTAGAAAGAAATTTCCTAATATGCCCATATTTCAGCACTTTACCTTAAATTACATAATAAAGTCGCATCGCTTTAATTTGTGTTGCGTATGTATACTGTACGAGTTAGGTAATTTCACTGATACTCGTGGCACTGTAACTAAAAAAATAATTGTGTAAATCATAAATCTACCTACACGAATTTAGCGGCATCGTCTGCGATAGCCATTGTTGATAAAAGTGCGTTTAAATTATATTCTTTGTGGGTTATTACAGTTATCACCTTTTGGCCCGTGACATTTTTTTAAACGAGTAAGTAGGTACTGGTGGATGCCGTTGTGGATCATTTGTTCTCATTACCTTATCTGTCATTGGCAGTACAATAGCCAAGTCGAACAGTACTGCATGACGCATGTATGGCGGTAAGCTGGAAGAAATTCGAAACATTAAACATAATGATGTACCTACTTACACATTTAAAAAATAATTTATTTTTTCCTTATTTCAAGAACACATTACCTATCGCAATATGCATATTATAACGACTGGGTTGAAACAGGCTTGGTAAAATATTGGGTGTTTTAACTAATGAAATAAGACTAGCTAATCGAATAATAATGCCAAGTTCCACAGCTAAGTTCTGTAGCGATGCTAAATTGTGTCTTAAAATTGTACATAAACCTCCGACGGGACAAAGTCACCTTGTTTTCTTTCGAAAGTCGCATGAGCACTTGGATTTCTCTGTCCTCCTTTGTGACGAGTTGCACAATGTTGGAATCGTCCGTCTTTTAATACCCATACCCATACGGCTCTTCTCGATTGTTTCGACAGATTCGATGGGCGTCACCCAAACGCTGTGATCCGATTTACAATTCGTTCTGACTTTCTTTACACAATGGTCTTAAATCATGGTTTCAATGTTTCAAAGCTTTTAGTAGCCACCCGCCGTGTGAAATTCTATTGAGCCATATCTCAGTACACAAAAAGCTTTACAAATGTAGTGAAGTCGTAAATTACAACTTCGGTGACACGTAATACCGGGGGTTTCTTTTATTTTTTTTGTGATTAGAAAACAGTATCTGTCGGTCATATGGTCTAGTTAAATAAGCGTTATTTATTTGAAAAGTCCTAAAATGTTATACCTACTGTCAAAAAAAAATTGTATTCGGAACTGAATTAAGTGGTATGGTGTGTAACAGCCGTGTGGTGACGGCAGAGCAGAATACAATTGTCAATTTGTCACCACCCCAATCTCCCCCCGCGGGTGTCGTACAAGGGGACTAAGGGTTAAAACAGCAAAGAGTAATGGGCAGCAGCGTTCCTCTTAGGCCACCTAGCAATGTACTGCGATTTCCGTGCCCGATAAATGGCAATAGGCTCGCCACTTATTAGATGGGACCTAACCTAATTGGCGAAACGTGGGTGTTAATTCGCCTGTGATTGGGCGTGATTTATTTATGTATGAATTGATTAAGTGAATTATTTATGTAATCATAATACTCGTAGACTTATTATTAGATTATTTTGAAACAGTTACTAGAAGGCAGGATGTACAAGGCTATCAATAGAGCTTAATTGGCATTGTGTAATAAACAGGCATTTTTATTACAATAACAAGGTTTTTCACATAGCATTACCTTGGGTCGGAGGCGCAAGAACAAGGTATTTTTATCTTTTTGTGTCGGTATTGTATTTCAAAGAGAAATTTATGGACTCTACCTGAGGTCTTTGGCAGTCAGTAAAACTTTACAATGTCCCTAATTTGAGATTTACAGTCCCATTCAATGATGAATGGCTATTGTGAAATACAATATCCTGAATACGATAAAACAAAATAAAATTATTTAAATTAACTTTATACAAGTACTTAATACTTATTTTATTGCTTAATAGCAATCTCCTGCGGTTTTTAGTTATTATAAATAAGAACCTAACCTTTTTTCTCCACATACAAGTTAATTACTTTTAATGGGGATATTTGAATGAATTCGTAATCGTTAACACTATTAAAAGATCTTATTTGGTTATTATTCAATGTTTTTTTTACATACCTATATAAACATAAATCTCGCCTATTTATTCCGTCGTATTCTAATCTTAGCCGTGTGGTGACGGCAGAGTAGAATACAATTGTCACCATCCCAAATCTCTCCCGTGGGTGTCGTACAAGGCGACTAAGGATAAATCAGTGATGAGGAATGGGCAGCAGCGTTCCTCTTATACTACCGTCCTGACAATGTACTGCGACTTTTGTGCCCGATAAATGGCAATAGGCTCGCCACCTATTACATGGGACTTGACATAATTGGCGAAACGCGGGTGAGAATTCACCTCTGCCTACCCCTTCGGGGATATGGGCGTGATTTATGTATGTATGTATGTATTCTAATCTACCGTCAACACACGGCACGGTGGAATAAATTAGTTGATACACATTTAATATCTAAAGTCAGTTTCTTAATTTCAGATACAAATGACGTTTTGCTATTTTCATGGCATATTCTTTTGCAAACAATAATCAAATGAAATGGCGGATAATCGTTTGCAACTACTAAAATACATACTCGCCAGTAATCAACATTTTGACCAAAAGTTTTAATTACCTCGTCTCTGTAATTATTATCTAGGTATTATACTGAAATTGTAATGAAAATAAGTCTTTACATAGTGTCTGAAACCAATACCTATATATACTTATTGTTATAGGTAGTGGGTTTAAACAGTTACGATTTGCAAAGCCAAGCCTGAAACCAACAATATTAAGTAATATCCATCCATACATTTGTTTTGAGTCAAAATACGTAATTAATTTTCTAAAAATGTTCCATTTAAGGCTAGAGTCTTGGTACTGACCTCTGTGGCAGCTTCGATGCGGAAATAATACGGATTACGTAAGTCGTGTCGAACATTTTTTATTGCCCCATTAAATGAGGCACGCTGTCGGGTGGAGAGCGTCTCGACAACAAACAAATTTAATATCCATAATACGACCGACCGATGTAGATACTGCGGCTAATTGCAAAACATACACATTATGATGAAGCATACATACATATTAGTAACTTTTGTTGTTATTTTATTAGTTTCTTCATTACATTTTTGTAAACTGAATTCGTGATTGGAAAACTAGGTAAGTAATTATTACGACAATAGGCAGTTTCTATATTAATTATAATTTTAATAAACTTATTGAAATTTTTTAGTTGAGAATTATTAAGTGAGCATTGTAATATAAATTCTTATTAACAAACAGTAGGTGCCTACAAACACCATTGGCCCTCCCTAGCCAAGTGGCCAACCTATTCGAACGCATAGATAGAATTCAAATGTATGAATCTGACGTACTATTACAGCACAAACAATACGTCAGTTTCATACTTTTGTAATCTAAGCGTTCGAATAAATTCTACGACAGAAACGACAGATCAATTCTACGACAGGCACCCGACTTTTCTTCTTCGCAGACTCGTCACCGTGTAAGAGGAACAGGCCTTGGAAATTGCGTTCCAGGTGTCGTGTCACATACACTCTCAAATGTGTTCCCCTCACAGACCAGCCAGGATATGATAAGATCCATTTATTGTTATTTTAAGTTTGACTTATTGAAATAGTAAATACTTTATCCGTAATCTATTTAACTATATTTATTTGGTTTATTCGATTGCGTAGCGGTAAGCGTTAAGCGTGTAGTTTTGTGTATCTAAATAATGTTAGGCCAAGCTTCATCTGCAGTCTAACAACAATCAGGTCCATAATGTGTATTAACATCGATCGTATATTCTTCCATCAATAGGACAGATGGTCTCAGCAGTAGGATTAAGTTTGTAATAAAACATGTGTATTTATCTATGTTGTTAACATATTGATTTTATCCCGTTGTTCCATTCCACTATGGCAACAGCTTCCATATAAAATATAGTACTTAACCACCGTCAAATCATTTAATATTTAAGTGGTCCGATTTAGGTCGCTCTAAGACATGGGTTCCACCTACAGCGCCAACCATTACATGTATAAGATTTGATAAACCACAAAATTCTAGCCGAAGAGAAGCTATACATTCCCAGAATGTCACGAAAAGATATTGAAAAAATTAATGAAATCCCAACCTCTTCCTCATACTGCTAAATCCATTGACACTGAGCGCCGCTTGCCTAAATCGGACCATATAAAATTAAATATTAAATCATTTCACGATAGTTCACTATACTTCATCTGAAGAGAACTATATCCCCGAAGGGAAGGTAGAAGTGAAGTAAACACCCACTTTTCGCCAATTAAGTTAGTGAGTATTATGTATTCAGAATACATAACTGTATTCAACATTTCAAATCAAATTTTGGGTTTAAAAATTAAGATGTTTACAAAGTTATTGCGATATTTAAGAACAAGCATTCAGTTTTAAATTTTTTCAGACACCTGACGTTTACTGAATCAAAAAGTAGCGTCTTCTACTAATGCTGCTCTAGATAATTAATGAGTGATTTGTTTCTGTGCGTGGGGAGTCGTCATTAATCTTGTTGTGCGTACAAAGGCTGATAAATAAGCAGCCTTGGATGTCAAGCCGTGTACACACAGACTTGCAGGCAACTTACCGGATGCGTTTGCTCACATGGACTCCAGACGGACGGAGCAAAACGAAACGTGTGCTCTCAATCGTTCCCACAGAAACCCAGCCGAGGGGATCGAGTCAAGGTTGCCATGCGAATCTAACAAAAACCGCTCGGAATATGCCACACAAAAACTAGGCGTTGTTACACGTTCTGCAGTATTCAAGTGAATTTATTTGCTTGCTGACGCGCCGCTCGGCTTCGCTTGGCATGAGGCAGGTGTTGCTCGCGGACCTGAACTTGACTAGACAACATTTTATTCGCCTTTCAACCGATACTTACTGTCAGTTTCTTTTGTTTGTTTTGGGTTGTTAATGAGCCCAGACATATATTCTATTTATCTTAGTACCATGAATTTACAAAGTTGTTGCTGCGATGACTGTTTATTTATTTATAGTATGGTTAATTAGTTAATCATAAGTTACCTTGCTATTCCACAGTCATTCCATTTAAGTATTCATTAGATGCTCAAACAAAACAGGTTACAATCAAAAATATTTTAAAACAATAGTTAGTCTTAAAATTAGGTTAACACCTAACTAGACCTCTACTACCTACTTACTACGCGAATTCAGACACGTATTTCTTTTCATGCCTCTTTGCTTAATGTCATAAATTGAAATATCTTGGTTTACCTGCGGCAGTTCAGCAGAACAGTTTGTATAGTATTCCCACATACATAAATATGACGAGAACTAGATAATACATGTCCCCTAGGTAAAGGTCTATATAGCTAAAATCACGCAAACATTTTGTTCCATGTCGTTCACTTTTATTGTCATAATTATGTTAGTTAAATATACAGTACCTACTACATATTATGATAAACAACGAAAATGGTCTTTTTATACCTACTATTTACTTCAGTTTAATTTAATGTTATCGTTCTTAAGTTCTCAAATAGTTGTGGTAAAATGTTAATTATAACTTTTATCAAAATTTTAATGTTTATGTTAATCATTTAACGTATTTTGTTACTCTTCCTATGGCCAATAGATAGTTTTATGTTTACCTTCTAATATTTATAAGTAACAGAATGCTCACAAATCGGTGAAGGCAACATTCAGTTCGCGTGCCGCTCCATGCCGGCCATTCACCTGCCCCTGATTCCAAGCTTCTAAGCCAATAAGCAACCATCGTCGCTGCACTAGGTATTAATCTTTCAAATCATTGTTTGATATAACGGCAATCTTTAGTTAGTTATATTCGATTGTATTGCTTGATAAATATTTATAACAGTGTTCTGTCAAACTGTTGTATGTAATTAATTTGTGTACAAGACATCAACTGTGAGAAAATTATTTGTGTGATGACTGAATAATATATTACATGGGACCTAATATAAGCTGGACGTATATCGGCGTCAAGCCAAGACACTTCTGCCTAACCCTTCCGGCTTTAGAAGTGGTTTATTGTACTTAAATTTTTTATTCAATAGTCTTGTAGTTTTGTTTATTAATTTATATTTTACTCTTTGTGTAGGAAAATATATTTTTTGTTTGTTTATGCAGCTCAACATTTACTTATCTGTTTATTGAATGATAGTAAGTAAAAATATCCGATAACGATACTGTAGAAATGTAAAAAACAACTTATTTGCAATCCTTTGACATGTGCCGGGCAAGAGTGTCCTTTATCGAGCGACCCCGACCCATATCAACTGCGTTCCCCTCACATGAATAAATAAAAGCTCAATTTGTAGCCCAGGCGTTTAACCGACGCATCGATATGAGCGCCTCCGATCTAAAATGGCCCCTCCTACCGCGCTCAGAGTTCACTAAACAGAGCTAAGGGAACATTTTGTAACCACTCAAGAGGTCACTTTAACTGGAAGCTTGCTTGTTTGATTGTTTATTACAAACTCAATCGTATTTTAATGCCGCCTGCTTGAATTGCGTGACGACCTAATGTATCATTTTGTTATTACTTTACTAAAAACAAAATACTCACAGAAACCGCCACAATTCCCATTGAGTCAGATTGCATGTTTCCCTTTTTATTGTTTTTAGAATTTTCTATATGTAGTGCTTCATGTCCACCAAGGGAAAGTGCTCAGAGACAATCTACCAGTAGTAATTGCTAACATTTAGTTGTGGATATATATCGTTAGAACGCTCCTCTTTACTGAGTTTATCGAGCAAATCTCTAGATAACAGTAAAGCCACCTAAAAATTGCCGGGACTTATTCCGATTGGATATAAATATTAAAACATCTTGTAACCACGAATCAGTAGTGATTGTAGTATGGTTTTTCAAACCATGTGCAAAATATGTTCGCTTATATTTGTGCAAACAGTGTCGTTGGTCGGAAAACAAGTTATAAAACCCGTACATTGTATTCTGCTAGCTAGTAATTTTCGTTTGAAAGCAGCTACATACGTGATTGTGAACAAGCTAAATGACGTCAATCATCCTGTAATGGCAAACTTCTATAACTTTTTATGCAATAGGTACACAAATGACGCCAATTTTCCTCAAGAGAATAGGCAGAGGTGAATTAACAGCGACGTTTCGCCAATCATGTTAAGTCCCATGTTATAGGGGGCAAGCCTAATAATTATTCTATTTGCCATTCTCGCGCGCGTAATTTGCATCATTTTGGTAGGCTGCTGCTCATTTAGGTAATCGCTGTCTGCCGTCACCATAAGTTTTATGAAAATTAATTAAAATAATCAGCAATTAATAAAAGCCTAAAATTAAGGACTATCATTTATGTCAGTAACATATATCTTAATATTACTATTATTGAATAAGCAAATTTAAGGGAATGATACAATTACATTAACAAGTTCCATTCACTTGCAACACATGTAATTGATGTGGTCAATGCGATGGATTGACGAGTCAATATGTTTTGTATAGAACACTAATTCGATGTGGGGAAGAGCTCAATAACGTATCCAATTTCTGTGTTAACCCTCATAGTAGGGAATTGTGTCCTAAGGGGGATCAACATGACGTGAGCTGTTGTAAGTAAACAAATGATTGTGTTGGATAAACAGCGAGGGAAGTGTTTGAAATGTTTGAAGAAGTGTCGAATCACTTAAATTTCTATTCATCAGAACAAGATTTTTAAGCATAAGTATGCCTCTGAGTTATCTCGTGCATTACGGGTAAACCTAAAATTGCTCATTCCATTTGAACAAAATATTTAAAATAACTAAAGTGCTTTATTAACAACTAGTACTAATTTTTATATACAACAATACTACGCACAATAATTGTAATTTAAAATAGCAATCGCTTTACATACGCATAAGGTTTATGTATGAATTAATGTTGTTCCTTGTTATGATTGCGCGTGCGATAATATTTGATCAGTTCGAGTAGCACATACAAATATAAATCACGCCTATTTATTCCCGAAGGGGTAGGTAGAGGTGAATTACACCCACGTTTTGCCAATCATGTTCGGTCCCATGTAATAGGGGACCAGGCCAGCCTATTGCGATATAGTATCGATCGGGTACATACATCGTAGTAATTTACTAGGTGGCATTTAAGAGGAACGCTGCTGCGCATTACTATTCTTTGTATAAACCCTTGACAACTAATGACAACGAACGACAACCAATTTGGATTCTATTATATGGTTGTTGTAGGTGCCACTGAATTTAATTAAATGATCGTTTGGTCAAACTTAATGTAAAGGGCCCACAATAAATTACGGACGGCAGTGCTATCGTGGCACGAGGGCTTCACTCCGTATGACGCAGTGACTCATGAGGGAAACCCTTCCGTGACTCAACTGGTTATCGGATCTGTGCGTTCACCCTGTTGTTGGTATTGATAAGGCGTTTTCCTCACTACTAACGAATTAATTGCACACCTCTGTATTAAGCGCCTACTAAGAACAAGCGACTTTAACAGTAAACAACAAAATACAATAGATCAAATATACCTAACTAATGATGCAATTCAATATGGCCATCATTAGTTCCGCATTGTGTAGAACGCCACGCACAACACAATACGTTGTAAATTGACATTTAAACGAACATTCTTAGTAGTTCAGATATGTGTGTCAAGCCACTTTAGTCTGCTTTCTCGCAGTATTTATTACAATAAGCTTTCTGCGTTATTAATAAACACCTCGACTGTGCAAGTAGAATTTGGAATGAAATATTACAATAGTAAATTAAAGTGTGTAACTTACATTAAATTGTTGTAGTACGTCTAATAGTAACTCGTAAGTATTCATAATATACAATATTTCTCAATCGAGATGTCGCGGAGTTCTGTATGGCGTGTATGCCGCTGGCCGTTGGCCCTGCGCCAGATTATTTCACCCATTATATGATGCCCCGCCTGCGTTTACAAAAGGAATGAGATCGATCACAAACGCTAGATACCGTTTACTTGTGAATGTGTGGACAGGTCAAGTAATGCTTAATAATCTACCACAGTCGACTCTGATTCTTAAACAGTCTTTTTAAAGACTGTTTGTTGTATTTTTACCTAAATATCTATGTATTTTTGTTATTTCATAAGTAACATTATTTTGTGATTGCATCCTTAAGTCGGAAGTGTAGGTAAATGAAGAGGGAATTCATTATTATTTTACTTTTTTGTAATTAATATGTCCTATGTTCTAATAAATAGTAATACCACCTAACAATATTTCAACATCGTTTTACGTGCCCGGTTGATCTCAATAGGCTCGCCCCCTATAAAATGGCACCTAACATAATTGGGGAAACGTGGGTGTTAATGTACAGTCAATAGCACGTCATACTACCACAAAATGGCAAAATTTCTCATTCGATTTTGTGCTCTATTGTTACCAATATAAGGTTGACAATCGATTGAAGAAATTTGACAGTTTTGGGTAGTCTGAAGTGCCGTTGACTGTACCTCTGCCTACCCCTCCGGCTATAAATAGACGTGATTTGTGTGTATTTTTTCGCATGAAAGTCTCGTCACGTCTCTTCATGTGAAAGTATCTTTCACATTTGTCTATTCTATGATTAATCTGTGTTTCCTCCTTTTAAACAGAATCATAGTCCTCTCTTGATTTCATTTAGTCATAAATAGTTAAATTTAAATAAAATGTTATCTGAAATACTCTAGTCTTGTTTGTCAATGAGGATAAAGTGGTCAAGTTGTTTTGATTAGTCATTTTCTTCAAGGCCAGAACCGTTCTCTCTAAAATACAAAGCCTTATTCTGCTTATTTTCCTAGAATAACGAGTACTACTAGAAAAAACAGACACATATATAAAACAACTGATCTTAGTTTTATTATTATTTTTACATTCTGGTTGTCACTAATACACATGTTCCGTTAATACATACATATGAAATGAGAAAGTGCGTATTCGATTTAACACCTCGTGTACTCTGCAAAAAGCAAACAACCGTATTCCGTTTTTGTTCAGGGTTTGAGCGATTGGAAGTAGGTAGGCTTTAGTTGCCCATAGAATTAACAACACATAATGATATTATAGGCTACCAAAAAATAAAACGTGAGATTAAAATATAGCTATAGCAATCATAAATATGACGGTAATAAGTTTCATACATTAAGCGTAAAGGTCCCTATTTTTTTTCCGAACAGTTACACAATGTGGACATCATCATGATTAAAGACAATAGATACACGTATTTGGCAGTTCACGCACGCATTTTTTTTTAGTACGTAGTGTCTGTCTTTGTTTGAACTTTTCCAGAAACAGGGCGTCTGAAAAAGAAATTTTAATCAATACCGGCAAAAACAAATTCATTTTCTAAATTGATAGGTTATTTTTACGTAGGTGTGTCCAATTAATCTAATGTGAACAATTTTACAAATTCTTCTAGAAAATTTTAAAACTGGTAAATTCCTACACAGAAATTGTTCACGTGATATAAAATTGACGACAAGTTTTGAGGTTTTGATTTGAAATGTAATTCATAATAGGATTTAGACCCCATATCACTGACAGGTCTGTTAAAATGCATGCAAATATTGCGAAAGTTTAAGTGTAAATATGAGATTATTAATTTTACTTGGACTTGAATAACCGAGAAGCTCGCTAGCACAGTGGCATAGCGCGCTTAGCCTGCGATTGCATAAACTAATCAATGTTCGCCAAGGTCGGTAATTGGATGGGTGACCAAAAATGTATTATCTCGAGTTCCTCCGTGCTTCGGAAGGTACGTTAAGCCGTTGTTCCCGGCTGCTTCTAATAGGTAGTCGTTAAGAGGTTCCCACCAAGCCGCACTGGGCCAGCGTGGTGGGTTATGTTATGGCCCATTCTCCCTATATTTTTCCATCCATTGGGGAATAGGGAAGGCCTGTGCCCCAGCAGTGGGGATATTAAAATTAAAACTGGTGATGATGATGACTTGAATAACTAATATATGCCAAAGACATTGTGACATTGAGTATCAGAAAGCCTGAAATAATTCCCCGTAAGACAGGTTGACAGCAGATATCAGCGTCTCGTCGAATTCATGAGACGAAGGGACTGTCATCCTCGATCTACCCTTCTCTGGTTGCTCCCCGCGTCCTTGTTTGTTAATTGGAATTTCACTCCATGTAAAGTGTACAGCTTTAAATAAGCCCTCAGTAATGGTGATGACTATAGAAAATTCTCTCTAGATTCGAGATTTAACATCTTTTATCTCGCCCAATATACGTTATACTTGTCGGTTCCACTTCCATTTCCCGAGGTTTTCACATGCCGACTCTTGAGCCCTTGTTTTAATAAAGATAAACCTTGATGTTTATTGTCTATTGATATAGATAAACTTCTAACATCTCGATGAAAATAGGTTAACTAAATGTTTTAGGTACCTTCCAAAGAATGCCTATTTTCGTAGAGCATAATCAGTAGTAGGTACTACCTAGTTGGTTTTATTGAGAGTTAAATTCGTATTGTAGACAAAGAAAGTCCGAGGGTCAAGTTTTTCTTAAATCACAAGTCCAATATTCAAGTGGATATCATAAAGAAACACTTAAAATAATAGACTATTAACTTTTGACGTAACAGATAAATGAAAACATAATAACCGCCCCGTATGACCTTTGGATTGACCCGATAATAACAATTTACTTAGGTAAACAAGACAATTTATAAACAAAGGATAACCAATGCTATAATAAGTCCTTTCATATACGCTCCACGTGTCAATTCACGAGGATTGTTCACGGTCTGGTACAGCTAAAGGTAAACCGCGACCACAAAAAGATTTTTGTTTACCCGCTTTTTATTCGAGCGCTGAGTCTGTGGCTTCGACTACTATGCAGGGTGTTTGCGGTAAAGTGCGGTGAACATTTTTGCAATCGCATGCAATGTTTGGGGGGCTGTATATGTAGACAGCTGCCCGTAATTATTGCACACGCAAACCCTTTCGCACCTTGCTCACGCTACGCTACTAGCCCAGTTAGCCCCGCCACGCGTATATGGAATCAACTGACACCAGTTTTGCATTAACAATAAGACAGATAAAGAGTCTATGACTAAGCTAATCTTATTAAAATAAAGTATTATTGGAAACTTGCATTGGAACTTGCATTTAAGGTATTAGGATTAGGATACCCATGGCAAATCCAAATAATTTTAATATGATAGTTTTTTCAAATTTGAAGACTAAATATTTCCTCGACTGATTAATTTAATTCATAATAATAATCAATTTTATTATGTTAGCAATAATAACAATTTTTGCACACCAAATCACAATCCATAAGCATTGATGTGTTAAACTATTTTGCTATATTTCCCGCTATTAATGTTAGATGACAAGTAATTTGACAGTGATGTGAATGCGAAACCCAGTCTCCGACAGAACAGTGAACTCAATTGTAAGCAATGTAAACGGTTATTCCTGAAGAAACAATAACGTCTATTCTAGGCAACGAAACATCGACATCCCCGGGCGTACTTAACTATTTCTAGCAGGTGTCTATCAAAAATGATATCTAGACCTGCACTTTTTGGTCAGAAAAAGTGTCACACCGGAACTTAAATTGTACATATTAAGTAGTAATGTTAAATAAATAGAAATTCCTACAACAAATTATTAACTAGGTTAATATTAAGTTATTTTTACTCACTTAACTAAATAAAAAAATACTGGTAGGAAAATTAATCAACGGTAATAATGAATAATTAATCTCGTGGTCCATGCTTTAACCACCTAGTAAATTAAATTTAGGCGCACTGACTTTTCTAAACGTTCTCTAATTAATTCCTACCAAAATTAAATGAATTTATCCCCCTATTTGTAAAGTCAGTCTATTCTCGATTCGCTTTGAGCAAGCTTATTGAGATGCATCGACGTGTAGTAATAGGGTAGGGTTTAGAAATTAAATATCGATTGACCGCGCGCAGTCAGTTACCCGCGTGATTAGCTCGCTCGCAGGCTCGCACCGAGCGCCTGGCCAGCTCACGCTTCACTATGAATGAACTTTGCTGTTCACAAAATGTAGCCCCAGTTTACACGAATCACTTCCCACCCATCATTTGTTTAGTGAATACCCACTAATTTATTAACCCGTGTAAGCTTTGGTATTAGGTACAGGAGATGCATTTTATTTATGCATGCAATAAATATACAGCATCGTGATTCTGACGCTATTACCTACTACGCGTCTTGCTCATTGACTGCCGTGTAGCTAGATAGGCGCTAATTACTCATGTGTCCGTAAATAGCTTGATTTTATAGCGACTGCGCAACTGGTTTCATGATTGTGTTTTAATATTTCTAATGGATATAGCATTTATGATAATTTGTTAATTGTTTCAGTCCGAGTGGTGCAGCGCTGAGTGCCCTTCCGCAATTACGGGAATATCTCCAGACTGCTGGTACATGTAAATGTGGACTTCCCTGTCCACTAAGGCCAGAGACTACGTTTAGTTTTGATCCTAAGGTAATTTATATGTTTATATAAAATGTAGTCAAAGTTTAATTTAGATTGTAGGGAAACTAATATCTTCGAATATGTTTATTACATTAGTCTATTTAAGGTGATATTTAATGCCGGCCAGGCATGCATGCCTTGCAAGTTGCAACAATTTATCGAAGACAGGAATGAGCCGTTCCACTTTTTCTGAGATGGGAATGATTCGATCGCCACCGGTCCCACAGCGACAATTTTAAAACTTTTTACGTCTTGTTGACGATCTGACCAATGGCAAATGTGTCATTTTATCCATTTATGACTGCTTATGGCAGCGCTCCAACAAAACGAGAGCTTATTTGATATTTAAATACCGAATTATTCTTCAGTAGAAATGAGAAAGTAATGATTTCAACAACAAAACTATGTTACAATAATAAACACCTACATTTATGTAAAAAAAAAATTTAGTTTCCTACCTGTGCTATAATGCGTGCTAAATTTTAATGCTAAAAAATATCAAATGGTTTATGCACTATCATGATTTATTTTGTATTAAACAATACTAAGACGGATGACATGATAATAACAGATTTAAAAGATCCAGTGAAGGGTTTTAGTTCTGCACAAGTGTACTAGGCGGATCGAGACATTAGTAATTAGGGCAATTACCATGCCAATGTCACCTTGACACGTCGCTTGGACAACAACATGGTGCTTGTAATAGTAGAGTTGATTCGCGTGTGACTTGGCTGGACTTGATCATAAATCTTGATTGGATTACTAGTCGTACCGTACCTAACGTTTATTGGAAATGATGGTTTTCTTTCGACTGACATTTTATTTTGCAATTTTTTAAATTTACGGCCTTACAAACGTTCTCGACTGATCCTCCTTGATTTTTAACACTGGAGACATGATTTTCATACATGAAATAAGTATTTGCTTATTCTGTGTTCTCATATGTTTTAATTAATATGAGAACACAGAATAATTTTTAATTCTTATATGTTTTCCTTTTTTCGATAACTTGGTTTTTCATTAAAAAGAAGCCCTCAAAAATGACAAAAAGATACATGATTTTTATCACCACTCTAAAGACTTCTAGTATTACTATAGAGATTCGAATTTATAAGTATTTACAAAAAAAGAGGCATAGACTTTGTGGCATACGTTTCAGGATTGGACGTTAAGTAGTTTATGATGAAACTACTAGTTTGTCTTATTCATTGAAAACTTATTCAGTCTTAAATAGATAAGGTTAATTATTAGTACAAAGTTATAGTTGCGATATTTTTTTATTAAATTTTTGCCCTAGTTTTGCCTTTGATTATCATTAGGGCATTATTAAAAGTATGTATATTTTTTTGTTAGTAATTACTTTTCTCATTTTTTTCCAAAAAATAGTATTCAGTGTTCTTCATCCAAGATACTAAACCTAATTAACAATTATTGTAAACACCTGCAAAATAATGATTACTGCTTTGCGTACAGATTTCCTATGCCACTGCCCCTGATAACTTGAAAGTGTATCTAAAATTCCGTTTTCGCTTGTCCATTCCAATAAAGGTGAACCTTGCTCGCAGTCGTGCGACGGACAAGTTAATTCTGTCAAAGCTTGCTGCGACCTCCTCGCCTCGCCTTTGTGTGCACTTGAAATGTACAAATTGCACCACGGTCTGCAGGGGGAGGTCGCTGCACTCGCCTCCATCCCCACACTCCCGCTCTCTCATCGATTCCTCTTTGTTCCGAGCATTCGTCTTGAGATGCACTCGGCGATATCTCGATTTCACATTCAGACGAAGCAGTGAATTGATCCACTCGTACCTATCTCGGCGTGTTATCGACGATGGATGAGATTCCATTGACGTAACTAGTTGTTGAGCGTTCGTTGCGATTCCCGTTTAAATGGCAGAGTCATTTGAGGAATGTCATTATTGTTGATTTGAAAACAATACGTCTATTATTCAATTAGCACAAAGATGAAGTATTAACAATATAAAGATGTACTGTTTTTATTGACAATAGTTCATTACAATTGCTTACTATAATATAAACAATACTTAATAAAAATATACTGATAGGATACCTGTCATCTTATTGGGTTAAATTTAATTAGCCTTATGACATAAAAAGACCAGATCGGTACATATAATATTCATGGCCTTCATTCCCTCATTTATTACCTCTCTGAATAAACATTGTCGTTTTTATGTAATTGTAAAAAGAAAGTAAAACTGCCAGTATCCGACTCCAGCGCCGATATTTAAATAATCTCGTTGGTATTCATTCTGTTACTCTTGTCTTGGCTTTAGCTGGATGTAGGTAGTATTTGCGCTGTGATTTTCTTGATGATTTTTGTGGTCTATCTATGTACCGTGTTTTTAAGACCAATGATAAAATTTTATACTAAATAAATATTATTTTTGAAATTGATAAACAAATATAATATGCTGTAATATGCGGACAAGTCAAAGAAATGGTATAATTTGCCAAGCGGGCTTTTCTAAGCACTGTCTCATTTATTTTTATTTTTTACATACATACATACATACATAAATCACGCCTATATCCCCGAAGGGGTAGACAGAGGTTAACTAGCACCCTCGTTTCGCCAATTATGTTAGGTCCCATGTAATAGGTGGCGAGCCTATTGCCATTTATCGGGCACAAAAGTCGCAGTATATCAACTATAGTATTTAAAGTGATAGTAAACAGTAAAATATGGAACAGTTTTATGATTGTTGCTTAAGACATTGATGCTGTATAAATTTAATATAGGTACTGTTATTTGCATATTTAGTATATATCTATATTATGCATTTTAATGCCAAAATCCTTATCAACTCAAGGAATTGCTGCTTAAGTTACTAAAATTAAATAATAGTTTGAACAGCCTGTGTCATTGATGATTTTTTTGTTGAATAAATATAACAATTACTGTAATGATCTTTACAAATGCTAGGTATACAAAAGTGTTATATTTGCTGACTTCTTATTTAAACAAGTTTTCCTCTCAAGGTTGTCGCCGGTTTGTGTATACTATAATACTTTTACATATGTAGGTTCCTATAGTTGATATTTTTTGCCCGATACCAGTTTCAGATTGTATCCACGCTAGATGGTCATGTTGTAACAAAAAATACAGGTGCTCAACACTTATTTATCACGTACTGAGATGATGCAATAAATATAATAAATGGCTCGTATTTACATTGTGAAGGATCTCTTTTGATTAGCTTGTTACGTGCGTTGGTTTTATAGCTTAGTTCAAATAATGCAACTAATAGAGTCGTTTTGACAATACAAGCACTTTCACATTTGTACATGTAAGTGGATGTGCCAATCGAGTAATTAGAAACTATACTTACATGTCAAAAAAATGAGATCAGAAACATTCCCCTCATCTTTGTTATATTTTTTGAACTGCTTATCCAAGTTGGTGAATAAAACTTATTTGTTTTTCACGGCAATGATGGTAAATATCTAACAAATATTTTAAAATATGGTCAACCCTTTTTGTTGGGTGATGGAGAGGCAGAAAGTATTTTCGGAGTCGTGGCTGAATGGTGACCCTCTGGCGCTGTCGATACCATCGCGACTACACTTTCAGCTGCCGACGTCGGGACGTTTATAGACCATTACTTCCCTATTTACGAGCTAGCCGATACTAGGTATAAATTCGCAGCACGGTTCCCATAATTGTCTCTTCGGCATTCAAATCGAAATTTTATGCGAACCCTTGTTGCTCGTGTTAAGAACAGATCTACTTGATAACTGTATTATATTATCGTGATTATACTGCAGTTAAACTATTGTTTCATATGGCAATGCAAATTCATACCGATTTGAGTTTTGATTAAAATTTTATGAGCGATATAAAAATATTCGATCGACCAAAAATATATCTTGTAACCTGGCTTTTAGCTGGCGTCAAGTCCTCCGGAAGAGACAATAGTTTCTTATTTGGCAATAAAGATATTTTAATCGTCACCAGCCCTTTAAAGTCCCACTGTTGGGGCACGGGCCTTCCCTATGGATGGAAGAATATAGGGAGATTGGGCCTATTGTGTAATGTGTATTATAGATACACATTAGATGTCTACTCATGATATAAGCCAGTAGGTACCATACCCTTTTTATCCATCAAATTTACAAACCCGTCATCTAATTTACCAAACCAATTAAGAATACCTACATTTTAATACCAACACATTCTGCTTCCAGTATTTTAATCTTTTTTTTGCATCTATTGAAATATGAATGAATTTTGCAATACTACAATATAAATAATAAATATCACGTTTTGCCTCGACTGTCAGAAAAGGTTCCCTCAATTTATTCGGAAAGTTCGATGGAATCTTATTGTCTTGTCTTAGCCAAGAACAAAGAAATATGGCTCTTCCGCGTGGCAACCGAGAGCAAGTGACATTTAAACGATGTATCGAGGTCGTGATTCTTATATTCAAATAGGCACTATACTTGTCGGATTTCAATCGCGCATTTTATATTGAATGTAGCGTTATAAATACAGTATTGATTTAGAAGGATTCCTTCTCTACAAACACGATCAAACTCTTGTACATTCACCTATAATACAACTGGTAGGTAGGTATTATTAAAATTCTGACTGTATTCTGCCTACTCCTTCAAGGATGTATAGGCGCGATTAATTTATGTATGTATAAATTATAATGATAATAAATAATTGAAATTAACATAATTTTAATAATACTTTTCATATAAAAAATGAATCTACCTGCATAGTTAATAATACACGATTTCAATCGTACAGTTAAGAATAAAGCACACAATAATATGTATAATGTGGCAGCTATTAGTGTAAAATAAATGTCGGAGTTGATTTCTAATGCCCCCAACTTTCCCACAGAGCGTGGAGAAAGTGGGTGCGCAAGCGCAGGGCAGTACGTAACATTCCGATATTCCGAAGTACCAAGTCATGTTTCGAACACCGTGTAAAAGGAACATTAATGTCTTCATTCGTGTAAAACAGTTGTATTATGATAAAATAACTTTATATTTTGAGGGATTAGGTACCTACATTTAGTTAGATAAAATATTGACTTTATTGAAACTGAAAAATCATCAAGTTATAATTGTTTAAGATTTACCGCAATATGTATGGAAATACCGAATGGTTGAGGGTCAACCAAAATGGTTCCTAGCAAACCACGTAGACCTTCATTAATTTTGCATTCATATTATAATATTATTCGCATTTCGTATCAAATCTTTATAAAAAATTAGCATTTTCCTCATTCAAATCAAACACTAGCTGTTGCCGTAACATGGTAATTGATAATTTGCCGAGATGATTGCATCTGATTAGTTACGATTTCTTCCTCCTCAAATACTTGAACCAAATCCAGTCGCTGACCGAATCCGAACCATATGTGTGCAGTGATAGAGGTTTGTTCCGTAATAGAAACTGTTTCATATCTCTTGATGTGTCTGAAATTGACCTCGAATGATTGTTTCTGTGATTACCCACTAAACAATTGCGTGGGTACCTACTGGGTACCTATAGGAATGCTTCATTGAAGACTTTAAATTTCTTTCATTATCAAATTTTCATTTTAAATCTAGATCATAGACCTGGCAAGAATAGCGTCTAATTTTGAATCGTCATTTTTGACATTAAGTACTCTTTAACGTTAATTGACGTCACTGAGTGGGGCAGTAAGTATTTAGAAATATTTTCCCAAGTTGATCGTTCGTAAGTAGTTGTTGGTGGGTTGGTAAAAAGAATAGATCTATCTTCCAACAAAAACTTTCAATGTATTCATAGTTCCCACAAGCATCTACCAGCGTATGTCAGTTAACGTGCGTGCATATGGCACAATAAAATGTATATGCCGACAGTTGTAAGCGACACGCTCCGCTGCTGCCGATGCCGCTCCGATGGAGAGATAGGTACGTAGCTGGCAACAGCCCGCCCGGCTTTGTCTACCGTCTATAAGCTTTGTTTATTGGCTATTGTAAGATCGAGATCAGCTCCCGATGTAGATGGAGTCGTACCTATACAAAGATTCTTAGGTGTTTCTTCTCGAAGTCACTGTGTTAGCCGTATTTACTGATATATTGTTACGTTGTACTAAACCTTTCCACATTTTCAATAGCGTGTAGGTAATATTTTCTGTACAAAGATTTTGGTGGTTAGAAAAAGAATTTCGAAAAATTATGATCTTGAGGCGGGAATCGAACCCGCGTCCGCTGCTATCCGGGCAGGTGCCTGACCGCTCGGCCACCCAAGACACTACTGTACAAATAAATTGTTTGCTTTGTACAGATAAACAAGTACCTACTTATTAATACAATTATGACTAAGTACCTACTTATGTTTAGAAAAACACACACAATAGGAAACTTTGATAATATAACTATAAAGTAGGATGTTAACTGGGATGTATGAGAATTTGGTAAATAATAAAAAATAATTGTTTATTAATATTTCTAATCTTAACACAAAACTTATACGAGAAATTGAATTTATTCCTTGTTTAATATAGATGTGTAAGATTTATAAGATCGCGATAATAATCTCTTATGTGACGAAAAATAAAGAAGACAAGATAAAAATACTAGTTGTAATAGAATTATAATATAAATCAGGCCAGTTGATCCGCGAATGTTATTAGGTTCCATGTAACAGAAGAAGACCCTATTCCCATCCGTAGGGCACGTTAATCGCAGTAATTGCTATATAGAGATGGGTTTCAGGAACGCTGATGCCCATTCCTCGTTCTATTTATAACCCTTGGCCCCCTTCGACAACACCTGCGGAAGAAGTAGGGGTGGTGACAATTGTAGTGCCGGTAAGTATTTATTACTAAAATAAACAATATGAATATATTCATCTAAAGAGTTATTTTAAAATTATAAACAATAATTTCATTGAAACAGCTCCAATTCCAAGATATACGCTTCATCATTATCGTATCGATTACATTTATATTCTAAACGTATCGAATCAACGAGCCGACGATTGTCGAGAACATAATCCAATTCGTCTAACCTCGTTTATTTAGCTGTACTGTGTTAATACTTATTTTCCTCCACGAAAGCTTGACCTAAATAAAGATTATAGGAGGGGACCTCAATCCCCTTTAACAGCCACTGACCTTTAAACGAGGGATAATTACATTTCATGTTGTATTGATTTGGATCAGTATTCCATCTTAGTCTTTGTGTTTGAAATTAATTAGGTTTGCGAATTCTGTTTGTGTAGCCTATAAATTAGAATGCAGTGTATTGCAGGGCGTGGGTTGTGGGAGGGGAATAGCAGGTTGTACAGACACAAGCAAGTTTGGCAGCCGTAAATGTCCCCGTTAATTAGTGGCGAGCTTCCGACGATACGGCGACAAATTACTCGACATTCAGTTGCCGCACGCAAATAAAACGATCCTTGTTTCGCTGCCTACAGGGGATCGATCGGCTCGTTATTTAGTCTCTTTCTTCTTGTGTTTGTGGTCACTCTGTGTTTGTTTAAGTATGATAGCTATCGTGTTATATAATAAAGTTATTAAGCCGTAATAAGGCGTAGGAGTGAAGTACAGTTGCATCACGTTGGTTTACCGAAATATGTGAAATTTTATCAATCTTGAGGTTGTCAATTGTTTAGCGACATTTTTCTCATTTTTGTATAGTCGGTTGACAGTATATCGTAAGCTATTTATTGTTTATAGTTGGGACTATAAATCAGAAAGTCAGTAAATTACTACCGCGTTTTACTATTTAATACGCGTATAATTGTGAATGTCTCGCATTGTTGGTATTAATTCCGACTTCCGTTGTCGTTTATAGGTAACCCGTAAAAGTGCTTTTATTCCAAAGGTCGTGCTCGTACTCTCGGCCCTACATGCAGACTAACACTGTAATCCCCTGTCGCAATACTAATATTGATTAAATACAGCAACTGCTAACCACAAGCACTGTAATCAGTGTTTTATTTCACTTGTAAGACAACGTTAAATAAATAAATTTAATATTTGCAAGTATCCAATTGACAATTGTTATAATAACACACTAAACCCTTCTAAACGATTTATGCTCACACCGGTGTGTACACAAACATTTTTGGTCATACGCTACACGTGCACTCGCTTGTATAGGTTGGCGATTTCAAGGGTTCCTTTCTTTCTAATTCTTTTTAGCTTAAACTATTCACTCCGTGTCCTTAAGAATTGATTTTTGTATCTTTATGAATCGTTCCACGTGTTAAACCAGACTAACCAGTCGTTAAGGATTTATCTGTGTTATTAAACCCCATAACCGCACACTAAGCTAACCAACATCTGTACAAGTAATGTATGCACAACTGAATTATTCATCAGTGAAATGTATCTATTAATTAGAGCGCAGTCAGTCATTACTTACCGTGACATGTTCGATGCAGCAGGGACATCTGTCGCGCGAGGTAGCCGTCCGTCATGCTGATTGCAACCATATTGAAATGACCTGCGTCATTGTGCACTAGCTTATCTATAGGTCCAGGCATACCAGGGGGGCATTTCTGCTAATGTTCTGCAATGCACATCAATCCTGTACCAATTGTGTTTCAATTGAATTGTTTTTTTTTTGTCATAGTGCTTGTTACTCTTCTTCTTCTCCTTGCCCTGTTCCCAGTCTATCTGGGGTCGGCGCAGTATGTTTTCTCTTCCATTCATATCGGTCAGACGTCATCAAGCCATCCACTCCCTTTTGATTCAAGGCATAGTGCCTGTTACTAAAAAAGAAAATAACATATTCACCTTTATAACAAGTGGCTAAGAAAATGTATCTGTATCTGTAATTAATTTTCTGTTTTTAGTAACAGGAACTTTGTTAAGACCAAAAAAAAAGATGGATGGATTGTGTAAAGGAGGATATGATGGCGAGAGGGGTGGATGAAAATTGGTGAAGGATAGGGAGGAGTGGAAGAAGAAAACATGTTGTGCCAACCCCGCCTAGAGCGGGATAAGGGCAGGAAGAAGAAGTATCAGGACCTTTGTCAAAAAACAATAGGTAGATACTATTGAAACACCACTGAGTGAGATATGATTTTTGCGTAAACATCAACATCAGAATCAGCTCTCAGCTATTAAAGTAGATTATCGTCATCGCTTATTGCTATTAATACCTTAAGTTGTAGGGGAAGGGGCCCCAAAACGGGCATGTTGCCTACAGCTAATGCTCTATTATAATATTTTCGATTAGGAGAACAAGGATACACATAGGTAATAATTAATAGGCTTTTTGTAAAAACAATTATTATTGCTTGGTAATTTTTTAGTAATTCGGTAATGACAGCATGATAATTTTCTCCTTTTTTTTATCTATATTATTTTTAATTCACTATCCCTAAATTTTTAGTTTTCTACACTCGAATGATCATTAATGCGTAGGTTTCATTCACTGGTATAAATTGACGTTTAGCTGCGAATGTGATTGTCCGGTAACTGTTACAAGGACATGCACGAGGTCTCTTGTATGTATGAGGACGCTCAGTTCTGTCGTGTCTGTACGTTACAGTAATAATTAAAAAACCGTGGCTGTTTTAATAACCTACCAATTAAATTAAAATGGTGTACCATTGTCTATCATTATTATAAATCGACGGGGCTGTGCAGATTGTTTTAGTCTAAAGTTTTATGGGGAAACTAATCAACTTGAAGAATAAAATAATAAATAAAGGTGGTTGTTAAATTCATAATGATGTTTATATATATTTGGTGTTACAGGAAATTAAGATTTGTTTAAACGTTGACGATGCCTTGAATCTTGTACTTTACACTGAAAAAATACATACAATAATTCGCCTCGAAGGTAAAGACAGAGGCGTTTAACACTCGCGTTTCTCCAGCTTAGGTACTCCAAGTCCCATGTCCCAGGTCCCAAAAAAGACTATACAAACATACTATACAAATTCGGTGACCACATTGTTCGACTGTTCAATTAGTGGGCTAATTACAGTTGGCTAAGGAATCTGTTGTTTTGTACAAACATTAGTATGTAAGTCCGATGCAGCGGTCCCCGTAGCCCGGGATGTGCAGAAAATTCACAGGGGACAAGAAAATATTTTCCTCTCGCTCTAACTGCCACTAAATCCCGAGACAAAACACTCAAGTCAAGTGGTGGAGAGAGATTTTGTCCACGTCCCGTGCTAAGCCAGCTGGTGTCAGTGGGAGCGCACTTAGAGCAATTTGCGTGTGCAGGCAGCGGCGCACACTGGGCGTCCACCCATAATGAATGGCGGACGTGTTCGCAGATTGGGCACAATGTTATCGCGGGCCCGGCTCACTGCATAACAATCCGAACTGCACTTGGCTTAATAGCATTCCGGCTACTGCATTCGAATCATTATTTTGCATTTTTTTCGTTAGTGGTAATACAAATTCTTTCATATTGCACTCCCGTCGGTTACATAAATCACGCCTATTTATCCCCCAAGGGGTGGGCAGATTTGTATTAATTAACACCCACGTTTATCCAATTGTGTTCTCCAGTAATAAGGGGCGAGCCTATTGACATGTATCAGCACGTACATCGCAATATAATGCCAGTTGGTATAAGCTAGAACGCTGCTGTCCACACTAATAGCTGTCATCCTGTCTTCATCTTTAGTCGCCTTGTAAGGCACCGGTGGGAGAGAGGGGGTGGTGACACTTGTATTCTGCTCTCCCGTCACCACACAGTGTCGCTTTATAGATTCCTACGTACCTACTATCGTGTTAGATTTTGATATTTTAATAGTCTAATATTTCAGTATTTCACAAAAATACTAGACATGACACTAGCCGTGCGTGTTGCCCATGAATATAAATTAAATCAAAATTAGGTAATGGCTCAAGACATAATTTACAAAATATCAAGCAAATTCTGCTCATAATGATAAAAACTATTGAGTATATATTTAGATTCCAATAAAGTATAAATAAAACAATAATGCTGAATATTATGGCGTTATAGGTTTCAAATAGCCCCAAATTCACATAAATAAGTTTAACGGTTGCTTTTGCTGTTGTTGCTTTTGGTGGCTCGAGTTTTGCGACTCATTTGTTCATGGTAATGATCGCGTCGCCGCTCCAATCCATAAATGTCATTATTTGACGTCATACTTGACAGGAGAAGCAACGCGGATCATTATCTCATTTAGAAATATCTGCTAGTAATTATAATAACACAAATCACAAACGCGAATTTAGATCTTAGTTTAGCTTGGGACATCCTACAAGTATGTGGGACATTTAACAATTCCCACTAATTCTACACGCGTGAAGTGGGAAGAACCCCACGGCACTTTGCATGTAGTTCCCACTTAGAACAATCAAACAAAAATCGATTGTGTATTTGTTCTAGAAACTAAATAATAGTGCATCCAATATCATTTAAAACAATATCTACTGCGTTGTCATTGTCTTGTTCAGTATACCATGATTTTATTTAATGCATTTTTGCTTTTTCAATGAACAAGCTATAGCTCTTAAATTAAAATTAGGCGTTAATTGTCTTAGGGGCCGGTCATAGTTTGCGTGACTGCCGAATCGGCCAGTCTCAAAATGTAAGGTGAGCTATAATACAGTCACAGTTTTGCATAAACCTAATGTTTTGCTTAATCATACTGAAATAACGAAACCGGTGAGTACCACCTTTTATTGTCTATTACCGTCATTGAAATGTGGAATCCTAACACTAACCAGAAAGAAAATATGTATTTCGTGCATTATTAGATTGCAGCAGCCAATCTTCTTTTATAACCACAAAATTAAAAGCGAAACTCGATTTGCAATCAATTACTACTACTGATCGTCAATACCTTACAACCCGTTCTGGGCCAGCGTGGTGGGTTATTATGGCCCAATCTTCCTACATTCTTCCATCCATAGGGAAGGCCAGCACCCCAGCAGTGGGGACATTAAAGGGCTGGTGATGATGATGAAAAAAATCTTGAAGTATTATTCCATAAATAATCGTAAACCAGTATATTTATTTTATCTAAGTACAGTTTAGATTTTAATCTGATTACTGTCTGATCCCCTATTATTTCAGTTCCGCTATTAGATTTCCATTTATTACAAAAAATATTTAACGTTAATCCGTATTAGTCATTTTGCCAAGAGAAGTTTATAAAAACCAAGTTCCCTTGAAACTAAAAATGATTCATCTTCATTTTGCTACTTTACTTGAGAAACTTTTTCTGATTCACTCACATTTTTTATATCTACTCAGAATTTAGTTTATAGGTAGTGTAAGTAATAGGTAATGTAAAAATAAACAAGGGATTTTTAATTTTCAGAGTATTAATGTAAACTATAAAAACGTTTGCGATTTAGTTTGTTTTGCTAATCTACCCTGAATATTTTGTTCTCAAAACTGCGAAGAGTAGGTATGTATATCATAAATTAGATGGATCATAAAAAAAATTAATAATTGTCACGAAACATCCCGTATTTCGTAAACGTTTTTTACCTACGTTCATTTTGTACCTACATTCTAAAGACAACAGATGAAGCCAAGCTGAGCAGTTCAACGTGCAACTGCTGAGATTTGCTCCATCTGCTGTCTTTAAAACGTAGCTAAATAAAGTGTCATGATCTATTCTTCCAGGTGTTTTTTCTCGTTGGCCATATAGGAATCAATATTAATTGATCTAATGAGTTTTATTTACACTGAAACTGACGATATAGACTTGACGACACATCTAAAATATCATTTTAGTAATCGATGAATCTTGAAGTAAAACATTCATAAATGCTTGTAGGTACCGCTCAGTGGAAACAGCATACTAACCCCCGAATACAGAAACGCTATTCAAAGTTTGAGTCCCGCTTAACATTTAAATATTGTCAAAATTGACGTTTTTCCATACAAATTCTAACAGGTAGTGTCCACTTAACTTTTTAAGCAGTCCCCTAAATTTGAGTAGCGTTTCTGTATTCGGGGGTAAGAAATTGTAATTAATGTTGTCTGTTAGTTTAGTTATGAACACTTGAAAGTTATTAGGTGCATGCACGTCTACATTCTATTGCGCGGAACAGGCTCGTAACCGGTGCGTGTGCGTATTAATGTGAGCATTTAGCACTCTATAATATACAGGGTGGAAATTTGAGATGGGGCATTAAGGGCAGCTACATACATACATTTATCAAAAATCTGTAAATGTCGATTGTCATCACTCAAAAAGTTGGGTGAGGTCTCTTAACGTGGCAGCAAGGGATCTGGTAGCTGCCCTTGATGCCCCATCTCAACTTTCCACCCTGTATAGCCATTTCATACGCTCATCGAATGTACATGCGTATAATGGTTTATCTGCCCTGTCTACAATTAACAAATCAAATCTGAATTATGTCACTGTTATGGTTTTAGAAAATGGAACGAAACGAAACCTGCGAAAAACATCAAAATCAGTAAAATAGTATTTGAATAATATTTGTTTTAGAGGAAAGTTTGCATTTCATTTTAAATGTTATTCAAAACACCAAGGTTCAAATTATAGTGGCAAGTGGTTTGCCACTAATAAAGGGTTAAACTGCACTTTTCCACTACCTATCTCATTATCGAAAGAAATACACGAATGATGGATAATTTGCTGTCATTACTCAAAATGAGTATTTAAAATTTATTTACGAGAGGCGCGTGCGTATTGAGTCAACCATTTGATGTGGAAGCTTGTTTGTGGGTAGTATTTGTCGTTGTAATATCAGGAAACGCGGTGCTTCATGATTGGCTAACCTCGTAACTAACTGTAGTTACACGTATTTGCCTACAAATACGTACGCCTACAAATACGTATACGACGTGAAGTGCAGGTATTCATAGATCATAGCTTGTCACCTAATAATAACCGTTTGTCGGTGTTTTTATATAATGTTTTTAGCTTACGTAAAGCAGGCGATCTAGAATATTAATAGCTTTAACAATAGCCGCCAATACAGTTTACCATGTTCACGAATCATGACCTAATTAAGTATTGTTTACAATATTTAACATTCTATAACCCAATTGAATTTAATAACAAGATGCACCAATAACACTTAACAACAAGATGACATACACATTTTTTTTTAATTTGTAAACATTGAATAGACACTGCTTTGAAATAAAGTTATATAAGATTCAGACCCTCAAATTTATAGAAATTCGAACACACATACATACATACATAAATCACGCCTATATCCCCGAAGGGGTAGGCAGAGGTGAACACCCATGTTTCGCCAAATATGTCAAGTCCCATGTAATAGGTGGCGAGCCTATTGCCATTTAATCGGGCACAAAAGTCGCAGTATATTGCTAGCCTAGGTGGTATAAGAGGAACGCCGCTGCTGTCCATTCCTAATCATATTCAGATTTATCCTTAGTCGCCTTGTACGACACCCACGGGAAAGATTTGGGGTGGTGATAATTATATTCCACTCTGCCGTCACCACGCGGCTACGAATTCGAATATACGTTGGTTTTTTTTAATGTAGATATTTTTAAAGGTTTTTGATTGTGCACCAAGCAAGTTGGTTCCAAATGCAAGTAATACGAATGAATGTAACCTTTAAAGTTTATCCATTTAAGCAAAATTAGTTTTCAAGTACTGTTTAATCTAAATCAACTGACCTATTTATTTTTATCTCGGAGTAAACACGGTTTGACAGACCAAGGAGTATTTAAGTTAGTACGGTACCTATTTAATACTTAATTATTTTCTATGAATAAGGGGGTTAATGTAAATCATTTGAGAGTTACTTAAGTCACAAATCGTTACTGCTTAACACAAACAAGAGTTCAATGATTTTATGTGTCTGGTAACTGTTCTATATGTGAGTGATTATCAAACTATTATAATAATAATATGTTGTTGCAGGTGCTGAGTAAGCCGTATCAAGTCAATTCCGGCGCCGAGCTAACGAAGTTGTGCAACCACAAGCGGAAATTGTTGGCGTCGTTGCAAGCGCGAGCGCACTCCCCAGTCACTCCGCCGCCACAGCACGCAGACCAAAAGAAAGGTACAAAATATTCAATAAACTTGCTCATTATATTTATTGCGAATATGGGAAAATGGTGTAATAAAATTAAATTTTAATGTTTTGCCTCGGGAGGAGCTCAATCATGGCGCTCTGGCTAGCGCGCGCGAATGCGTAAACATAATTATCGTTCTTTAGACCGGTTAACCAAAAATTTATTTAATATTATCTCGAGTTCTACTGTGGTTTGGGAGGCACGATAAGAAGTTAGTACCGCTCAGCCGCATCTGTTTTATTTTTGCCACTTTTGCGACAAATTAGTTTTAATATGTAATGAAGACAATTGACCTTTGACGTGACCTCATAATATGCCATATCATGCGGACTTGAATCCCATAGAATTGCGTTGACGCAATTCGTGGCCGTGACGTTTTAACATTTCTTCAATAAACATTTTTTGCCGCCGTGTAGGTACGACGAGACCTTTTAAATTTGTCAATTTCAGCGGTTACAGTGTCTAATAAGACTGTTTAATTTGGCGGCAAGTTGTGCATTACGTTTTTCTCGGGCCCACTTCCTGAAATTTTGTATTTTAGGAGACTGTCACTAAGAAATCTTTCTCTTCCCTCACCATAAACGGTTGTAAGTCGTGGCCGTGTGCCTATTTATTTTAAGTGTTTGTTTATTTATATTTTTGAAACTAGAAGCATTTAGAAATTGTAGGCACATATATGAAGAACTGACGTGGGTTTCATTCATCTTCACATCATTCTTATTATCTCTATTTTTGGAGTACGTTTTCCTTTCTTGGTCTGTGCGATTATTTCTTTGGTTTTGCGACTCCTTCAAAGTAATATTGTTTGTGGCGTACTAAAGCATATGGATCCATTTTGAAAATAATACCGTTTATAGCACTTGACAGAAGAATGACACACGCAGTCTAGCTCACGTAAGGATAGCGGTAAACTACCTATTAGCCAATTGGTTGAATTTCCCGCCCTTCCCGCTTACCATCGGGAATTCAACCTTATGACGGTTTAGTATATTTTTAAACACACATCTATAACGACATTTTTTAAAATCTTTATTTTAATTTAGGGGCTTTTGTCCACAAAAAGACATGCCCCATCGAAACCTAATTAAAGTTTACAAAAAATCTACTAATAGATGCACAGCGGTAACGACGACAATCAGTGATTCTAAAATATACCAAATTTCTAACAATTTTGCAGCCTCGGATGTTGGTTCCGCTAAAAAACCGTTATTTATAAATAATTAAGGTCAAATGATTGACATTATTACTATCACTATTGACTAGTTTCTGTAAGCAATAATATTCAATGAAAAATATTTACGCAACTTAAACTATTGTTAAAGAATAAATTATGAGCATCCGGTCTGAAAAGTTTCAAGAAATGTATTCATTTTTTTATGTCAAATAGGTTCAAAGTACGCCGTTTCGGTAAATAAATTGCTCGAGGAAATAATCTTTAATTTCAAAGAGTAAACAAGGAGAAGTGAAATAACAATAAACAAATTATTATTCAAGTCATAAGGAAGGGGAGCAGCTTGGAATCAGAAAATTGTTGACGGAATAACGGGGGCAGGTTGTTACGGAGTGGAGATTACTCATCTTGATTGTCGCTTCAGATTGTTCATTCGTATAAGCCTCCGGCTTAAATAACAAATATCCACTTAAAACGATAAAAATACCGAAATTAAATCTAATTTGAAGATTATTTTGTTAAAAAGTGGAGTAGCAGTAACACAAATTATCTTACGTGTTGTCGATTTTATTATATGAATTATCTTTAACCCGAATTTAAACACAGTTTAATAAAAAAAAAATATAGTTATTGACATAGTATCGATATAAAGCGTTCTAAGTAAACTGTATGACTAAAAATGTTGCAATTATAATTGTCATATGACTACAGAGTCGAATGTGCAGCAATCAAAATCATTAACGGCTGAATGAACGCACTCATAATCACGAATTCATTGCTGTTAATTCATTGAAGTTTGAGCACAGCTTTTGTTTAGAAGGCTTTTTTAGTGTCGCGTGAAAACGGGCACATCATAACGTGAATCGTAACCCACCCCTATGCGCATTTACCTTTGAATTAAAAGCTTTTGTGTTGCACTGAAGCTCTTTAACTTTGCAATGAATAAACTTAGCTTCGTAGTCAAGTGGTTTCGAGTTGCTTTTGTTCGTGCGACTTCAGTCGACTGTTTTACAATTTGACTGACCATTGGGATTTGAAGAATGGCCTCAGTAGAGTTGCATCGGGCAGTGGAGTGGTCCGGTGCATTATTATACGATTAGCCGCCGACTTTCCTGTCGGCGAAATCTCCGAGTCGGTCGGCTTTGCTTCATTCATCCTATTACACGAGTGTGAACCGAACAGGATAATCCGCGAAGCCGGCTGCTTCGCTCCGCATCGGCAGCCGTCTGCGATCGAAGTATTAAATCCTTCTCATGTGATTTCCGTTATTGTTTTTTTTATTAGCCATTTTATAAAACGTATAAAAAGTTTTAAAACATAATAATAGAATCATTAATTTCAATTAGTAGGTAATTTATGTTATGAAATAATTCAGTACCATTTCGACCGACATATCGTATTTCTAAATTGTTTACTTATCAATATGGAGTCGCAACAGAAAAGCTAATGTTACAGTTTTGTAAAAAGATACCGCCAAAGGATAAAAATCTCCGCTATCAATTTCTGAAAGGACTGAAGCAACATTGAAAAGTGGTTGCTCGGAGTTGCGAGGACGGAGTTGTTTCTTGTAACAAAGAGGGTGGAGCGGTCTCTTTGTTGTTAAGTGGCAGCAAGCGGGGGTGCCGCGCGGGGCGTTTAGTGTGCCATGAATAGCGGGTAACTGCACTTCGTCAGCCGTCCGTCCGGGAGTAACAACCTGCAATGCACCCGACACCCCCACGGACGTGAAAGCCTTCACCACACCTAAACTCGAATCGCTTGCACGCGCTTATCATCGTTTATTCAGATGTTATTGTATTAATTTCCTTTAATAATCTTAATTTAGTCCTCATCATATAAGAACAAAGAACGCACTATTATATTTTCATGGAAAATAAATCCTTACTTATTAACTAAATGGTTTCTCAAATACATATTAAACAATCTTGTTAATATTGGCATGATATTCTCCCACAACCTACAATACAATTGTAACTTTGAAATTGTAATATGTTTTTTCAAAAGGGAGTGTTAAGAAGTCGTTGCGGAAACGGTGCAGATTTAACGCCCGTAAACAAGATTAATCGCCGAGCGAGTGCGACCGGCGAATCGGGAAGTCTATACGGCGAGCCGCAGCATTGCGTAATTACCGTAAAGGAAGTCGGCCGTTTAGAGCAAACAAAAACGCAGGCGACTCGATCAGTGGCGGGAACAAAGGCGGGTGTAATTTGAAACAATCGGCGGTGGTGCAGAGCGCGCGGTGGCGTGGGCGCGCGCCCTCCGACTATTGATCTGGGCCGCCCGCCCCCACGGCCGCCGCCCGCCGCCCACACCGCGCCTGGCGCCCGCCGCGCGGCCCAAGCGCTAGCCCGCCAACCGGCCCGGCCCGACCGAACCACCCTAGCCTCGCCTCGCCTCACCACCTTCAACTCGCACACAACCCGTATTTTAATTGCAAATCTGCCAGATAATGTGCAAATAGATAACGGTATTATACTCGGCTCGCTAACTAATTATGGAGCCTTATCGAATTACGGGACCGACACACTTTTGATTTTCTTGATGAATAATATTCGTCATGTTACAGGTAGGTAGGTGCGTAACGCGATTTAGGATATTTAATGAGCCAAGTATTGTATAGTCATTGGATGACTTATCCTTTAATTGTTGAATTTGTAAATTGAAGTCATAAGTTATTTTGTATCAATTACTGCCGCACTCAGAGACGTCAATTAAATTTAATGAGTACCTACTTTTTACAAAACATGTCAATCAAAACGACTGACATTTTTTGACAAAAACTAACACTGGACACCAAATTGAAGGGTGTAGTTGAAATTTACCCCATGCAAGAAAACAAAGGTTAATGTTATTAAAGTCTTTTTTGACAGAATCTAACTAACCGAGTTAACAAACTATAAGAATTTTTCGCACGCGTAATGGTGTTCTTTATCGTTTTACATATAAATAGGTCGATCATCAGCGAGCTCTCCCCGTTCCGATCTGTCGTGGAACCGCTTATTTTCCATTTCCCTCGCCCACAATCTGGGTCGTTCGCAGTTTCCTTCGGAAATGATCACGATACGGGGAAATGTTTTAATAGATTCTATTATCTCTTGAAAATCGAGATCTTACTACACTCTAGCCTTTATAACGGGATAAAAAACGTAAACACAGTATTGATATTTTTAGCGACGAAATGCACTTAAAAATAATAAAGATGTATTTTAAAATACATCATCCATTTTAGAAAGTCAAAATTACTTAGCGACTTTGAGAAATATGTATTACAAATTTTTAATTTTGTATTTTTAACCGACGAAAAAACGGAGGAGGTTACTCAATTCGTACCCCGTATGTTTTTATAATAAAATAATCATCAACATTGTTAACGTTGTATATCTCGTTATTATGGCTGGAGTATAGAAAGGTAACATTATAGACTTATAATATTATTCTCTATGAAACGTAATCATTTATTCATATTCGGCAATTGTTTATAAAAAAAAATCCTTGTTTTCACAGACAAACGGCCAGCACTTATCTCTAAAAGGGGGTAGACCAAAGATATTGCGAATCTGTAAAGACTGTTTTCTTTTCAATTAATGTAGGTCGTCTGGAGAACGGCGCAAAGTCACACGGGTCGGTCTCCCCGCGTGTCCTTCAGTAACGTCGGGTTTATTGTTGTACTACCCACCAGTTCATTTATCTCTTGAGCTATATAGTGACCTTATTATTATTGTTACACTACAATAACGGGTGATATTTCATTATTTTTATCCACTGTTTATATGTGTCATTGAAGCAATACAGTAGTAGTATGCGTCTACGCTTACTACTACTGTATTGCTTACTAACATGTTATTTATTTGTTTTTCGAATAAGTGTTAGAGTAATATTTACAAATAATAATAGGGCAAAACAAGGTTTTATGTATATTTCAATCATGGCGATCGATGTACGTATAGTAAAATGGTTTTCCGTTACGTGTGGTATTAGGTTGTACATACACAACCCACCCCCTTACAACTGTAATTATTTACATTGATTTAACACTAAACCGTGGGCATATCCAAAGAGGGTTAGTGTCAGCTGGCCGGCTGTAAAACCTAAACCAAAACCATAAGCAGTTCGGTTTGGAATATTGTCAGCGCAATCACTCTCTCCGATAATTATTCTTTCGACATGGCCTTGTCTATCTCTTTTATATACATTTATGTTCATATGAATCAAAATAGAGTAAATGGTTTAACGACGTCTCACTAATATGAATGGAAGAGAAAACGTACTACGCCGACCCCAGATAAACTGGAAATAGGTTAAGAAGAATTTATCAGATATAAGAAGTTAAATAGACTCTGAAATTATATCCCAATGGTTAAACTCGTGCCTCCCGCGTTCAGGTCGGCTACTTTAACCACGCTTGATTGCCTATCAGGTGTTGTTCTGTTACTTTTTCAAAATTGTTTATTCTTCTTATTTTCAGTTTCAACGACCGAAATAACGGGCTTGAAGAAAAAAATGAAAACGAAAAGACCTGGCTTCCCGACGAACATGTCAGTCTCGCAACTCATGGTGCAGAGAGAACGACCCCTAAACGAGTTTAAGGTATGTTTACATTGGTAGTGTAGATTTCACCTCCCCTCTACGCGAATAAAGGCTAATATCGAATAAAGAGGTGCTACCACGGACCGGTGCAGTCGCTCGGATGTATTATTACGTATTCATAGCTCTATAAAAGCTGAACCGCTGCCAGCAGCTCGGCTAGCGGCTATGTCCTTTAGCGTTATACGTATCATTGAGCAACATGTGAACGAATACTCGACAAAAGACATCTGATGATATGGGATATGAATAGATTTATTTTTGCATTGTACACTTCTCTAAATGCATTATTTATTGGTTTCAGGCACAAGACAACGAGCACAATAGGACCGTCTCGCCCGGAGCGGGGCCTCAGCGCCCGAGCAATGGCCAGTCGTGTCCGTCCACTTTCGCGCCACTGCAACAAAACATTCTAAACGCTCTGCCGCCAGACAATGAAGCGAAACAAGAGACTCTTGTACAAAGGAGCTCCCACTACCTCACCGTTAGTAGTGGCTGGATAACACAACAGCAACAAGACAATCTAGATGGACAAAAGACGGGCCCATCTTCCATAGGCTCGCCTAATAATACGCTCAACGTCGGTTTGCCAGTTTTAGGAACAAATGGACAGATTATAGGTGTAAACACAGGGTACAATAAACAAACTTCAAATTACAAAAATGTTATAGGTGTTATGTCACAAAATATGATGGAACATGAATCTAAAGATGAAAAGAAGGACCAACATAAAAATTCTCTAAAAGAGGAGGAGTCACAAATTTTCTGTGGTCTCAATCAGCCTCTGACTCCTGAAGTAATGCAAAAGATTAACGAGCAACAACAAATCTTCATTCAACAAAACCAAAAACAGATAGAGATGGCAATGAAAGGATTCAGATCGCAGTTAGCAGAAAATGTAGGTCAAAATAAATCTCAAAATCAGTATGTGCCGCAGGGGCAACTAGTGATTCAAAACGGAGCAGTAGTTAAAACAAATCCTGCCAAAACTCCTCCTTGGCAGGTTAAAAGAAACGACTCAAACGCTTCTAATCCTATGGTTAGCCCTAATCTTAAGTCTCAAAAAACAGAAAACGTAGATTTTGAAGAATCAAATACAAACATATCAGATGATTCTGTGAATTCATATAACACCTATCCAAACGATATTGCTATGAACCAAGCAATGTGTTCTCGCGTGCCTCCGCTACCTCAACATTATAACATGCTAAATCAGCAGTGGTCTAACATGGATATGAATAAGAGAAAGATTAAAAATAATAACAGTAAAGGTAAAAAGAAAGCTAGTCCCGTTGATAATAAATTAGTACCGTATGGTAATAACGGTATGCGAATTATGACAGAGTCTAAAATGGATACACCTAACAATGCTCCATCGTTTATGGAAGATCCAAATGGGTATTTAGCGCAACAAACAGCGTTATTAAATAATACCATATCTCGACAAGTAGGAGCAAATTCATCATTTGACACAAATCAATTTGAAAACCCAAATAGTTGTTATCATTTACAGAATCAAACTGAAAGAATGTCTAAACCCAACAACAAGCACTGTGAGATGGTCAACAGTAATTACGGAAGTGGTATGGTACCTAACCCGTCGCCTTCGCCAAATAATACCCCAGACAGTAGTGATAAGGGTATAGACAACACAATGACTTCATGTTGTAAAGGCTGTAATGTATCTGTGAAACACCATAGTTCTGATTATTCGGAATGTCAAATGCGTTTAAAATATATGAAGAAAACCGCGTATAAAATGGACTTTGATGGAACACACGTTGCATCAAGTCCAAAACATGTATTCGAGGATAATCCTGTAACATCCTCAACATTTTTAGATCGAAGTCCAATGTTAAATGAAAATTGTAGTCCAATACAAGCAGGAACTGTGAGCACTAGCAACGTGTCACCCACTGAGACCTTACAACCACCGGAGCCGTCGCCTACATTGTCAAATAGTTCGAGGTGTACCGATACCCCTCATAGTAGCGGAAGCAGCAACTCTATGCAATCAAATTGCTCGTATCCAATACCAAGTCCAGCGTATTCTAATACAGGATCCTGCAAAGATAACTTTAATAGCAATCCGTCAACTCCTGCTGGAGGGCAAATTTACGCGTATAACTCGCCTGGGCCACCGATTAGTCAGTCCATAACTGGCACTCAGATGATGCATTTTATATCAAACCATAACGTTAATAAAAATCTCATGGAAGTTGACAACATATCAATGGTTGGAGTAAAACCAGGATTCAAACATTCCCAGGATCCTTACCGAGCTGAAGCGAAAAGAAGAATGGAAAACTCGATGCCTGGGTACTGTCCACCACCACATATGGGCGGAGGTCCAGCACATTCACTCATCCAAGCCTGTTACGTACAAACATTTGTGACAACAATGGCCAGCGGATTTTCCGTTACAAGAGATACAGTGACGTCAGTTCTTGCGGGCAAAGCTAATACCGCAACCACCTCCATTAATGCCTCCCAAGCCAATTTTATTCGCCCTCCTCCCCCGCCTAGTGTTAATTTAGCTACTACTTACGCCATTCCAAATAATCAGCCTGATCCATTCATAAATTCAGTGAATCTACCTACTAGTTATCCTCTACACATAGCTGGTACGACGGCTCAAAATATGATTTCTAAATCACCGCTAGAAATGGTGCAAAATGTGATCGGAAGTCTACCTAACAAGTCGGACCTCAATACGCAAACTACAACGTTGACGCACGTGAGGAGGCCCGGGCATACTACTCCCGGTCAAATACTTATATCGTCTACTGGTCAAATTATAGTGTCTAATAGCCAAATGCCCCCGCCACCACCAAAAAATACCACGGCTGGATCATCAATACAAGCATCTGGTACTGTAACCAATGTTACCACATCTGTAACGCAAGTGGTCCCAGCTGTTGGAGGCGTCCAACCGATGGTCAATCAACCGACAGTAGTTGTGAACACATTGCCGACACCTTTTGTCATACAACCCCCAATGATGTCTGTCGATGGACAAGTTATGCAGCAAAATACAATGTTACCTCAAATCGTAGCGGGAAGTTTAATATCAGGACAATCACCTAACGAAAGTAACAGACAGATCGATATTAAAAATGGCTCGAGTTTTCTGCAGGGAGTGGCTATGCTCTCTCCTGAAAGTCTTAAAAAGCGAAACAAGAAAAAGAAGACTCAACCTACCAATATGTCAAACGTTTTGCAAATAACGGCGCCCCAACAAAACCCTAATAATCTTATGGTACACCATACTTCACCTCAACATAATTCGAGTCCCCAGTTTTCACCGCGTAGCTTCCAATTGTCTCCTAATAATAATATTTCGCCGACACCTATGCTTCAAGCGTTAACAATAGTACCTGGCAAATCTGGCTCCCCAGCGCACATCGTGATGAACGGACAAGGGAACACCAACAGCTTCGGCTCACAACAGATCATCACAAACACATCACCATCACAGCAGATCAATTTATTGCAACCAGTCAATTTGATTAACAACGCGAGCGGTGTGATGCCCAATTTCCCCGCTTTCCAGCAGTTTATAGTGCCAAATCTGGGCGGTATGGTCATGACGGCGGACGGGACGGCCATTATCCAAGATAATTCGACAGGGATGCCTATGCAGCTACAGCTCCAGACAGTAAATGGACAGAATGTCTTGACCCCCGTTCAGAACCCAGGCGTGTTTGCAGCCGGCGCAAACGGAAGCGTCGTGATTCGCGCCCAGAATCAACAGGGCAAGATTATCCAGTCCCAGCACAGCCCCGGTGCTCAGTTCTTGTCGCCCAACAGCCAAGTCATGATGAGTAGCCCCAACTTCAACGGACAACTGAGTCCGCTTCTCGCAAATCTAAGTCCACCTAGCGTCGCGTTTAACGCGAACGTGCAGCGATCGGGTGGTGCGGCGCAAGAGTTCATCCAGACTAATCAAATGGGCCAGGTGATGGTGCCTCTATCGCCAAAGCGGGCGCGGAACAACTCCACTTTCGTGCAGAACACTACCATAGTGCAGCAACAGACGACGCTGGTGTCCAACTCGGGGAACGCTCGGTTGATCGATCCGAACGCTCTGTTGAAGAGAGAGGTTCAGGAGGCGAAAGAGGAGAAAGGGTTGCGGAAGAGCGAGGAGTATGCGATGTTGTTGAACGAGGTGCGGCACTCGGTGTCGACGCAGACTCTGCAGAGGGTGTCGCCTGGGGCTCCGGATACGACAACTCACAGTCCGGGCGCTCACGAACCGCGCAGTCCCCGGCGGCCTCACCTGGCTGACACCACCACCGAGTCCCCGGAACCTGATGACGCTAGCTCTTCCGTGAGTCACCCAATTTTATCCTTACAAACAATGTCTTAACATCATCTTCATTAAGCTTAAACTGGTTCTGTCTTGGAAACAGGATAACTGATAGATCAGCAGGCTGATTACGTAACTCTCCCCGGATACAGAAACGCTACTCAAATTTTGAGCCCTGCTTAATATTTAAGTATTGTCAAAACTGACGTTTTTCCATACAAATTCTGACAGGTAGTGTCCACTTAACTTTATAAGCAGTGCACAAAATTTGAGTAGCGTTTCTGTATTCGACGGTCTGATGATAACAATCCTCCAAAAGATTGAAATTAGTGAAATTGTTGCTTTTGCGATTGTGTATTTAGTTTACTTTGTTGTTTGTGTATTACATTTTTACATTTATAGTTTGTAGCCAACAGCATCGTATTTCAATACTGCCACGAATAAGATTTTATTTCTGTACATATCTAAATTGACCAACTATTTTGACAAATTTGCATGTGATGAATTAATAGCGATGAATGTTATGTAACTCGAGGGATGTAAAATATGGACCTAAAATGAGAGGGTGAACACAGAAACGATCGATGGATTGTGTCAAAGAGGATATGAGGAAAAGAGTTTATGCTGAGCTCACGTCTGATAGAAGAGAGTGAAAGAGAAAGACATGTTGTGCCGACCCTACTTAGAGTAGGTAAAGGGCAGGGCGACGAAGAAGACTTGAATAGAGCTATAACTTAACAAGATAGTGGCTATAACTTGTCAAAATAATTTATGTCTTAGTGATCTACATTAATATTATAAAGCTGAAGAGTTTGTTTGTTTGGTTGAACGCGCTAATGTCAGGAACTACTGACACAAATTGAAAAATTATTTTTGTGTTGTCTAGTCCATTTATTGAGAAAGGCTGCCACTAGTTTCTTATAAGGCTAAAATGACTGCCACACGAAGCCTTCGCTAATTGAGCCAACTGTCGTTTACAGGCAATGGTCCAATGTGTGTCCAGCAGCGAGCAGGACATAGCGGAGTCGCGTGAGCACACTTGGCCCATACCGAAAAATGATTTCAACTCCGACAGTGATTCGCAAAGTGAGTGATGTTTGTTAGTGATTTGTTACTTACAAAGAACAAGAGTCAGAAAATTTTCTGATTTAATTTTCTTTGTATAACTATTCATGTTAAGTATAAATATTTATTGCAAGATTTCTTCAAATAAATATTTATATCCATAATATTTACATCCATAAATTACTCCTTTAACCCCCGAAATGGTAGGCGGAAGTGAATTAATATCCATTTTTTGCCAATTAAGCTAGGTTCCACGTATAGGTGTCGAGCCTATTGCTCGTATCTATAGGCCGCATAAATCGCAGTATTGCTGGGTGGTACAAGAGGAATGTTGCTGCCCATTATTCATTGCTGTCTTTACTCTTAGTCGCCTGGTACGACACCCACGGGAGAAATGGGAGTGGTGACAGCTGTATTTTGCTCTGCCGTCACTACGAGGCTTGTAATATTTTTCAATAATTTATATAATGTTCAAATAAAAATCAGTACATTACGTACCATTTCACGCTCGGCCTTGTGGATTATGGCTTAGTCTGCCTACATTATTACATTCAAAAGAAAGAGGCCTGCAGTATCAACGCTTATACACCTGTCACATTGGCATGATTATTTGCCATTATGCAGTAAAACCCGTAGAAAAATTCGAATAAAATATGTTGGAAAAATATTTTTGACTGCCCAAGGAACACTTTTATGTAATACTTTCTTCAAAAACCTTCGAATTGAAATTCTCTTGTGTTTAAGTGAATAATGTGTGAATAATTTTGTATTATGTATGATTTACAGATATGATTTCCAATGTAGGACTCATGCGCCCGAACCGCTTACACAACTCGGTAGAGTCATCAGAGTTGCATTACAACCAAAACATAAACACCGTACCGGTGAACAATCAGCACAATAATATCATGCCGATGACCTCCAACTACTACGAGCGTCCATTCTCCAACAAGCAAACATTCAAGAGGAAGAACGAATTTAACGACTCGCCGAGTTTTAGAAATGAAAAAATCATGAGAACAAATTACAATATGGTCCATGGACTCCCCAAAGAGGCCGAGTATGACAATATGGGGATGACGTCACCGGACAAAAGTCAGTCGAGACAGTACTCTGCTGGCACCAGCTCGGACCCGTCTGCCATGCAGAAAGTGTTTGACAGGCACAACTTAGGTTCAGGAGACGGTATGTAGTGTTTATTTATTCTTTTAACTTCTTCGCCTACTCAATACCTTGCTATAATCCACTTTTATTTTAATGTATGTCAATATTATATTGATCAGCTTGTGTGTATGAACAGTCACAGTTTCAAGGAATACATTAACTAATCCGTGAACAACAATGTCATTTCGTTTCTACAAGATGTATTATATTGGTATATATCTTTTAATATACCACCAGTTACAACGTTAATTTTCTTTGATATGTATGTATTTTAAAAAGATATTGTCTCTCTCTCTCTCTATAAAAAAGACTAGATTATGTTAACACTATCGGCTGTCTGTTACGAAACAATTGGTTATCTATGTGTTCTCTTCAATTGTAAAAAGAAGAAATGCTTTCTGAACTGACTGTCGTTTACGAATATCTATCTAACTGCTATACTAATAATATCCAGAACCATCTCACGCTTTAGTCACTGCTAACAAAATTCAAAATTTTTAAAATGTTGTGTCTTGTATTGGTTTTGGATTTAATGTCACGCTCATGCCAGCGAATATTCTAATAAAATTTTATACACTACATTTATACTTTTTGAATAAACAAATACATACTGATGTGTATTGTGATATATTTCAGCTTCTACATAATGCGATACTATTGGTCATTGGTTTTCTTTTGGTTGGGTTAATACAAGATACAGCTGTTAATAAAGGGTGTACTGGAAACTAATCAGAATAAACAGAGTTGTGCGGCGTTCGAACGTTTTCACCCAGGCTTTCTGTCGCTTTCCATTGCACCACACTCAAAATTGTACTAAATTGGCTCATAAATTGGGATTCCATTACTAACGCATCATTGTCGTCATTTCATCTGTCCATCATTGTAAGTAATGCACATTTTCATACTGTACAATTGTAATCCTCTTCTCACGTGACGGTAAAATACAAACTATACATTACAGTCTTTAATTGTATTGTTCTAAACGAAATTTATATGCCAAGAGTTGGTATTTTTCCGTCGAAAAATGTACTAATCTTAATATCTATAAAAAATGTAAATATATATTTGACAAATATCAATTTAGCTGGTTCCTCATCAATGATGATCAGTAACTAGTCTATAAGTATATTGCTATATGTAATCACAATTAATAACATCTTGTGTTGAAAGAATTTGGACCCAGCTTAATAATTATGGTGTTTATAGTATTATCTGTATTCATGCTTCAAAATCTCGGTCTAACACTCAGTCCGCAATGTGCAAATATACGAACACGACAACTTATGAAAATGCAAAAATTCTGTATGCTGTTGTTATTATGCCAGTTCGTAAATTTGTGTGCAAAATCAAGGACACCGAGCCCTTACTAAAACGACATGGAATAATTGTATTGGAAAGTTTATTTCCTGTTCACTGTATAACCTCCGTACGTTGTTTAAATATACAAAGGAGAAGCAGAGTCCGGAAGATATAAAGCTATTAATTATTATTATATTGCATGGTTTTAGATAAATTTACTTCTCCTTTTTATTACATTACCAACGCGCCTATTACAAATGTTATTGCATATTTTAAAGTCTTACTGCAGAATTGTAATAACCATATATTTTTAATTTGATGTGACTTGTAAGAAAATATATATTTTTAAATCCCACAGTAAACATGTTTTATGATTATGGTATTCGTCATCAATCGTAATCAAAATGCCCATTCTTTAATAATAATATAACTATTATATATTATAGTTAACTATTGCACTTTTAAACTACAAAGATCCAAGCTTAACATTATGCGCTCATGGTAATAGAGCTTGTTGTAAATGTGTGTAATATTTTTTAGATGACTATTCAGCAGTAAGACTTTATGTTAATTGTAGCACTTTTAACACGCCACGCCACTACAAGTGATGTTAATAAGTATGTAAGATAAATATGTAAAATGTCTGTCTATACCATAATATTTAAAATAACAACAGCTTGGTAGCGTCGCGGGATAAAAGTCTCTAAAAGTGGCCAGTAGACACGTTTGTCGTGTAAAAACCGAATACAACTTGGCAAAAAAGAGTTTGCTGCGGTGCAACAGATCGAACTAATTGTTATTTGCAATAGCATCACCGATTTGCTGTCGAATTCCTGGTAATTCAATTGTCAATTTTTTCCGCTAACTTTGCGATTTATTTGTATTTGTGATTTATTAGATTCAATTCAATGGTTATCTGACTAAAAACAATACCAAGTGGCGCCCTCATTTTATGCAACTAAAAATGAGCAAAACAATAACAAGTATGGCGCCTTCTTTTCTTTTATGCTAACCACTGACCTCTAATAAACAAGTACGCTGAACTAAATACTTCTACTAAAATGACAAATGTTTCTTGTGCTGATTTGTAGCGCCCCATCGAGCGGCAAGGGTACTAAATTTGACGTTTGTTGCTTGTATTTGACAGTTCCGTGGACGTTCACCTTCGTACACCTGTACCATCAGCGCCAAAATGGCGATAATCAATTTTTTTAATGACTACCCTTCAGTACGCTGGGTACATGTATAATAGAGTCAGTGGTTAAACAACAACAAGTCGCGCCCTGTATTATTTTAACCAAACTCTTTTTGCCAAGCTGCACTGTAGAGTGCGCGCCAGATAAGTCTCCGCGGGGTCAAAATTGGAACTAAGACTCCGCCTGCTATTTTGTTTGTATAACTGCCGCACTCAGAGACGTCAAATAACGATAATTAGTGCTTAAATACATACATAAGTCACGCCTATATCCCCGAAGGAGTAGGCAGAGGTGAACTAGCACCCACGTTTCTCCAAATATGTCAAGTCCCATGTAATAGGTGGCGAGCGATTGCGATTTATCGGGCACAAAAGTCGCAGTACATTGCGAGCCTAGGTGGTATAAGAGGAACGCTGCTGCCCATTCCTAATCATATTCAGATTTATCCTTAGTCGCTTTGTACGACACCCATGGGAAAGATTTGGGGTGGTGACAATTGTATTCTACTCTGCCGTCACCACGCGGCTGTAGCTTAATGTCAAAAAATGACAATTCAAAACTAGTCCCTATTCTTGCCGGGTGTAAGGTCTAAATTTAAATTAATTATTTTGACATTAAGTCATTAAAGTTAATTGACGTCTCTGAGTGCGGCAGTTAGTGTTAATGTGAGCGAGCAGCGGCACCCTTCGCGCGCAGACTTATCTGGCGCGCGCTGTACTGGCAGTGGTGTGAGGGTGTTGTCGGAGCGAGCGTGCTGACGTGAGTGGTCGGCAGATGGGCCCGAGGAGCGCGCCCGCCGGTTGGCGGCGGGGGACCTAGTGTGGGGCCCGGTGAGGGGGTACGCCTCGTGGCCGGGCAAGCTGGTGGCGCGCGACGGCGGCCGGTGGCGCGTGCGCTGGTTCGGTGGCGGGTGGCCACCGAGCTCGCTGCAGCCCGGCCGGCTGCTCACGCTGTCCGAGGGCTTGGAGGCGCACCACGCGGCGCGCACCCGGCACCGCAAGTGAGTGCCACGGTGGCGGGCTTTCGCCACCACCACCACTTAAACCGACAGCCGATGGAACAGCCCGACCGCCGGCGCGAGAGTTCACGTTCAGATGGCCTACCGCCTAACTTGATTGGTGATGATAGCTTTAAAGCAATGGATTTCTTATGGCTGTCAATTTAGCTAGCAACCATCTTGAATTTTTAGGCGGTACGGATTTTATTCTAAATTCATACATAATCATTCGGTGATCATTCGTTCAAAGCTATCGCTAATAGTTTAGGTACATTTGGTGCGAAATGACAGCATGACGTCATAAACTATAGCTTTTGCTTTAGCAATCGAGTTAGGCGGTAGGCCCCTAGATATACGCGCGGTTGAGACGCGGTTCGTAATACATTGCTCGCTGTTAAGCAGCATAAGTACTAATTACAGATTAATGGCGAGCAATGTATAACGAACCGCGTCACGCATCCGCGCGGATTCCGCCGTGTCTGAACTAGCACTTACATGTAATGCTACGATCATTGTGTGGTGTCGTCCTAATGTAGAATTCGTGTTACATTACACGTTACACTCGTCTGGACCCGGCGTTACGCTACTGGGCCGTCGTATAGCTGTATAAAAAGGTGCATAAAATCCTAACTAATATTATAAACGCGAAAGTGAGCTTGTTTGTTACGCTATCACGACAAAACCACTGAACCGATTTTGAAAATTCCTTCACCAATAGAAAGTTACATTATGAGCGATTAACAATTTTAATGTAACCAAATTTGCTTATAAATTTGACGTGCACACCATTTTATTTGTCAGAAAGAGAAAATTTCTAATATTTTAATCCTTTGACACTTATATTACTAATATAACTCAATATAATTAGCCATGTATAATGGGGTTATTGAATTTTTTGCTAATAGAGACTAGCTGACCCGGAAAACGTTGTTTTGCCCTTATCACCCAGGGGTATAAAAATTTTATTCTCTATTATTCTCAGATCTATCAAATATACACAAAAAAAAAACATAAGAATCGGTCTAGCCGACACTAGCTGTTACGGAGGAGTTCGATACCAAACACTGCGACACCAGATTTTTATATATTAGATTATGACTCTAGCAGTTATTTCCGTGAGTAAAAGCTAGTAATAAATAAAAATATGAAGATTTTGGTGGTTAGTGGAAAAATTATGGTCTTGATGCGGGAATCGAACCCGCGTCCGCTGCTATCCGGGCAGGTGCCTGACCGCTCGGCCAACCAAGCACTAATTAACTTGTAAAATAATTAAGGTTAAATCTTGCAATCGTGCGTGTCGCAGTCAAAATAGTTACAACATTACAACAGGTAGAAGGAATAGAATTAAATAATAGAAGCGTTAGCGTACAGGGGAGGTCGTTAGTAATCACCACTATTGATCGTACATAATTGGCAAATGTATCTTAATTGTTTTCAACCTCAACTCGCTTGCAATGTAAAGTATAAAATTGATTCTGCTAATAAAGTTTTCATGTTTTGGTATTGTTCAATGTAACTCATGTGTGTATTTAACTCGAGATGTTCGTGTCCTTTTTGCTTACATTTACAATGAACTTTGATGAAAGAGTAATGGGCAAGTTTTTCTATATAATTTGTCCGACATCTTATTAACAATTTATTACTGTTTCACTACTCCAAAGTTTAATTACCTACTCAATGAATCAACGTTACTGTGTATGTTGTTTGTATATCGTCTATTTCTATGGCTTTATATGGCCAGAATTGAACATAAAATATGTTTAAATTTACTTGTGAAATAAAATACGGAAACTAAGAAAAAAAATATTAAGTATGCTTAATTATTTGTCTGGTGAACTTGTAAACCTTTGTGTGTATTCGGTAGTTTTAGGTTTGTCTTTATGTGTCTTTGTTTAAAACAATGTAATACCCAATTAAAATTGTAACGAACCTTGCAAATAGTTAGGAATAAATCTTTATTAACCCAACCATTATTTAGTTACAAAATAGTGAAATTTATGCATGAGCTGAATATGTTCTTGGTTACAAAGATTTTTTTTTGGTTTCTAATAAATAAATGTTACAGTTTATATAAGTTGTGCCTAATGAATTTGTTTTTCTAAATCGAACAGGAGTAGAAAACTGAACACGCTTCTCGAAAACGCAATACAAGAGGCAATGGCTGAGCTCGATAAGAAAGACGAAGGAGCTACTGAGGAACCCTTAGCAGACTACAGCGAGGAGTCGACCGAATTCGGGGCCATTGTCGACACCCCCAAGAGAAGCAGAAAAAACGAAAAATCCAAAAGCAAAGAGAAGCACAAGAAGAAATCAGCCAAATTGCCACCGGCTTTAGGCAAATCTGGCGATGGTACGCGACTGCGCAGTTCTCGGTGAGACACCCACCACAAACGTGACTTGCGCTCATTGCAATGTTGTAGCGAACACTTCAAAAATTCGCTACAACGTACAGCTACTACTAGACAAACGGCATCAGGTGAATTTTCACTTAGGTTCGCATTTCTTCACTCGGTTTTTGCATACAGAGAGAGTCCGCCTTTGAGATGATTACTTATAGTCCGACAACTTTGTGCGCGACCCTCCTGCGGTATGAGAGACGGTGGCGGGGACGGGGCACTTCAGATACCGCAGGAAGGTCGTGCAGGAACTTGTCGGAATATAGCATTTCATTAATATTGACACAAAATGTCTTGAAAGTCCCGAGATATTCTGAGACTGGGTGCTACCACAAAACGCAACAAATCACACAATAGAGGTACCAATCTCTATGAGAGTTAATATTACTTACTATAAATTCGTTTTAATTAAATAATTCAAAATAAATGTGTTTAGCCACGTTAAGAATACAATTTAATTATATTATTAACTATGTAGTTAGAAAAATTTTATGATTGTAAATGATGATTTATGTATGTCCTTTCATTTGTTTGGGTTTCAAGGTCTACTACTACGATTATCAACTATAACACATTTTTATCTCGTAAAAATTGTATTGCAATACCTATCATAAAATATAAATTCTATATTAATTTGGGCGTAAGAGGTTCCTAATATCCATGTGCGAAATTATTTGATTCATAGAGAAGATTTCCCAAATTTCCAAATTGGACAGTGGTTGAAATTTTAGATTATTGTTATGAGCGACACAGCGGAAAATTAAGAGTTTCTGTGAATACACACAATGAGTATTTATTTTAAAAGACACAATATAATACAAATAAATAAATACCAAAATCCGAGAGTTAGGCCTCTTGAACACATACGGTTTTTTGTTGTAAAATAATTGTTGAAAAGCGTAAAATTAAAGAAAACGTCTGTTTACTGTCGGTATTTATTTTGAAGTAAGTATGATAGCCAAAAAGAATTGTAACTTAAGTATTTCAAAAATTGACACTAAATTAGATTATAAAAGAGTATATATTACAACATCCCCCCTTAATCTAAATTTAGGTACAAACTTAAGTCTCAAAAACAAACACATTAGTCACATAACTATCCCATAAAAACATAAACGATAAGTAGCCAACATTATAAATATTTATAAAATATATAGGTCAAGTAACTACAAATATCAAGTTATACCCATGCAAGTTACACATTTATTATGAGCTATACGCCCTAATGGTTTTGTCATTACATCCGCAGGCATTTCTGTACTCTTAATAAACTTTAAACCTATAATATTTTCTGATACTTTCTCTCTTATAAAATGGTACTTAGTATCAATATGTTTTGTTCTGTTATGATAAACAGGATTGCTCGCTATACTTTGAGCACTTTGACTATCAGTATATATAGTTATACAGTTAGGTTTATGACCACATACCTCAGATATAAACCGCCTTAAATATACAGCTTCCTTAGCAGCGTCAGTGAGAGCCATGTATTCTGCTTCTGCTGACGATAGTGCAACAGTCGGCTGTTTTTTAGAAGCCCAAGATACTGGTCCATTTCCTAATTGGAAGTGATATCCCGTATATGAACGTCGGTCCATTTTACAGTTTCCCCAATCTGCATCTGTATATCCGACAAGTGGCTTATCAGACTTCCTATAAGTAATAGAAAAATCTATAGTTTCCTTCAGATATTGAAGAACTCGCTTTGCGGCGATCCAATGAGTCTTAGTGTAACAGGTATTAAATTGACTCAGGTAGCTAGTCGCGAAGGCAATGTCTGGCCTAGTATTTACAGCCAAGAACAATAAACAACCAATCAAACTCTGGTAAGGATATATTTCATTGGAATGCTTACCGTCTTTGTCTTCATCTTCTAATTTATTATTTGACAAAGGTGTATTAAATCCTTTACATTGTTCCATATTGAACTTTTTCAGTAGATTCAAAATGTACGTTTTTTGGTTTATTCTTATTTCATCTTCATTTTGAAAAACATTAATGCCCAAATAATAACTTAAATTTCCTAAATCTTTTATTGTGAAATATTTTTGTAAGTAATTTTTGACAGTGTCAAAATGAATATCTTTTCTATAAAATGCTATTATGTCATCTACGTAGAAAGCCAAGATGACAAGGTCTGAACCAAAAAGTTTTATGAACACACAAGGCTCCGATGGTATTTTAGTGAAACCTATTTTAATTAACGTTTCACTTAGCTTATTATACCAACACCTAGGTGCCTGCTTAAGTCCATAGAGAGACTTTTGCAACAGACAAACTTTGTTTTCTTGCCCTTTTACTACAAATCCTTGTGGCTGATGCATGTATACTTCCTCGGATAGATCTCCATTGAGGAATGCAGTCTCCACATCCAAGTGTCTCATCTTGAGACCAAGATTTGTCGCAAGTGCCATAAGTGTTCGTAAAGATGAATGTCGAACAACAGGTGCAAACGTGTCTTTGTAGTCGATACCTTCGACCTGACTATAGCCTTTTATTACAAGTCGTGCTTTGTATTTGACTACATTACCATGTGCATCCATCTTCACCTTATACACCCATTTACTATGTATTACCTTCTTATCAGGTTTGTCTACTAACCTCCACGTTTTCAATTTCATCAGAGACTGATACTCACTTTGCATCGCAACCTGCCATTTAGAAGAATCATCAGAGTTCATCGCCTCAAAATAGCTTGTAGGTTCTGAGTATTCTGTGTCTAAGATATTGTAAGAAAAATAATCGGGTGGTTTTCGAACTCTTGAAGGATACCTTTGTCCTTCTTCTGATAATGGCAAATTAAGTGGAGTATTTACAACATCTTCCCCCCTTAGTGGACATACCGTAAATGGATCACTGTTGTCTGGAGCTTCAAGATCGGTTGAAGTCCCAGGCAAAGGAGTACTCACTTCCCTATTGACAATGTCAGGGTCTTCAGAAACAATCGGAAGTTGTTCATCCCTTGACAATTGCAAAGTAGGTCCGAGGTGAATATTATTTTCATGTCCTTCACTAGCCTTTAAAGGAGTGAAGCAATCCTCAAAGAAAGTGACATCTCTAGCCTTAACTAATTTCTTGGGGTACCTAGCATCTCTAAAATAATAACTATTTACATCTTGACAATAACCTACAAATATACATTCTTGTGCTTTCACGTCAAACTTTGTCCTATGACACGAAGGTGTATGCACTAAAGCTCGACATCCGAATACTTTTAAATGTGTTAGATTAGGCTTAGTGCCATACCATTTTTCGAAAGGTGTTAGCGAACGACCTAAAGCACGGTGAGGTGACTTGTTTTTTAAATATACAGCAGTCTCAACAGCATCTTGCCAATAAGAAAAAGGCAGTGCACTGCTTGCTAACATGGAACGCGACTTTTCCACAATAGAGCGTATAGTACGTTCGGCTACTCCATTTGACTGCGGAGAATAAGGTACGGTCGTTTGATGTACTATACCATGGGAAGAGAAATAATTTGTTAGTTCCTGATTAACAAACTCTGTTCCATTGTCAGTCCTCACATTTTTTAATTTTGCCCCAGTCTGACGTTCGACTAATAAATGAAAGAGTTTAAACTTTTCTTTCACATCTCCTTTCGATGACAAGAAATAAACAAATATTTTACGCGAAAAATCATCAATTAAAACTAAGCAATATTTACTGCCTTGGAACGACGTTGTATTCGTCGGTCCAAATAAATCGCAGTGTATTAGCTCTAGTAAAGAAGATGCCTTATCATACACAATCTTCTTGAAAGGTTTTCGCGATTGTTTACCTTCCACACAAGCTATACAATTATTTCTATCTACAGTCTTATAATCAATACCTACATTACTATTTTTTAATATATCCATACCAATTCTGCATAGGTGTCCTAAGCGCCTGTGCCACAATTCATATTCGGATATAGTTTCAACCGCACACGAATCGAACACAGTGTTGCAAGGGGAATTTACAGTACAGTTTAATTTGTACAGCCCTCTGCTAACTGAACCACTCAAAACAGATTCTCCTGTAAAGGAAAAGGTATCACTTCTAAAAAGGTTACAACCATTCTTATCAAACAAAATAGAGAATCCTTTCTCGACACATTTATGTACAGATAAAAGATTAGTTTTTAACTTAGGAATATATATAACATTATTAATACTATTTACATTTGATGAAGTAGCTATAGAAATGTCACCGAAACCAACACAACTAACTCTTTCTCCGTTAGCAACAGTAACACTTACAGAGTCTTTCGATTTATAGGTCGTAAACCAGTCCTTCCTAAAAGTCATATGTTGTGAAGCGCCAGAGTCAATAATCCAGTGGTCCACGGAATTGCCATCATCTACGCCAAGTGCTTGCTGTGACGTTGACTCCTTTGGTTTTTTCAAATTTCTCAACGGACAATCTGGCCTTTTATGTCCTGGCTCTTTACAATCATAACATACTATTGGTTTTTTCTTTCTCGGTTTATCACGACGGCTTACATCAGACCGTAAAGCGGTTCCATCAGTTTTTGAAAGCTGACCTTTTGACATTTCATTTAGAAGTTTTTCCTTCACCAAATCTGTAGTAATTTCGACATTACTATTTTCCAAGGCCATAACAAGAGGATCAAATTTTGGGGTTAAGCCTCCTAATAAGATTGCAGCTAACGATGAATCTTCAATTATTTTCCCTATGTCAGCTAAACTTTGAGCAGTACTCATAACCGAATGAATATATTTCTCAATATCATCATAATCATCAAGACATAGTCTATATAGCCTGCGCTCTAAAGCTAACTTGCGTCCCATTCCTCTATCTTCATAAGCCTTTTGTAAAGCCAACCAAGCTTCTGATGCTGTCTTGGCATTGGTTACATGTATGATAGCAGAATCATCTACCGTCATGCAAATTGAAGTAAGTGCCTTTCTATCTTTTCTTGTTTTAAGAGGATCGGGTGTGGTATCTCCAGTAGGATAACCGTCGACTGCTTCCCATAAGTCCTCATGTAATAAATAATTACGCATTCTAAACTTCCATCTACTGTAGTCATCTCTATTGCGTAAAATTATAGAAGGCAAATTTGTGGAATGATTTTCTCTTACCATATAGTCGCCTCGTGACATTTGGTACAACGAAAAAATTACCACCGACTTCAAGAAATATCACCACACAATTTCCAGATATTAATATTTACTTTAATCCACTTTAGAGCTTCGTGCTGATAACGATTGTTGTAAAATAATTGTTGAAAAGCGTAAAATTAAAGAAAACGTCTGTTTACTGTCGGTATTTATTTTGAAGTAAGTATGATAGCCAAAAAGAATTGTAACTTAAGTATTTCAAAAATTGACACTAAATTAGATTATAAAAGAGTATATATTACAACATTTTTCGCCGTCAAAATCTACGGTTAATTCGTAGGCACGGTCGTCAGTGTTGTATGGATCACTATGAAAGCTTGTAGAAGTAGACGTGCACGGCGCATTCGCCGTGCACGCTGGCACCCACGCGTCTACGCACGGCGTGATTTTTATCAGTGTTGTATGGCAGACTATGGCCTCTTGTCCACGTCAGGGTTGTTCAACCGACAGTTAAAAAACCGTGACGTGGACAAGAGGCCTTAGGGTTTCTAATTTCCGGAGTAAGGGAATCGTACGTCATTCGGCACACACGCGTGCGGTTCTTGCTATCTCGCTCGTTACCTCGCGTAAGTTCACGAATTTGTCCAAAAGCATAACTAATTTATGGATTTAATTTTGTGTTATATTATATATTTTTGTATAAAGTATCATTGTGTCTGTAAACAGAAACTTTCAATGTTCTATCCGCGAACCCTAGCTCGTAACATTATTATATTATAGCTAATATTTAAGACAAGACAACAATGATTTAAAATCATGTTGTTCCCGTTACTTTTTAGAATAAGTAGCGTCTAATATTGAGTAGATATGTTTTAAATAATCGAAGAAATATAAATCAACACCTGTCATCGATGTATTGTACAATTATAGAGAACTGTAAATTGATAAGAAATTATGCTATATAATTATATCGTGTAAAGTTATGTGTTTTGTTAGAGAGTAATAAGTATAACATGATTTCTAGTCAAAATATTGAGCATATTAAAGAGTAGGTATTAAAGAAGGTAATTGACAATAAAACTGGCCTGTCGTTTGTTGACGTTGCGCATTACCTGTCGACACTGTTTCCGTTTGCTGTACAACATTATTACTTTCAAACGTCGTTTGTACTCGTTTGCCTTGACAATTTTATAATTTTTGTTAGTAAAATTAAAATAGATTAATAGTTGAAACGTGGTTTTGTAATGTAATCCGATCACGGAATACTTGCAGGTCTCAGTTATCATATTATTATACGACGCGGAGACGAATTTCTAATTTTATACATTTTTACATTATTAAAGCAATATTCATAGGCCTACTTTTAATTTATTACATTGAATATAGGGATAACTATAATATTGAACAAAGTTTTGTAACATCACAACAAAATCACATTTGAGCTATCAATATTTTTTATTGAAATTAGGTAATCAATCACTTTAAGTGTCGCATAGGGTAAGTGTTTGGTTTGTGGTACAAGGGAGATTATTTTATGACATTTGGAAAATGCTTTTTAATACAATATTTCAATTACACGATAGGTAAGTGATAAAGAGTTTTTTAAAGATTCTAGGTAGAATGTTATAGTAGAACATGTCATACCACGAGTACTTTGATAGATAATTTGTTATCGACAGTCATTGTTAGATTTATCTATGTGCAAAATTAATGATATATGTGATCTTTTGAGAGTCCGGTAAATATATCAAGAAATTATCATAGCTTACTGTTTTTATATTATCGTATTTTAACCTTAGAGATTCCACTTAAATTTCCTAAATAATAAATGTGTCTGCAGATATCGACATAGTATTTAATGTTAAATGGATAATGTTTATTATATTAATAGTCAGATAGCACTTCCCTGTGAGATGGTATTATGTACATAATCTTAACGTAGTTATGTATAGTATTTTATTTCAATGAAATTAATGTTTTATAGACTAATATACAACATAAGATTATTTATTTGTTTTGCTGTGTACATATTTTTTTCAATAAAATGTACCTGTTTTATTTAATTATCTTTTATTTTGTAGTTGTGTTATCCTCAGATAGAATCATTATAGAAACATCGCGATATGTTTACCTTTTTCTTATGATGATGACGATAATCATCTTCCAGCCCTGTTCACAGATGATCTAAGGACGGCATATGTTTCCTTTTCCATTCATATCGTTCAGACGAGATCAAGTGTTTAAATTCATAGGTATAGTGCACTGAGTGATGAAGGATCACATAAACATTCATTGACTTTGAAAAGCGATGGAAAGGACCATGTTAGAGACCGATGAACGGCGAAAACGTGATTGGGATGACAACATTCATAGTCATTTACAGACAGCCTTCTGCTTTACATCAAGTCTCATTGGTGCTGTTGGTGATTTGCCCCTCTAACATTTGGGTGCCCCAAAGTGCTTATTACGATACACCCTGGTCAATTTTCCTAAGTCGACTTTTACTACTTTTCATTGTTTGTTAATTTTCGCCCTCATTGCACCAAACGAGTTGGTTTCACCGTAAAATTAGCCTTATTTCAAAAGGTCCATCATCATCTTCCCGTTCCATTCCCAGGTTATCAGGGGTTGACGTAATGTGAATACCTACATACTTTAACATATTGCGCTCTTACATTCATATCAGTAGGACACCATCAAGCTATCGCTTGCTTTTAATTCTTATCATCGATTTTTTTTGGAAGGTTGGTGACGTAATATTAGGATTGTATGACGGTTACGAAGCTGCTAGTGATGTGTGAATGTAAAAGCCTGTTTCACAATCGAGAAGTTAGCTGCCGCACTCAGAGACGTCAAATAACGTTAATGAGTAATTAATGTCAAAAAATGACAATTCAAAAATAGTCGCTATTATTGCCAGGTCTATGGTCTGGATTTAAATGATTTTTTTTTGTCGTTATTTTTTTTACGTCTCTGAGTGCGGCAATTAGTATAATAACTCTTCTGCTTTAAATTAGTAGCATAGGTTTAGGAACGTATACAGACATGTCGCTTCTTGAATATAAAAAACAAACATGTTTTTTTTTTCAAATATAACTTTTGAATAACCAAAGCTTATAAAATATATTTTATGAGCTATACGTATGTCGGTTTTTTTCATTAAATGGGCGATGTATAAAATATTTGGAGTAAAGTAGGTTACCTATTCACTTTATATGATGATTCTGTTATGTGAAACTATTTCCCTAGACGGACGCTCTACATTTGAAAAGAAAGATCCTTTTGAAGGCGTCCTATTTTGAGGAACTTTGGGAAAGGCCCTAGGCCATAATAAGGGCAAAACAGAGATGTTTAATATTATTGGCTATAAGTAGGTAATATCTAAGTATTCATGGAATTTTGTTATTTGTATTGATATTACTGAAGGGCATATATTTAAGAACATTGATGAGAGTTGATAAAACGAAAGAAGCGTCTTAGGCCGTAGCGCAATTATAAGGGAGTGTCCCATAAGAATAGGAGGCGTAATTTTGGTACCTAAGTATCATCATCATCATTCAACAGAGATACGCCCACTGTTGGACATCGGCCTCCCCCAAGGATTTCCAAACCGATCGGTTCTGCGCTGCCCGCATCCAGCGGCTTCCCGCAACCTTCACCAGATCGGTCCACCTTGTGGAGGGCCTTCCAACGCTGCGTCTCCCGGTGCGCGGCCGCCATTCAAGGACCTTCAGCCGTCAGTCCTCGCAATGTGCCCTGAGAATTGTGGACCTTAAGTGGCAGTGGGCCACCTCTAAAATAACTTTGGAATAATTGTATTATACCCAAAGAGAGTTGGTGTCAGGCAGGCGGCCGGCTGTACCTAAAACTCAAGCCAAAACCTTGAGGAGTGTGGATTAGAATATTGTCATTCCAATCACTCTCTGCGGTCATCGGTCTCTCGACATGGTCCGTTTAGTTTTTTCTATACAATCATTCATCACAGCAACTTTCCGGTGAGATGGATGACATGAATCAAAAGGGAGTGGATGACTTGATTGACGTCTGACCGATATGAATGGAAGACGAAACATACTGCGAACCTAGATAGACTGGGTACAGGACAAGGAGAAGAAGATAAAGAAGAGAATAGATAGCTATGTCGCTTCTTAATTACAATAGAGATACAACTAAATGAATTTCTGCAAGAATAAAAGTAGGTATTAGGTACTAGTGACATAAGTTTAGAGCACATCAGCACAATTAAATATTTGTAAGTATTTTTTAAGATTATGTCTTTCTGCTATTAAAAGAGCGATAGTTTATATTACTTACATAAATCATGCCTATGTAGGTACGTATCCGCGAAGGGGTAGGCAGAGGTGAATTAAACACCAGCTTTTTGCCAATGAAGTTAGGTCATATGCAATGTACTGCGATTTGTGCCCGATAGCTGGCAATAGGCTCGCCAAGTGGGTGTTATTTCACCTCTGCCTACCCCTTCGGGGATTGATTTATGTATGTATTACATACATACATAAAAAACGCCTATATCCCCGTATGTATGTATTCATGCATTAAAAGTCAGCTGAGAGACGCCCACGCCACACATGATCTCCAAACCGATCTGTCCTGCGCTGCCCGCGTCCAGCATTGCTCTCATACCACCTAGCAATACACTGCATATTATTGCTAGGTAGTATGAGAGGAATGCTGCCTCTCATCGCTGTCTTTCTTTACCCTACGTCTCCTTGTACACACCTACGGGTGGGATAGGGTGGCGGTGACAATTGTATTCTGCTCTGCCGTCACCACACGGCCATACCACTATATGAATACATACATACATACATAAATCACGCCTATATCCCCGAAGGGGTAGGCAGAGGTGAACTGGCACCCACGTTTCGCCAATTATGTTAGGTCCCATGTAATAGGTGGCGAGCCTATTGGCATTTTTCGGGCACAAAAGTCGCAGTACATTGCTATTGTTAGGTGGTATAAGAGGAACGCTGCTGCCCATTCCTCATAATGATTTATCCTTAGTCGCCTTGTACGACACCCACGGGAGAGATTTGGGGTGGTGACAATTGTATTCTACTCTGCCGTCACCACACGGCCGACACTATATGAATACGATCCGCTTATCATGAAGTAAATCAAGGACTCTACCTATCTGTAAATTAGATTTAACTTTAGCGATCATTAGCATTGTTTATTACTATGATACCTACATATTACAAAGAATAATGACACCTAAATAGGTACCTATTACTAAGTTTTATATTCGTACCTAAGCACCTAAAGTGTATTTAAGATTATATTTTAATAGAGAGGTATCGATCTAATAGACGCTTGTAGGCCCTTAATAGCTCGCTCCCTAACCACGACTAATTTATAAGGGGATCGTGGGTTGGCTAAAGACGCGGCAGTTACTTAGTAAATGAGTCTTTTATGAAGATGATACCTATCAGTGAACGCGTTACTTTGAGCACCAGATACTTACTGGAACGGGCGTATGTGTAATCTAAATACACCATATAAGGATAATGTCCATAAATAAACGATAACAACATCAAAATAAGTATTTCGATGTGCCCACTTCCATGTTTGGCGGCTCGTAGCATCACAGAGGATTCTCCTGTACAACGCAACCAGTCTAACGTGATCTCTCACTTGCCCATTGAATATTGCATCTATGAGTCTATTTAATGTGGAATGTAGGTCTCTTTTTATGGTGGGCGTACTTACAGTAAACAAATTCCGGTTGGCAAGTTTAAACATTTCCTCGGTCGTTACTCTGTGGCAGCGCGTGCTATGGTCCGTGAAGTTATTGCCATCACGACTTATTGAAGCACTGAAAGTTTCATTTCCAATTTAGCTATTTCATTTTGTTTAATGTATTTAATGTATTGTGTGTTATTTGACGTTTATGAGCTTTGCAGCTTGTAGTGGATATTTTCATTTTTACAGCTTGAATTTGATAGCACACACTCTGTAGATTACCTCTGGTTTTATTAAATTTTGTGGTTATTTACACAATTATAATTTTATTAAGTAGGTAATATTTTCTAAGTGTAATTCTGTAGCTTTAGGTAAACAAACATAAGGAGGTTTTTAAACTTTACAATTACCAGGGAAACTTTCTTTATGAGACTCATACTCACTGAAAGTTGATGGCCGTGTATTTCTTTCGTTAACATGTACACAATATTGCAATGTGATTTCAGTTATTTATGAGGAGCTCGCTAGCGCAGTGGCATAGCGCGCTTGGCCGGCGATTGCTTAAACTAAGCAATGTTCGCTAAGGCCGGTCATTGTTCGCTAAGGCTGGTCATTGTTTATTACACCAAAAAATTATTATTTAGAGTGCCTTCGTGCTTCGGAAGGCCCGTTAAGCCGTTGGTCCCGGCTGCATCTACAGTCGTTAATTCCTACCAACCCGCACTGGGCCAGCGTGGTGGGTTATGGCCCTGACCCAAGACACCCTAGTGTCTTGGGTGGCCGAGCGGTCAGGCACCTGCCCGGATAGCAGCGGACGCGGGTTCGATTCCCGCCTCAAGATCATAATTTTTCGAAATTCTTTTTCTAACCCCAAAATCTTCCCACTACTACTAATTTTTCTAACATTTATATAATGTTAAAATTAAAATCGAATAGTTTAGTAGTGGGAACTTTAGTTAAACTTCAGCCTAGCGTATTGGCAATAGGTACATAGTTTTATACGCGAGAAGAACCGCTTTAGGCAGTGGCAGCTTTGAGCCACCTTCTCCTATATTAATATAGATTTTTGGCACAAATCCTTCGCAATAACATGTTTCCAACAGTAGTGTCACGCAATATGATATTTGCGTGACACTACTGCTGCGTTTAGTTAAGGTATCGGAACACGATCGTCATAGGTACAGACAGCGATGAGTAAATAGGCAGCACATTTTTCTTATGCCACCTAGCAATATACTGCAATTTATGTGCCCGATAGATGACAATAGGTTCGCCGATTATTACATGGGACCTAACTGAATTGGCGAAAAGTGGGTGTTAATTCACCTCTTCGGTGATATATGCGTTATTTATGTATGAACGTATTTAAGCAATAAAAGTTACAATTACAAAAAAAATATCATTATATGTAGGTATTATTAGAAAGTTGAGCGTTTTCTGGAACACTTACTGCGTCCAGCTGAAATTTGAAAAGACAAACAAACATACAAATGGCTGGACGCGTCCTAGAAACAAGTTGTCGCCTGCAATATGGCGGGATTAAAAAATAATATTCTGCTTGTTTGCTTTTAGATAAAACTGTTTGTGCACCCGCCTTTCGTATGCTATCGTTAGCCGTAGTAATATCTGTGCGACTGCCAGAATCACTAGAACGGAATAAAGTGGCAGTTTTTCCTTCGTTCTATCTACCGAGTGTTGTTTGAACTTATAAAAACATAGCAATTGGGTCACTTGCCAAATTTTGTATGATTTCAATGATATATAAAGAGTTTAGTTCGAATATTGTATTGTCGTCGGCAATCGTGGATATCGGAATTTCATAAGATAACGCGATATGTTTTCAATTTATTTCCTAGAAGAAGTTTAATTGAGTTTTTGCGCTCTTTGAAAAGCGTGAGATCCATATTTTAAAATCGAATACAGAACGGACATTTTGAAAACGTCATTTTCAAACGAAGACATTGTTAAAAGGTTAGGAACCAAACCAAAACCCATAAAAAAGTTCAGCGAATTCGAGTGCCTAGATTTGATCCACTTCTTACTAATTTAATTTTGCCTTTGAGACAAAGCTTTTGTCAATGTTCGCTACGTCTTGAAGGTGGATCAAGTTGTAGACGGTCCGCATTATAAATTTAAACAGTTTGCAAATGGAACACTACCATCTTTGATACGTCGGTCGTCGTGGTGTATCCGTTATTCAGCGTCATCCATAGAGAATAAGCATTGAGTTTTAATCATAAATATCATCATCAGGGGGTTGGCGGCACAATCATCAAATAAATACCTACCGGAAAGGTGCTGAAGATGAATAAATGTATACAAGGTGTTTGGTACATGGTATATCAAGGCGGCACCTACCCATGCTAACATAGTCATATAAATACTATGTTAGCATGGGTAGGTGCGATTTATGTGCCCGATAGATGACAATAGGTTCGTCGATTATTACATGGGACTTAACTGAATTGCCTTGGTGATATTAAAAAAAAAATGTAAAGAAAAATATTGAATTCTCCATACAAATAGTTTGATCAGAAAAACAAAATGTATGAAACATTAAATTTTTTTTAAGTTTTTTGAATTTTTACTATTACCATAGTATTTATACGACTATATTAGCGGTATGTGCCGGCTTGATATACCATGTACCAAACACCTTGTAGAAAAGCGACGGAAAGGACCATGTAGGGAAACTGATTAACGGATACAGTGATGGGAATTACTACATTACAATCTCTCAACATTTTGGCTTAGGTTTTATAGCCGGTCGCCTGCCTGACACACCATTTTGGGTATGCTGTTGTTGGTGGTTTACATAAAGAATTATTCGAGAAAAAACATTGCGTAAGTACTTATATAAGCAGTTCTGCTATTATAAGTCTACCTGAACCTACCAAAAATAAAACTTCCTGCTGCGAGTTACTGCGGCACTCACCTGTGAAAGGGTCTCCAATGACAAATCGTGGCAATAAAAACACCTTTTACTAAAATGGCATTGGTTTTAACCCACTGCAGGGACACGATTATTGTTTAAAATTTTAGACTGTTAGTTAACATTTTATATTAATGTTCATTGCTGGTTATTGCCGTGTGGTGACGGCGGCAGATCAGAATATAATTGTTACCACGCACCATTTTTTCCCGAGAGTATCCGCGGATATCACCAATATACTGCGATTTATGTGCCTGATAGATGGCAATAGGCTCGCCACCATACCCCTTGAGGGATAAATACGCGTGATTAACGTATTTAATAAAATGTATTCTTTTTTATACAAATATCTCAAATTCTAAGTTTCAAACATTCCTTATAAACCGAATTCTTTATTTTTGAATTGTGGTGGGCTATATTTTAATTTGCATACTTTTCTTTGTATACCAGTAGTTACCTATTTAATTTGCAAACCTTTCTTTTTATGCCAGTACAATAAACCATTTACCATTGTATGTACCTCATAATAATTATGATGGTTCTGACGAGATCGACCGCAAATGGCAAACCTGTGTAACCGTTAATCATGCAACGTGAGATGTATTCGCATTTAATGATTACAGATTACAAACGGTCGTTGTCAGAGTGTTAATCTTTAATTTCTGCGACACACCCTGCTGAAAGGCACTAGACATCTTTATTGTTAGGTCTATTAGGGGCGTGCGAGGTTTATATATATGTGTTACGGTTAACGCGGAATCGAATCCTCATTAATCTATCCGAGGACCGACCCGCGGCCGATCGCAAATGAATGGTCATTGAAATGAAGACATATGGTGCAAACATATCACTCGGACGTTTTATTTCGTTTGCCAACTGAAACCTGTCGGCGGCCGTTACAAAAGATGTTTGTTTTGCCAAAGTAGAATCGACCGAACAACCTCATTGTAAAGTTTCTTTCCCGCCAACATTACTCTTTGCGCGGTAATTGAGTAAAATGGGCTTGGAACTAGAGCAACTGGAATTAGACGAGTTAACATTTTAATGTTACTTTTATATTGTTCAGTCAACACTTAAGTAAGACATATGGAAACGGAGCTCGTATTTAGAACGCTTCAACATGGAGCAATGAAAATGAACGGCTTAAAGATAAACCAAAGCATTTTACTGTAGATATGAAGATTTTGTACCTATGTGTTTTTTAGGAGTCTGGTTTATGTACTACTTAATAGGTACAGCCAATAGCCCGTCAGAATATGTTAATTTTTTTCAATCGACTTTGTGTTTTACGTCATACAAATAAAGGTTGTTTTTTTTTATGACGACAGGGAAGTTTTTGCCCTTCATCTCACCTGGTGGTAAGTGACGATAAGGACCGAAGGTGGAATCGAGCTTCACCTGGAACCCTCAACTAAAGAGGGGCTGGCTATAACACAATAATGCTATTTGATTTTAATTTTAACATTATATAAATGTTAGAAAAATTAGTACAAAGATTTTAGTGGTTAGACAAAGAATTTCGAAAAATTATGATCTTGAGGCGGGAATCGAACCCGCGTCCGCTGCTATCCGGGCAGGTGCCTGACCGCTCGGCCACCCAAGATACTAATTAACTTGCCGAAATTCTTCTAACCTTTACACTTCACGTTGTAAGCCAACGGGTACCCTCACAATGTAAAAATAAATTTCAAACATTCCAAAGCAGATATTTTTACAAATACCGTGCGTTCGGTTAAGCTTGGGTTTGCTTTATAAACTATTTGATTTCAATTTTAACATTATATAAATGTTAGAAAAAGTAGTACAAAGATTTTAGTGGTTAGAAAAAGAATTTCGAAAAATTATGATCTTGAGGCGGGAATCGTGATCATAATTTTTCGAAATTCTTTTTCTAACCACTAAAATCTTTGCACAATAATGCTGACAACATTATTATTATGGCAACAGATTTTAATAAGATGGTGGTAGCTAGCCAGGCGTACTTAAAAGAAGTCCTACCACCAACCAAACCGAGTACAAATTTTTACCCCTCTGGGGATCGAACCTCTGGACCTTAATTTCGTGCGCGAACAACTAGACTACAGAGGCGGTATATATTTATTTATTTATTAAGGCACATCAACAATGTAAACACACATATATTGTCAATCGATTGGAAATACTTGGCAGTTTTCTGACATGCTGTTGAGTGTACCCAAGTGCACGCAAATGTCAGAGTGGAGCAACCCGATCTGTTCAACGTACGTTCCCTTTAAGGAAAATGAGAAAACTCATCGTCTCCAGAGACTGTGTTCTTTCTGCGACATTTTCGTGAAAATGAAAATTGACAGATAAGTAATTCTCGCGGGCACGCTTGTGAAACAGTCCGTAGGCGGGATAAGTACCTACCTGTGCAGCCTATTCAAGATTTTCACTTCGCAAGAAAACTCCACGGTAAGGTAATTTGCAGTTTTCTGTTGGAAAACAGCGTTAGACCTTTGCTTGCTATTTATATGACCAGCCCGGCTAGCATGACTGTCAAAAATCTATGGAGCTTTGACAGTTCAACGCGATAAATAGCTATACATAATAACGCGATTCAGTGGTCATGCTAGCCGGGCAGGATGCACTCGGGCAATTTTATTTTCGAATATGCAAAGGTGCCGAAAACACGGCAGGTTACTAAAAGTCTGCGATTTACCTATGGCAAATATATTATGGTTGACAATGGGCTCGCTACCAAAATTAGAAGTTTAAAATTGCGACGTATGTAAGTTCTAAAGTATACGAGTATGCCGTTCGCCAGTTCGAAAGTATAATATACGGTAGTGATCTATGGAATTCCGCCTTATATTAAATGCAAATGTAGATAGGTGTAACAAATAATAAATATTCCTAACATTCACACCTATTTATCTATCTATTAGGTAAGCCTTTTCGCCACAAAGTTCCTCAATTAAGGTAAATTTACTCGATATAAGATCGTGAAAGTTGCTTTATTAAAAAGAAAGATTTTACTGGTGTACTTATATTATATTATATAATACATCGTAAGCCAGAGATGTAGAAATGTTAACAGTGTGTTAGTTCAAGTTATGTCCAAATGTACTTATTAAGGGACGAATCTATCCATTAACCAAAGGGTACGATAATGACAGGATTGCTCGATGTTGTATAATTAGGACAGGAAGAATGACGATTAGAGAGTAGTGTTGGAGAGCTATAATATTGGTTGACACGTTCAAACAAAGTTTGTCTTGTTGGATGTGTTACGAGAACCTTTCTAAATAAACAGAAAACTTTAGGTCCCCATAGTAATATAATTAATAATTTTTCTCACATACTAGAGTTAGTAACAGATATCATTTATTAAAACTTTATCAACTCGATTCGAACACTTATTGCCCTCATGCGGGAATCGAATTCGCTTTCTGTCCTTCGCAATCCATGCGGCTGCCTATACCACTTTGGGTATTAGAAATTTATTTCTACATGGCGAGGATATGTAAAGTACGTAAAGTTAAATGGTTAGAGATATTTCGCTAACGTACTGATAGGCCGAGTCATATATATTTTTTGGATAACTGTATATACCTAAAGAAAAACACTTGACTACCATTATTTAAACATATCCTTGACGTTTTCCTTTAACCTACATTTAGAACTCTGAATATATAATTCGTGCTTCCTTCATTGCCACCGTACAAGCGTTCGAAGAAGCATGTAATATTTAGGAAGAAGGTGTGAGTGTGCCTATTTTAAGTGATTGCCTGTACCTACTACACAGGGTTGCCTTTCCGATAACAACCTCATTGTAAAGTTTACTACCAATAAATCAAATCTTATTGGTAAATTGGTAGTAAATAGTTTTAATTGATCTTCTGTTGGCGATTGCGTCAACGAAGAAATTACGCGAATTACATAATTTTTGGCAAAATATCTGATTTGAAATCAATCCGCGATTAAAGTTCCCAATAGGACGAGCGAAACGCGGGTATTAAAACAACTTTGCCTACCCCTTAGGGGAGAAAGGCGTGATGTATGTATGGGAATGTAAGTAATATTTTAAAAAATGTGGAAGCAAATTATTCGTAGATATAACAAATACGCAATCGTTTTTGACATAATCATGCCAAACTTAAAATAAAGAATTAATACAAAGATTTTGGTGGTTAGAAAAAGAATTTCGAAAAATTATGATCTTGAGGTGGGAATCGAACCCGCGTCCGCTGCTATCCGGGCAGGTGCCTGACCGCTCGGCCACCCAAGACACTAATTAACTTGCCGAAATTCTTCTAACCTTTATACTTCACGTTGTAAGCCAACGGGTACCCTCGCTATGTAGAAACCACCAAAATCTTTGTACTAATTTTTCTAACATTTATATAATGTTAAAATTAAAAATCGAATAGCTTAAAGAATTAATCTCATACTTCTTCTCTTTTATTTTGTATACGACGGAAATACGATTTCTATACGAAGAAGTAGGATTTGGAACAGACCATAGATAAGAATAATTCGACGCTTAAGGTAATATCTCGAATCCTTTGAAGTTAATGAATAGAAAGCACACCTGCAGAGCAACGCGATGAAAGAAGAAAGCTTTAATTTGAAAACAATCGCACTATTATAATAGTCGACATCTGAAATGATAATTTTGTAAGAACCCTAATCTTAATACTCCGCCCCTCATTCTTATTCCATTGAATAATTTACCGTCGTCACTTAGTTCCCAGGAAAGCTTTAATACTTCCCAAAAAGTTTGTACTTGTCTTGAATGAAAACTTTTTAGTTGTGATTTGGGCTAGCCCTAGCGGGGCTGTCATGTCAAGTTATCCAGGGAGTCGGGCGGGTAAGCGATGGGCACCGCGCCCACAGCCGTCCATCGGCAAATAGACCCAGTACGGATCAAGCGTGTTATACGACAACTATTTACTGTAAAATACGAGTGCCTCCCCGATCAATACCCCACTGCCTATATCGGGATTGTCGTAAATCGCGGTAAAGATTTATACTATCGAATAATAGACTGTGATAGATTACCGGGTCACCAGTTATACATTATAGGTCAAAATTGAATGTGACATTTCAAACGAAATTGCACCAAACAAATCGAACTGGCCACCACCTGTTTTTACTTTTTTTTTCTGTTTTTACATTACTTTTTATTACATAAAACTTCCTTTTTATATATCATAACACGAATGGTATGATACACCATGCTAATAAAAAAATATGTTACAACTCCTAAGAAATTAATCACGCAAGAAAAGTAAGTTATTTTTGCAAAACAATAATTCATAAATATGTTCTTTTGTATTTCAGAAGCAAACGTTTTAGGCCAGTAAATTCCACTGGCCTCAATTAGAGACTCGCTGAAGCGCCGCCCTTGCGTAACTCACTGGACCTCTATTATTGAAAAATCGAAGTAGCCTCGTAATTCAATGGCAAACATATCTGGCTGCACCAGCATATTGGATAGAGACGGGCTCACTATTCACCCGAGAGTTCAGACTAGTGCGGTCGTTAGAGCATTTGCATTTCATATTAGCTTAAATTCGCTGCAAGGAAAATCAATAATACATGCTGTATTATTAATTTTCCTCTGTTTGACATTGCTATGCACTGGGATTAAAGTATCTTGTATTATCTCAATTAATCGGAGTGTTCCAGGAAATGAGATAATGCGTGTCTTTTCATATTTGTTCAATATTTAAATAAAATGAGGGGCGAATAAATTTGTAAACGTACATAAATCGCGGCTATTTAACCCCGAAGTGGCAGGCAGAGGTGAATTAACACCCAAGTTTCGCCAATTATGTTAGGACCCATCCCGTGTCCATAGTGACATTCTTTACTTTTATCAACTGATACGATCTATTAAAATACATTTTAAAACTTGGAAAATCTTTATTTGTTTTGAAACCACAGCAAATCGAATTGATTCAAATGTCGCCGTTTTGTTAGAGCAAGTAGAGCTCTTTTTCGTTCCCCCACTGGTTTGTCGTTAACGTCTCTATACTTAGTAGTACCCTTACAAATGACGTCTCTTCGTAGGCCATTACCCGCGGAAGATGTTAAACATGCACATTAGTTTGCCCCCGCACCAGACGTCGTGTTGTAGGGCCTGCCTCCGCACAGCAATGCGGTGGCAACGGAGGACCGACTTTTATATTGCATTGATAAAATATAAAATATTGCTAACCATTTGTTCCGGCTCCACAGCTATCTCGCTCTGGCACAGATTGCACATTTCTAAATTGTGCTTGTACAGTGAACAGAAAAAGTACGTATATGGCACATGTAGTCCATTAAAATCACAAAATGTCATTTCAAAAATTTTATACTAAAGAGTTTTAAAGATTTTCTGGAAAATTCTGGCTTTGTCAGCTCAATTTTGTTTTTTTTACATTTATGACTTTTAAGGACTAGATGTGCGTAGGTAATATTATGATCAAAATTAAAACCTGACAAATATTAGATTGAATTGATAGGAATATCGATTAGCTCTGTTTAAAGTAGAGATAGCACTAATGAACAAGTTAAAATTGTGATTGTCGAGTAAACGCACTGATCATTGATCGTCATGTTTTTTGGATGGGTGACTAAAGATTTAAAAAAAATCACAAATTATTTATCCTATCGCTATAAATATCGCATGAATGTTAGCATGCCTTTGTTAATAAGTGACCGATTATTTTTATATAAGTATTTGATCAGTAGGAACTTTCTTTGCTGATCATACACAATAGCATAATAACCTCCTTAAATTCATTGAGTACGCTAGTAATAGTAGTTCAATGCTTAAATTCGTCAAAATTCCATATAATATCCGCATAACGTACAACGCTGAGTATTTATTTTCTACAATAATCAATGTTTTTTTAAATGATGTGTGAAAAAGTATCTGTGAAGGGTCCCTCACTCACGCTGCTGATGGTAGCAAGAGACCAAAGTGTACCGAATATGTGCAAACATACAAAGAACAACCCTGTAAATAGAGGTAGAGAATAAAGATGAACCGCTATATTTATAGTAGAATCTAACATGTTCCCGCTAAACAAAGTTAGTCACGTAAACACTAGCATTTAATTTGTTAAAGTAGTTTTAGTAAGCAAGCAGCGAGTAATTTATTTAATATGTTGAGAGCTTGCAAAATCTGTAGAGGTCTGAGGAGAGCGGCGTACCTATGTAGAGGTAATCTTCTGTGACATCGTTGTCCTGCATGGCTGCCTGCGTGCGTCGCATTTGGGTACACGTCTTGTTTCTCTTATAAGTACATAAATGATTAAGGGCCTGTTTCACAATCGACAAGTAAGTTCTGAGTAGCTTACTTGGCAGTTCAATGGACATATATTTCATATTAAAACTGTCAAATGGTCTGCCAAGTACTCAGGACTTACTTGTCGATTGTGAAACAGGCCATTATTAGTCTGTATAAATTTTAGCTGCCTACAAACCTGTAACATAAAAGCCAGTTCGATTATTTTTTTAAGTATTTTGTATGTAATAGTTTGTGTAGTAAAGTCACAGGGCATTGTCTACCAGTGAACAATTACTGAATAAGAAAGACAACGCAAAATAAATATATAAATGTCAATGTGAAAACAACATTTATTTAACGGTTTCTTCTCTCAGTCTAAGTTAGCAATGAACTTCCGCTATAGAGATATTAAGATTCTTAAGCTGCTTTGTGCTTTATCATTACTTTTTCCCAAAAGTCTAAAATTCATTTATTTTTTACCATATTGTTGCTATTCCACCAGAGATGCAAGCGGTGCACCGAGAAAACTTCAACAATAAGATTTGCACTATTTTGTAGCGGAGGAATATTAAGTAGGAAATGGTCTATTTTTTCCTCTCACGCCGAAAAGGCTTCTTGCTTTAGTTGCACAAATCAACAGGTTTATGTTGATAACTGAAAGAAGCCTTGTTCGACAGTTGTACTTATTCCTGTCTATATTGGGGGCCTTTTTGGTTAAATAGTAATAACGCTGCCTATCGGCCAAGAGGTCCCGGATTCGAATCCTCTTCTTCTTCCTGCCCTTATCCCGCTCTAGGCGGGGTCGGCACAACATGTTTTCTTCTTCCACTCCTCTCTATCCTTCACCAATTACTCATCCACCCCGCTCGCTATCATATCCTCCTTTACACAATCCATCCATCTTTTCTTTGGTCTTCCTCTCCTTCAACGTCCTTCCACGTTCATACTTAACATAATCCCCGCTTCGAATCCTGGTAGGGGTAAATGTTTGTGTGATGAATACAGATACAGATTTGTTCCCTCCCGAGTCATGGTTGTTTAAACGTTTAGATAGTGTATTTTTAATTATTATGTATATTAAAATTGGTACGTCATTTAGTATCCATAACAAAAGTGTTATATAGATGCTTAAAACCTACACTTGTCCGGAAGCAATAGCAGCACGTAAGCCATGTACGCTGCCAGCGTGCGTCGGCCAAGAGATTTATTGTCCCTCTTTGGGGGACAAGAATTAATTTGAAACAGAATAGACGTGCGTTGTACTTTCCTTTGCCCGCCGTAACCGGTCTCTAAGTCACTAGCCCCCGAATACAGAAACAAACTTTCTAAGCAGTGCTCAAAATTTATATTGAGCACTGCTTAGAAAGTTAAGTTGACAATAGGTAAGTCATTAGGTAAATGATAGCACTCAAGTCTGGTTAGACATTGATAAAAAGTTGAAGTACAACCCTATTTTACTATTTAGTAATACTAAATAGAAATATTTATTTATTTATAATATATTTATTTATAATACTTCGATCATCTACAACCTGTTGTACCTGTTTCGATGATCGAAGTATTTGTAAAACTGTTGAAAGTCTGTTTACATTTATAGATGACAACATTAAAAATCATAATACGAGTACCTACTGGTAAAATAGTCTGTGCTAATAGGCATGATGACTAATTTTGAAAAACTACACCATGTTTTTCTTACGTGTCTACTTTACCCAAAATTAATTATATTTTTATTAAAACTTTCGATTTTGATAGAAAGAAATGTTTTGAATAATGCAATTTAAAATTTTCGCCAAAACGCCAAAATAGCAATGGCGTCTGTGTGACGTCACTATTCCGTAAAAAGGCTAGTTTCTATATCTACTGAATTTGATTGGCAAATAAAATGTCAAAATGGAGATAACTAAATAATGACGTCAATCTGCGTTTTAGCAAATATGGCGGATTGCTAAGTTTTGTACTTTTATTTTTATAAAATAAATATCAATCACAAGTATAATCTAATAACAAGTGACTATTAACGAATCTCCTTATCCTAAATTATTACATAAATTTCATCCATTATATTAGTGCCGTTTGGTGACGGCAGAGTAGAATACTATTGTCACCACCCCAAATCACTCCTGTGGGTGTCGTACAAGGCGACTAAGGATGGATCAGTGATGAGGAATGGGCAGCAACTCTTATTCCACCTAGCAATGTACTGCGACTTTTTGTGCCCGATAACATTATTTGCGAAACGTGGGGGCTAGTTCGCCTCTGCCTGCCCCTTCCGGCCGGCGTGATTTATGTATGTATGCGTATTATGTCAGTGATTCTTTGTTAGTGTCATCATCTGAATAGGGATAACACAGTTACACACTACTACTTACTAGGGTTAGGTAGCATTGGCTTTGGCTATTATAAAATTAAAATAATTTTGTTTGGGTATTTCTGTAACAATTTACATAATTATGATTATTTTTTGGAATCATCTTGAATTTATCGAAAGTATTTGACAATTTGCTGACAAAAGCCCCTTTTTTATTTCCGAAACGTTTTTGTTTCAAGGGGTTTTTAGCACGACACAGCTTCAACTACGATCCTCTGAACTACTCCGCGACATATTGACAGAATCACCGAAAAGATTTTACGAGCCGATTTTTCGGAGGTTCTTTCAAAATTTAAGCCAAGAACCCAGCGGAGCCGGAAATTTTATGGTTGTCTGTACGAAGCAGCCGGTCTTGTATAACGTCATGAAAATGTCGTAAATGTTGCGTAGGTACCTACTCGTGTAAGAGTGAAATTTTCCACATGAGCGACCGCGATCTACGGCACATGCAAAATTTACGAGTCTCGCCTCTGTTCTTGGGCTAAAATGTAGATACCAATAGCTGACTGTTAAATTAATTTTACGACGGCCCGCTGAATTGTGTCTGGGCCGGGATTTGAGTTGTGTCAAATGAAACGTGCTGTTTAGAAAGATAGGCTTTAGCAGGCTTCTTGATTTAAAATTAGGTTTGTATTATTTTTTTATTTATTTAGCCGCTTAATTCATCTGTAATGTTATGGATGTTATAAGAAATTTCATCGTGGTAGTAGGTACCTACCGGCAAAGCAGAATACAATAAAATTGTCACCAGCCTTGCCACGGGGTTCGTATAGCGATGAGTAGCTCTTATGCCATTTCTAAATAAATATACTGCGATTTACGTGTCTGATAGATGACAATATGCTTACCAGGACCTGACATAACATAATTAGCAAAACGTGAGTGTCAAGTCGCCTGAAGATAAATATCCACATAGTTAGTCCTTATTATGAAGTGTCTTAATAAATCACAGAATTTGCAATAGTGACATTCTAAAACCGCATTGTGATTGGCAAAGCAATTAAGTTCGCTACCGCCGACCAAGAAGGAGCTGATTATTGCCATTCAACAATATAAAGACGAAGTTGAAAATTGATTTTAGACTGCACTCGTTGCCCCGCGCTATGGAAATGGAATTAGCGCAATCGGAAATAGCACAAATGAACACTCGACGGGCTTAGTCATTGTATTGGAAATTCGATTTGCATTTTGGTTTCATAACGTCGGAGAGGTAAATAAGGCTTAACACTTAGCCATCGCAGGCGGAGGGGATCATTAAAGCTCCGACATTCCGCCTCGTTTCACAATTGGTGCATTTCGCTTTTGGAGTGCGCCGCTGGAAATCACGCTCCTACAATACATAATGAGGGTTCGAACTGCACGCGTTGTTGACTTTAAAATTTTCTGCATAAATCAATGGACTTTGTGTTGCACTAATACCTGCCACGCCAGTGCGTGGAGCTTGAAATATTTCTGCTGAAATACTTATAAAGGCGACTGTTTAGTATCTTACAATTAATTTGCAAAATATTCACGGGGACATTGAAAGTAAATCTGTTTTTGTTATTTTAACATTAAGGTAAGGTTGCTCAAAACGGACACGTTGAACTCTCGTGTATAAAATTCATTTTTTCAAAAGAGATATATTCCTATCAGTCTTATTGACTGTTTCCTTGAGAGGAAATGTGTAAATTTAAAATCCTATTAATTTGTATCTTTATATATACACCGGAGTAAGTGTTGGAATACATTATTAAACGATGATTGCTATTATTGTATATATAAATGTTGTATTCCGCTATTTTGTATATTGTACTCCACTAGTAACATTTTTACTAATATACTCAAGTAACAATAATTATAATTGAAGCCAAATTAACAAAAAATATCTAGGTGGTACGTATTATTAAGTTAAAAATAAACTATGAGGCCCGGAGCCATTAATTCTTATATTCTAATAATAAGAGGAAATGTCACTTCTCTACGTAAAAAATAATGAAAATTGATTACTTGGCGCAAGCCACTGTTACAGGGGCAGAGGAAAATGTAATATTTTTTATGCCGGGATTTGGTTCACACCGGAGAGCGGGTAAAGCCTGGACGCTCGTATAGTTTAATAAAAACTAAAGTCTACTGACTACATAAATATTTTTTAAATTAATAAATGGGGGTCTCATTTATTACTCTTCTAACTCAACTGTTATAAATCAAACCATTGATATTTCACCATTTTTGGTAATAAAATAAATTTAGATACTTATAATAATTACCGTATTATATTTTTCATATAGAGTTTTTTCAGAATGTTTATATGCAAAACAATTAAATTTCGGCTTTTTAAGCCAAAAAATTAATATTATTATTCTATTCGATTTTAATTTTAATATTATATAAATGTTGGAAAAATTAGTACACAGATTTTGGTGGTTAGAAAAAGAATTTCGAAAAATTATGATCTTGAGGCGGGAATCGAACCCGCGTCCGCTGCTATCCGGGCAGGTGCCTGACCGCTCGGCCACCCAAGACACTAATTAACTTGCCGAAATTCTTCTACAACACTTCACGTTGTAAGCCAACGGGTACCCTCGCAATGTAGAAATAAATTTCAAACATTCCAAAGCAGATATTTTTAAAAATACCGTGCGTTCGGTTAAGTTCGGGTTTGCTTTATAAACTATTCGATTTTAATTTTAACATTATATAAATGTTAGAAAAATTAGTACAAAGATTTTGATTTTCTAACCACCAATTTTGCTTTGAAATGTTTGAAATTTATTTCTACATTGCGAACGTGAAGTGTAAAGGTTAGAAGAATTTCGACAAGTTAATTAGTGTCTTGGGTGGCCGAGCGGTCAGGCACCTGCCCGGATAGCAGCGGACGCGGGTTCGATTCCCGCCTCAAGATCATAATTTTTCGAAATTCTTTTTCTAACCACCAAAATCTTTGTAATATTATTATTTTTTAAATCCATTTTATTCAGTATTACTTAACTCAACCCTACATGTTTCACCCTTTATAGAAAGGCATTTTATTCCATTTATGCTTGAGAGAATGTTTAGCTTGTTGCCTGAGAGCTTCCCAGAAAGCAGCAAAACTTTGAAAATACTTACTTAAAACGGTAAGTATAGCTGACGGGGCGTTTCCTGAAACAATAACGTAGCTGGATATGTAGGCATCTATAAATGTGTACCCAGTATACCAGTCGTTTTATCTTTTATTGTCTTTGTGTGTGATTAGGACTATGACTAGTATTTTATTTTAATTTCAACTTTTCAATTAAAATGTTATAAAAATTATTACAAACAGAAAGAAAAATGTAGAAAAAATATTGTCCTGATTCGGAAATCGAACCCGCGTCCTTCGCAGTCCGGGCGGCTATACTTATTTATTTTATAAGGACTATATAATATGTATATCACATAAAATTCATCCTTTGGTTTAAACAACATTCCATAGGGAAGAGCATATCATGTTACAAAGGTGACAATTTTTGAAATTAATTTAAAAGCTTAATATGCAAATTAATATCAAAGTTTAAAATCGATTGAGAAAATCTGACAATTAGTGACGAGTTGTTGAGCTAGAGCTATTATATTAAATTTTATTGTAATTGCGCAGAAACAAAGGAAGGTGACAGGCTTGAAACACAATAGAAAGGAAGATTTATCTTGTTTGAAAATTAGTACTTCATTAAAATAATTCGTGAGCTACTTGGGTGGCTTTCTGCTGGTCTTATACTAGTCACTCTGAACAGCGCCTTATACACACCTTAATCCAAATCAAATGTATTACCGCCTCCAGAAGAAGGCACTAACTAATGTCCTAATCTACTACCTAGAAACTGATTACGATGCTAATAAGACAAAAAGTGAATAATTTTGAAGAATCCCCGGCTGCTGGCCGATGGATTATTACAGTATCTAGGTATCTCGTTGGCAGCCATCTTTAGAGGCAGTCTCACTACTGAAGAGAACCTCGGATAGCGCCATGAGCAGTTCGTTTCAGAACATGGGCTCTTGGTAGTTTACAAACGGATGGCGTAGCTTATTATCACGTTAAATATTGGAGACCTTTCTATTTTGACACACACATTTCCAATGTTGAACGTCTTTTTTGACGATTCACGAGTGTAGTAGGTAATAATAGAAAATAGTTTATTTAAATTAATATCAAAATAAATAGTTGATAAATCTTGTTAATCGATCTTGGAGGAACACTTTCTTGAGCACTTTCTTCAAACGTGTTATCGTGGTTGAGTTCTTATTTTATTTGAAGATTTCTCCTTAGCTCCTTAGCCCCCATATGTTACCATTGACAATACGGAAAGATTCAGTACCTATATGACCGCAGCCCGGCCGCTAAAATCGAGAGCGTAGCGCCAACAAATATCTAGACCAGCATTTAGGGTGATTTATGATGATATATCGCTATATGATAGAGCGCCCAGCGATAGCATGGCTCTTATTAAATGATAAATGTGCATTACGTTCCCGTACAAATTTGAGGATGAAATTCCGTAATCTATGGCGATTGAACCGTTGTGAAAAAATTGAGATCTGGAACTTAATTTTCTTTACAAAGAAAAATACGAGCGAAAAAGTTAGAATACGATAATGGCTCAGCTTAATTAATATTCGAAAAAAATTAACCGCACTCGGCGGTTTAGATGAGGGGTGGTGACAGTAATAAAAATTGTCTTTTCTCTGTCGTCACTACATGACAAAGACAATGTCACAACAAAACAGAAGCTATCTCACAAAGAAAGAGCTCCATGTTACATTTCTTACGTAGTATTGTATTCTCTTTGGTTACATTTCCATTTGCCTTCCACAAGAAAACGGAACAAGAAAACACTTTTCGTCTCTGCGGTCATTGTTGCTCTATCCGTTACATTTTAAAATTTCAAATCCAACACGCTGTCCATAACCCTGTGCCATAAAATCCTTGGCCGGGTTTTATCACTGCGCAAGGTAAGAATAGTAAAATTAAATTCCTTTTCACATCTGCCCAGTTAGGGGAACAATTTTTTAACTACCAACTCGTTGATTTATGCGCAGCAGCGGAACTTTTAATATTATTTTCAGAATTAATAAGTCGAGGCAGTATGCAAATCTGCATTGCAAAGATTTTTTATATTTTATATCGTGTCCATTTCTCTCTAAATATCTGCTTAAGAATTCATAGCTGGTACATAGAAATATGTTTCTTTTCACTTATCCCTATATTCTTCCATCCACAGGGAAGGTCAGTGCCCCAGCAATGAGGACATTAAAGGGTGGTGACGATGATGATGATGACATAGAAGGAGGAGAGGTGCCTTTGTGTTATTTCATCGTTTAAATTATAATAAAATGTTAAGCCGTATTTACTACATTTACCAAATTTGCATTTGTGCGTTTACCGTAGGACCGACTATGTGTACTCGACACAATAACGCTAAAATCTACAATAGAGCCTGTTTATTTAGGCACGTCCACTCAACAGTTTAGAATATCGTGTGAAACCTAAACTAATATTCGTACCATGTGTCAATCAGCAATATCAGAGAAAGTGCTTTAAGAGCGGCCGTTGTAATAATAACCCGAGCCCGGGTTCGTTCCTGTTAAAACCATCCCCGGATTATATACCTACTTACCTACATTCGAGGCTAAACCTTTAGGAACGTTGATATTTTGGTTGAAATCAACTGAGAACAATTATAAACACACTTATTATTTGTTACTAGCTACTTAGTAGGTAAAAGTTGGCATAAATTACGCGAACAAATAAATATTTATTAATTAGTTTTTTGTATGACAGGATGTACATACTAATGGTCTCAGTATTACGTATTGGCTATGATAATAAATATGACCTAAGACCTTGCTATTTCTTAATATTTACATTCCAAAAATATAGTTTTTCAGTCTTATAAAACAGCACTGGTATTTGAAAGCGCTATTGTGAGAGATGTTATTTCTAGTAAAAAAATACATTACCAGCTCCCTATCCAGTAGTTTTGCGACCGATAAATAGTCCTAGGGCGCGAAAGCAGTCCGATCGGCTATAATTCCACCGTTGTGCATAATTTGTGGCAAGAATGTCCTATATTTTAAACGTAATGGGACGGCTGTTGGTATGAATTGCAATAAATTACCTTGCTTACATTTATCTCCTTTCGTTCAAATTAATTGGCCGGGTGGACCGAGCTCTATTGGGAGACCGTTGAAATAACTGCAAAGTGAAATATAGTGAAAAGCAAGCAAAAGAGTCACGCTTTTTAAAAGAAATACGTGTCTACGGTCTACGTTTAAAAGGAGTTCTTGAATCGAACACTCGCCATCCTGTTTTTTGCTTACAGAACTTTCCACTCAGCTTGTTACTTTTCCGCGCCAATTTTCACGGAAAGATATAATCTTACCCGAGCAGACTCGGAAATAAAAACTTCATAGGAACACGAGTCCAAGCAAGTTAAAAATGGGAAGCTAATCCGACGACTTAATTATGTTGCCACTCATTTACTTTGGTTTGTTTGGGTCTTACTATCAATACAATATTTGGGTTAACCTAAAACATTAAGGAGGAGCTCCCTAGCACAGTGGTAAAGTGCGCTCGGCCTGCGATTGCGTCAACTAAGCAATGTTCGCTAAGGCCGGTCATTGGATGTGCGGACCGAAAAATTAATTATCTCGAGTTCCTTCGTGCTTTGGAAGGCACGTTAAACCGTTGGCCCAGGCTGCATCCGCAGTCATTAATACCCACATACCCGCACTGGGCCAGCGTGTTGGGTTATGACCCATTCTTCCTAAAATCCGCCATACATAGGGATGCCGTTTCAACTTTCAACGAGACAAGTTTATTTGTGGGAAATACAGGTACAATATCGGTTGAACGTCATCAAGCCATCCTCATCATGCCATCCCATCAAGCCATCCATCACTCCTGTTTGATTCATATCATCCATCACACCAGAAAGGTACTAGTGATGAATGAATGTCTAGAAAGGTAATGGAAAGAATAATGTTGAGAGATCAATGAACGGGCACAATGATTGGCATGATAACATTTCAATCCATACTGCTCATGATTTTGGCTTAGATTTTACAGCCGGCTGCAAAGTATTCGTTAGAGCAGAATACAATTATTGTCACCACCCCAAATCTCACCCGTAGGTGTCATACAAGGCGCATAATTTTTTTACCACCAGCAATGTACTGCAATTTACGTGCCCGATAGATGGCAATAGGTTCCTACCCCTTGGGGGATGAAAAGGCGTGATTTATGTATGTATGTAATACCTACTCCCTACTATCTATCACGCGACGTGTATTGGTGAAAAAAAATAGTCGGATATTTACCGAGCGACGCGTTATCGGCGAAACCATGAGACATGAGTCAGCTTATCTTTATTTTCCTTGTAGGGCATCAATTCCCCCTCGCGCCGCTGATTCGGCCAAGCCAAGGCAAGTTTTCGGCTGTTAAAAATGAATCTAACTCATGGATGTTGAAAAATCATTCCGCGCGTCATAAATTGTAGCAACAGGGGTGCCCAACAGTGAAAAATTGCACTCGCCGTGTAATCGTTGTGTTGGAGCTGGGGTGCTAATGTTCCAAGTTAAATTTATCTCGTAAAACATTTATTATATCAGTCTGCGAGCTCACCAACTCCTGTCAATGACTCAGCGACGGTGCTCTGCAATAGGAATGGTAGTCTATCGATTTATGGTTATTGGTAAACTTTGGGATATATCCTAAAACCTAGCTTTTTTGAATTAACCAATTAAAATTATTGTTTGATTATTATTTAAAAGTTATATAAATGATAGTAATCAATCAGTAGGTAATGAAGATGAACATCTAAGTTGCACCGAAGTAAATTGGTTTCTATACGCAGGCCAACGAGCTAAGTTGAATAACAATTTGAATTTCATTGTTCCGTTGGCCGTGGCCCCAAATGATGCCGGCTCGCAAATGTTTCACGAGGAATGACAAGACAAGCCCCGGTAAGCGTGCGGGGGCGCTGTCACCTACCCCTTGCGGTCGCGCCCTCCGGCGAATTATAAGCCTACCGCCTCTGAATACTAAGGAGGCCGGATAAAAATTCACCCCTCAGGTAGCCGCCGCTAAGCTGACAGAAAGTTCCCCTCGAACAGGCCAGGGATATACGAACGGAACGAATCAATCTAGCGTGTGCGAGATCAGCGGGACAGGTAAACAAAAATGCTATACGAGTGCCTGTTGATCCTTGTCTAACAAAGCGGAAGCTCCGGAAGTAAGGACTTTGTTTCTGCCTTTAATAAACATGCCGGTCGATTTACCGCGAGTATTGACTTTGCATGTTTTGCGTCTTGACCTGTTTGTTGTGAGGCTTTTTATTACGGTTGCCTTCAAACTCCGTATTTGCGAAAGTAATTTACTTATTTTGTGTCTTTTTACTTAGCTAAAATGTATTATTTTCCGCTCGCTTCTGTAGCGGATGGTCACAAGAGACACACTTATCTATTGCTTAGCAAATTAGTTTAGTTTCCTAAGCTACGATTTACGATTTGACCAGTTGTTTGTCAGAGCCATAGCTTATTCGTTCCAAGCACAATATACGAGTATTATAATTATGAAAGGAATATACCAGTTTAAATGCTTGATACAGACAGAAACACTGCCATTGTAGCAGTGAACTTAAAACGACAACAATGTAATCAGTTGATTACGCGAAAGCGACATTCATTAAAGTGGTTTAATTTCAATTTCAAGCACCGAGCTGCATAAAAGGCAATAGTGTGGACCCAAACGCAAGATAACATTTACGCGGTTTAATATTGGCGACAGACTTTACAGCAATATTCACATTTCGCGCCGCGGCCTTGTTTTTTACGTTTTACAAAATTGTTACACTGTCTAAGAGTTTTGTGTAACGACAGCCTTGTTAACTGCGTTGTAGAGCTGACTTTGCTGTGACCTCGTATGTAGCAGACAACTTTTGTATATTAGGCACCATGTCCGCAGAATAGGGAGTTATGCTGTAGGTTGTGTGTCAAGTACGGCCTATTTCTCGTCACGTAGCGACAAACGAGAGGCTTACGACGAGACCAGACTCCTTAATGACTCCAATAGTAACATTTTTTTAATTACAAAAGTTATGTCTTCTATACAACTATCTGTAATAATGAAGAACTAATTCATTTCTCAACCATGGCAGTTTACCACAAACAGTATAGTTGACCAAATTTCCAACATATTTTTTATCGAAAGATTATCAGATCGCATAAATTTTAGATATTAATATACATCAGTATACTCCTCCGAGATTGGATGAAGCGAAAGAAGTATGTAAGGATCGTAGCAAGTGGAAAGAAGTGATCTCTGCCTACCCCTGGCGTGACATATGTATGTATGTAGTATACTCCTTTGGGGATAAGCAGGTGTCATTAACGTAAGCATCTACTATAGAATTAGTTATGCGAATGGCGTTTATAAAATCTTCCCTTGACTAATGTACCAGAGGCGGGAATCCGTAATTTTATCGCAATTAATTTCAACGATTTTCATTACGCATAAAACGAATCGCAGAATTTTTTTTTCAATATTTCACAAACCCTAGAATTAGGTTACATCGCATTTTCGTTTCCTCGAATATTGATTATATACAAACGCAGATCATCGTTATTTCTTTTCATGTTTTATACATTTTGTCGAAATAATGTGTTGGGTACCCATATTTTTGTTTCATCGTAAGTTTCAGTTTGCAAAATAATGGAAACATCAATTTTTACTTCAAAATATCAATGAACATCGAAAATACAATTTCAGGATGTCTTTTTAGAGTAAAGGCGTGTTGCGTGACGGCAGAGTAGAATACAATTGTCACCGCCCCCATCTCTCCCGTGAGTGTCGTACAAGGCGACTAAGGGTGAAGACATCAATGAGTAATGGGCAGCAGCATTCCTCTTGTATCATCTAGCAATATACTGTGATTGATGTGCCCGATAGATGGCAATGGGCTCGCCACCTATTAGATGGGACCTAGCTAAATTGGCGAAAAGCGGGTGTTAATTCACCTCTGCCTACCCCTTAGGGGATATAGGCGTGATTTATGTATGTATGTATGAATGTTTTTAGAGTAAAAAAAGGTACGTACGACTCAGTTCACCCCGACTCCACGTATTCTTATCTGCCCTACCCCTAGAGTCCAATATAAAAGCGCGTAGGTGCGGAGTACCATCTGCGAAGATAAGGTCGCGTGGGACCGCCGGAGCCCCGCAGCACCGGAGCCGTGACAGAAGCCATGCATGCTGCATGCTTGCTTGAATGCTGTATGGTTGTTTGAATGCTACATATGCTTGCCTACGTGCTGCATGCTTGCTTGCGTGCTGCATGCTTGTTTGCATGCTGTATCTGTTGTATGCTTGCTCTACATGCTGCATGCTTGCGTGCATGTTGCATAGTTGATTAAAACGAGAAAATGTTTAAGGGTTACAAAATGAAAACACATTTGATATTCAAATCTATTATATATATTCAAATATAAAACAGCGATGATTAAAAATCCGATGAACTGAAAAAACTATAAAAATCGTGGAATCATTTTCGGTAAAATGAAAATCGATATCAAATCAATCTGTATTCTAATAGACACCCACCAGAGGCTTTCAATTTGTTATAAAAAGAAAGATAATGAGCCTTCTGTTCTATTATTATTATAAACATAAATCACACTCTGTTTGTCCCTGAAGTGGCAGGCAGATGTGTCTTATTACCCACATTATAAAAAACTGTCAAAAGTAGAAGCAGAAAATGTCCTTGAAATCACTTTACTACAAAAATGGGAACAAGAAAATTACTTAAAACTTAGGTAACTGTGTTCGATTCATGATAAATGTTCAGCATTCTGTATACTTTCCTTATGTTCCGAAATTTATGGTCCCGACGTGGTAAGTGGGAACCTGGCTCTTTCGCTGAGCATATTTTTATTTCTAAATAATTTATGATAGCCCTCTTTCAAAAACGAAAGTGATTTTCACGGAATCGTTACTCTTGCTCTGCTCTCTCTCGACGAATTTAATGATTGTATTTTCGGTGAATAATGAGCTTAGTCTGTAAATGAAACAAATTTGTGTTCGTAACTTTGCGCTTTATTATTTTCCATGAGTTTTCCTTTGAGAGATTACCAACATCTGAGCATCAACGTTAGAAACAGACCCCGCTACGTGATTGGTTATTCAAGTGCAACGAATTCCTCAATGCATTTTAATAGAGCTGTGTAATTTGAATGCATTTAAAATGCGTAAATATGCGGTGCGCATGAGATTAATGTTGATATATGTGTAGTGTCTTTGAAACATTTCGCTCGATTTGATTGTGGAGTGCGGCAAGGTTTCATTTGTATCACGTGGTTCACGCCTTGGCACAATTTCTTTGTCCTACGTTTGAAGCAGATTCGCTCCTCTCCGTTTTAGGTTATTTTTTTCTATACATAATGGAAGTGTATTAAGATTATTTTAACTATTCATTAAGTACTGTTCTTTTCGTGTCTTATTATTTTATTTTGACTTTAACCGCCTTATTCATAGTAACAAATTTGGTTCCAAACACTGTTTTTACTAAATAACTGAAGTTTGTCTCTTTTCATCACAGCGTAAACACAGTTTAACCCCATGAATCGCTCTCAAGTTACGCATGCTCTTGTAAATGTTAGATTGTTTCGGTAAACTTTCCACAACTTAGCCAATACAGACTTTAAAAATGAAATCCTAACAGTTTAACTGCACCTTAAGTTGGGCGTTTGCCCTGAAATATTTTATAAGGACGGAAAATCGTGCCGCGTAACCCGGCCCACAGAATCATGTTAGCAGTACAATTTGTTCTCAAGAGAGCCGAGTTAAGGTTTGCATTCATTCGAGAGTTGAGTAATGAGGCTGTGAGCATTCTCGATGCAGTTTCGTAAAACTAATTGGCTCGGGCAACTTGAACAGAATAAAAATCCATTTGGTGCTCCATTTCACTCGAAATATTTAGTGCGGTGCTGTTAGCTCGAAACGTCTATCGCTTTAAGCAATTGTTTATAGGAGATTTCGGTTTCAAATTTAAAGTCGAAAGTATACGGCCAGAATTTTGCCTGATTGCATTTTTTTTACAAAATACTGCAATCCTTTATTGCAAAGAAAGAATTATTAACTTTCTCTCTCGTCCGTGGAGCTAATGACTAAAAGGGAAATGGCGAAAGGAGAAAAGGAGATCTTTGTCAATCAGACTAGTTTCCTGTCTTAATTTTGTGTATTTCCTGCGGAGAATATAAATTTTATCTGGTGGCCAGAGGTCGTTGTAATGTATTATTAAGGGCCCCATACACAGGCCGTTCTGCCTTCAGTTCTGCCTGACCGGATGCAAATCTGTATTGTGTGTCTGTTATCTGGCCTGAAGGAAAGCTCGCGTCAGTCGGCCGGATGGACTGAAGCAATTCGTTCAGCAGTATCAGCCTGACCGGAAGAATTGAACGGATCGTGTACGACAAATCTTGCCAGATTACACACATACACGTTACGGATTTGCATCAGGTCAGGTAGAACTGAAGGGCTAAATGTCCGTGTAAGAGGCACTTTAGGTAGCTAGCCACTTATATCGCAAGCAATTTTTTTAATAGAACTGCGAAAAATATGTCGGTACATTTTGTGCCCAGTCTCACGATTAAGTGACGTAGGTTGGCACTGAATTATCGCTAAACAGAATCTCTCAAGATAAATTGGTCCGGCAAATTGACGCCCGCCGCCGGTGGCTGCGCCGCGCTCGTTCATGATCGATGGAGCGGGCTCTGTATGGGATTGTAAGTGAGCGTATTGGAGTTATATTGCTTTTTTATACTGCATTTATATTTATAGTTAAATTACAGAGCATTGTGCAGGATAAAACATAAACTTTGCAGTATAATTATAACGAGAAAACTTGGTTAGCCGTGTTTATTGAGAGACACCTGCGAATGCTTTGGAGTTATGTCGGTAGTGCAGTCGAGTTTTCTTAAAAAAAACGTTGTAAATGAAAACCTACCTCAAGGTTACAATATAATAACTTAAGCTGGTTTTACTTTACTTTACTACTTGTCTATCTGCAAATATTATGCGACGTGACGCAATATTATGCATCGAAAATATCATTTAATTATATCCTTATTTTCGATACAAGAGTATCTAAGAAGATAAATAACTTAATTTCTATGAACACTTTGACTCGTAGCTTAAGCACTTGTGTTATGGATACTAGATGACGGACATATTTTTAATATAATTATGTATATAAATGTTGAAAATATACTACATAAACATATACACAACCATGACTCGGAAACAAACATTATGGTCATCACAAAGTTTGCCCCTACCAGGATTCGAACCCGGGACCTCTTGGCCAATATCCAGCAATCTGAGCATTCGACCAAGGCGGCCGTCTTGTCTTCTTCTATTTTCTAACCGACTTAAACAGATCATAGTTTTCTTTGAACCTAAAAACCTTTTTTAACGGCTCCCACTCCAATCATCTGGTCCAAAGTATGCTGGTACGGCGTGCCTGCAGCGTGCTCCGACGTGCCTTCTGCAAGACCGCTACTCCTTGGCCCTCCCGTTAGCCTATAGGTACGCTTACCCCTTTACTCTTTCTTTGCAATATCTTTAAAAATACGTACTATTTCATTCTATTTTAATTTACGTAATACATTATTTTAACTTGTTTCCTTGTTTCTTTTAAGTCTCGTGACAGTTTAGCGTTTTAATTTTTTGGTATCACCATAGTATTTATATGGCTATGTTAACAAGGGTATGTGCCGGCTTGATACTCAATGTACCATACACCTTGTATACGACTGACGTATCAAAAGCATTTTTCGGTTGCACGGTGCCTCACCAAAGCCGTAATGCCGCCGGCATTCTCGTCACGTGCTAGTGAAGGATCTCCGTAGTGTCTACAAGCTGTTCAACACTTAGCCGCCAACCTACGATCTTTCAGCAACTCCATACACATACGACTTACACCGATGAAGTTGTAAGTTTTAAGCCTATCATAAACGTAGCTATATTATTCTGCCCCGCTTATGAATTATCTTGCTCATCAAATTGCTCATCGAATGTCACGATATAATATGTCTGCGATGGCATTACATACGGGATATTAAAAAATACCGCCAGGAAGGAAAGACAATGATTTTTCTTAATGTATTTTTTGTATATTTTTTATTGTTTATTATTGCCTCCCACTCGACTGGGATAAACTTATACCAAAATTGTCATTTTTATTTATTCTAACCTTTATATTAAAAACATTTACAACTTATCTCAAGATATCTCTGTTACTCTTCTCTACGTGTGTAGCCGCCCGCCAACATGATGTCACAATGATGTTCTACCTCAGCCCCTCCAACGTCTCTCACCCCGCAATAGGGTCGCGTCAAATAGGTCTGTACCAGTTCCAAATTTAAACAAAAATCTTTAAAAAGTTATCTCTTTGGTAACCTTATTTCGCAGTAAAAAGTTCGTTCAATTTTCAAATAATTTGGCGAAATTGGGGAGTTGAGAAACAATATCTAATGAAATATTCTTTTTGTCAGGATTTCATTTTATTTAAAGGTTAAGTTAGAAATTCCTTACCTGAATGGCAAAATTATCCTGTTATTAGCTATTTTGTTGTTAGCAATTTTCTATAATGCAAGGAGTAATGCCATTGGGCGTAAATTCGTGATAGCTTCCGCCTCGAGGAGGAGAAAGAAAGACGTTCCATCTTATACATAATTTAATTCTATTGGAAGGTAATTTTTTGGTAATATTCAATTTGCATCTTTTAAACAGGAAGTTGATCTTTTTTGTTTATAATCTTTTTTTTATATTTATTTATTTGCAAATTAAGTGTATCATATTAAGGTCTGAAAGCTACTTAGCTTTCTACTTAATAACTACTTATCGCCTAAATGGCAATAGGCTCGCCACCTATTACATGGGACCTAGCCTAATTGGCGAAGCGTGGGTGCTAGTTCACCTCTGCCTACCCCTTCGGGGATATTGGCGTGAATTATGTATGTATGTACTTATCGCCGAAGGGGTAAGCAGATGTGTATTGACGCCCCAATATAGGGGCCGAGCCTGTTGCCATTTACATCTACGTTTTGTCAAGTATTATTTAGGTTCCATATAATTAGGGGCAAGCATATTGTCATCTAAAGGCCATGTAAATCGGAGTATCTTGCTAGAGGTTAAAAGAGAAACTCTACAGCCCATTACTTATCGCTGTCTTAACAATTTAGTGCTTGTTCACGTTAAATCGCGGGCGCGGTAGCGGGCGCGGTCGCGAAATATCAAACATATGATGTGATATCCAAGTGTTCACACGTACAATACGCACGTGCGATCTAAGTAGCGGGTTAACTAGCGACAAGCGCACGCGGCCCAGCTCGCGGCAGTATCAAAAGTGTGGGACATTTGTATGTGTTCACGTTGAAGTAGCGGCGGAGCGCGCGATTTTTTCGCGACGTCAGGTAAGTTCAACCAGTTTGATCTTATCGCACGTTTTTATCATGTCGGTCAATAAAGAAGAGTTAATTAGTGCTGTTTAGGCTTGTGGCTTCTTTTGAAATCTCACTCCTTATTGAATCCAGTATGTAATTAAAACAGTTGACAGTAAAATTTCTGCCGAATTACTATATAAAGTATGAAATTCACCATACCGTTCTCTTTCTTTATTAATTTCGTGCGCACCAATTCTAATTTTTAGCATCTCCCACTTTAGGTATGAATTTTCGTATTCGATTTTAATTTCAACATAAAATAAATGTTACAAAAATTTGAATGTGAAAAAAGAAAATAGAAATGTTAGAATGCGCGGGTTCGATACCCGCATCAAGAGCATAATTTTTCGATCTTTTGCTAACCACCAAAATATTTATGAATTTTCATAATTAATTTATGAAAGATCGTCATCCATGTTTTCAACCTCTGCCAACTGGCAATGTGACGTCATAATCGCGTGAACGCCTAGCGTAGCCAATGTGAACACGAAATCGTGAGGTCCACCGCGCCCGCACCTACCGCGCCCGTGCGTTCAACGTGATCAAGCATTTAGTTGTGCGACATCCGCGGGGAGTCTGGGGGTGGTGACAATTATATTCTGCTACCGTCACAACACCTCTCACCTCACCTCCATTCATATATTACTCCATGAGACAGAAAAACATGAATAATGAATAGGCATGTGATAGAAGACAATGCAAGTGAAAGTCATGTTGGACCGACCGCACTTTGAGTGGGATAAGTACCTACTAATACGGTCAGCACAATAAGTATCTAGCTTAACACTCGCTCTCTAAAGGTCTACGCTCTTAGAGTTCGTGAAAAAATTTCTCGCTAAAACTAACTCAGTCATACACGTAACCTAGTCGAGTTTAAGAAAAATACTATGTATACCGATTGAACAGAAGTGAGTCAATGTTGGACAATGTATTAAGACAGGAAAGGTTTAACGTAATGCGAGTAAACACGTAATGGCTACAGGCAATAAAATGTTCTATGAATATGCAAGAACGGTAGGAGTTCGGATGGCGCCTTTGATGCGTACGTTTGATTAGCATCGTGTCCTCCATTATGCGCTTCCACTATCGTGTCCGGCCCCGTACATATATAGCCAAATTAACGGACCATAGGGATGTCCAAAATTCGGGAAATGTTAGAAATACCCATTCTAGCCCCCCTAGCCAAGTCAGTCACCCCCGAATACAGAAACGCTACTCAAATTTAGGGGACTGCTTAAAAAGTTAAGTGGACACTACCTGTCAGAATTTGTATGGAAAAACGTCAATTTGGACAATACTTAAATGTTAAGCGGGACTTAAACTTTGAATAGCGTTTCTGTATTCGGGGGTCAATCTATCAAACGCATACAATACAAAATGCATGAAACCGACGACGTATTACAGAGAAAAGAATACGTCAGATTCATACTTTTGTTTTCGTTTAAATCGTTAAGCCACTTGGCTAGATTCTTGGAGGTAGAAGGATAAAGAGAAAAGACATTGGCGAACGTAATTATATTAACTAAGAACATGTGTAGCTGCGTAATTAACTACACAATTCATCATGTGAATTTTTCTCATTTAAATATTATTTTTGCCATAAGAGAACCAATTATTATCACAACTAATAAACGTGTTGGGCTGCGAAAGGTACTTAGCATTGTAATCGTGATTCAGGCCTCGCTAATCTTGTTCTGCCTTATCTCAATAGAAGTTAATTAAAAAAGTAGGTATAGTAGTTAATTATTTGACTCCATTGTTCATCGTTAGCTGTCGCACTTTTAGCTGATCAACTATTCTCGATTACTCGGTACTCTATCACGCTCTGTGTGTGTATTGTGTAACGTCTTTCATTTCATTTTCTATATTCTAACGAGAGACATACATAAATCTAAGAGCTAGGCAGAGGTGTATTAACGCAGGTATAGTCAGCTTATGTCATGTCTCATGTAATAGGGGGCGAGCCAATTGCCACCCACCGGGTACATTAAGCCCAGTAATTTGTTTCCGTTCCTCGTCACCCACCACACTATGATACTATTATGGATAAACAACTGAAATATCACCAAGTTTGCAGTAGCCCTGTGAGCCGTATTATACGATTGCTTCTGTTGTGTCACCCTTTATTTTATGTACGGTTCAAATCAATACAAGTTCATCTAGTGGGGATGTTACATCGAACGCGTTGGCATTAACGAAACTGCCAAGGGGCCGCTGTTAACTATACGCCTATTTGTATCCAATCAATTAGAACGTTCCAACGTATATTCGTGGGAGCATTTACGTAGAAATTGCGACGTGTATTCTATCGCGCTTATTAGTCAAATTACAACCAGCCTTAGTCAATGTTACTGCCGGGAGTTTGCTTTCTCCTGCGTTTGATCATAGAATATATGTACATATGTAACATCCAGAAATAATGTAAAATTTATTAATTTATTTTATTAATTTGGGTAATTATAATTATGGAAATTATTAACTAAATGCCGTGTGGTGACGGCAGAGTAGAATACAATTGTCACCACCCCAAATCTCTCCCGTGGGTGTCGTACAAAGCGACTAAGGATAAATCAATTGTGAGGAATGGGCAGCAGCGTTCCTCCTAGCATATACCACCTAGCAATAGCAATGTACTGCGACTTTTGTGCCCGATAAATGGCAATAGGCTCGCCACCTATTACATGGGACCTAACATAATTGGCGAAACGTGGGTGCTAGTTCACCTCTGCCTACCCTTTCGGGGATATAGGCGTGATTTATGTATGTATGTATGTATTAACTAAATGGGCCCTTTCGGAAGGCTAAAAGGGCTATGCTGGGTGGGCTATAGAGTCACTACAGACAGAGCACGTCATAATCAAATCGTTTTTCAATTTTAACATGATAGATGTGAAACTCCGAAATTGATCAAGAAATTTTCGGTAAGCTGACTGCTGCTGTCGACCATATGTTAACTGGATCCAAAATTTATAGCTCCAGGAGCCCATATGTTATCAATTGATTCGTAAAACAATTGTAATTTTGTATCCATTTTTCTCTAGAATTTCCCGATAGTCACATTTATGAAATAAATCTACGGGCCTATAGAAATAAGAATCAAGACAAATATTTTGGGGGCAATTTTAACCTTTGTTTGGGACAAATTATAGCGTAATTTTAGATAAAGAGACTACAATGAAGACGGTTGAATTATTTAGTATAATATTTGAAGAAAGAATAAACAAGTATAATGGAACATTGAAAATGATACAGCTTATTAATTAGGAATACCTATTAGAACTTTTGTTGAAATCTCTAACACAAAATATTATACAAGTTGTTTGCGTTAAAAAAAATTAACTATACTGCTTATTTAGGGAGGAATTATAGCTGGATAGCTTGTTGGTGGTCTGCGATTACGTAAGCTAAGGACTGTTTACTAAGGCCAGGATGGGTGACCAAAAATATATTGTCTCGAGTTCATTAATATCCACCTACCTCTACTGGGTCAGCGTGGTGGACTAGACTAAAGCCCATTTTCTCTATATTCTTCTAACCATAAGAAGGACTTGTGTTGTGTCCCAGTAGTGGGGACAATAAATAGCTGGTGATGATGATGACGTAGTTTTTGTAAATAATTAAACTCGAAATCGAGATCGTGTATGCTGATGAGCTGAAAGAAAATACTTTCTTGCAGGACGTGTGTTAAATATGTCTGCAAAATGGAGCCTGGAAGATATTTTGCGAACGAATCTAGTGAGATAAGTTCAGGAGATATTGTGTCGCTTTGTAGCGTTTCCTCCGCCTGCTGGGATTCGTCGTTATTTTTGCATAAATCTGTTAGCTTTCACGCCAGGCGCATTAAGAATATAACGCGAACTTACGGCTTCCTGTGAAGTAAAGAGTACAGTTGTGCACAATGTATTATTTTCTTATACTAAAACCACGCCACAATCTAGGTCAAGGATACTATAATTTATTTTGTCACCACCTTGTATACAAGATATGCTTCTGCGAAAATGGAGAAGCACCGCATATTTTCGTTTTGAACTAAGAACATTATTTTCTTTACTAGACCTTTATGAGGAATTTAAAAACAATTATTGATAAATGTCTATAAAATAAGTTGAATGGAAACCGATACTCTTATTGTTTAAGTTTCTAGAATTGACCCTCTAATAATTTCTTTGAGAAAATTTTTATTTGATGTGGTCGTCCTTCGTTTATCAAAATAAAGGTCAGAAAATAGATACTATAACTATCTGAATGACAATTTGAACTAAGCATGACTTGAGAGTTTATATTTATGTTATATTGGTGTCATATTCATCATCATCACCAGATTTATATTGTCCCCACTGCTGGGGCCTTCTTAATGGAGTATAGGGAGAATGGCTCATAATGACACTGGTATAGCGGCGTCAAAATTTAAGCTATAATATTTTTTAGAGACATCGATCCGGATCAATTATTTCATTATGTGTCTTCAGTATTTTACCTAATAACATTGATTTGATTCAATAAGTAGTTAATATGAATTACAATTCACTAGGTAACAATAGGGGTAAAATTGAAAAGTACAATATAGACGACGCCGCGGCGATGCGAAGGCATTGTATTGAAATTGTTGTGGAACTATTTCGAACAATGTTCCTGTTTTCCAAGCCATCAGTTTGTTAGGTTGCGAGATTTAATGAGTTTTAAATGTTATTAAAGAAGGTTTGTTATTATTGGACCGGGCGCAAATGGAAGGGTGAAAAATTTTACTGAAAATTTAAACTTGCTGTAATTTAATAGGCGTTAGCTTGATGAAAATTGATGGCTGCTTAGTTTCAACAGAAAGTTTTCGTTCTTTGTTCGAGTCAGTTTAATACGTTGTACAAACTAGATGAAATACATGTACCTACCTACAAAGGTGTTTGATGCAAGTAAAATTATGGAGGTAACTTAATCATTTGCAAGGAATTCACTGAAATAATGAATAAATTACTGGATAATGTTCTTTGAAAATGAACACAAACAACATTGCGTGAGTTAGCGATTAAATGTTTCAAGGTATGTATTTTAGTCGTTAAAATATTTCATTAAAAATATAATATTATGTCTAGTGTTAATTGTACGACAGTTAAAATGTAATAGGATCATTCAAGTCCAGTATAGAATCTCTAGGTTCTACATAATAAGTCCGACATCTTATTTCAATATAAATAAAACATTTAAAATAAACAAATCTGGGGAAGGTATGAAATTTGACAAAAAAATATCCAGGAAATGAAATAGTAGATAGGTACCTAACGTTTTGCTGCATTACCGATAGTTATTTACTTTTTCTGTCAGCCTCTCTGTCTGAAGAAAAAACCAATATACAGATCAAAAATTCGGCGAGTGATTGTGGGCCAGTTTCAATTTTATTAATGGATTCGATTCCCGCGTCTCGTGTAGGTAGGTACGGGCAAAATCGTATCTACATGGAAGCGCTATTTCCCGTTTGGGCATGCAATTGACGGAACTTTTGATACACTTGACATTTTATACTTACACAATTTCATTAACAAACACGAGTTGTTAGCAACAGAGTTAAGTAATTAGCAATTCACCATCATCATCACCAGCCAAAATGGTTGTTGATGATGATGGTGGAGCTCGATTCTGGGCCACAGACTTTCCATATGGATGGAAGTATATAGCGAGAATGGGCCATAACTCACCACGCAGTGCGGGTTAGTCGATTTTAACGACAGTACATGCAGCCGGGACCAAGGGCTTAACGTGCCTTCCGAAGCACAGAGAAACTCGAGAAAATAAATATTTGGTCACCCATCCAATGACCGTCCTTACGGAATATTGCTTAATTTACGCAATCGGAAGCCGAGCGCGCAATGATACTGCGCTAGCGAGCTCCTCATGAAAATGAAGCTTGCAACGCCTTATAGGTATTGGAATCTATTCAAAACTAACCCCGCCAGTTGGTAGAAAGAATTGAAAATAGCGCGGAGAGATAGGAATATTACTTCGATATTACTTTGTAAAAATGCATCTGGGGCAAGGAGCACGGTCAATTTCGAAAGCACACAGAATGAGGGAATATGGATTCTTAGTTTACACAAGATGTACTTTGGAATAACTAAGTCTATTTAACTTTGCTGCAAATCTCTTTAGGGACTTAGGTTGTGTTGTAATTAGGTGTTTATTATCTTAGTTTTTGTTTTGCATCACCCTTTGTTTTATTGACACTATGTATTAACACAAAATGGATTTAATTGGCAACCGTAAACCGAAAATACCTACAGAATTTGAAAAAACAAAAATTAATGAGGCGTACAAATTGTGACTTTGTGAAGTTCTGTCATGAATTGTGACTGAACCACGATAGTATTTTCACACAATTTAATAATGTATCATCAATAGCTTTCATTGTTATAGGCCTTTAATACTTTGTTTTATAGCGCAAATGTTCAATTTACGAATATAACTAAATTGCTTCCAGCCGATAGAGTACTATTTATTATTACTTTTATATTTCTTACTTTTGTCAAAAGAATACAAACCTACTCTTTATGTCTCTAATACTATACATGCCGTCTTACTACCTTGTGTCAGCACAAAAAGTCTCATGTGAATACAATGTGATGTGACTCACCGGCCAGGGAACTTGGTAATATTATTATAGTCTCACACGATAATTTTTAGTTTATACTAGGAGATTTTATAAATGTTTTTCATTGAAAGTATCAAAGTTTTCATACTGTACCGGCTATGCAAGTAAAACAAGCCAACTTCCCATATTTTAGACCACCGGAAGCTGCCGAAGTTTCATTTTATCGACAAAGTAACAAGATACGAAGCATTCGTCAGATTTTACTGCGTTCAACTCGAGTTCACAGCTCAAAGGATAAATCACAAAGTTGTGTAACGAAATTTACGGTACCTATCGAATAAAGAGGACCAGCGCCATAATTGCAATGAGGGTTGATATTTAGATATAGCTGTTACTTGAAACAAGTTGTATTGAGTGCAGCAGCCATCGAAGGGTAACATAAATTATACTGCGGTGCTACGTTGTAGCTTTACCGTAGTCCGTAGTGTTATCATTTTACGTAGTAGTGCTACGAGGATGCTACGCGTGTACGGACAATAGAGTTGTAAAGTAACCGAGCGTAACACAGCGAAGCGAGGCAAGATCTTTTGAGCTCACGTCACGCGAAGACTGTTTCCTCTGTGAGTGTTCGTTATTCCAAGTGCTCACAAGTTCCTAATTTATGCGCATCTTAAGCTATTTTACTTAACTCATGCAAGGAGCCAGCCGTTTTACAATGTTTACTTTCAAACGGAGTGATTTTAACTACCCACGTCTGCAAGTCTTGTTTATTCTGCTGCTTATGGTTTTATTTTAGAGATACAATTGTAATGTGGTTTCTAATGACATGTTTGTCGGTTAAGTACATACATACATACATAAATCACGCCTATATCCCCGAAGGGGTAGGCAGAGGTGAACTAGCACCCACGTTTCGCCAGTTATGTTAGGTCCCATGTAACAGGTGGCGAGCCTATTGCCATTTATCGGGCACAAAAGTCGCAGTAGGTACATAGCTAGATGGTATAAGAGGAACGCTGCTGCCCATTTCTCATCACTGATTTATCCTTAGTCGCCTTGTACGACACCCACGGGAGAGATTTGGGGTGGTGACAATTGTATTCTACTCTGCCGTCACCACACGGCACGGTCGGTTAAGTGGTAACCTGAAAAAACTTCATGTATTTAAAATCGAAACCATCGGCAGATTTTCAGGAGTTTTCAGGTTGGAATTTTGAAATGGGCAGCTCTGTGATGATTTTTTGGACATAGTTCCTAGTTTGCCTTCGGCGATATAGGCGTGATTACTGTATGTCAAATAATAAAAGGCAATCTGTAATCTACTCCTAGAGACTATTCTATTCTGTTACACGTGTAGAGTGTGTGTGTAATGAATAAAGATACAAAATGTTCGGTAACAGTATTTGTGTAAAACATTTTCGCACAATTTACAACCAACATTTAATAACTTAAAGGTCACGGAGGACCCGGGGGTACAGTTACGAGTATATCAAACCGCCCACTGGTCGAAAAACGAAGAGAATTGATGGCGCAAGCCGTATTGACATCGACAACGGGGCAATTTTATATTTTTATTAATTTACCGCAAAATATAAACCCCGGCACCGCTCCCGAGCTAGTGGCACTCCGTAATCTACCTTTGCGGGGATTAACGCAGAATCGACGGCAGCGAAAAATGTTCCGTCCGTATAGAGTCGGCGCGCTGGTTAATTACTCTTGAATATTTATTGGTCGTTTGAATAAATCGCCCGCAGCGGATAAGCCTTTAACTTGTATTATATTCGTTTTTTCCCACCGCTAATTTTTGGGATGCTCCCTTGGAAACTGTTTTCTGGGGCAAGCGTTTAGTTTTTTTTTAAACGGCTCATTGACCGGCCATCTTGATAGTTTTGGTGACGCAGTACAGTTCTCAGAACAAAGGTGGCATAAATAGACAAACCTTGATCAGATTAATATTATCCATTCTTCTCGGAACAAGACCTATTATTAAGACTAATACATACATACATAAATCACGCCTATATCCCCGAAGGGGTAGGCAGAGTTGAACTAGCACCCACGTTTTATTATTAATAATAATTACTAATTCTATTTGAAATAAAACAACTTTTACGGATAAGACTCGCCTATAATTTGGTGTTTGGCATATTAATTATTTAACCCGACGTTTCGATCACTTTACAGTGGCCGTGGTCACGGGCCAATATGCCAAACACCAAATTATACGCGAGTCTTATCCGTAAAAGTTGTTTTATTTCAAATGTGTAGTGCTCGTGCAAATATAAGAAAACATTATACTAATTCTATTTTTTCTGTTTGAAATTTACAATGATTTAATCTTTATTGTAATATTTTTCAAAAAATCTCTCGCTTTCAAGTCATTCACTCCCTTTCAATTTATATCATCCATCACACTGAAAAGGTGCTTGTGATGAATGGATGTATAGAAAATTGATGGAAAGGACCATGTTGAAATACCTATGAATTGAGAGTGATGGGATGACAGCATTCTAATCCGTACTGCTCAAGTAAAAAATAATACGGCTGGCCGCTTGTCTGACATCAACCTATGTGAAGGTGAAGGAAGGTGAACCTATTGCCATGCACCAGGCACCTTTATAACATTTATTACTTATTTACAAAAAAATGGGGTCATCTTCACGGAACCACGTGTGTATAGGGGGAAGGAGCAATGTGTGGCACACGATTTTACACATATCATTTCATATTTTTATGAGTCTATTAAAACTTTTTCCACTTATAAAGTATACGGAGGGGGTCGGCATTAAAAGTTAAGGACGCGCTGTATTGTGCACAAAAACTAGTATGTTTTTATCGTTCAGTCTACATAGGGCATTCGGTTATTCTCTTTCCGCAAAGTGTGTTAAGGTTTAATGTCTATTAAGATAAGTAATGTATGCATGAAGTGCCGATGACAGCATGTATGAACTTTCCATATAGCAAACAAGAGAAACCCAAAATTATTACATGCAAGTCCCAAATACGACTGTTTAGCTGAGCAACGGCTGGCGGCTATATATAGTGCATCGTAGCAAGTGGAAAGAAGTGATCTCTGCCTACCCCTGAGGGAGAAAGGCGTGATGACATACTAGTCAACAACACGTCAGGCTACCACAAATGTCAAATTTTCTCAATCGACTTTGTGCCTTACTACAAAATAAGTAAAGGTTGACAATCGATTGAAGAATTTTGACAGTTTGCAGTGCCGATTATAATAAAACAACGTTACGTTAATCAATGGCGGAGCAATACTATAGTTATTTGTTGTACGTGAGTGCAAAGTTGTTTTTTAACCGCGTGCTCAATTTTGATGACCGAGCTAGCGAAGGATTCTAAAATTGAATCACGAGCGTAGCGAGTGATTCAAAAATTAGAATCCTGAGCGATAGCGAGGGAATCAAAAGAGCACAAGGTGAAAAATCTTTGCACTCGAGTGCAACACGTAACTTTTCATCCCCCCCATCGAGGAAATTGCAAAATACAAAAAAAAAATACAATCACAACAGTTTCTGTTTTCACCCAGAAACTTCCACAACACCCTCCCATTAACCCAAACACACTCTCAACACCCACCCAGAAACACCCACAACATTCACACCCATCCACTCAGACACACCCAAAAAACACCCATTCACCCAGAAACACCCACAAAACACCCATTCACCCAGAAAAACCCACAAAACACCCATTCACCCAGAAACACCCACAAAACACCCATTTACCCAGAAACACCCAAAAAACACCCATTCACCCAGAAACACACACAAAACACTCATTCACCCAGAAACACCCATTCACCCAGAAACACCCACAAAACACCCATTCACCCAGAAACACCCACAAAACACCGATTAACCCAGAAACACCCACAAAACACCCATTCACCCAGAAACACCTATAAAACACCCAATGACACCCAAAAAACACTCAATCACCCAGAAACACCCACAAAACACCTAATCACACCCAAAAAAAAACCCAATCACCCAGAAACACCCACAATACTCACCCATCCATTCAGACACACCCACAAAAACTCATTCACCCAGACACACCAACAAAACACCCATTCACCTAGACACACCCTCAAAACACCCATTCACCCAGACACACCTCCAACAGCCACCCATCCACCCAGCCACACCTGCAACATTCATCCAGACACACCTGTAAGTCCCTAATAAAAATTACCGTCCCTAATGGAGTTCCGAGACGGTCAATCAGCTTGAGTCAAGCACGTTGATTTTCTGTATGTTTTTGTTCCGTTGCTAGCGTAAACAAATCAAACAGACCTAAAAAGCTTGACTCAAGCATCCAGCAAGCGTTGTAGACGATCAAAATGTTTAAAGCAAGATTGACGCCAAGCTGATTGACCGTCACGGAACTCTTAGGTTTTAACAAATTTGTGACGTGAAAAGAAAATGGCGCGCGCAAAGCAAATTACAAAAAAAGTACACCAAGAAGGTTCCGAGTCTGAGTTTTTGACAAATTAAAATAGGTTGCATGACAATTTCGGCACCATGGAGGTAGAAATAAATATGTATAATGATGTTTTGAATTCACAAACTCATTGCACACGATGTTCTAAATTCAAATTTACTTTAACCTCTAGAGGATAAAAACGGCTTTTGCACTCAGATATCGAAGAGCAAAAACGCCTTTTCCGAGATGGTGGGATGAAAAATAAATTTATTTAACAAAAAAATCTTACAACTGCTAAGAGATGGCATCAGTAGGCTTATATGGTTAGTATCATTAAGTACAACACCGATGACCGTACGTATGAATATTCCATATAGCAAACAAGAGAACCTACAAGTTCCAAATACGACTGTTTAGCAGAGCAACGGCTGGCGGCTACTGCTGATCCTCGAAGTTATACTATTAGGGCTGCGTGATCCCTTTCGCATTACTTTTACGAGCGCCCCAGCAGTTGACGGGCCTATGCAAATGTTATTGCGTTTACTGTTTAAGCCCGCCTCAGCCTCGCGTCTCGAACGATGATAAATCATGCATACGATAAATATTGAGTTTCTAACATTGCCCGCGCAGTTCATTTTTTTTTTTGCTACTGCGCCTTTGTTTACTAAGTTTTGGTTTCAATTAAGCAAGTTTGATTAAGAACTCGCTAGCGCAATGGCACGGCGCGCTTGGCCTGCGATTGCATAAACTAAGCGAATTCGCTAAGGCCGGTCATAGGATGGGTGACCAAAAATTTATTATCGCGAGTTCCTCCGTGCTTCGGAAGGTACGTAAAGCCGGGGGTCCCGGCTGCATCTGCAGTCGTTATTACCCACCAACCCGCACTGGGCCATCGTGGTGGGTTATGGCCTAATCTCCCTATATTCTTCCATCCATGACATTAAAGGGCTGGTGATGATGATGATGATTAAGAACTCGAAGGTTGCAGATAACAAAAATTAATGATAAGGTGTATGTTGCGGCGTCCAGCCTCCATGGTTGAATCTATGGCCGGCGACTTGACAAGACATAGCACTGACTGACGGGACTAAGAAAAAAGAGACTGTTTTTGACTACGACTCGACCAAGACTGTGTGATCCGATGAAAATAGTGGTTTTATTCAAATAATCCCTCTCTGACGACAAGACCGAACAGTGTATTATTTATTATTGTATAATCAATACACCTAATCATTTATCTTTATCTGGCATATGACCTGTTGTTAATTAATGAATTAATATCCAACATCTTCTTACACTCACACCTGTCGTAGCATACTAAATAAGAAACAAATTTTTAATAAATTATATATGAATATTAATAAATATCTGTAGTGTTTATTCACACACAAACATTTGCTCCTAATAGGATTCGAACCCGGGCCCTCTTGACCGGCAGCGAGCGATCTAAACATTCGACCAAACCGGTCGTCTTAAACCTCATCAATAGCACAGTATATTTTTCAGTTTAATTTGCTACCGCGCTTTTATTTCCAAAGTTTGGTATAATTAAGCATGATTAATTAAGACCTTGAAGGTTGTAGATAATAAAAATTAATGATTAGGTTTGCATTGTTTAATAAATTTCGGCATTATAACCTTTGTTAGAAAGTGATTTGTGCAGCTTTTTACCTACATTGTTAGTTTTTTCATTCCTTTGTCAGTTTTGTTTTATTGTTTATTCGTGAGTGACTTGAGATTGTTGGGCAAGGCAAGATAATTTTCTACTTTATAGTTATTTCTTATTGTCTTTTCTTATGATAATATACCTACAGTCCATCGATTGATTTGTTTGCTTTTACTTTTTTATCTGTCGCCAAAATAATAATGTTATCAGCATTATTTTGTTCCGACAATGTGTGATAAGATAGCCAGCCCCTCTGTGGTTGAGGGTTCCAGGTGAAGCTCGATTCCATTTTAAGCCCTTATCGTCACTTACCATCAGGTGAGATGAAGGGCACTACCAAGAGCTTCCCAAGAGCTTCCCTGTCTAACACAAAAAAAGTATATATTTCATTATTTAATAAAAAGCAAATCTTTGGGAATCTTGCCAAATGTTGGTGTACTTTACTACGAATGATATTTCGAGACCCTTTAAAAGTGGAGATTTGAAACAGAATTTTACCGGAAGCTTTTTAGTAAAATCGCCGGCCGCTCCCGATAAAGCTTCAATAAGTTTCCGTTTTCAGACATAAATATTCTTGACTATATCTGAACGTATGCGAGGCGGTCTGGCCTGCGCTGAGCAGATAACTCGTAATATTGGCGAACTCTTGGCGGGCGGCGCGGGCGCGGGCGGCGGGCTGCGGCCAATCCAGTACTAATGAATCAACTTTGTCAGACTGGCGCGCTGCCCGCCGAATTCAACTTTTAATTGATTTGACATTATTCCGTTTGTGGATCCCGCCCGATTGCGACGCTCCCCTTCAATTATAACTCATCTCCCAATGAAATGATCAAATGAAAATTAATTTACGAAAGTTGAATGAAGTTATTAAAACCGAAAAGATGTCGCAGCGGATGCCCCATACTAATATTTTCGTTTTATGCTTACACGTAAAAAAACTTTAGCCAGTAAGTAGCTAGGCGGGGAGCGCCTCGATCGAGAATCCAATATCTATACTATCTCAGTCACACATTAATTTATCACCAACTTCGTCGGATAAAATAAGATTACGCTGGTGCTATGGTCCGTCTAGTGAACTTTAAATCTTCGGTTAGCAATATCCGTAAGTTTAGATGAAAAGTTGCTTGCCAATTTAAAAGATAGAACGAACTACGAAACTACTAAATACGAACTAGAACTCTGTAAGTTTAATATTGTCAGAGAAAAGATAAAGATCTTAAAAATGTACATTTATTTCAAGAAAATTATTACAACTTCATCCTGCCACTTCTTGGAATTATACTGTCAGACTTCCGTATACACTCATCAACTTTATCTAAGGATATTATTATTGATTTTATTTTACGTTGTATCGGCGATCATATTAAAAATGAATTGGAAAATGGTTTCTATGCAATTTATTCAATGTTATAAACTTATAACGGATGACTATAAATAATTTAGTAAGTCATTGCAAAAATGCAAAGAATATGTCAGTATTATAAGAATGGAGGACGATGGGACATGAAGCAGGTGTACAAAAATGTTTCTTAGACATTGTTGGGCACTATATGTTTATTGTGTAGTAGCACCCAGCTTCGGATCGACAGTGATACGGCACTTTGTAACAGTCAACATATTGTAAGTGGGTTGAAATTGCGAAGTTTCGATAGCCCGCGAGGTTCGTTCGTTGGAAACTTGCAAATGAAAAGTTAATGCACAACTTTGACAGGCGCGGTGGCGGCCGGCATCGACCTCCCGGCTGCTGCGTCGGGATGAATCTAAACTTTTTAATTATTTGCTACGACAATGGCCCGAATACGTCGCGCGTGAAATGGTGCCGCTTTGTTGAGCAATTAATTAAGCGTTATCTATGTTTATTAAAATCTTTTGTTGTGCATTGCCAGTCTCTGATTTGTTGCGCATACGACCTTTGCGTGTGCGTAACTGGTTATCGTGATGATAAGTACTCTGATAGCTTCGAGAAGTATTTAATGGGCAGTTATTTTTGTACTACTGAGCACTGTAAATACAAACATGAATATAAAGAGAATTCTTGTTAAGGAAAGTATGATTCTTGTTATAGCTTCTAATTAAGGCCACGGTCAACATTTTAAACACATTTTGTATTTATTACAGACAAATTTAGAGTGGATACTATCACGTCCTGAGTCTTGATGTTAAATAATGTTAAAAGTTAAATATACAGTAGGTACACAACATATTGCATTGGAAAAAAGATGCATTTGTGCAAGAAAACTACATCACCAAGTAATTAACTTAATAGTGAAATTACGTATTACTATTATGTTCATGCAAACTTGCCAATGTCGTAACATGCAAAATAGACGACTTAGCTGCTTTACTAGTATAAAAACTTTAAATACCTCGGTATTATAGCCCGCCCGGACCCTCCCTTTCTTGAGACGGTCTGGCGCACAATAGCCTAACTTGGCTTTTACACGAAATTTTCTTGAACGTACAGATTCCTTCCGGACGACATCTTAATCGAAACGCCCACCCCCACCTTTTCTTAAGCACCTACATTTCTACCTACTATCTAATCGGTTTTATGATAAATAAATTGTACTAAATTCTTATTAGATAGTTTACATACTTTTACGTGTGATAACAAAGTTTAGGTACTTTGATTGATATCTGAAATGCATACTAATTAATGTGATAGTTAGTCGAGATTCCAAAGATAAGGATTGGATTCCTAACCACAATGGAAACACTGTACTACAGGGATCATTATTAGGCACCTTACTGGCCACTACATTACTTTTCTGTATGCTTACTGGCCTGTCCCCACTGCTTGGGCCTTCTTCAAAATGGGGGTAGGCCTGTGGTCTTACTTTTTATATCAATCACGTTCGAGCTTTAGAGACGCATCTTTCAGTTCGTGGCTAATATTTAACACTTGCGATTAGTAGTTATTTCATATGTACTTTCCATGTTATTTAAAAACAAAAATATTGCAGGTAATGTCCAGAAACAGTCTTAAAAGCATAATATTTGCCACAAATTGACAAGTTTATTAAAAATTCCCTTATTTCTTTTCATATATTTGCTTGGTTCTGTGGATAAACATTATAAAGTTTTAGGTAGACAGGTAGATAGTTGTTATACAGCAACCCTTAAAATTTTATCTACTTGTATACTATAAATTCGTGTAGTAATTAATCTTCTAGTAGACCGTTCGCGTCTGGTTCCCATTAGTGAGCTGTACCGGTTTTTACCTATACATACAACAACTATACAAATATGGTTGCTCTATTTATAGCTGAGCACATAATTTTAAAGGTACGGACCAGCAGCAGAAATTTATACGTGCGAATAAGCACACTCTAACTCCGCGAGAGCTTTAGCAAAGAAAAATAGTTTTATCCGCCCGTGCCGAGAACAAAGTGAAAACAGTTTATTATGTGAACATTATTAAACAGCTGCAAACTGATATATAATATTATATTATATATTTCATCGTGCTGAGTGAGCACGGGCTGGGGCGAAAGAGTTATGCGGTTGAATGGTATATGCGAATCGTGCGCGCGATTAGCGGCAACCCGCTGAGCTAGCACAGATTAGAGCTACGACATCTTGAAGCGATAAGCGGGTAGATTTTTAGACTAAGCTGGTAGTCCTTATTTGCCGTCCTAATGAAACATGTATATAAAGTAGGGGAGCACAAAGAATATTGCCTAAAAGGGACACTTTCGTGTATAAAATTGTTTCAATTCACTCAAGGGGACAGATAGATAAGAGCTGTAATTACCACACAGTCCTTCAAGTTAGCAAGCAATAGGTAACATAAGCAGTTGTTCTATGGATACTAGATGACGGACTAATACATACATACGTACATACATACATAATTCACGCCAATATCCCCGAAGGGGTAGGCAGAGGTGAACTAGCACCCACGCTTCGCCAATTAGGCTAGGTCCCATGTAATAGGTGGCGAGCCTATTGCCATTTATCGGGCACTTATACTAAATAAGCCGCAGAGTTAAAAAAAAGTTTGTGTGACCACTCCTAACTTGGGCCATGGAAAGAGATATGCATTAATTAGAGCATGTAGGTAATATAGTTAAGCCGGGCGTGTCTTGTCCCCGCTTAGCGTTTATGCCTTGCCGAGCCTGGGCGGTTCAGACGCCCGACGCAACCGCCGCTCCTTTCAAATTAAACACTCTGCTAAGACCCGTTATAAAATCACATTAACTTGATATAATACCGTAAAACGCGGTAAGCTGTGGCCGATTAAAACCGTCATATAATCATAATTATCAGGAAGGTTGTAACGACGCACCCGTGACCTCATTAAGCATCATATCGTCTGATGTCTTCCACACCGCCCCACCATGAATTTCCAACAGGGAGTTCAGACGAACAATAGTGAGGTAATTTAATACGACCCTTAAAACAGTTCACCGGCGAAAGCTAGTGTAAGTGTCATTTGACTAATGTTTTTAATAACCGGAGGGTATTCAGTATTTTCGCAGTGAATGTTCCTAATGGTAGTTTATTAGCATTTTGTTGAGGGAGTTAAGTTCGTTGTGCTATAGGAATTATGTCAGCATGTTAATTACAGCGTCCACTAAAATACGGCGCACTTATCCCAATTCTATTTGAACATAAATCGTGAGCCGAAATATTTCGAGGTCGGTTCGGTAGGTACTTATACACGTTTGATGATTCTGCGCAAAATATGAAATGCCAAGATGATCGTTTAGATAGAAGCCAGCCCTTTCGGAGTTGCCAGGACTGATTTTGAAATTCGGTCGCGGGCTCAAATTAAAAGTTCCGACATTCAGTGTTTTCACTTCCACTTTTTCTATTTACTTTTCTATTAAACTTTGTTTCCCGTAGATACGGGATGAGGCAGACTTGAGATTTATCTACGCGATACCGTTCTATTTGGTCGAGGGAAAATTCAATTTGGTTTTTACCTGAGGGCGCCTCGTGCTAACCCTCGCATACTCGCTTTAATGTTGCAGCTTTCTTCGTGGCAATACTTAAATGTTCTATTTTGCTGCAATGGCTTCCTCTATTAGACCGAATGGTAAGTACAATTTGTTTGTATAATTATTTAGAATAGCTAAAACTTTACAGACATGTATGATGATATCAGGTTTTGGGTAATAATAAATATTTCTTACACTCACACCTAAGTAGCCGAACGAAATCATGTGTGTTATGGATACTAGATGACGAACAAATGGAATATACTATTCGATTTTGATTTTAACATTATATAAATTATAGAAAAATTAACACAAAATTTTGGTGGTTAGAAAAAGAATTTCGAAAAAGTTATGGTCTTGATGCGGGAATGGAACCCGCGTCCGCTGCTATCCGGGCAGGTGCCTGACCGCTCGGCCAACCAAGACACTTGTCTTGGTTGGTTGGCTAACCCAACCACGAAAACTCAATATACCTACGACGTTTATAACATTAACAACCATGACTCGCCAAAATATATGTTCACACACAGGATTCGAGCCCAGGACCTACCAGGTCACCTACCAGGATTCGAGCCCAGGACCTCTTGGCTGATAGCCAGCGATCCGACCATTCGACCAAATTAGCCGTCGAAGTTGGTAGAACATTATATGATTAGATGCCGGCAATAAGCATTTTCATGGGTATACCAAGCACAAATGGCCGCTGCTACGAAAGAAAGCAGCCAACAAAGGAGATTTTTCTGTTTTCATTTACTTTCCATTATTCTTTAACTCGTTTGTCATTCTTTTCTCCCCGTCGACGCGCGTAAAGAAGAAGAATGACGGTTGTTTATATTTACGTAGTTAAGTGACTCTGGCAGAGACAGGAATAAGAAACATTCGAGCGGCAAGACTTTCCAACTGTTTGTTGTGAAGTTTAAATGAGCTTAACATTAAACTTCCAAAAAACGATACACCCAAAAGGATATTTTAAAAAACCCAAGTTCGAGGAACTTTCGTTTTTCGAACTGAGGCGCTTAAGTAGTCTGTAGGTTGTTTCTTTGCAATTTATCTAACAGAATGTCTTTGGCGTTTCGTCGTATTTTTTTCATTGGTTCGTGTATGATAGGTGCGTCCAATTTATTTGAGCGGGCGACGGAAATTGGAACTACAATTTACCCATCGATTTTGACATTTTTATGATACTCTCCACAAATTGGCAGCTCTGTAGTTTTGTTAACGAAGGTGTATGATAATAGTAGATTTTCCATCAAGTGCACAAAACGAATCATTTTTGTCCGAGACTTTTAGCGCCGAAGGCGAGGGCTGATAGTACTTGCTTGACATGCGAACTTAATCATGTCAAGCAAGTACTGCGGAAAAACAAATTGCAAGTACCACGGCCCCGTCGCAGAAGTCGAGTGAAGCCCGTCACAGTCGAACGTCAGCCTGCAATACTGCCATACTTGAAAGGTGTCACTGACAAAATTGGAAACATCTTGAAGCGTGCTTGAATCAAAACCTACTTCAAGCCGCTGAAGAAGATCAACCAATTCCTAAGACCTGTAAAGTGTCACATCCCACTTCAAGATGCAGGAATTTACAAGTTAGATTGTGACTGTGGTCTCTCATACATAGGTCAAACAAAACGTAGTGTAGGCACCCGGGTGAAAGAAGATTAGCTGATGTCAAACACAAGCGCGAAACAAAGTCTGCAGTATGTGAACATGCCTTCGACGGACCCAGCCATTACATAAGATTTGACAAGCCACAAATTCTAGCAAAAGAGAAACGTTACATACCTAGAATGATAAGAGAAGCTATTGAAATAAAGAAATACCCCAATTTCAATAGAGACAATGGCTGGAATATACCACCTGCTTGGGACCCGATCATCAGGATAATTAAATCCCAACACCGTCCTCATACTGCCAAATCCATAGACACAGTGAGCTCCGTCTGCTTAAATCGGACCACATAAATATTAAATAATTTGACGGTAGTTAATTATAACTACGATGAAGACACCTGTCATCTTTAGTCACCCGTGACCACGGCCGCTGTAAAGTGATCGAAACGTCGGGATAAATAATAATGCCAAACATCTAAATATACGCGAGTCTAATCCGTAAAAGTTGTTTTATTTCAAAAGACACAGCTTTTTAAACATAAAGTAATTGTATTTAATTATGTAGATAAGTTGCATAGCTTGTATAAAACAAAATACATACATAAATCACGCCTATATCCCCGAAGGGGTAGGCACAGGTGAACTAGCATCCACGTTTCACCAGTTATGTTAGGTCCCATGTAATAGGTGGCGAGCCTATTTCCATTTATCGGGCACAAAAGTCGCAGTAGGTACATAGCTAGATGGTATAAGAGGAACGCTGCTGCCCATTCCTCATCACTGATTTATAAAACAAAATGATTTCAATAAATTCTCGTACCTATTGAAAATTATAATATTAAAATAATATTACTGCGAGCTACGGATTTGACGTCATTACCACCATTAGCGAACCGTGGTTTAGACGAAATAAGCTATCAAAATAAATAGCTCAGGAGATTAGGGATTAGATCATTAGGCAATGTAGGTCGTTCAATATTTCAATCAATACTCATTTTGCAGCGCTTACAGCATGGATCAAGTTTATTTTCACATCATACATGATAGCAATTTCATTTCGTCCTATAATGGCAGCATAGCAGATTAAAATAACATCATATCGCGTTGGGGCGCGATAACAAGGTTATTGGAAGTTGTTGCTCCTAACGAACGGATGATTAAGTGGGGCCCGACATACAGTCCGCTAGATGTGTTGACGCTTATAATGAATTAGCTGTTGGAGAAATCTCAATTATCGTCAGAATCACCAGCCCTTTAATGTCCCCACCGCTGGGGCACAGGCATTCCATATGGGTGGAAGATAATACCAGGAGACTTTTTGATCACTGCAAAAATTTTTGGAATTCGTTCAGACCAAACTGAACAAATTTCACTATGAGAGCAACTCCAAAATTACGAAAAAAACAACAGCTGTTTCATATACATATATGGGTCAAGTAGGTATTATAATTTTTGTAATATTACAGGTAGTATATAATACATTCCTAACTTTTGCCTATTTCTCAAATCAATCACGGTAACGCAAATTATACGCACTAATTCTCACTGGCCTCACTCATGTGGGAGGTTGCATTCTACCTAAGTATATTCTACCTGCATAGGGTCGTTACATGGGACCTTAAAGGGTTGATGATGAAGGTAGATCTGATTTCAATATCATATAGAAAAAGAGATGTTTGAAGAATTGTACCTATCTTATATAAGGTAGGTACTTATGGTGCAGAGAGTAGCTACTCCAGCAACGCAAAAGTACCAACTCAAAGTCTGGACAAATAAAAAATTGGGTTCTCTCTTTAAATTCTTTACAAAGCGCGCTTCACTATCAGTTCTTAAAGACTGGAATTAATCACTTAGTCAGACAAGCTCTCGTCCCGCTGAGATATCGTTAATTTAACACTTAAAACGTTTTTATTCGAGTGGATAATTGCAAGGGGGCGGTCGTAATGGGCCACGTTCGGCCCCAGCAAAGATTGATGACGTGCTGTGTTGAAACATTAAAATAGCTGACTGAACATTTGAATAAGAAATACCCGATTGCCCGCGGGATTACACGATGAAACGATCATTTGTATTTTTTTGGCTGCGAGTGAATGATAATGTATTCGGAAGGGCGTGTACTCGGCAAGTTATGTTTTAATGCTGCAGGCTCTTTTGTAAAGAACCCTTGAAAAAGGTCTGACTTCTAAATCAAAAGCCCCGTGTGTTTACTTAAATACTGTGATTAAATTAGCACAAACCAAAAAGAAAGTCATATAACAAGATTAAAATACGAGTCCACCCTGGAAATAATCTAAGCGAAGGAAATTTAAGTTAAATATTTAAATGTGGAAAAACATGTTTTGGAAAGATATTTTTAGCGGGCGACGACGTTTGCACCTGCACTCTGGTGAAAAAAGTGCATTTGAGGAAATTGCACTTTCGAGCAGAATACTTTCTAATGCATGGAATTTTAAATCAAACATTACACGAATGAATGAAAAACCGTCTATCCGGCTATAAGTAGGTGCAAGTTACAAGCAGTAAATACAATTTACAGTCAACTTTTCAGAAACTGGTGGGGTTTTTAAAACTTTTATGTTGTTTAAATAATTATGGATAGGTATTTCATTCCCGTCTGTTTATCTTAGTTTAGGATAGTTATCTAGTACCTACTTAGTCACTGTTTCAGCTGTTTGTATGATGGCTACGGTGTAAAATGATGTAGAATGTATAATAGATACGATGATTGGTGTAGGTTTATTGAAAAAAAATCAACTCATTACCTTCTAAGCCCGAGTTTGATATTTTTCCTCGAAAATGTCGATATATTGTTAGAGTAAGGTGGCCCAGAGCGGGTACATCTGTATAAAACGGACACTCGTGTATAAAATCATTTGCAAATAGTTCCAACCCCTCTTATGCGTATTATCAAATATTTTAGGTACCTACACTAGAATACCCGCTTTGGCAATATGGGGCTTTGGACCACCTTAACCTGTGTCTTTATAGTTAAAGTAACTGAGGAGCATAATAACTTGATTTTCGATTTTTTTCGAGTTGTGCTACTTATATCTAGGTGTGCGATATGTCGACGATTGGGTAGCTCGGTTTTCTGCTGAACACGCTAATAAATAATTCAAAAAATCATTAACGATTTACGTTCCGTGAGGGGCCAAAAGGGGTAGATAACAGTTCGCCCCGTTCTATACCACCGCCTAAATTATTATCAGTAGGTAAGAAGATTATAAAACGTCCCAGGTAGAATTTCCGTTCCGGTTTGGAAGGTTTGTTTACAAAGTTGGGATAATGTTAGAAAAACAACGATACATTCGGGTGAAGGTTCGAGGGTGCTAATCTGATGTTGAGTGAAAAGATTTAGTGCACGCCCCCCGAAATTAATCTTCAACGGTTATAAGTAGCTGTACAGTCACTGAGGGCCTATGGGCAGAAAAGAGGATTATATTTAATTAGTTTTATGACTTGTCTTGAGTAAAATTTAAGCTTTAAAATAAATAAAGTAGGAAATAAAGCTCTCTTGAGAGGGCATTGAAAGGCTGTTTTGCTTTGGCACAATATCGCGCCATTGAGAATTACAGGGACCAATAAAGAATTTTGTTTAAAGCAAGATTTAATTGAGTGCACAGCTGTAAATTGAATTTCTATGAAATTGAGCGTCGGCATAGAGAAGACGAAATACCCAGTTTGCCAATAACTTAACATAAGACTGGCTGTATTTACTCACCATTACAACTTTTTCTCACAATAGGTGATCGTACATTTATTAATTATAGCTCCTTTGTGCTTCGACTGAAAGTTCAATGGCGCAGTGGCTAGTGCGCTTGGGCTGCGATTTCGCAAACTAAGCAATGTTCGCCAAGGCCAGCCATTGGATGGGTGACCGTCATATAACCTCAAGATCCTCTCGACACTCGACATTGTGTAAATTTTGAACTCAGTGAATAGAGTAGCGTAAAAGATACGTATCTATTATACACCGCTTACAGACAAATTAAAGCCTTTTTTGCTTGAGAACAATGCTGTTAAATATGTGTTCCTGGTAACAATATTACATGTAAACGATATCGCAATGAAAACATGCCATTTTTGTTTCCCAGTTGATATTGTACAATATTTGCAATTTCAAGTGCGCGCCAACACTCGGTCCCCGGCAATGTATAGAAAATGCCAGCAACTGAGCGTACTATACGAGTATATTGCTATCCGATAACAGAATGATATTGGAATTCCTATATCTACGTGATGTAATAAGATATAGAAATACGGCGCTATTTATTTAAATTACTAAAACCTTGGCCAGAGAAGAAACAAAGTTGGACCAAGTGAGCGTGTTTGCAGGAAATTGTAATTTGAAATTGCCTTTTACGGGTACAGAATGCAGAAGATCAACAATTTTTAATATCGAATGCATTTCGAACAAACACGCAGGTGATACGCACAGTCAAAAATGTACTACCTACTACATGCATCACAAGAGGACAAAAATTCTGGGGCTACGAGAAAATTCTTCAAATTATTTCCTTCACGTCGGCGATCAGTAGGCCTATTCCATAACTCTTTTGACAGTTGAAAGTGATTATCACCGAACTATTTACGAATACATTGCTTTTATCACAGGACAAGTGTCACAATAGAATTGTAGTAAAGTAGTAATGGATACGTAAATAGTTCGGTGATCATCACTTATTGACGGCCGCCTTGGTCGAATGCTCAGACCGCTGGGTATTGGCCAATAGGTCCTGGGTTCGAAACCTGGTAGGGGCAAACTTTGTGATGACCACAAATGTTTGTTCCCGAGTCATGGTTGTGTTATGTTTATGTAGTATATTTTCAAAATTTATGTACATAATTATATTAAAAATATGTCCGTCATCTAGTATCCATAACACAAGTGCTTAGGCTACTTACTTTGGTCTAGATGATAGGTGTGAGTGTAAAAAAAAAAAAGTTAGGGAATAGGCCCACTGAGGGCCTAGCCAAGTGGCTTATTTATTCGAACGCATAAAAAACAAAAGTATGAAACTGACGTATAGTTTTCTCTGCAATACGTCGGTTTCATACATTTTGTATTCTATGCTTCGATACATTGGCCACTTGGCTAGGTAGGGGGTCTGAGTGTTCAGTCAAATCGATAGTATTAGTAAGTGTAAGGTAGTCAAATGAGAGAACAGGTAAAATACAACTCAATTAAACATTTTATTACCACAAGATTCAAATTAGATTAAAATAATAATTAGTCAGAATCGTCATCTATTACAACTCTACGTTTTTTATCACGTTTCGCCGGCAAAACTATATCGTCTTCATCTTCGCTGTCATCTGTGGAAGACAGTTTTTTAAATTATTATTTTACAAATAGAATAAAAAAAAAATTGCTAGAATATCCATCGTTGTATTATGAACCTAAGAAGAGCTATGTTAAATAGTGACAAACAACAGAAACATAATTAACTCTTTATTATTATTATGATGTAGTCAATAAACGTAAACTAATCAAAAATATATTATTTCGAGTTCCTCCGTGCTTCGAAGTGCCGGATAAGCACCTGCAGTCGTTAATTCATACTAATCCACAGTGGGCTAGCTTGGTGGATTACGGCCCATTCACCCTATATTTTCCTATCCACAGGGGAGGCCTGTGGATGGATAACAGTGGAGGTATTAAAGATGAGGAACCAATATATAAAACATGTAGAAATGGCAACTGTAAGAATACTTTTGTCACAATACTAATCAGTAATACAAGATACTTACCACCCGCACCTCTAGGAATATTACTCAAAATATCTTCAGTATCAGGCAAGTCCTCATGTTGAAGTGTTTTCTTTGCAAAAGACAGGATATCATCATCATCATCATCTTTATTACTTTCATCATTTTCATCGATTTTTTGTAATTTCTCCCTGCCGTTCCCTTCGTCGGACTCAACACTACGGCTGCGTTTACTATTACGTTTCGGGTTGAAACTTTTCCAAAAGCTTTTGTTAGTTTGATCGACCGATATATCTGAATTGGAATCACGTAGCTTGCGCAAACTATCAAACAAGTCGTCATCATCTTCGGAATCTTCTTCGATTCTAGACTGATGGTTATTATAATCCTTATTACCATCGCCTATAACATTTCCATTTACTGTTTCTGAATTTTCAATAATAAGTTCTCCAGCAACTGCTTTCATTATTATTTCCCTCCTCTTTCGTAACGTTTCGAAGCGTAAGTTGCTCGGAATTCTCCAATAAGCCTCCTGAAATTTGAAACACAGTTAAAAAAGTTGCCCTAATTACATAAGCTGTAACAATATCAAAAATCATAACTAGAACTCGTTACGACAGATTATATAGAAGTTTGTTTATATTTAAAACGGATTAAGTCCTAAAATGTAGAAGAATCTATAAACAAAGAATTTATGCTATCGTAAAGTTTATGGTCTCTCTCGTTAAGTATGCGGTTTTGGTTCGAGTGTTTGAAGGGTATAATAAACTGTGGAATATTTTATTTTCAAATTGAAATATAGGATGTGGCTGTAAAGCGAGGAGTTATGAATTTATTAACAATTTCACGCTCGCCTAACTGTGCGTAACAAAAATTCAAATCTGTTACGGGATATGCAAACCATCTTTGATAATATTGTAGCAACTAGCCACACTTATCTACATGGCTGAATTCATGTTTTTATCATATCAAGACATTTAAGAAATAAGTTTTAAATGTATACTGAAACGATGTTTACATTTCAAACACAATCTATATAACGTTCTTGAATATTTACATGAAAAATAATTGCCGTAAGAAGTTGGTAATGCTTGTAACCTTACTTGTTCGTCACTGGGCGGAGCAACACCAATGCCTTTCAGCACTTGCTGGAATAAATCGTTCTCCATGGAGTCTGCTGCTTCGCTGGAGATTGGTACAAGAGGAGTACCTTCAGCAGTAGCGTCGTACCCTTCGGCTTCTTGATCTAAAGCCACTTCTTCCAAACACTCCGCAAGCCATTTTAGGCCTTCGGTTAGTCCTTTCGAGTTGTAAATTTCAATATTATTATCGAAATAATATTATTAAAGTGCGTGAACCTATAACTAAAATGCTATTTAAATGTGCAGAGTACTTCGCTTTCAAGCTCAAAGCTCTTTTGCTTTAATTTTAGTGCTTGGAAAATTCATTAGCTCCATTATAGTAATAAAAGGGTTTCGTGATATGCTTTTGTTTTGTTTATATTTGAAATGAGCAATGAAGAATATTTTAGATGTTTAATTTCAGATGTGTGATGTAACTTATAATAATTTGACTTACCATTGACCGTAGCATCTACAAGCAGTTTTGCTATTTCGTTGGCATTAAGTTCGACCCTATTTTTATTGGCCTTCTGTATTTTCTTCTTTTTCTCTGACTGTGTATTGCGTATTGTGCGAGAGGGCGACTGGGATCTTGCATCGCTGTCACTCTCTGAGCCCGACGATGACTGAGATTCAGATAACTCGTCTAAAACATTTTTTTTTTGTAAATCATGGTGATTCTACTTGTTCGTCAAAGAACACTTAACAAATATATATTTTCGGTACAAAAATTTAGTAAATTATGCTTTGACGAATGCAAGGCAAGTGTGGGACGGTGATGGTGAGCCTTGTGTAAACGACTAGAAGTTTCTCCAGTCGACCAGATGCATATAAAATATGAATCGATATAAGTTTATAATTAATGTTATTATGTCACTATTGCTTCATATGTTTATTTTCAGATACTGCGTTTTTATGTAGTCTGTCTGGTATTCTATTTAACATTGATTAAACATATATTTACCTATTAAAAAAACACAAATGAAACAGATAAGACTAATCTATACTAAAAAATGGTATCTAGTATTCTTTTGTAATAAAATGCTTTTGTGAGGATACGATAAAAACGTGCTTGGTTCGTTCGTTGAGCTCTATCGTTAGAACAAAGAGCAAAACTGTTGTTAGTAACTTACCGTTCGATTTATCGTCGTCTGTTGCAGTACTTTTAGCGTTCGATTTCCTTTGTCTCTTTTTCCGGCACTGCTTCTTATCTTTTATAATGCCCAACTCGAGCATTCTGTCGATGTAGCTCCTCTGTTGACGTTTGCGCGGCATACGAGCTATTATTACACTCATTGGATCTGAAAATTATATTCCATAAGTCTTCGCAACTTTTTCAATATTGTGGACCATTGCTTTAGCTATAAATAATATCACGAATTTTGCTCGCGCCGGAGATATGACTGTAGGCGCCGATAAATAACGTAGCTACTGAAGTAATGAATGCATTTATTTTTGTCAACATTCGATAAATTTTGTCAATGTTTCGTGTAATTGATAAATTTATAGTGTCATATGGGGGTTGTAATTTATACTTAATATGGTTTAACATAGCTGTGTTTAAAACTAATAATCATTAATTCAATTTACATTCACTAATGGAACAGTTTATCAAATTGAAGCGTCCCTGGGGTGTCAATTAGGGTGTTTTTTATCGTACAGGCCAAGCTACGTTATATATATTTTACATAAATACTACTAAGGGGTTATGTACGCATTACTTTTTGTTCGTCGCATGTTGCGAGTAATGTATTCTATTTTAGATTTCAAAAGTAAGTCAAGGCCTATCCCTCGTCTGCGTGCAGGGACGTTAAGGGTATCGACGATCTCCATAGGGAATCGATTCCTTTTACTGCGTCCATGATGTTCGACTAGTTCTTTCTTCGCCACTGATCTCGCAAATGATAAAAGGTTACGTTAAGTTGAAACTTTTGGATTAGATTTGCTGAAAGATTAACGTACAGGCGCGAACAGGTTTATGTTAACACATTTTTCCTAAAGTCCCATATTAGAGAAACATGAGACAAAGAATACACAAAATAGCTGGATATTTCATTTTAAACTTCCGGAGTATTATCCGATGTTTAATTACTGTGGTGATTGTATTGAAATTGTTTTTTTTATAAAAACATGTTTAGAGATTAATTATGTGGCAATGTCACTTTTTTGGGAGCATAGTTATCGTCAGAGAATGTTGAATGTTGAGTGAATACCTATTGTTGAATACCTAACCACCAAGAATTAAGAGTTTAGACTGTTTTAATTTAATTTTGCTGCCTTTAATATACTTATACCTACTTAAAGCTTACGAATCCAAGAAATTTTACTAATAGGTACTTAATAAATGGATTTTAAAGAAGTAAGATGAAAAACAAGTTTTTCATAGACAAATGTTAGATTGTTAAAAGTTAACTGAAACATGTATGTGTTAATGCACCTCTGCCTACTCTTTAGGGAATAAATAGCCACGATTTATGTATGTAAGCATCTAATGAATAATTATTTCTTACCCAAAGTTTCATTATACTTGTCCCAGAGTTCTCTCAGCATCTCGTCCTCTTCTTCACTGAATTCTTTGGGTGCTTTCTCTCTGGTTTTTTCGCGGTTGCCGCGTTTAGTGGGTGCCTTGAATATGAGTCCTAGCTCCTTGAGCTTCGAGATAACGCCACGGCGTGTGCGAGTTTGGTCGATCAAGTTTTCCAGAATCCAGTCAATTACATCTTACGAGGAAAAAATCGGGGTGTTAAAAATGGAATATAGTGTATTGTCAATATAGAACAATTCGGATTAAAAATGTTCGTACACTACTAAGTGTATGGTCGATATAAAACAATTCTGATTAAAACTGTACATAGGCTATTATACTCAATGAGGCTAAGTATAAAAAGAAAAAAAAAATAATAATGCAAATCTCATTTGGTACAAGCACCATATAATAATCTATTGTAAATGAAAATATGTAATTTATTTTATAATATTAGATATATCACGTATTGCATCATCCTCTTGCCCTTATGACATTTCACTTGGGCTCGGCAATAAGGCCATTTATCGCTTTGAACTGTCAAAGATACACAGGTTTTTGGCAGTTCAAAGCGATATAATATGGCTATATCATATCGTGTTTCGGTGGTCACGCTAGCCGGGCAAGATAGAGATGTCAACGCCTATCCTTACCTTGATCGGTCGCGGGATTCGTCTGATTTTCCATATACAGTTTCCTGAGCTCCTCCTCTTGCTCTTCGGACCAGGCGCCGGACCCGAGCCTGTCCCTGTTACGAGGCGAACTTTGTATCATCCCTTGTAATTAATCACAGTTGCCTTTCTACAGACTAAGTATGTAGGTACAGAGACTACATATACAAATATACACACTGGATTGAGAGTGTAAGAGGTTCTTATTTATATTTTTTTTGTGTTTTTTTTAAGAACAATGTATTCATGAGTAACTACAAAACTGTCAAACATCTATAATGCTATTTAAACGTTAACATTTTTGACATAAACTATAAAGTTGAAAAAGAGAGCTTGCTAAAGGTATTTTAAAAAATCTAGTCGTTCTTTTGTCAAGGCTCAACTATGAAAATTGAGAAATGTCTTTACTTCTTCTACTTAATTAAAAATTGCTGTTGGCTATCCACTAGCGTCTAGCTGATATCAGTTGTTTTATATCTAGAAAAATGAAAGAATACAAACAAACATCGCGGGTACGTAATACCGAAACCGTTGCATGTGTAGGTTCTACATTATTCTACTTGATACATTACCCTCTGTGCTTGGTACGTGATCTGTGCGTATGTGACCTACATGTATAACATTTATGACGACTAAATTAGACGCGCACTCAGAGGTTAACTTCGGGGTGCTTCGGCAAAGATTGATGATAGTTGAAAGAGTACGGTTAAAATAGTATTAGCTGGGATTGAGTTACATCTGCTGATGAGTGCCACTCGCTAATGTAATAACGCACTGTTGTTTTGGCAAATAAGGGTTGGTACACATATGTTTATAATAATAATAATAAATAATAAATATTTTTACAGTCACACCTATCATCTAGCCCAAAGTAAGTAGCCTAAGAACTTCTGTTATGGATACTAGATGACGGACATATTTTTAATATAATTATGTATATAAATGTTGAAAATATACTACATAAACATATATACAACCATGACTCGGAAACAAACATTTGTGATCATCACAAAGTTTGCCCCTACCAGGATTCGGACCCCTTGGCCAATACCCAGCAATCTGAGCATTCGACCAAAGCGCCCGTCTATGTTTGACAAAATAATATGTATTTTTGTTTTATTTAGCAATAAAGTTAACAGCTTTTATTGTCAAAAAATAAGTAATTAACTAAACTCAATAGTGTACTGTATAACATAATAGGTGTTACATTATTCAAATAAGGATCACATGAACCCTGTCGGGTAGGTACCTGCATAAACAATGTAAAGGAGGAGCACTTGTATTTTTTAATAATAGCTCTCATATTATAGGTAATGTAATATTGTCATAATTAAAATCAGTGTAAGTATTACCATATTATGCTTAAGTAAGCGACATTGTTATAACTTGTGCCTATGTTGTGTTCGTCAATAAGATATGTTTAAAAAATTATATTATTACACTTACTTTTGGTTTGTGTAAAGATCGTATCCATGTTCAATTTCGGCAGAATCTTTACTATTTTTCCAAAAAAGCAACTCAATAAATACTTTCGGGTTTTTAGATGCCACTTCAGTGAATTGTCGCAGTATGTAAATAGCAAATTTTTCTATTTCCTAAAAAACAAAAGCACGCTTTTATTTGTTTATGTCAAGCAAACGTACATGAAAAGTGGATTCGGTCAATTTTACTCGCAGCTACGAATAAAAAATATTTCGATTTTGTAACATGTTTTTCTTCTTCAAACAATCGCAAATGTCAAACACGACAAACAAATAATAAAGTAACCATAAGTAGCCTTCCGATATAGGCTCTAACATTACCTTGTATTGTGGCAGCTTGTTATCGAGGACGGCTTGAAATATCAGAAATAATGTTCCTTGAAATATCATGGACGGCCGTTTGCAGTCCCAAGCGATTCTATGCAGCATTTTTATTATGCAGTGATTTGTGTAAGGAAGGTTCTTATCGTAGCGCTCTAACAGAGACACACATGCACTGACTACTTTTGGGTGACAAAACCTAAAAAAAAGTTTATATCATAATAATAACATAATTTATTAGTACTCGAACCTAAGATCCCTTAGATCTGGGTGTGCGATTTAACGGAAATATATGGATATCCTGGAATTGTATACAACTCCTAGGAAATGTATACAATTCCGAAGCTATTTAGGAAAAGTATAAAATAGTGTTTTAAAAATGATTTAATTTATACATATCCTGGTAAATGTATACATTTCCTAGGAATTGCATATAATTCCAATATCGTATTAGGAAATGTATAAAAATAATGCTTCCCATAATGAAACAAGTCGTTTTATTTGCTATATTCTTATATCGTACACAATTTTTTATAGCACAGACATCTTGTTGTAATAGAGTATTTGGTTAGGTTGGTTAGAACATGAACCAACGAACAGCACGAGCACGAGCGCAGCGAGCGAAGCGAGCGTGCCGTGGCAGCGGCCGGCGAGTGCCAGGGAGTAGTGCTTTTATAGAAAAGTTACAATCTAATGGTCCCCTAGCCTCGCTATCCCATCGTACCCATTGATATCTTAAATGTTTTACATTTTCGATTGCTGTTTTGGAAATCTATAGATTTTCTAGGAAATGTGTCTAATATAAGTTGTTTCATACATTTCCGTGCGATTTTAGGAACTATATACATTTCCTAGGAATTGAATACAATGACGGATTTCATACATATCCGGTAACATATACATATATAAAAATATATTCAGATGATATTCATGATTTTCGGGTTACATTGCGTGTTCCGACCGTTACAATATGAACAACATTACCTCAAAACGAAGTCCTGGAAATCGAAATCTGTTTCGACAACAGCCGAATTTCTTTCTTCCTCTTCTTCTTCATCTGAAATCGTACTTATATTTTTAATATTCGAATAAACATAATGACATTATGGTTGTACCTCCTCATATTATAAGAAAGTGGGGGTTAATTGAACCATCTACTAAATTGGACCAACTTTTATAATTAGCAAATACATTTTCACTGTTTCTATAATAATATTTTTAAAGAAACTCACACTATGATTATGTACGCCAAGCAATATATTTAATATTGCTTGGCGTACATAATCAAGATACCGCCTTTTCCACGAAATAGATGAGAGTAAAAGGGGCAAAATTTGGCAAGTGTTTAATTAAACCTACTCTCTTCAAAACACTAAAGCCGTGTTGATAAAAATATAATTATTAGGGCCTCACCTTCGTCGTCATAATCGGATTGATTATGGTTATCCTCCTCAACGTTAGGGACTTCTAAAAAAAACAGTACATTAAATTAATCCACTGCCGAACAAAAGTCCGACTGACAATAGTCAAGTTATTTACCTTATCGATAAATTTCTACTCACCGGTTTCAATACCCAAGTCGCTGTTGTAGATAGTTTCCAACATATTTAGTTCTTCATCAGTTTGAATGCCGGCCTCCCCAAATATTCCATCTTCGGGCCATACTTCCCTGGGAGACAAATAATGGAATTTAAACCCTAGCACGACAAAACGAAGGACACAATTTGTGGAATGCATCTCACCTAGCTGCTCGGAACATTCCGACGGCGTCTTCAAATTTAAAATGGCGCATGTTTTTTTGTATATTTTTCATGCAATCTTCTCTGTGAACAAATACGGTACAGTGTGAGTGCAAGCCGTACATCTGTTTAATGTCGGTCAAATTCATACATTTTCTAATGAATGTCGCTTAAAAACAATATTTTCACTTGTATAGTTATTTTTATACACGTACTTAAGACATGGTACTTAGGTAAAGTTATGGCGAGCTCATTATAAATTCTGTTGTACGCATTAATTACCTACTTGTAAAGACCTAACAAAAGTTAATAGATACTTGGGGTAATATTATGAAAGTTTAAATAAGACCTCCAGCATCACTTTTAACCCTTTATGGTAATAAAAGCGGGGTAATTTTTGAAATACCACAAAGTATAAAGTCAAGAAGATCTTAACAGACTGTTCGTTTTAGGATGGTGTGCATGACAGCTGTCACATTCATTTCATACATATTTTGGTATTCAATACACTTTATCAGCCAATACAGTCTAGGATTACAATAAATACTTTGTATAGGTATGCGCAAGACAAAAAACTACTACATTAAACAAGCGAAAAATAATAATTAAATCACCCCTTTCTCCTGTAAGGGGGAGGTAGAGATGTTTTAAACATCCACGAGTCGTCACCTTATTTCAGGTCCCATGTAGGTGACGAACCTATTGCCATATATCGAGCTCGCAATATACCTATATTGCTAGGTGGTGGTGGAACGCTGCTGCCCATTAGGTACTCCTCGCTGTCTTATTCCTTAGTCGCCTTGTACGACACCCGCAGGAGAGATTATAGGTGGTGACAATAAGCATAATGACTAGTTTTGAAAAATACACCACATTGGTTTTACGTATCTACTTTAAATTATATTTTTGTTAAATATTAAGATTATCATAGAAAAAACATGTTAATTAAATTTCCGTCAAAACAGCCATGGCGTCTGTGTGACGTCACTATAGTGTAACACATGACAGTTTCTATAGCAGGTATAGTGTTTTTTGATTGGCAGAAGAATTGTGTGGTCACGCGGCATTTGACCGAATATGGCGGATTGCTAAATTTTGTATTTTTTATTTTTATGAAATAAATACCAATCACTAGTATGATCTAAGAACAAGTTATTTTTATCGAATGTCCTTATCATCAATTATTATTATAAAACATTATTTCAATGATTCCTAGTCCGTGTCATCATCCCTATTGTATTCTACTCTGCCGTCACCATACGGCACAACAATCGGAAATATGCGAGGGCAAATATGGATTTCACATTATTTTCGGAGTATAATTTATTAATGTGCTATTTTTCCATTAAAACGAGACGTGCAGGGCCGACCGCGCCCGCTTATTAGCACTCGAGACTGTCAAGCCGCGAAACACGATGCTTCCGGTAACATTAGCGACATTATTTATTTAGTGAAATGAATAATGCATCTGCATTAGCACCGCCATGTTCTTCTTAGTTGACAATGCTTTTATTAATGTTATCACATAGTATCTCCTTATTCTGAACGCGTTATAGGAAATCGTTGACGTGAATCAAACTAGTGTTGTAACTGTTGTCAAACTAGTGTTTTACTGTTAAAATGTTCAAACTATCGAAATTAAAAAAATCTTGTTGTTGAAATGCAAATAAGTAGTTGTAGTTGGCATACAACATAGCACACCACGGTCAGTAGCGTATGTAATATCTTTTAACCAAATAATATCATTGCTTTTAACCATTAATATTTTTATTTTGCTTTACCAAAAAAATGTAATTAGGTACCTATTTCTTGTTTGCTTTATCACCTGACATAGTATAGGTACAGCCGGTAGTACGTCAAGTTACCATAAAATGTAAAATTTTCGTTTGTGCTTTACTACAAACGTTAAAAATCAACCTTTAAGGTTGATTATGAAAAATGAAAATTGAAGAAATTTGGCCGGTTTAGGTCTGAAGTGCCGTTGACCAAACCTAAAAAAAAAAACAAGTTGTTTTCCCTTACCTTTGTTGATCGATGGGAACGTCGGAGGCAGCGTCGAAAGGCGGCGGGTGTTCAGAGACCCCAGCGGTTAGTACCACCGCTAGTTGGGCGCGGACTTCTTCCCATGGTGGGGTACTCTCAGCGCGTTCTACCGCACGGGGTTTGGCTGATGCACGCTTAGTTTCTAAATGTTTATAAAATGTTGATTATTTATAAGAACTTTTGGGGTTGTTTTAAGCGATATAATGTACCAATTTTTAAGTTTAGAAAGCAATATTTTAAAATTTTGTTTAGTTTTTATAATAACTACCTTCACTTAACATAGGTATAAAAAAACACACTAAAATCGGTTATTATAGAGTGATTATGCAGGTTGTGTGATAGCTAATTAAATATAAAATGGGTATGTTACATAATTTTCATTTAAGCATTGACATTATTAGATCTATGCTAATATTTAAGCCCTAATAAAAATGTATTCATTACATATTTTAACTTATAAAATAAGCATTAAGCACATTCTTACTTTTCGATTTTGCTTTCTTTCTGACTTTTTTTTGAACCACCAATCCAGTTCTTTTGCAATAGTGTTCCAACATTTTCAAAAACAAATGTATAGTTTCAAGTAAATCTACCAAATAAGACCTGAAATACCACACAATAAATGAAGGCTATGAAAAGTTTTTATTGTTTAAATCAAAAGCATTTATTACGAACCTGGGCATTTTATTTTCGTCAAAGGCTAAAAATGTGCCAAGTATGAATTCTCTATACTCAAGAACATAAAATATGTTGCTTTTCAACACTTGAGCCGAATCTTTTACTGTTGCATCTGTGCTTTTATCCATAGCTAATAGAGTATTAAGGAGTTCCTTGTAAGCTCTTAAAGCTAAATGCAGGCGTCTCACCCACGGGCCAAATTTCTTCTTCTCCACCTTTATCATGTCATAGTACTTTTCCATTTGTTGTTGTACATAATGAAACATTGGGACGGACATAGTTTCACTGAAATATACAATCTAATTAGAATTATTTTATTGTGATTATGTAGTTTTTTCTTAAATATTGATGTATACCTGACCAACCCCACTTGGAAGTTCTGACCTCTATTAAATTCCATGAAAAATTTTACAGCCCACAAGTAGTATGACTCGTCATTTTGTTGTGCTTTGGCTCGCACTAATACATCTTTTACATAGTGCATTAGTTGATTATAAGAGCTATTCAGAAATTCTATACAGAACTCTTTTAAAAATAATCTGGAAATTAAACAGTATTATAATTTTATATCTTTTTATTTTGGTAATTATTATATATTTTTGTTTTATATAAAATAAAACTATAGTGGACAATATAAAATACATAGAACTATTTTAAGATTGTATTTCCTTCTTTTCTTTAGCTATTAGTAAATGCATGCATACTCTTACCTTATAGCAAACGCAGATCTCCGCTCCATTGTACCACTTTCTACTGGCCTCCTATTTTTTGGTTTCACTAACTTAGATTTTTTACTGCCATTGAAGTCTAAATTAGATATTTTATTTAGTGGTTTTAGGCATATTATTTCATTATCTGAAATTGACTTCATATTTTGGACTACATATGTACCTCCAAAACGAGAGTGCCTGTGTTGAGAAAAATGTACTTAACTATATGAAATAATTATTATTGTAAGTAGTTGAATTGTATCAAAACTGGACTACCTACCTTGACCCTGAATATTGTTTAATCTTATTGATTCTTTGTTTGTTTTCTGACATCCTTAATGACAACAACTCTTGATCATCTCTCAGTTTCTCCTCCACACTTCTTTGTAAAGCAGCATCTGCTAAGCTACTTGGATTCTGTTCTCTTAACAAATGTGATATTATCTCTAATATATGCATAAAGTATTGTTTTTCATTTTCCGAAGACATATACAATATGATATCCAGAATACCAGACTGGTTCAGAGCCCAGAGCACCTGTAGAAAATGATAGAAGTATAAATACAAATTTAAAAGTTAAAAAATATCTGTGTTCCAATAATAAGTAAGTAATGTTTTCTCAAGATTTATCTAAACTATTTTTCAAAATGTCTATTTAAGTAAATTAAATTTAAAACTTACTTGATCATGTACACTCGCATCATTTTCAGGTCTTCTCTCCTTATCGAGATCAGCAGGCACATGCAACACATTTCTAATAAGAATCAATATTCTTTCTATTATAAGACCTGTATCTTCATCGCGCTCTGCCCAATCCTTAGCAAATAATTTCAATAATGTAACTGGTATTATAAACAATAATTTTACAGTAAATAGTAACAATTTTAACTAAAGTTACCTACAATTTCTAATATTTTAGCTAGTTTCTTGGCAAACACATTCCATGTGTCAACTTTGGTAAATGCTTCCTCTTTGTATGCCTGTAAATGTGTAAGGATCTGCAGGTAATTATGCCTTGCAGTTCTTTCAACAGGTACATCTTCTCTATACAGCAATAATGCTGGATTTGTTAAGTTTACCAAGAGCCTGCAAGTAAATCATGTAAGTAATTTTTTTATCAATAGTTATTGTGCCGTGTGTTGACGGCAGAGTAGAATACAAATGTCTGTACGTATGTATGTATGTATGTAGTGGGTGATGTACAAAGCGACTGAGGATAAATCAGTGACAGCGGCAGCAGCGTTCCTCTTATACCACCTAGCTATGTACTGCGACTTTTGTGCCCGATAAATGGCAATAAACTCGCCATCTATTACATGGGACCTAACATAATTGGCGAAACGTGGGTGCCTGTTCAGCTCTGCCTACCCCTTCGGGGATATAGACGTGATTTAAGTTTGTATGTATGTAGTTATTGAATCATATATTCATTTTTAACTGATTACTATCAATGGAATTGCTAAATATTATTACTAACCTTAAAGTAACGTCGAATAGTTCGGTATTCTCCCAGTGGTTTATCAACATCGGAATCAAATCAGTTTGTAATACTTTCGTTTGACCAAAATGTCTCCTAATTTCATGATCTTCTCCATCACGGCGTAAATATCGTATTAAATCTTTAACTGTGTTAAGAGTGAATTCATCTATCAAATAATTCCCAGATATTTTATCGAATGTTCCCAAGGCATTGCAAGTCGCAGAAAGTTCTGCTGATAGTAACGATGACATTTTTAAAACAAAAGGTATTGTTCTTACAACACTTTCGACATTTCAAGAGGATAAAAGTAGAAATTTTATTAAAAAAGTATAAAAAAGTTACTTAGAATCTTTAGCAATATGTAAATATTTTGACATTGCAATTGACAGCGAAATGCCCGCGAAATTTTAGTTTTTATTTGTTTTTAATTCTCCCGTATATTAGGGTAAGCAAAAGAATCCAACCCATACATCCATGCCTTAATTTTTCTTGTATTTTATATTAAATTTTAATGCACCTGCGGGGTGTTTGGTGCGAATCGAATGGTAACAGATTTCATGATGGTAACTGATACATATGTACATAAATCACGCCTATATCCCCGAAGGGGTACCTGTAGGCCTATTCGCTAACTTTTTTTGACAGTTGAAAGTGATGATCACCGAACTATTTACTTATCCATTACTGTTTTCACAGGAGATGTGTCACAATAGCGTTATAGTAAAGTAGTAATGGATCAGTAAATAGTTCAGTGATTATCACTTTCAACTGTCAAAAAAAGTTAGCGAATAGGCCTACTGATGGGGTAGTGAAAATCAGTAAAGGGGAAAAAAAAGCGCACCAAGCACTTCATTTTAGTTGTTTTTTTAAATTCTCCCTGTATTTTTAGGGAAAGCAAAGGATCCAGCCCATACAGCCATGTCTTTAGTTTTTTCATATGAATTAATGATTACGTGAAATTAATGAATGAAATGAATTTTAAAACTATGGGTGTCACATATTTTAATGCATCTAGGGAGTGCTTGGCGCTAGTTGAATGGTAACAGAGTTCATGATGGCGACTGATGAGGTGGTGATAACCACTATAAAATTCTAAACATCAATCACATCACAGGACTTATTTTCAATGATCTAGGTATATACATCGACATGGATGCTTGTGCATCAAAATAACACCACTTTACATACATACATAAATCACGCCTATATCCCCGAAGGGGAAACTGATGGGGTAGTGAAAACCAGTAAAGAGGAAAGAATGCGCACCAAGCACTTTATTTTAGTTGTTTTTTAGTTTAGTTTAGTTTTAAATTCTCCCTATATTTTAGGGAAGGCAAAGGGTCTAGCCCATACAGCCAAGTCTTTAGTGTATATTTTATCTGTAGTCTTATGAAATATTGAGTGGGTGAAATGGATGAATGAAATGAATTTTACGTTTAAATATGGGTGTCACACATTTGAACGCATCTAGGGAGTGCTTGGCGCGAATTGAATGGTAATAGAGTTCATGATGGTGCTTAATGAAATGGATAAAACCACTTTTTATAGTGATCTTCACCACAACATCAAACATATCATGAGACTTATTTTCGATGATTCTGCATAATTGCACATCAACACGGATGCTTGTGCATCAAAATAACACCACTTTCACTGCACAAAATCCACTCTGTAACAATTTTTGAATTAGCGAAAATAAATCTGACTGATACCGCGAAACGCGCCAAACACTCTCCTTAGTTGTTTTTTTTAAATACTCCCTTTATTTTTAGGGAAGGTAAAGGACGCAGCCCATACAGCCATGTCTTTAGTATATTTATTCTATATTCATATGAATTAATGATTAACTGCCGCACTCAGAGACGTCAATTAACCTTAATGAGTAATTATTGTCAAAAATGACAATTCAAAACTAGTCGCTATTCTTGCCGGGTCTATTGAGTCTCGATTTAAATGACATTTTGGACATTAAGTACTCATTAAAGTTAAATAATGTCTCTGAGTGCGGCAGTAAGTAATTATTTTTAATGATACACACATCAACACGGATGCTTGTGCATCAAAATAACACCACTCCCACTGCACAAACACAATTTTAGTTGGCAAAGGAACCACATACGTTTAAAATTATAGGACTTTAACTTCGATCATAGATGATCGAAGACTTTTAAAAATAATGTTAATAATTGGAAGCTGTATCATATGGAATCGGAAACATTATTGATTATGTAATCCATTGTTTATCTTTTCATTTATATCGAATTATATTTTAAAATTATGAAATAAAAATTGGAATATTTGGTATTCTGCCATTACAATCTGTTGACTGTGTTCAATATTTTTTATACTGACGTAAAATAATATCGATGCAAGCTACCAATACAGTTGGATATTTTTTTAAATTTTGTTTATTCGGCAGGTTTACGGTTGAATTGAGTAGAATACGAGACAAGTATTACCGTGGCACTGATCGCCCACGAATGCTCGAAAGTTTAACCGTGTTTAAAGGGCTGGTGTCGCAAAAAAATACGACAGGTACAACGTTTTTGGTTCCAATGTTTTCGTTCTGAAAATTTGACCTTCAGTGCTCTTCGTGCTCGTTGCACCGTGCAATGGACAGTTTTAACAAGCAAGCATGTAGCCAACAGCTTTGAAGTAGCCTATGCGATGGATGCGCTTCCACAATAGCATTTATCCTTCAATATCGAGTTTAGTCTCCGGCCGTCGACGGGGCTTCTTCTGAAGGTCGAAATTTTGAGAAACGTTTTGTTCATAAAACATTCTGAAATTTTGTAACAAAACCGTACCGTGTATTCTTTTTCGAAACTGCGCCATAGTTACTTTAATTCTTCGATCTATTACGGCAGCACTGGTGCCACGCTAGAATCCGTACTCGTATGTTTATTAAAGCGATATTTCATGATTTCCATTGTGCGATATGAACGACGGCAAAGAAAATACTTTTGTAATTAGGGAAAAACATACGAATGACTGTTTTCGTCTTTCATTTGTTTTTCCCTCAAACCTCAAACGTAAAAGCTAAATGGATTTGTAAATTGGAATTTGGATTCCAGACATTTCAATATTTCCTATCGAAGTGGCCAGTACCTATGTCAAAACGCCAATTTCATTGTATGGACCTTGTAGGGACCTGATAATTCAGGATTTTGATATTTTCGATAAGACTATTCCCCCTCGATCATTGAACTACTATTGTTTACTTTATAACTCAATGCCCTCGATCGATTGTTTTTTGAAGGTCAACACTATTGATAGGGAACTATCGTTATCGCAACGACAGCTTTACCCAATGTGCCAATGATTCTGATTTGTTTATTTAAGAAAATCAAGAACACGCTAGATTTTCCTAACTGAAGAAAAAAAAAAACAAAGCACTGGATATACCTATTTGCTAATCGATTTTCTACCTGAAAAATTGTCATAAATATCATAATTGATTGGGAATATATAAATATAATATTTAAATAATAACATAACGGTCTACCTATTTAAATAAAATAAAAAAACAAAATTTGACGATGTGTCCACGATGAAGATATTTTATTATTAAAATAGGTGTTGTTAATGAAAGGAAATGGCGCTCCATATCCCTTAATTTTCCCGACTCGAGATTACAAAATAATTATAAACATACAAAGATGTGTGCAATTATTACCTCCCTAAGTATAAACCTACATAAATAAGAAAGTCGTTACTGCCTTTACGAACAGGTTCCTATTTAGATAAGCCTTAATTTACGATGTACAATTACGATTTACTGGTTCAATATTTCACCCGTGTAGAAGTAGACAAACCCTTCCACCAACATTACGTCCGTACCTGTTTAGATAAATTTCCACTTGCACACAACACGAGACATTCTTAAAATAAACAAGGGCTTGTTACAGTTCACCTGCCACGTGTTATTCTGTTAGACTAGGGCTGACGGTTGGTGGCAAATAGTTATTTGATGTTGTTGCCATATTTTGACATTAATTAACTATGCCTGCCTCCCCTCGTCGACCAGATATCCGCACCGACTTCATAAACTCTGTAAGTATACATTAACGAAACAATTTAAATTAGTTTTTACCCCCTTAAACTACTACCTTTTACCTTATAACTCAATGTTTCTACCAAACTAATATTAACTCTTTTCTTGGAACAGATTCTATTACTGCCGCACTCAGAGACGTCAAATAATGTTAATGAGTACTTAACGTCAAAAAGTGACAATTCAAAACTAGTCGCTATTCTTGCCGGGTCGATGGTCTAGATTTGAATGAAAATTTTTGACATTAAATACTCATTAAAGTTACTTGACGTCTCTGAGTGCGGCAGTATGTGTAGATAAATTGCTTATACCAACGTTTAACCAGCTACACGCTTGATTACCTATTTAAATATTTATAAGACTAAATATTTATTTTATAAAATAATTGAAATAATACTACTGATTGCGTGCATTCGGGCTACATATATTAGGAAAAAGTGATTTTGGTCTAAAGTGATCGACATTCGATCTGATAACTATTAGATAGACTAATAGTGAATCGGCCCTATATTTATTCGGTATTTAGTTTATGTGTGATTGTATACCTATTCTATTTTGATTAATTTCATTTTGAGTCGCTGTCAGTCTATCTAACTTACACTATCCATACCTATCATAGTCGGTTAGTAATTTCATTAAAATGAAGATACATCCATTATCACATAGCATATTTAATACATCTAATTATCGTCTAAGCTGTAGATTAATTTAAGACTCCAGAATACATTGAAATCATCAAAATGGATCAAGCCCTATTGTGGTCAATAAGTCCTTGCTTAATATAGATAGCTCCTTAAACACAATATCAACGTACACAATTAGAAAGTTTTCAACTACCTAATTTGTTTCAACCTACTAACAAGTAGATATTCAGTGGCCTTTCCTCAATTCTGTGAGGTAGGTGCGTCCTTGCTAAGTAAAGTTTGTTTATTTTGTGACTTATTCTTTGCTTTAAGTGGGTAAGTTGTAATGAATAAGCATTTGGGGGACAATAGGTTTGTAGAAAGGGAGCAGAACAGGATGTTCTCTCAGAATCAGATATTATTTTGGGGCCCTAGATAATTCTATGATTTCCCTAATGTAGAAACAGCTTTGTTTGCACAGAGAGTAAAAAAGAAACAATAAATACGAAATAAACATTGATAACTTTTCGACATACTTTTATTATGATGTTATATATAATAAGACTGAAAATGAAGACACCCATATTTTCATTCTAAACAGACGTAAGAGCCAAATGACGTCACAACTACGGAGGAATGGCGAAATGACTTTTGCTTTTGATTGGCGTCTGAGATCATGAGCTTGGTGACGTCATCAAGCCATCTGCTCCGTTTTGATTTATATCATTCATCACAGGAAATGCGAAAAGGACGATGAATAGAGACAGCGATTGGGATGACAACATTCCAATCCATACTGCTCAAGGGTTTGGATTAGGTTTTACAGACGGCCGGCTGCCTGGAACCGACCCCTCTTTGGGAAGGGGTTTAGTAGTGGCCTCTCTCAATTCTAAATATGGAGTTGAAAAAAAAACCAAATCTTACCTAATCACTGGTGAACATTAGGTGGACGTAGATAAGCAATAATGTGTCAAGCCACATGAATATCAATTTGAGAAAATGGCGCCCATGGATTCTAAACATAATGTGATTTGCTATTTTATGAAACATTTTTTTTATCTTTTTGTTAAAGAAAGTGTTTCAAGTCAGTAAGAACACTTTTGAAAATTGTAGAATAAATGATGCTTTGTCAACCTATGTCGAAATCTCGGAATATGGGTTTTTGTGGTTTGACACATTATTGATTATCACCGTCCAGGTAGCATTAAATAAATCTCAAACCAACAGCTGTAGGTAGGTACTTAGTCCTGGCTATTGTACAGGCTCGCAGCAATTGTTAGTTCAGCAGGACGACTTAATCCTAGTGATTGGTATGGTGCCAGCAGGAGCTGAGCTGGCGCCCGGCCAGGCACAATCGAGGCCGACTTGACTGGATTTACATGCGGGTGTTTAATGTGGAGTACCTTCTTTAATTGCATAATCTTACTACTAATGTTATTACAACCACTACAAAAGTTGTTCAGTCAACGTAATAAGGCAAAGTGCGTCAATTAAGAAGTAACTGAGTTACAGGGGTTAATACAAAGATTTTGGTTTTTGGAATTTCGAAAAATTATGGTCTTGATGCGGGAATTGAACCCGCGTCCGCTGCTATCCGGGCAGGTGCCTGACTGCTCCCCCAACCAAGACACTAATTTAATTAACTTGCCGAAATTCTTCTAACCTTTCTAATACTTTACGTTGTAAGCCAACGGGTACTCTCGAAATGTAGAAATAAATTTCAAACATTCGAAAGCAGATATTTTTACAAATACCGTGTGTTGGGTTAAGCTTGGGTTTGCTTTAAACTATTCGATTTTAATTTCAACATTATATAAATGTTAGAAAAATAAGTACAAAGATTTTGGTGGTTAGAAAAAGAATTTCGAATTTATATATTTTTTATCTGGGTAAAGAAAGAGGTATTTAATAAAGTTTTTAATAAGAATTTAATAAAAGTGCATAATTAAAATTTTACGATAAATTTCACCAATGACATGATTATCTCTCAATTCAAATAAGATACCTACTGAGTTTACTGCACTATTGGTCGGAATGTATAGTAAATATCCAATAATACGTAGGTATTTACTTATTGTTGCAACAAATATAAATACCTACTAAATATAACTTATGTTAGTTGAAAATAAAGATTGCAGAGTTCAGTAGTTACGTCCACATAGTTCACAAACTATATCTCAAAGAGAAGATTCTATCCTAGCTGTAATTACTGGTGTGATTCCCATAGGGGTACGTACTATCGGAATTGGCTGGCAGCCAAGCATAATCGGTTTGGTCAGCTGCCTCTAGATTTACATCCAGTGTTTGTTTTATAAACGAACTAATAACATAATAAAAAAAACTAAACTATTTGTTGTTTACGATATAATTATGGTCCTAAGGTCTTTTAGTTTCCCCACGTTTAATACGCTTCCCTATGGATGGAACCACCATCTAAATTCTCTCTGATTTATTAAGATGATCGATGCACGGCATACGACACGGATACAAGGCGACCGAAGTCTATTAATTTGATGAAGAATAAGCAGCAACTCTCAATCACCTAGAAACACTGCGATTAGCGTTGTCATTAAAATGTAGTCAAATTAATCATGTAAGAACTGAATGAACACACTCCACTCCTTGAATACTTTATTCGACAAATGGTACTTAATTTTTAATTAGAAATAATTGTAGGTATTGAATTCGTGATGTTAATTTAGTTTTGTGGTGACGGCGGAGAACACAATTGTCTCCACCCCCAATCTCTCGTACAAGGCGACAAAGGGTTAACAGGGTTAATTGGGCATTCGTTTTCCTTTTTATACCACCTAGCAATATACGATTAACGTGCCCGATAGATGGCAAAGCTCTGTATACTGAGGGGGTTAATTTACATCTTCTTACCCCTTCGAGAGATAATTAGGTGTGGTTTAAGTATGTATGCGTCATCGAATTTTTTGGCACAGCTTGTTTCGGGGTCGGTTAGGTACATAAATAAGACATTTCACATAACAAAAGATAGGATCTATAATTTACTGTCGTGCTATTATCTAAGAACGTCCGTACGTGGTCATGCTTCTACAGGAGACATCGGTTAAACAGCAGAAGCGATTGTCGGGTTGGCGCTAAGCCAGCTTCAATCGGCCTGGTCCAATTTCGTATGAACTCCACATAATGCATTGGCATTATTATTAAGGCCTTAATCCCTAATTGGGACTGGATGAAGCTCATCTCATTTTAAGGCTGTTTTATATGAGGCATACTTAGAGACTTATCAACTTAATGAGACGGTACAAAATGTAGGTACTAAGTACATGTACTTACTTGGTAATGGCCAGAGAATTTTGAGATTTTAGAACAGCCATACGGTACTGTTTAAGGTGCCATCCACATCAAGTTTGTTGAATATTTCTTGCCTTGAATAGATTTTACTATGTCAAATTCATAGGTACTAAATGCTGTTTCATTACAGGTTAGTATTTTCCTACTTTTACATGCGTTTCATCATTAATCAGATACATGGTAACATTTTAATTTAAGTTGGGTATTCTACAAAGAGAATGAGGTCAAAAAGATAATTACATTAAAAAAAAAACACACCTCTTTTAAGCGGACATGGTCAGCTTCAAAGTATAAAGGCTATCAACATTAAAAATAACTCAATTAAAAGCTAGCATTTCCCGTTTCAATGGTCATCGTTCCACTTTTTCCACTCTTTTACCGAATTTTGTTTCAACGACCCTGTGTAAATATTTCCATCTTTGTACCGGCGAACCAGCGCACTCTTTGATCCTTTTAATTCAAATTTCAAAATGGTCCTCTGTAAATATGAACAGAAATTTTATTTTATCTTTAAAATCGATCACCACCAAAGTATAAAAGAGATGTATTTTATAAGATTTTTGTTTTTAATAGCCCACACTACGAAATTTATTTTACTGTACCACTTAGCAAGATTTTTGTTTTATTCAACCACACTTTAGAATACTTTTTATTTTTAACCCATAACTGTATTTGCAAAAAAGGGCAACTTAGTCGGTATCGGGGGTGAAATGGGACCCTATATTAATTGAGTTATTAAAAATAAATAATAACATTATATGAGATCAATGAAATAATTACATGGGATCTAACATAATTGGCGAAATGTGGGTGCTAGTTCCCCTCTGCCTACCCCTTCGGGGACATAGGCGTGATTTATGTATGTATGTACGGTCGCGTCGATAAGTCCATAACCAGTTTCATAAAAGGGTAGCGTAATCGTTGTTGTGGACTTAGGATGTTTTTCTATAATAACATTTCACACGCACACTCTCCCAGACCACCACCACAAAATTATAAGCCAATAAGAAGAATCGCAATACACTGCGTGCTGTGCGTGCTGATATGACTGTTAAATTTGTCATTTAATCTACACATGGTTAAGTACGCAGTCGTTTTTCTTTGAAATCGTGTCACCGAGCCCTGACGATAAGCCTCTTTTTGTTTTTATTGAATAATAATTCATTCTACTTGTTTGCAAATTATTATAGTTTCGTCGACTATTCGTGACTTGAAATAAAATGTTTTATCATATTGGTTTCAATATGGGACGGTATGATGTTATTTATTTGTGAACTTGGTGACGAACGGTTCGAACGAAGTGAGATTACTAGTCGTTTTTTTTACTAGTAAATTAGTAAAATATGGTAAGTGAATAATAATTTTAATATAATTTTTTTAATAATTTTTATCACGACGTATTACAATAAATTATTATTTTGCTATATTTTTGTTTTAGATATGGTTCGTCGGCGGATGAACAGTATCTCTTAAAAAGTTAATTATGAAGACATCAACTATTTGATTTTAATTTTAACATTATATAAATGTTAGAAAAATTAGTACAAAGATTTTAGTGGTTAGAAAAAGAATTTCGAAAAATTATGATCTTGAGGCGGGAATCGAACCCGCGTCCGCTGCTATCCGGGCAGGTGCCTGACCGCACGGCCACCCAAGACACTAATTAACTTGCCGAAATTCTTCTAACCTTTACACTTCACGTTGTAAGCCAACGGGTACCCTCGCAATGTAGAAATAAATTTCAAACATTCCAAAGCAGATATTTTTACAAATACCGTGTGTTCGGTTAAGCTTGGGTTTGCTTTATAAACTATTTGATTTTAATTTTAACATTATATAAATGTTAGAAAAATTAGTACAAAGTGAATTAAATTAGTGGAGTGTAAAGGTTAAAAGAATTTCGGCAAGTTAATTAGTGTCTTGGGTGGCCGAGCGGTCAGGCACCTGCCCGGATAGCAGTAAGCAACACGTGTTATGGATACGGACAAACTTTAAATTAACTAATTCATAAAAATAATTTTACATATTTTTAAAAAATATATTACATAAAAATTATGACTCGAGAAAAAATATTTGTGATCACCACAAAATTATCCACACCAGGATTGGAACCCAGGACTTTTTGGCCGACAGCCAGCGATATGACCATTCGACCAAACCGAAGGTCAAAATGCCGACAAAATAACGCTGAAAGAAACGGGTATACTTGCTATCTTTATCTAATATTGAACACATACACAATATTTATTCGTAGATATGCTGTGTGGCGTTCTATTATGTGCGTTAAACTTACATAGAGATATTACGTAGAATCATGCAGGCCAATATAACCATTAAGGTGCGCATGGACTTCAGGCTCTTTACTGTATGTATATATAAAAAAAACGTTGAATATAAATAGCTGTTGTTGGTGTCGGGGGTGATTTTTGACCCCAGCAGTGTACATATCTCCTTTTTCAGTAATATTAGAACGATCAACGCCCGTCACCCGCCGCACCTCGCCACGTAATGAGATTAGCTCGATGCGCCGGAGTGTAGGTTATAAAATTGCAAAGGATATCTTCCATTTTGGCCCAAAATCAAAAGGGTATGAAACGTGTAGGATGTCCTTTATGTTCAAAAATATTTTGCACTGGGGTGAATCTTGGCCCCGATAACAGTTAAGGGTTAATAACACACATATTATAATGTTGTTCAATGTAAAGAAATAACACTCTTCAACAGAAGATTACCTGCAGTCGATCAATCGAAATTCATTTCTTGGTTGTCCTAAAACAAAACCTTCGAAATATTTCACATGAATGATGATAAAAGAACATTAAAAAATCCAATAGGCAACTTGGTGAAAGGGGAAATCCATTTGCGCACCATTTTTCTCTGTATTATCGTACTTACTTCTTTTGCCAGAACTTTCCGTAAGAAGTAGAAAGGGGTGGCCTACCGCTTGGAAAAGGTTTCCCGCTCCTGGGAATGCGACCACAATGAACGTAATATAATGAAACTTGTACCCGTGGCTCTATAAATCGTTCATTGCTCGTCGAGTCTCGTCGCTCGAGCAAATTACGGGATCAATATCGGTTATTAATTAAAATACACACCCCCAAGAGACTTCGCGACTTTAGTGCTTATTCAATTGAATTGATAAGTAAGCAGTGGTTGGAAGAGAAGTAGACAAATAATACGAGAATACTTGTACCTACTTGGAAAGATGGCGATTGTTGTCAACTTCTTGGCATATATTCTAAGTAACTTCCGGTTTGGAATTGTCATCCGATTTCTAGCGTCTTCATTTGTGTTGGCCTACATTCTGGACTCTATTACTGACTATGACGACGTGACTTAGATTAGAATATACAAAAAATTAGAACAGCAAAGGAAGTAATTGACGATGATACATTTAATAACGTGTTATGCCATACAAAAAAAAATAATGAACAGAGTAAATAATAAATCAGATGATCGTTGAGTGAAATAAATTTACAGAAATCAATGTAGCATATCAGAAAATCTAGCGAATGCGGCACAACAAGGGTCGCTTTGTCACAACCAGAGCAATGTTCCACATAATACTGGTTTATTTATTGCCGCCGGTTAGAGCCGGCAATAAAAGAAGTGGTCATCCGTCAGACGTACTTGAGTCACAGGAATGTAATCAGGGCATCCGTCACAGAACGCAGAACGCATCGCTCAAACTGCCAAAAACCTGGCTAAGACACTGTGAAAGAGTGATTACATTTTTACGTTTGACGGATGAGGGCCCTTTGTCGTAGATTGAATTATATTTTGTCTTGCGTATATGATTATAATATTGATAGTAGTAATTGTCACGGGATTGCCTAGAATATCATACGTCTCAATTCATGAAAAGAGTGAATTCGATCGGTTAGGCGAATTAATACACAATTTAGATAATATTTCATCTTGTCAATGTCTTTAATAAAGATAGTGTTTTTTATGTTTCAATGAGATATCACACTCAAGTTATTGTTAAATCATTTGTTACCTGTTAATAATTAGTTTTATTAATTTATTACAAACATAAATACATAAATCACGCCTGTATCCCCGAAGGGGTAGGCAGAGGTTTAATTAACACCCACGTTTCGCCAATTAGGTTAGGTCCTATGTAATAAGTGGCGAGCCTGATTCCATTTATTTTATTAATTTATTATGTTGTAGGATATACAAGTTCCTGGTATTTAGGTTAGCAAAGAATATTAAAACGCTACTATAATCTTCTTTATTAGTAACTAAGTGAGTAGTCGCAATTTTTAGATGAGAGATTCTCCAGTCTAAGGAGTAATAAAGCTTTAGACTTATTTCTCACAATGTGAAATTTCAATTATCTATACTATATGATGGAAATTCATATTAACTTAATCTCACAAAAAGTGAACTTCTATTAAATACTAATGTTTAGTTAATTAACAAGTTTTTGTGTAAAACATTATATATTTTATGTGTGGGTATGTACAATGCAGCGTATGCACAATGTGGCTACTTATCTCTTGACGGCCGACTTGTCAAATGTTCATATGAGTGGACTATCGAACAAGAGGTTCCAATCCGCTTGGTTCAATTGCTTGTGCAATGATTATGGGTTTTGTTGTGTAGAACATTTTGTTCTAAACAATCATCATGTATTATTGTGTAGAATATTTTAAAATCGATCTTTTTATTATGCAATTTTATCAGATCTACTGTCTAAACCTGTCTTTCAGTAGCATGATAAGTGTGAGCGTAAGAAATATTTATTTTTTCATGTAAAGACATCAATGAGTAATGGACAGGAGCATTTTTCGTATACCATCCAGCTTTTTACTGCGATATACGAGCTTGATAGATAGCAATAGGCTCGCTCTCTATTGCATGCGACCTAACTTAATCTGATACATATTTTCATAAACTTAAAAGAAGAGGCTCACACATTGTAATAATGAAGTGTAATAACAATAAAGAATATTATTATTCCTAATATATCTAACGGGACATGGGTGTCAGTTCACCTCTGCCTACTCTAAAATACCAGTACCTACAGACTTCATTCTCGTTTCCATAGTCTCTTCTCAACTGACATAGTACTCAGTTATCCGGACCCCTTGGTATTTTCCCACGGTGTATGCGGCAAACCATGTACTCATGAGCGGCCATGCAACACACTAAACGTTCCCCATTTTTCTATAGTTGGAGGAAAATTGCTGTCGTATTTCCGGCTCACATGTCCTTAAGCCGGAGACAACGAGATTATCCGCGGGGAAATAAAATGAAGACACGAGGATCATCAATCTCTTGAAGCAATCCGGCGGATGAATGTTATTGGTTATCGTGGATCTTCAACTACTTAAAAAAACGACAGACGATTGGTGCTTACGTTTGTTTAGGGGCCGATTTAGTGGAATCCGAGAACGAGTGAAGGAGAATTACAATTTAATGAAGATTGAGAGGTCGCTCAGTTTTTATATTGCGACGTGTAATATTAAAAAGTTACGAAAGACAAGCACCAAAGAGAACAAAAAAGCACCGGATCACCGCACTGTCCAAGACTTGCAAAAAATTTTACGACGCTATACATAGATGATAAAACATTACATGTTTGTTATTATTTACACGTGCTCTTACAAGTTTGTAGATGCAGCTATAATAACAACATACATACATACATAAATCACGCCTATATCCCCGAAGGGGTAGGTAGAGGTGAACTAGCACCCACGTTTCGCCAATTATGTTAGGTCCCATGTAATAGGAGGCGAGCCTATTGCCATTTATCGGGCACAAAAGTCGCAGTGCATTGCTAGTACATGCTATAATAACTATTTTTTTTTAATCTCGTGTCACAGTGTTTGTTATCAAACTCCTCCAAAACGGCTGGACCCATTTTTATGCTTTTTTTTGTTTGTATTTGGTAGGTCTGAGGATAGGTCGTAGGCTATTTTTTATACTCTTAAGTGATAAAGGCAAAACAACGTTCGCCGAGTATACAGTACTATATTACAACATGCCATGGAGCGAGTGATTGGGATAACAACAACCAATCTATTCTGCAAAGGTTTCGGCTTAGGATTTTAGGTCATCTATATAAAACTTTCCGTATATGTTACATATCGTGCTATATCTGATACCTAACTTATTTTATGCCGTAGGGTGACGGCAGAGTAGAATACAATTGTCACCACTCCAAATCTCTCCCGTGGGTGTCGTAAAGGCGACTAAGGATAAATCAGTGATGAGGAATGGGCAGCAGCGTTCCTCTTATACCACTTAGCAATAGTACTGCGACATTTGTGCCCGATGGGGGGCAATGGGCTCGCCACTTATTACGTGGGACCTGGCATGGTTGGCGAAGCTTGAGTGCTGGTTCGCCTCTGCCTACCCCTTCGGGGATGTCGGCGTAATTTATGTATGTATGTATAACTTATTTTGATGACGAAATAAAGTTATATAATTTAATAAATAATAACATTTAAACATGTCAATGAAATTGTAGTAACATAGATATAAGGCATTATGTATACTTACAGCATTGGAGCCAATGGTTGCTTCAATAAATAAAAATTTAATTTATTTCTATTCATATTAGTGTATATCTTGGTCTGTGATAGTCTTTATAGCAATGGAAAAGTAATAGTCCTCGTTAAGAGTCACGTTTTCTTGCCGAAAATCCTATCAAAATCGAGTTCTGGAATTGTAATAGCAATACGAAAGCAATAAAAGTAATTAAGAAGGAATAAGTAAAAGTTGTTCGCGGTATCACAGCCGCCGCGGTCTAACGAAACTTGCGGAGATTACGACTACGGTAGCCAAGATTTCTCTTTGTGTCCGTAAAGGATTTGTATTAAAACCATGTTCTTAATTAGTTTTTTAAATAAAATCATCCTTTTTAGTATTACTTTAAAAAGAGACTTTAACTGCCGCACTCAGAGACGCCAATTAACTTTAATGAGTATTTAATGTCACAAATTTTCATTCAAATCTAGACCATAGACCCGGCAAGACTAGCGACTAGTTTTGAATTGTTATTTTTTGTCGTTAAGTACTCATTAACGTTATTTGACGTCTCTGAGTGCGGCAGTAAATTAGTCAAGTGTAGTATTGTTGTTGTATAGTGTCACCTGTATTTAAGTTCGAATTTAGCACCCAGCGCTATTCGATGTATTTGTCATTATTATAGTGTAAGTTTAAACTTGCTGGTGATCTGAAGAAATGAATAAATAAATTAAATTAATATTTTTAACAACCTTTTACTCTGAATATGTATACACAGACATGCTTATAAAATATACTACGGTGGTTACGTTGTAGCAAGTTAAGTATAAAATGTAACAGTGTATATCAAATGTTTTAAGAACGCTGGATGAATATTATAATGAACGATGATTGTGTTCTTAAAAATGGTAATGAATGCAAATCAATTAACATAAATCACCACCATCACCATGGGAAAGGGGCTCTATGTAGGGGTATTTTAGAGCCATAAACTCGTAGACATGTCTTTTTTCGCAACCCCTATAACTTTAGGTTGCGGGTTTTTTGATTACCACCTATAGGTTATTGATAAGAATGTCGCAATATTGAAGTGACTTCTAAACCTAGAAACATTTTTGCATGTATTCCTATATACGCAACACTTAAATAAAATCCATTTTGTAGTTTCGGTCGAGCGGTGAGACAACTGCTTCAAGCGTCAAAATATTGTATATGTTATCTGATTTGCAAGTAATTTAAAATGTGTAGCGTTATCACTGTTATGTTCGTCCAAAGCCGCAGTTGTTAAAACGCATTGGAATTGATGGGCATAATTTGTTTTAATATAAAAAATAACAAGTATGTACGCATAGTGTACAATCGCAGGCGCATATTATTAGGCCTTTTACCGATATTGCACAGACGGTCTTATAGTTACTAAGGGCCGGTTTTTTGATGCATAGATAACTCAATTAATTGTTAAAAATTGTTACTAATCGTTAAATATCAGATTAATATTTTACCATTTGTAACAATATGACATTGAAACCATTAGTAACATTAGTAACTAAAATTATTAATAATGGAATATCAGTCTGATATTAAACGATGAGTAACAATTTTGAACAATTGGTTGAAATAACTATGCATCAAAAAACCGGCCCTTTGATAATAAGTTATAAGATTTATATAAACGTAAGCAACTTTGTTACACCCACACCTTTTACCTGATTAAAGGTTAAATAAAAAAAACCTGCTATATCGTAGAATTATATAGAACCAGCATCTCCTTCTGGCTTTCGTCCTGGCTTCCTATTATTGTGAGTTTAACCCTAAGGATTATATTATTTTTGAAGCAAATTCGGTGAATTAATTTGTGTCACTACTTTCGGCTCGTTTTTTTACTGCAAAGTTATGTCAAAATGACTTACCAAATTCACAATCACAAATTCTAAGCGTGTACACAGTATTTTATACCAGACATATTACCAGCAGTAGACACACATATTCCCAGCTAGAGCTTCCATGACGGAATTACACAAGGCCGTCGACATCCGTCTGCGAATGTTAATGGCCGCTGTTCTGACGATAGCTTTAATGTTCTAGCGGGTTAATCTCTTAAAATCCCCTTGAGATCCTCCAAGGACAGTGCTCTGTGTTGGTCATATCTACAGATAAAGACGCAGTAGGGACAATTCCAGGGTGAGACAAGGGCACCCTGTTAATAGCGAAAGTACCTACTTTAAGGGCGCCGGCAGTCTTATCTCGGTCCCGACGCTGACTTACATTTAATTGTCCAAGTTTTATTATAGCCACTCTAATTGCAACAACGGAACGGAAATCGGACCAAATTATTTATAAGCTTTAGTCAGCTTTTAGGTACGCATATTTTGTCGTTCTTTCAAAGATTATTATTTTGATTTTATACAATACAAAATCGGCGTGCGGAGAGTAAGCGAGACAAAGGTGAATTAACACCCAAGTTTCGCTAATTGTTTTGCTAGTACGAAACCCTCGGGAGAGATTGGGGATGGTACAATTGTATTGAACTCTGTCGCCACCACACCGCATTGATTTTTATTTGAATATTTTATGAATGTTAGAAAAGTTATTACAAAGAAAATGAAGTCAGAATAATTTAGAAAAATTATTGTCTTGATGCGGCCAACTAAGCGTAATATTCTGGTTGGCCTGGTGATATAGGCAGTCCGCATGGGGCCTATAATTTTTGGTAATTTTTGTGACCTTATTTTCTTTGTACATAAATCACGCCTATATCGTAGGCAGAGGTGAACTAGCACCCACGTTTCGCCAGTTATGATAGGTTATGCTAGGTGGTATAAGAGGAACGCTGCTGCCCATTCCTCATCACTGATTTATCCTTAGTCGCTTTGTACGACACCCACGGGAGAGATTTGGGGTAGTGACAATTGTATTCTACTCTGCCGTCACCACACGGCAAAATTTTCTTTGCCCTTTAAAAGAATTTTGAATTTTATAATAACTTTATTAATAACTGTACCCACTTAAATAAGTATGCTAGCCAGAGGCTACTGGCAGTCCCCTCAACGTTAAATTTTAAGTAAAGTACTTTAAGTAACATTACATTTTCAAAATTCATTTATTGAGGTGGTCTTTGTGCTCCCAAAAGAGTGCTAACTAGCAAGAAAATTGCTAATATATATCGTGAAGTCCAAAAATGCTAATTAAACGCCTCATTGGACCTCCCTTCCTGATCACCCCAAAGCCATAACGAGAGTATAAAGTTAAAAACGTACAGTGCACCAGGCTTGGCTCATACAGCGTGAAACAACATCCCGGAGAACAATTCAATTTACTTTTATAGCCAGCGCTGATCCTCCCACGGATCTGCTCTTGGGAACTAATCATCGCATCCGCGCCTTGATTCGTTATCAGGTCCGTTGAAACGGCAGGCTCGAATCCCAATACGCGGTTTATAGCGAATCTATAGCTGCGAAGGAATTATTGTCCTCTGGAGTAATTCGTTTGATTTTTTATTTGATCATATCTTTCAAATGTTCATTGCTGCTACTTGGTTAAATTATTGTATTGATTCGCTGATTCGTCATTTATTTATTACTAATATTTATTGAAGTTATTGCCGCACTAAGAGATAATCAATTAACTTTAATGAGTACTTAATATTAAAAAAAATATTATATATATCGCTTACTTTGGACTATACTAGGCGTAACAGACATGTGCAGTAATATTTATAGGGGTTATTCTGGCCATCAAACTGAACAACCTTCACTACGGGACCAAAATCGAAATCTCAGAAAAAAAATTCACTTCCCCATACTAAGTGTGTATGGGGAGGTGTTTTTTTTGTTGAGATTTTGTTATTGGTCTCGTAGTAAAAGTTGTTCATTTTTATGGCCTGAATAACCCCTTCAAATATTACTGCACCTTTATTTTAGACGCTATATAATTGACTTGTCAGATTTTTTAACTCGTCTAATTTAGACAATATTAACGGTTACCTTAATTATATGTGTAGGTTTACATACATACATACATACATAAATCACGCCTATATCCCCGAAGGGGTAGGCAGAGGTGAACTAGCACCCACGTTTCGCACATTATGTTACGTCCCATGAAATAGGTAGCGAGCCTATTGCCATTTATCGGGCACAAAAGTCGCAGTACATTGCTAGGTGGTATAAGAGGAACGCTGCTGCCCATTCCTCATAACTGATTTATCCTTAAACGCCTTGTACGACACCCACGGGAGAGATTTGGGGTAGTGACAATTGTATTCTACTCTGCCGTCACCACACGGCATGGTGTAGGTTTAAACATTAGTATTTTATATAAGGATGTTATTATAAGAATGTTTGCAATAATTATATTTTATTTACAGTATCCTCGTCATCATCTTCCATCCCGGGAACACCAGAATATCTGCAATCGGTGCAGTGTTTCCCCTCTGTACCCCACTAAATGCAAAATGATAATTTTATTACTGCAGAGACGGAGTAATAAATCCCTCTTGTTCAGTTCCGAAAGTTTTTTGTCAACTACGCAGGTAGGTGTCCCGGTAGGTAAATCACGGTTGTAAACCAAGAAACCAGCGTAGTTTGAAAAATTGTTCTCCGAGGAGTACCCTCGTAGCGACCTTTCCTTTCGTTTTTCCTCCTCGCAGACTAAACTACAATTCCCTCAATTTACTCTTCGCATTGTATAAAGCAAACTGCGTCTTCGAAAGTGCTTTAACTTTCGGCCGTAATCTTATGGGCTTTTTGTACCTTTATATTTTTGGACTGACGGACATGATTTTCTATAGGTAATCTAACGGTTTTATTTATTTCACTTTATTTTGTTGTGTGGTGACGGCAATGCAGAGTACAATAAATTATCACCATCCCAAATCTTTCCCGCAGGTGTCGTACACAAGGCGACTAAGGCTTAATACAGAGATGAGTAATGGGTAGTAGCAATCCTCTTACACCACCTAGTATTATGTTGCGATTTTCGTGTCCCACGGATGGCTATAGGCTGCTTGCCTATTTCACTCTGTAGAGGGTAGAAAGTGAATTAACACTCACGTTTCACGGCAGGTTAATCGCAGTAAATTGCTATGTGATGTTATGAGAGGAACGTCAGCTGCCAGCGATGAGTTATAACTCATCGCATTCTTAACCCTTAGTCGCCTTGTACGTCACCCGCGGAGAAATCAGAGGCGGTCACAATTGTATTTCGCTTTGCCATCATCGTTGTGGCAAGTACGATGTAATTTAAAAGGTTCAGTTAAACAAGTATTGTTGTAAACATTCGAGATTAATAGCGTCTTCACGTCACGTCCAGATGCCAATGACCCCAATCTGATTTGGGCCGCCCCATTAATTTGCGGAGACCAGAATAAAAGTGTACACGCCGACATAATGTGGCATGTGTTGTGACCGTTACCCTGGCGTATTTGAGAAGCATGTTGAAGTACTGTGAACTGCATGGCAGGCTTGAAAAAAATTTCAAAACGTCCTAATCAATAATATTTCACTTAGAAAGAATATTAATCAACCAACTGTGTTTGAATCCTTTTGCTTATCTCATTGTAACCTAACCCGCTTATACATAAAAAGTTTTTAAGCATGACTTAATAAATTCTACGATCTGTTTTCTTTTCATCACACAGTCAAAAGTTTTTGACAGAAAGAGAAAAATAAGTGCTTAATAACTTAAGCACTCGTTTTTCTCTTTTTTTTACTTTTTCTTTATGCTGATTGATTTAGTTTTTATCATAAAGGCAGTCAGTAATTTATTCGTTCGACTATTTTGACTACTAACTTTTGACTAGTTTAACTTTGTCAATATAAATTGAATTTTGTTAATTTGCAACCAACGTAGGGAAAGTAAAGGCTCTCTAATTAATATAAAACTGTGTTTAATGAATTTCAATATCGTGTAAGTTCTCCTAGTTTCAGAGCTTTCACAGACCTACTTATAAGAACCAATATAAATAAGATGTTGTTACTTGTCGCGTAATTTTGAGTATACTTTTCATCGGCCGTGTTCACTAGAAGGCAAATGAAGTTGACAAATGCCTCAATACACACGTCTTAAATCCGTAAAAAGCTAATTTAACCTTTAAATTTAAATTAGCTGTTTTACGAAGGAATTAGCTTTATTCAGCTCTTAAAAACTTCGACAAAATTATATGTACCGATTTATATTATGAGAATATGAATGGAGACTGTACACATATCATAAGTAACTGGTCAAATATGAAGAATGAGCCGCCAGGTTTGCGTCTCGTTTCGCAAGCGAAGGGGGAACCAGAAATGTTTCCCCAAAGGGATAGCAGTCAGGGACCCATGTCACGCAATCGGTCTGTCATGTCTCATACAGTTCCATATATTACAATTCCCGTGGTTAGTGCACAAGCATGCACTGTTCCAGAGTGCTGAGATGTTGATAGATAGCTAAGCAAAGATGATAGATATATTGTTGTGGATATGGAGATGACGAGTTATAGAAATGAGTGGAGAAAGAGGACATACCTGGATGGGATAAGCACAAGCTGCCCATTACGCATCACTGTCTTAGCCCTTAGTCGCCTTGTACAACACCCGCGGGAGAGATGGGGGTGCCGAATATTGTATTCTCGTCTGCCGTCACCACATGGCGGTGGTAACAAAATGTGGTATTGAATACTTTTTAATTTTTTTTGTATTGTTTATTGAATTGAATTTTGTTTTTATTTTGCATTGAGGAAGTATCGATCCACGTGTAATGTAGCACAGATAATAGTGATAACCGCATGTTTGCAGCTATATAAGAATCGCTAATAACGGCCCCAGGAACTGAAACCGTAAATTAGACTTTATTAAATTGTCTGGCTGGCCTCTAGTGCATATTTCCGGGGCCGGGCACGCTTAATGGGCGTTCTGTGTTAAGCTATTGCTATTAGCCCGGGCATCCAACATGCATGACGTTGGGCTAATTCTGGACTTACATTTGGCCAGTCATCGATTTCCACAGAAATAAACCGGTCAGCGTCCCCGTCCGTTTAATTTTTAGCAGTTTAGTTTGTTTTTAGAAGCAATGGTTGTTTGTGTTCAACTTAAAAAAATAATAGTCTCGTTTTATGTTTAACAAAAGTACTTAAATTATTTATCGTATTGTTTCTTTAAATATTTAGTGCCGTGTGGTGACGGCAGAGTAGAATACAATTGTCACCACCCCAAATCCCTCCCGTGGGGTCGTACAAGGCGACTAAGGATAAATCAGTGATGAGGAATGGGCAGCAGCGTTCCTCTTATACCACCTAGCAATGTACTGCGACTTTTGTGTCCGATAAATGGCAATGGGTTCGCCACATGGACACATGGGACCTAACATAATTGGCGAAGCGTGGGTGCTAGTTCACCTCTGCCTATCCCTTCGGAGATATAGGCGTGATTTATGTATGTATGTTCTTAAAATAAAATTTTACAATTGGAATATTACAGAGAAAAATATTTTTTCTTAATGTTGTGCTGTATCTCAAACAAGTTAAGGTTGACTATCGATTTGAGATGTAATGCCAGCTTTGTATAGTCTGGCCTGCAGTTAACTGTATGATATACTCACAAGAACTGAATGCTAAACGATATCAGATCGGATACCAATTTAATGTTAGCACTCAGATATGAACACAGTTTCGGCGAAACCAATAGCTAATCTTACTAGACGTGAACATATTTCCGTCAATGTCGAGTTCTGGGTAATGGCCGTTCCATGTAAGGCTGCTTTATTAATCTGAGAGTTTGATGTTCATGGTCTCGGTTTATTTCTAGTTTAGACATGTATGTGATATCAATTCCTAGATCAGAACTGTTTCATAACACATGACTAGTAACTATGTCAGTAACACTGTTGTATGTAATAAAATGCATTTTTGATATTGGGCACATACCTCCGTATATTGGTCCTATTTATCCCCGAAGGAGGTATATTGACACTCACATTTCGCCAAGTTTGTTTGTTCGCATGTAGTAGGGGTTGTGTCTATTTCCATCCGTGTATACCCGTTGTCCCATAGACCGGGTTCCCATTTGACCTCATTCTAATTAAATTTAATAGCATAGGTGACTACAAAAATGTTTGAAATTTAAAACATTGTCGTGCATAATTATAATATTATAAGTGAAAATTTCGAATAGAAAGGTTCGGAATGAATATACTGGACTCAATTTTGTTACATCGTCTGTAATTTTGTTGTATCAATTTGGAATAGTCACATTAAAGAGATTAATAAAGGAATGTGGGTATTTCAAATAGGCACAATTATGTCAGGAATACATATCAAACACGAGCTCATGAAAATAAAGCCTGAATGCAGGTAAATTTCACTCCAGATACGTTGAAAATTATGATACCGTACTAGTTCAGAAGAAGTTAATTAATTAGGGTCCGACTCAAGTTATATAACTGCTGGGAATATGACCGGTTAAACGGAAAGATGAGAAGCAAAAAAATGAAAAGCTATTTTTATAAAATGTCGGATATTATTTCACATACAAAGCTTTATTATTATTTAAGATAAATTTGTTTAGGGATGAAAGGGTTTCAATCATCATTATAATCCATTTATATATTCATTGCTAGAGTATAGGGCAGCCTCCTGAAAGAGATTTTGCACAAAAATCCTATACTCTTCAAAAAATAAAAGCTGTCATTTCAATACCAAACGCAAACACATGTAACATAATAGATAGTAACAGAACATCCCCCCTACCCAATCTATCAAAAGTATAGAATATAAAATCTATGAAACTGACGTTTTAGAGAGAAAAGCATACGTTAGTTTCATTATTTTATTTTCGCAGCGTTAGCTAAGCCCTCAGATAGGATTTTATCATTTATAGAATTTTTTGTCGCCTTTGGTAATGGATACGAGAAGCCGCGGTGAACAACTAGTATATGTTTTCCTCATGGACAAACAACCTTGACACGTGGACAAGCTTCGTGTTAATTGTACTAACATTTGCTTTATATGGCGCGGTAATCATTAGACCAAACTCAGCTGTCAAACGCTATGAAATAAAGTGGAATACTTCAGTACTTCTGAGTTTTGCTTTATATTTATAAAACAACTGCTTTCCAGTTGGTAAGGAATTTAGCTTGTTTTACGAGTTTACTTCGCAATGATAGTAGATACTGTGACCTATGTAAATTTTATTGCTTCTACGAACATAGGTTCTGGCTTTAGCCTCTAGCTAAGTCTATCTTTTGAAATAAAACAACTTAATGGATTTAACTCGCACCTAGATTTACATACAATATTTTTTAATAAAAGAAGCTAAGTCAGGGAGTATTATATTTAGGTAGGTACTTAGTCAAAATATTCGTATTTTTGCAAGAATAATCAAACGGTTCAGAATGTCAAAAATGTGAACAGTATGTGTGAATCAAAAATAGCATTGGTGTGAACTATCTAAAACTATCTACATAATTGTAAAAAATTACAAGTCGAAGCAACTGTATAAGTAAATGCTAGGACTAATACAATGCAGTCAATTATGCTACGCCGTAGTCCTAATATTATACAATTAATTTATTATTGCTTTTTTTTTTTTTTTAATCTTTATTTTTTAGGGACTTTTGTCTCTAAGACATGTCAGCCCCATAAACACAAACACTTTACAATATAACAATATATCATAAACGTTTACACATATTAATTATTACCTAACTATTATTGCTTACGATCGTAGCATTTCGTAGCACAGTTGTAGCACTATAATATATGTTCGCAGCATAACAGCTCCAACTAAGCACAAATAGCAAGTCTTATGTTTCTTAAGGGTTTACGGGGGTTTAATTGCAGAGATAGGTAGTTACTATAGGAGAGATTTTGAGAACAGTCTACTAGGCTTTTAGTAAAACAATTAATTACTCCTACTATTTCTTAACTGAATAATTTTCACTGAGCCTGAATCATTTTCATATCAAATGAATAAAATAATTAAAAAAATGGGGATTTATATTGTGGTTCTTTTTTAATTACCTACGCCCATTTAGGGACATTTCGTCCAATCTGATGTTTTTTTGATTTTTATTGATTGGTGGAAAAAGCAGTAAACAGCAATCAGTGTAATTGGTAAGTCCAGGGTGGCGCGTGTCAGGTTTGACGCCGCGTTCAGCCGATCATACGCCTCCTGACCACACAGACCTATGTACTGTGATACTATCTACTAGTGTATGTGCTGCAGCACATTAGGTAATTTCCCTTTGCCGTGTGTATGGATCTGTAGGGCTCTGTAATAAGGGTCTTATTCGAATTGCCGGTTTTCAGCCTTATCTGCGAGGGTGACTTTTGGTATTTTCCAAATAGTACAATTATTTGGGTTCCAATATGAATACAGTAAGGCTTGTTTTAAAATATGTATACAGAAGACTGGAAGTATCTGAAATTAAATCTAAGGTTTCTGTGACTACCACGCTGGCCCAGTACGGATTCGTATCTAGCAATTAATTAAGTTAGATTTAAAATTGATGCAGTTGCGATTTATTATTTCTTTTAAAGTAAATTTAGTTGCAGAAGCTTTAATAGCAAACTAAACCGTAGCACCACATAGGTGATCGTGACAATCAGTAATGTATTTGTTTCATTAATTATTAATATGTTCATTTGACGCGTTAATATCGCAAAGTGATTCGAGTGGATTTGGTTGTGAAATATTCAATACGTATTACGATGACAGACGCAGAACACAGACTCTAGAAATAAACACTCAAAGTGAATGCTTAATGAACCGTTTGATAAATAATATTCAACATTATTTTGAAACTAGAGTAAGCACAGGGTGACAACAGAGTTGTGTGTATTTATTCTATGTGCGATATCCATAAGTTTTAATTATGTTGCATAGAGTTCATTAAAGATTGTTCAAAGAGCAATCTAACGACCCATCAATCGAAACCAAAACCCCGAAGAGACTGTTAGAGGTTGTTAACAGGTTTCATAAAAAGGCGCAAATATATTTCAAACTATTTAACATAATATTATAATGACAATGAACTATTTATTGTTTTCGTAAACACAAAACTCTCTGAAATACTAGTAGACGACTCTTGTAGAAGACTCTTGAAACAATACTTACACCATTAAAATAATAGTAAAGTATCACAAGATAATTAATGTGCTACATTAAGTTGGCTGGACGCAATAAATGTTTAGACAACAATGGATAACGGTCTGTTCTTGATACAATAGAATTAGCTGTAATTGAAAATGGAATTAGGCAATTACTGGGGTCAAATAGACCGCCGCTCTAGCATACAATTCAATACAGAATAAAAAACTACTACGAGTAAATCTTTTATTTACTCAATGTGCTGATAATAAAAATCTATATTATTGTATCAGAATAACATTTTTCTAATATATTTGACTTTTATAGAATCGGACTATTATTATGGCTCTATAATAAGCTAAGTCAATCAATGTAGTAAAATCCAATTACTCCGACATAGTTAACAAAAAATAAATGTTTCCATATAGTGGTAAAAATATTAATGTACTTTCATCACCAGTCCTTTAATGTACCCACTACTTGGGCACAGACCTTCCTTATGAATGGAAGAATATAGAGATAATAGGTTCATACATACCCCACCACGCTGGCCTGCGGATTGGTGGGTGTTAACGAGTGAATGGATAATAGCTTAACGTGCATTCTGAAGCACAGAGAAACTCAAGATCAAGATAATATATTTTTGGTCACCCGTCATTGAACATTGCTTAGTTTACGCATTCACAAGCTGAACGATTATGGCCTACAGATCCCTGTAAGCCTCATCAGCCTAACCTCAAAGTAAGTACGAAGCAGTGGGCAAATAACAATTGTAGGGTTGGACTAATGCCATTTTAAGTGCCGTTTTGCTCTTTGGTACAGCCTGTATATCGGCACGTATATGTATGTATTTACGCTGTCATTTCCGAGTACCTCTGAGCTATTGATCCTGGATTAATTGCGTTTCTACGCGTTGTGGACCCAATCCCCGACAATAACTTGATTTGGCCCCCAGCGCGTGGGTGTGTGAAGTTACCCCGGGGATTTGGACCGTGAACACAGATATTGTACGCCACTTATTATAGTGAAGCGCTGTAACCGTAGACATGTGACAGGGCAGTGAAGAGATTGGATTCCCATGATCCGAACTCGTGCAGTTTGCAATTGTTCCGAATTCGCAATACAGGTTGATGCTAATGAAGGAAAGTCATTTTGTAACTGACTTACTGCCGCACTCAGAGACGTCTATTAACGTTAATGAGTAATAAATGTTATTTTCATTCCAATATGGACCATAGACCCGGCAAGAATAGCGACTAGTTTTGATTGTCATATTTTGACATTAAGAACTAATTAACGTAGATTGACGCCTCTGAGTGCGGCAGTTAGTGCGTAAGCGTGGGTGCTAGTTTCACCTCTGCCTGCCCCTTCGAGGATATAGGCGTGATTTATGTATGTATGTATTTCTAAAATATAGGCCAATATCCGTTTCGAGCTAACATACCCTAAACACAAATAATAGATTCTTATAGGAGATTTCCAAATTCAAAAATTATAATGGAACGAGGCCAACATGCTAACAATGCCGACATAAGTGCACGTATCCAATAATGGACCCCCATACGCGTGTAACGCTCCATCTCCATCGTACAGCTGGATAAGTTCCGTATTAGTTTTTTGTTCATTGTTCGTGTCACAGGTGGTATTGACCTCTTGGTTCGATATTGATCCGAAGCTAAAAGCGTTGTTAGACGTTATGTGCCCAATCATTGACAGAGGCTGTTATTCCACATCGATGAGCTTGGATTTATGATTTATATTGCGATCTTAACCAAGAATGCAGTAAGTACGGTTATTACAGTAATAGTAACATTTGGTATGACGAATACTAAGAATTAGCACATAACTTTTAAATTATGGATAATATCAGTTACATTTGGATAAAGAAAGCGGAATTACATTATAGCTTCTGAAAAAGTTAACTAAATTTTATGTGCAAATGTTTGTGAGCCACACATTTGTTTTTGGGTCATGGTTTTTTATTTATGGTTGGCATGGTTATATATTTTATTTATATATTAATATAAAATAAATTATTGATTTTTGCATATTTATAACCTGCCTACTTTGGAGTCTACGATAGGTGTGAAAGTGAGAAAAATTTATTTCTTTATCTATATCATAGTATGGCTTCTTACTGAATATCTCGTCAGAAATTCTGTACATTAAAAAGAAAATATATTCGCTCATCGAGAAGATCTACTTATAAAGAAAATCCTTTTGAAATATCAGCTTAAAATTACTGCAATGATCTCTTCGAGAAATATTTTTCTTAGACGTTAGAGCTTCCAATAGTAGCTTAATGATAAACAAAGATTTTAAGTCTTTGTTTTTAAGAGCTCGGGTGAGATGAAAATTGTTTATGTAACTAAGAATTAGGTGTGATATTTAAATTCAAGGAGCTGAATAATATTATCTAAATTTTGCCTAAGTTAGTTCTGCGTTTGTGTATACGGCCGATCATTACTTCCACATAGTTATATAGCCCAATCTATATTCGTCCTTACATAGGGTATGACTGTGTACCATTAAAGGTGTAGCGATGATTCTATATTTACTTACACGGAAAATGAATGTGTACAAGTTTACTCACTAATAATGTCCAAAATAAAAGAAAACAATATATTTTTAAAACTGATTTTTGCATTTGATTCCTCCACTACGCTACGAGTAAATCTTACAAAATCGTGTCACTATAATATCACTCACTGATTTCAATGACAAAAAACTTACCACCCTACTTTTTGTTATGTGATATGCAATAAATAATTGAATTTGAACTACATATATAAACTACCACCATCACAAATCAATAATTAATGGTTAACAATTCCATACAGATTCTTTATAATTCTTAATATAGATCTTTTATATCTATTGCGAGGGCCGCGCGTCGGCGCCACATGCCTCACCCTTAGTGAACCACCTTAATGACATATAAATTGATCTAATTCTGTATACAAGTTTGCAAATGTACTTGGTTGTCAGGAATTAATAAGTCAGGTAGTGGCCGCGTGACTGAACATAACTAATGTCGCAATTGTCCACTGTCCGCTGGGTATTACCGCTCATTAGAAATCATCATTGCTACGTACTAAACATGAATGTTTAATAGCAAGTTAATTAAAAGTGTAGGCGGCATGGAACTAATTGTTAAATCTGTACTAATATTATAATGCTGAAGAGTTTGTTTGGTTGGTTGGTTAAACGCGCTTATTTAAGAAACTACTGGTTCAAATTGAAAACGACTTTTTGTGTTGGATAGTCCATTTATTGAGGAAGGCTATAGGCTAAAATATATCAACCGACATTAACGCGAGCGAAACCGCGGGCGACCAATGGTAATAAATAATTGTTAATATTTTAAATTCTTACCATTACTTGTGAATTAAAAATTATGTCTAATCTTAATATCAAGGATTGTACTGATATCTCAAAAATAGATATATAAACTACATACCTACATAAATCCCGCCTATGGGGTAGGCAGAGGTGAATCCACTAACTAACACCCACTTTTCGCCAATTAATCTAGGTCCTATGTAATAGGTGACGCGCCTATTGTCATCTATCGGACACGTAAATTACAGTATATTTCTAGATGGTACAAGAGGAATGCTGCTGCCCATTACTCATTGCTGTCTTTACCCTTAGTCGCCTTGTACGACACCCACGGGAGAGATGGGGGTGGTGACAATTGTATTCTGCTCTGACGTCACCACACGGCAAAAACCTATATAAATAATCAAATAATGCATTGTTAGTATAATCACTTAGTGTAATCAGTTTTTATTTATGTTTTAATTAATCCTAACGAGAAGTATTGTTATGGAGCTATTAACTACCACAGTGGCGAATGATTAATAGATCACTTTATGATAAATATTTGTAATAGAGTCCCACTTAATAATAAAACTCATTTGAACATTCACGTCACCATAGTTTATCTGTTGAATAGCTGATAGCTGACGCTCGGATTGTCGGACTGTCCGTCTGTCCATAGAGAATAGCCTTTGATTACGAACGATACTCTGTTGTGCCTACTGATTGTACAGTGCTCTAATTTAATTATCACCATCGTATTGTGAGAATTTAAATGAAACAACAAAGAGATTTTGGTGTAGACCGAAATCTGTTTCAAAGTCAATTTGGAGTGTCGAATAAATATAACCAAGTTATATTTGGAGGCGGTAAAATTACTTCAAAATAGTTCTAATTGCTTAACTTGTACTTAACTTATCAATCAGCTTAATTTATACATACATAAATCACGCCTATATCCCCGAAGGGGTAGGCAGAAGTGAACTAGCACCCACGTTTCGCTCATTATGTTAGGTCCCATGTAATAGGTGGCAAGCCCATTGCCATTAATCGGGCACCAAAGTCTTATTTATCCTTAAAAAGCTTAATTTATCCTTTCTAATAATAATATTTAGTCGACTTATACAACACCCGTGGAAGAGATTTGGGGTGCTGAAAATTGTATTTTGATGTTCCGTCGCCACACACCCAGTACATTTTAATGACGTTTGATATATAACTTAACTTACTATTTATTAGTTACCGCAGCGTAGTGATGTGAGAGTAGAATACAATTGTCACCACCCTCCAACTGTATCGCGGGTAACGTACAAGGTATATATTTACCCTTAGTATAAATGTAAGTAAGACAGCGTTGAGTAATGGGCTGTAGCGTTCCTCTCATATCACATCCCGTTAGATGGCAATAGGATCGCCCCCTATTACATGCGACCTACTATTAGCGAAACATGGGTATTATATTAATTCACCTCTGCCTACCCATTCGGGGATAAATAGACGTGATTGATATGTATGAGTATTTATTAGTTACACAATAAACAAAACACCGTGTATCTTGTGAGGTTGCATAAATACACATTGGAATATAACCATTGAAGCGTTTACGCGTAACAATTCGATACAAATTGTCTCTCGCATTAAACCACGCGTGTGCGAGTGGCGACGATCGCGTCACTGCGTGCACAGCACCGGCTAATTGCGGCAGACGTGCCAATCGCAACCACCAGCTAGACTTTACCCGGAAACACTGAAAGCGCCCTTATGACTGCTACACAAGAATTATCGTTTGAGGGGGGTTAGATTTCATGAGTTTGTCGCCTGTACAAGACGTATTACGTACAGCTATAAAATCGGTATAGAGTCACTTCGTGGTGAAACTATGTCGGATACGTAATTCTCTAGAATTATCTATTGTGACAGTGAAAAGCATGAGCACTTGTGTTATGGATAGATGGCGGACAAATTTTTATACACATAAATAACAATCAATAATATAGAAAATATTGAAAATGACTCTAGAACAATAATGTCTGTGTTCATAACACAAACATTTGCCTCTTCCAGGATTCGAACCCAGGACCTCTTGGCCAGCGATTCGAACATACAAGCCAGCTGTCTAATTCTGTACAATGTTTATCGTACATTATACTGTGCGGCTATAGAATAGTTATGTCTACGGTATTTGTTTGGGGTTTTGTGTTCCCGCATTGTGTGTACAGTCTGACTGTGGAGATGGATAGGTAAGTCACAAGGAGCCCTTCGGAGGTCATTACTTATGAAACAACGGTCAACTTGCTGCCCTGCACTAGTATTATAACGGACCTCGTAAATCAGAAGACGCAATAACGTGATTGTAAAGAGGATCCTATTATTCTTCTCTAAATGTGAGCCAAGGTAAGCCCGTCTTATTTGTTGTCTTTTGTTTGTGCTACTTATTTTTGTGTCTGTGGAGCAGGTATTAATTATTTCTTATGGTATTAGAACTCCTTTGTATAATTATAATTTTATCACAAATCAGTGAAATACAATGCCGAAAGTTCAAAAACGAGGTTTTTAGTATTTTTAGTTGACTTTTTGTAATATTTTTATATAAAATTAAAAACACAAAGGTCATCTTTTTGATTTTAATTATGAAAATACTTTTAACAGAAGTACGTAGGTACAATAAATTATAGAAATTTAAAGTCCTTATAAGTTTTCAGCTCGATCAAATGGAAGTCTTTGTAAATAATTTATCGATCCCAAACATTTTTCGAAAATTTTCTTCTCCTTCTTTCTGCCCTGTTCTCAGTACATCTGCATCGGCGCAGTATGTTTCCTCTTCCATTTTTATCGGTCAGACATCATCAAGTCATCCATCACACCGGAAAGGTGAAATTTATGTATAGAAAAGAGACCCAATGGACCATGTCGAGAGACCGATGGACGGAGAGAGTACCAAATATTTACATTCCAAAAATAAATTGTTGTCGTAATCAAACACAGAATCACAATCGCACTCGCATTAAGTTTTGATCTCACCCCGGAACTGATTGAAATTCGCGAGCAATACTCACAACGAACACGGCGAAATAAGTTCCCGCGGGGGAAAACTTTGAGCGGCCCGTTTCTTTGTTATTTTTAATATCGACTTTTTTCGCTCGAGCGGTGGTTGCTAATGGATTTTCAATATTTGTGTTGACAGACAAACAAGGGGCCAATGGAGTGAGCTTTCCAGTATTACGTCTGCAACCATTCCCGCGCCGGGGTGTATCTAAAAAGTAAACGATACTTATTTTGCGCAACCTTTCTTTAAATACGAGATGCATGGAACCGTGAATCTTTACATCGTGGATGTGGTGGAGTTTAATTATACATACATTTATCACGCCTTTTCCCCCCTAAGGGCTACCCGTTAGGCGGTGTGATATATGTAGGCAAAGGTGTTTTAACACTCGTGTTTGGCCACCTAATTTCAGGACCCATATAGTAGGGTGCGAGCCGATTCCCGTTCACCGGGATGCACCAGGAACGCTTCTGAGAATTCCTCGTTATTTTGTATCTCCCGTTATATTTTTATTATAACTTTTATTTAAGTATAATCATTCTACATATTATGTTGTGTATTTATAAATGCATGTTAAAGATAGGTGCTTAATTCGTATGTTAACTTATTTCGAAATGAATAAGGTTTATAATTTATGCCATTTAAAAGCGATTCTATAAAAACCATAAGAGTTTTGTATCGAAGCAATTAGGCTAATAATAACTTTCAATATTGCTTTTTCGACGCGAAGAAAATAATTTCAGCGTTTTCGGATAGACAATAAGACACAATTAATTATACCTTCCTTCACTTTAATGAGATAAACAATAAATTCGAGTCCCCGTAAACAGAACGGCAATAAAAATGTTCTAACTACGAGTTTATCTACCCCAATTACTTTCTGCGCCGTTTAACAAACACGTTCCCAGGGCCTGCGTACATAAAACAGCGTAACTGCAAATTGTACGTGTAGGTACAGTCGACAGTGTGCCAAGTTGCCTCAAACTGTCAAATGTTCTCGACCGATTCTGAACTTTATTTCAATCAAGTTGCGGTTGACAATCGTTTGGTGGGACTAGATATTTTTGTCTTGTATGACGTGAGGGTGATTGTATGCCAAGAAAAACCGTTTTGCGAGTCATGCCTGTCGAAGTCTATTATCATAAATAGGTACAGATTTTGTGGGGCTGACCCCGCTCCATTATCTTATATTGGTGCGGACAATGATGAGTCCGCAACATTTTTATAGTGCCCACAATGCCTTTTCTTATTTATCAGTTTTGTATTAATACGAAAAGTTCCCGTTAGCTTTTACACGGACCGACAATCGTATTTTTTATATTATTCAACATGACACTGGAACTTTAATTCCATTTGTGTCATCACTTCATTTTTGGTGAGCTAATCAGTCGTTACAATAATTTATATTTATCATTTATTATTTAGATTTTTATTTGAGCATTACACATATAAATGTTATTTTGCCGAGTGGTATAGGCACCTGCCTGGAATGTAAAGGACGAGGGTTCGATTCCCGCATCATAACTATAATTTTTCCAACTTTTTCTAACCACAAATTTCCTTGTATATTTATCACAATTGATTATTACAATTTAGCGATAATTATCACAAATGATTATCAACTTTATGTAAGCTATAATAATTATGAAACTTTTTCAGTTTGTAATAACATAACGATTAAATAATAAGTTTAAATTTTCTTAATACACATATACACGTGTTAAAATTATACCAAAAAAAAAGAAATAAAACAATTATATTGTTCTTGAAGAATAACCCTATTTTCGTAAAAACCAAAGAGCAAACAACGCTGTTGAAATCTGTTTACATTCTTACTTAATATCCCCGGAGATACAAATAGATATAAAGACAAATATGAATCATACAAACAAAATTATTAAAATAGAAATAACCACTGGCCTTCTGTTTAAATAGTTTATGCCAATTCAGATTGACTGATATGTCGGTTAACTAGGATTGACATTATCTTTGGCTTTGATAATTTACTTGTTTTTTTTGGGTATCGTAACATATCTTTGGCCACCCTTTTACTTAACCACATGTTAAGACCACTGCGACTTGGAGCTCCTCTAACACTCGTATCCATAATCGCGTCAAAGTAATTACTTGAGTATAAGTCGTTACTTAAATTGACCCTTTTATACAATATTCTTATTTCAGTTTGATAGTACTTACTTAAGTAGTAATTAAGTATTTAAGTATTCTTATTTTAGTTGGACAGTTCTTACTTCATTCAAATTCTTGTTTAATGTTTAACTGCCGTACTCAGAGACGTCAAATAACTTTAATAAGTATTTAATGTCAAAAATTTTCATTGAAATCTAGACCATAGACCCGGCAAGAATAGCGACTAATTTTGAATTGTCATTTTTTGACATTCAGTACTCATCAACGTTAATCGACTTCTCTAAGTGCGGCAGTTAAAATGACAATTTAAGTAACGTCTTGACTTTTACTGAAGTAATTACTTTGACTTGACTATAGATACGAGTGTAAGAAGAACCGTAAGTGAATATTATACCTATTGATGTCTGTTCACCTTATTTTAAGAACGCCATTTCGGCAATGCTCGAAATACTGGCAACGACATTGAGAAAGGGGGCGGACGTGCCAAACATCAGTTGACTTGATTAAGCACTGTGGAAAGCTTCGGGAACCTAAAACCAATCGTAGCTGTCTTCGAAATTCACCGTGAGGTTGCATTTTATCGGGTTCATATATATCACATACAACGATATATCACGCCTGTTTGTCTTCGAAAGTGTCTTAACATTCACAGTTCGCTACCCACTGGGCACATAACTCATTAGTAACTTTAAAATGTAGTCTTTTATTCATTCATTTATTTCATCTTACAATTGAGCACAAAGATGAGCTAAGCTCTCTAAGTTATGTAAGACCTGTACCAAAATAACTTTTAATAATGTTTTCACATTGATTGACCGTCGTTAAGCCTTATAATTTTGCATGAAAAAACTTCCCCTTTTGATAAGTTGCTGAAACTGACAGCTTTGAAGAACCTTTTTGAAAATATTTATTTGTATTTATTGTAATATATTTATATTTACGGCGGAAGAGACGGTAAACAGATTGAGAAGTTGGATAATCAAACTTATATTTAGCAGCCAACCATTCACTATTCAATTTACTACATGTCGCTTCTGTAATTCGATTGCGAAATAGATGGTCTCCTTGTTATCAGTTGTGAGTTATTTATAAGGGACGGCGGAAAAATATATTCATACAAAAAATATTGCTAAATTGAGCTTCATTCAGGACCTCTGTGATGTCGAAGGATTTTAGATATTATAGATCTTAAAAAGTTGTTCTATGATTAAATCAATTTGTGATTCCAATGTTGGTGTCGACAAGTCTAGTAAGTAATACTAGTTTAGGTCCAATGTGGCAGTATTACTTTATGTGAACAAGTTTTTGTATTGGCTTATGAAATCCACAGCAAAACTTTTACAAAGCGTATTTAAGAAGTTTTAATTATATCGGATACGATAAAAAAGGGAAATACATTTTGGAAATTATGTTGAAAATATCTTTCCTGTACCGGTATCGGTGAATGTTCAAATTCTGTTAGTGGGTGAATTTCAACAAATGCCATTTTTTTATCATATCGGTGAACCTTTTCTTTTTTTTGTGTATATTTTTCAGGTTTGATGTAATCTTTAGGCTATTTAAATATCCCCAAATTTCATATCATCAACGTATCATTTAAGACTAAGGAGTAAATTTAGTTTGAATTCTGGTTTTCACCGATGTGACAAACCGGCACCGATTATTTTTTCAGTACATTGATATGATAAGCTTATCCACCGATATGATAAGTTGATCCACCGATTTGATAAGTTTATCCACCGATATGATAAGTTTATCCACCGATATGATAAGTTTATCCACCGATATGATAAGTTTATCCACCGAAATGATATACATATCTAGCGATATGATAATCTATATACCTTTGAACGTCAAAAAGGAAATAGTAGGTAGGTAGTAGGCACCTATATATTTTTACAAGGGCGACTTAGAACTGAAAACCTGGACTTGAGGGTCTTATGTAAGTAGATCACATCCAACGAGAACTGATCGAGTTCTTAGGAAACCAATTAACATATATTTTTTATTAGAAATAAAAAAAGAATGTTTATATTTATTATCATTTTCTTTATTCAAATAGTACATACATACATACATAAATCACGCCTATATCCCCGAAGAGGTAGGCAGAGGTGAACTAGCACCCACGTTTCGCCACGCCACGTTCATTACAATAAAGTATTAAAAAATTCAAAAATCTCCTATAGATAAGTTAAAATAGCACAATACACATTTTGACAGTCTATGTAGGTAAGTGTGTAGGTATACAATGTATGTATGTATTAATAAAATAAATCTTTACTTCGAAATGACACGGGATCTACCGATATAATAAAAAACACACCGAAATGATAAAACTACACACCAAGATGATAAAATGATCCACCGATGTGATAAAGCAATCCACCGATGTGACAAAACTATGCGTTGATCATGAGTTAGTTAGTTAGTTAGTTTAACTGGGCTTTATCCGCACTTAGCCCCCTGATTGGGCCATTGTACGTGTCTCCCTATTATTGCTACTCCAACCATCCCAGACTATCCCAAAAACCCAGCAGTCTTTTCAGACTGCTGCAAGCTTCCGGGACCGATACTGGGGATTGGAGGAGCCTTGCCCGTTCATCTGCCACGCTCCTGCATTCTATAAGCACGTGCTGTGGCGTTTCTTCTGCCTCCATGCATCCTCTGCATAGAGGGCTGTCCGTCACCCCAATGGTAAATAGGTGCTTGTTTAGGGAGCAATGGCCAGTTATTATGCCTATCACCTTTCGGAGTTTGTCCCTGTTTAAATTTATGAGGTTGCGAGCAAATATTTTTGATGCCACCGGAACTGCATTCTTTGTTTGCTTACACCCGTCACTGTTTATAAGGAGTAAATTTAGTTAAGTAGTTTAGTTGGAAACAGACGCGGCGGTGATCCGCGAACGATGGTTCGTTCGACACGTGCCATCCCTCTATAAGATTTGCCGCCGCGTGTGTTGCCAGAGTTATATCTATGATAGTTTGATACCTTGAGCTTACAAAAGTAGGTTCCCTACCTCTGTTCATGATGTTCAGGTTTGTTTGGAATAAATATTCAGTTAGTAACTCACCCCTTTTGTTTGTTTCCTTACTTCCCCACAGAGAGTGATGAGCGTTGCAGTCTGCAGAGATGATCAGGGCCCAGTCATGTGCTTCGCAGTGTTGCACCAGCTTGGCTAGTTCTCTCGGGGGGAGTTCGCCATCGCTCGGCATGTACACTGAGGCTAGCACCAGGGCGGTTTGATTTTCTGTGAGGATTTTCACCGCAGTGACGTCTCTAGAACAGAATTGGTTAAGCAAGGTGCCTGCAATGTTTTTAGGCATAAAAATGCAGGTTCTTGGTTTATCAACAGTTGTGTCTAGCAGTAACTTACCACCGATGTTGTTTAGACCGCAGATTCTGTTGTTTCTGATCCAGGGTTCCTGGATTAGGGCGACGGTCTTGGTGTCGGCCTCCAGCACTCTGCGTAAAGTCGCCGCCGCTATCTGTTTGTGCTGAAGGTTGGTTTGTATGGTTTTGATGAAACTAGGGACTAAGAAGGATGCCATCTTCGTCGCTAGTTTCATCCCTAAACTGCAGTGTCGAGTTCGTCTCAGTCTCGCTCAAACCCTGTTGGGGAGCAGAGGTGGACGGCTTGTTGAGGTCTTCTCCGAAGGCTCACTCGCCACTGCAGGTTGTTGATTGGCCTTCGCCTTCTCCTCTTCTTCCGAAGAGAAGAAGCGTATGTACCCACTCCCTGACATGTGGGCTACACGGCGGTCTCTGTTGACGATGGCTTGTCTCTGGTCTTCAGGGATTCCCAGGATTAGGTGTACCACCTTTTCCTTGGAGCCTTCCTCCAGAGATTCATCCACCGTCATGTTGTAACACTGCCAAGAGTCCACTTTGTACCACGGGTTTTGGGCACAAATGACTCTTTGCAGTGTCTCCGCATCGGTGATGCGGGTGTGAAGGAGAAGCCCTGCCTTGAGCTTCTTTTTAAGTTCTGACTGCTTAATCACAGCCAGAGTGGTGTTTGGTATTGGTGAGGCTATCTTTTTCACAGCCTTCTCCAGCCAGCTGAGTGCGTTCGCGTCCTCACACCACATCGCTAGCACTCCGTCTAACAAGAAGGGGCGCCCGCGGAAAGATGGAGCTTGCGCGCCGGGAGACGATGGAGACAGCACAGCCTCCAGGATACCATCATCGATGGCTTCCCTCAGCTGGTCTGCCTGCTCCTGCGAGAGGTCCCTCGGCGGGACGGTGATAACCGCCACCCTCAGATGCGAATTACTCGCGTCTGCGTAGCTCACCGTCCGCTTCGGATTCGCGTCAGCTTTCGCGCGTTTAGCTTCCCCCCTGGGGGAGCGGGTCTCGTTCAGACGAGCTCGCTTCGAGGAAGCGCGCTCGTTCTGACCAATACCGCTGCCAGGTTTCTCCTTTTCAGGAGCGGGATTCTCCTTTTCAGGAGTAGCTTTCTCCTTTTTTGGAGTCGCAGTGAAACCCTTACCGCGAGAACCTCTCGGTGTTCGTCTACTTTTCGTCTGACTGGGTGGTGGTGGTGGTAGGGTCGGTGGCTCTTTAGCCTCCTGTACTGGCATCGCCTCCTTTGAGGTGGACGGTACAGGTTCGCGCTGCGTTTCCGCTGCTGCGTTAGCTGCCACGTTTTTTAGAGTTTTTGTCTGTTCTTGCCGAAGGGCCTTCCTTCTCGCGCGCCTGTTGGGGCGACTGCGTTCCGGTTGGCCCTTCGGTTGTTTATTAGCCACTTGCTTTAAACCCTTTTTCAAGGGGCGTTTGTGGCATACTACGGACCATTTAGACACAGTTGCTGTGTCAATGGTCGACGGTATGGCCTCTGAGAGGCCCGACATATCCATCGAGCACAAGGTGTCCCCCCCAGAATACGTGGGACAGACCGAGTTAGACTCGGTGAGGGATTCTTCACTACCAGTGGTACCCTCCTGGGGTAAATAATTTTTCCATTGTGCTTCCATCTTAGTTGTTTGGGCGGGGATGTAAACTCACACTACCTGCCCTTGGTGCGTGTGGTACAACTTTTTGGGGGGATTTAGTGCCACAAGGCTATGTGGGCCTGGATGTGGGTTTGCGCCGCCACTGTTCGGCGTGGAAGTTTGGAGAGGATGTTAGGATAGGGTTGGGTTAAGGGTTTTTGAGGTACGGCCAGAGGTTTCTGTTATACTAATTGCATAGGGCATATAGCCAATAACGGGCGGCAACCTCGTGAAGGATAGTCCACTGGCCTTGCTTAGGGGATCTTCGCGACCTGCGCTCCTCCCTAAACCATTTACCAAACCCAGCATCGGACAGACGCTGGGAGTAGGGAGGTTGTCAATCAACCAACCAATATAAAATTTGATTGACCCTCTCCCCGCCCGCGTTGATCATGAATCAAAACACCAATATAAGATGTAAGACACCGATGTAATAATTTACACCGAAATGATAAAAAATAATCACATCGGTGGTAAAAAAGACCGATTCGATCGATTACAGCGATATGAGAAAAGCGACATGAGAAATTACACACTTTTTTAAATAAAAAAAATCATAATATCTAGGATAAATTCAATAACAGTCAATGAAGCTAATTCACTTTCTACCTTTGTAAGAGCCAAACAACAATAATAAAACTACTCATTACACTAGAAAAATATAACCACCGATAATATAATAGTTATTTGTTGTACGTGAGTGCAAAGTTGTTTTTTAACCGCGTGCTCAATTTTGATGACCGAGCTAGCGAAGGATTCTAAAATTAGAATCCTGAGCGATAGCGAGGGAATCAAAAGAGCACAAGGTGAAAAATCTTTGCACTCGAGTGCAACACGTAACTTTTCATCCCCCCCAACGAGGAAATTGCAAAATACAAAAAAAAAAATACAATCACAACAGTTTCTGTTTTCACCCAGAAAATTCCACAACACCCTCCCATTAACCCAAACACACTCTCAACACCCACCCAGAAACACCCACAACATTCACACCCATCCACTCAGACACATCCAAAAAACACCCATTCACCCAGAAACACCCACAAAACACCCATTCACCCAGAAACACCCATTCATCCAGAAACACCCACAAAACACCCATTTACCCAGAAACACCCAAAAAACACCCATTCACCCAGAAACAAACACAAAACACTCATTCACCCAGAAACACCCACAAAACACCCATTCACCCAGAAACACCCATTCACCCAGAAACACCCATTCACCCAGAAACACCCACAAAACACCCATTCACCCAGAAACACCTACAAAACACCCAAAAACACTCAATCACCCAGAAACACCCACAAAACACCTAATCACACCCAAAAAAAACCCAATCACCCAGAAACACCCACAATACTCACCCATCCATTCAGACACACCCACAAAACCCATTCACCCAGACACACCAACAAAACACCCATTCACCTAGACACACCCTCAAAACACCCATTCACCCAGACACACCTCCAACAGCCACCCATCCACCCAGCCACACCCGCAACATTCATCCAGACACACCTGTAAGTCCCTAATAAAAATTACCGTCCCTAATGGAGTTCCGAGACGGTCAATCAGCTTGAGTCAAGCACGTTGATTTTCTGTATGTTTTTGTTCCGTTGCTAGCGTAAACAAATCAAACGGACCTAAAAAGCTTTTAAATGCTTGACTCAAGCATCCAGCAAGCGTTGTAGACGATCAAAATGTTTAAAGCAAGATTGACGCCAAGCTGATTGACCGTCACGGAACTCCTAGGTTTTAACAAATTTGTGACGTGAAAAGAAAATGGCGCGCGCAAAGCAAATTACAAAAAAAGTACACCAAGAAGGTTCCGAGTCTGAGTTTTTAACAAATTAAATAGGTTGCATGACAATTTCGGCACCATGGAGGTAGAAATAAATATGTGTTGATGTTTTGAATTCACAAACTCATTGCACACGATGTTCTAAATTCAAATTTACTTTAACCTCTAGAGGATAAAAACGGCTTTTGCACTCAGATATCGAAGAGCAAAAACGCTTTTTCCGAGATGGTGGGATGAAAAATAATTGTCCGGGAGCAATTTTAATGGCATACTTACGTTATTTGTTTTCTAATTATATAATATTTGAATTCTAATTTTTGAATCACTCGCTACGCTCGTGTTTTTTGAATCCTGATGAGTTTTAGGACCCTTCCCTAGCTCGGTCATCAAAATTGTGCACGCGGTTAATAAGCAACTTTGCACTCACATAACTATTGTCCAGCAATATGAGAACATTTTGCAGGACAAGTACGTTTGTGCCTCTCGGTAATAATAATCTTTTATTATGTAATATAATATGATGTATATTAATAATAAAACTAATATTCTATTAAATAGAATAAGTTATATACTTAACTTACTTATATTTATTAGTATATAAGCTTTTTTGTTCGTAAAAAAAGTAGAGGGACAGCAAAAAAATAGAGGTTTATGTATTTATTTCTACCTTTATATATAGTCCTAGGCAAATTATATTTTTCCCACAATCCAATACCAAATACCAAGTAGCCAGAGCTGCCTAAGACAAAAAAAGCCATTTGGGAAATTCACCCAAGTACTATGTGTCTAAGCACACAATGACGCGTTATCATTATACTTGAATGATACTTGTACTTTGCATGGAACTTCATTAATGATGATATCACGGGCATAAAAGTATATTACGCCACGCCAGAGTTTAGATATCTGCTCTAGCTCTTTCTAATTTTTAGTCAAGAGAAACCCACTTTTGGACATGGTTCTCCCTTAAGGATCTCCATACTGATCGGTCCTGCATTGACTTAACTCGATCGTTGGTCCACTTTGTAGATGCCTACCAACGTTGCGTCTTCCGGTACGAGCCCGCCATTCGAGGACCTTTGCGCCCCAACGGCCGTCGGTTCTTCTCACAATATACCTTGCCCACTGCCACTTAAATTCCGCAATTATTTGGGCTATACCAGTGAGTTTAGACGCTAATCATTTCTGATGTTATGGGAAACCCCGAGCATAGCCCTCTTCATTTCAATAACTTTGAGCCTCCTTATGAGGCCTTTTGTTCTTGATTAGAAATTATTTGCTATATTTGAATATTATTAACTTATTTCTTCAACTTTTAGTGAGTGTGGTTTATTTTCGCAAATGTTAGACGAATATTGTAGTCTAGATGATTCCCGAGTGACGCAGCATATCAATGCAGTTTTGAAGTTAGTTTCCAAATGTTAAAGTTGAAACTAAATTTACAGAGCGTCTATGTGTAATGTCAACGTGACATCAACCCTGCCGAGTTAGGCACAGTCTGCGGTGGTGGAGGCGTATGAATGACGTATGCGGTCGCCGGGGCGGGAAACCGTCCTACAATAGTCCAGTAGCTGTAGTTTTATATTGTTGTTGGCCTGTTCTAGCCATCAAAACTTTTCCTATTTCTATTTAACACCTGTAGCAAGAGTTCGCTGTCTTATGTCCTTTGGGTAGATTAGGTAGGCTCTATCTATTGATCTATAAAATATTTGAAGAGCTCTGTTGGGTGGAATTCTCGATATAAATGTTTTTGGATTCGTCCGTGCTTCTAAAGATACTATAATTCACAGTCGTTCAAATTTTTATTTTATAATTTCATATCATTAAATGTCAAAATCTGGGAGTAAATGCTTTTAATATTATGTCGGTTATTTGTATATTTTTTTACTGGCAGGCTGTTGATATAATTATAATTTAATTCTCAAAACCTTCTTTATTGCCTTCAGGTCAATAATTCTACAGCATAAAGATAAATGATTTAACTATCACAGATGCTTACAAAATTGCAGAAACTTTTAATACTCACTTTGCTAACACGAATTCACATAGTTTAAATAATGACAGACAACACCGTTTTACTGTTCCACATTCACGTAGTATATTTTTGACACCAGTTGATTCAAATGAACTGAGAAAAGTTGTCGCTACATTTAAGAATAAGTGCTGCTGCGGGTTTGATGATATACCAATGAAAGTTATTAAGAATTGACATTGAGTTACATAAGTGAGCCACTAGTTTATTTATTGAATTTAATGATTCAGACAGGTGTATTTGCTCCTGAGTTAAAATTAGCAAAAGTCAAGCCATTATTTAAAAAAGGTAACAAAACTAATATAGATGACTATAGGCCCATTGCCAAGCCCTATTGCCAAATTTTTCAAAAATATTCGAAAAAATTATATATAATAGGCTCCTAGACTTTTTTAACAGAAATAAATCGACCACCTTAGCCATCTATCAGGTTCTGAAAGAGATATGGGAGTCTTTAAATTGCAAAATTCCGTGCATTGGCTTATTTATAGATATGACAAAAGCATTTGACTGTGTTATATATACAACCCTCATATCCATGCTAGAGAACCTAGGTATTCGCGGTGTGGATCTGAAACTTTTAACTAACTATTTGACACGTAGAGAACAGATAACTGTGATTGACACATACAACAAATCCACAAAGACATTTAAAGAGGTTAAATCCAAATCAATTAAGATGACCCAAGGGCTTCCTTAAGGAAGCATTCTCGGGCCACTCCTGTTCTTAGTTTATGTTAACGATTTCCCAAATAGCATGCATGAGTTATGTGTGATGTTTGCCGACGATGCCACAATTTTTCTATCAGACTCTGCAAGAAACAAAAATATTTTTGAAAAAAAAGTAAATAATTCTTTACAGGCAGCAGTTTCATGGCTTAAATCAATTAATTTGAAAGTTAACCCAAAAAAAACTAAATTTATTCAATTCAGAAACTATAAAACTAATTATTATAACTTAGATATTACTGAAAATCATACAAAAATAGATGAAGTGGAAGTAGTAAATTTTCTAGGTGTCACAATCGATACGAACCTAAACTGGAAACCCCATATAGAAAAAATTAATAAAAAAATGTCAAGTCTTTGCTATGCTTTATCTATACTTGCAGAAACTTCTTCCAGTGAGGTAGCCAGAGCTGCCTATTTTGGACAAGTTTACCCGTTATTAACGTATGGTATAATTTTTTGGGGAAACTCTGTAAATGTTAATTCCACTTTCATTTTACAAAAGCGGTGTTTGCGCATTATATATGGTATGTACTCTGGTGATACTCTAAGAAATACTTTTAAAGAAAAGGGATATCTTACGCTGACAAATATTTTTATTTTAGAAGCATCAGTATTTGTTAAGCATCACCCAGAGTTATTTGACAAGAAAATATCTAGAGACACGGTCAGAAATAAATATAAGCACAATATATGTATACCTAGAATTAATATTTTTTTGTATTATAAAAGTACTTTTTACAGCAGTATAAAAGTATTCAATCATCTGCCTCTTGATATTAAATCCCAAGACTTGCCTAAATTCAAGTTTAAATTATCTCAACTTCAAGTATCTTTTATAACTTGAATGAATACTTTTTTACAAATAATATTTAATTAAAAATTCAAAACATATCTAGATTGCATGCCCGAAATGGGCAAACTGTTGTGACTTACTTAAGCATTAATACCAGCAATTTGTACACAGTTATAGCAATAAATATCTATTCTATTCTATTCTATTCTATTCTATTCTCACACACAAGTACTCTTCCCATACACAGCTTTACAAAGTTTCCCTTTCTATTTTAGGCGAAATTGTTGTTTTCACTTAATGTAAAACTTCGAATGGCAGGAAATTATATTACAACGCGAGAACACTTTCAACACGTTTGGTGCGTGATTGGGAAAACACCAACCCCCGCTGTAGATAACTTTCTTTTGACGAAAGTTATCAGGATTGCGCTCTCCTGTTTCTCTCTGGTACGTACAAAACTAAGTCACTCACAAAGAAAAAACGGTAACAAAACTTTGCTCGTCCACTACGCACGTACGTATAGGTCTATTTTTGTTATAAGCCTACAAATGAAACCTATTTGCAAGTTTACTATCTATATAGCGGAGGGATAGTGAGGAGCTCGATGGCATTCGTCCTGCGATTGCGTAAACTAAGTAGTTTGCAAAGGTCGATCATTGGACGGGTGACTAAATTAATTGTTAGATCTTGACATAGGCCATATTTCAATCTTTTTCTATCTATAGGCCGGTACACTAGCAGTGGGGGACATCAAAAGATTGATGATAATGATTAAAATATTTACATTTTTATGTCTTTGCTAAATGCAAACGGATAATTCCAACAGAATTTATCTTTCATCGTCATCACTAGCCTTTTTAATGTCCCCTGCTGGGGCACAGGCCTTCCCTATGGATGGAAGAATAAAGAGAAAATAGGCCATAACCCACCGTGCTGGCCCAATGCGGATTCGCGCGTATTAACGACTGCAGATGCAGTAGGGACCGACGGCTTAATGTACCTTCCGAAGCACGGAGGAACTCGAGCTAATACATTTTTAGTCACCAATCCAATGACCAGCCTTAGCGAACACTGTTTAGTTTACACAATCGAAGGTAGAGCGCGCCAAGACGCTGCGCTATCGAACTCCTCTTTATCTTAGTATGTTGTCAATTATAGCAAATGCAGTCGACGTAAGAGGGCACCTATTTCTGATGCTGCGTTTTCTCCATTCTGTCAGCCCTTCCTGCCTTTAACCCTTTTTCTTATTCTACTTTAACATAAATAGCTCACCAAATCCAATTAGAATACAATTTATTTAAATAGAAACTGTTTACAAAGTTTAAGCTGACTTAAATGTTGTAATCTAATAGAATAAGCTTCCTAATAATTAGGTACCTTGATTGTTTTCGTCTTAATTTACAATATAGGGTGGTGATGTTGTGGTGTTCGTTAATTATTATGATTGAGAAATCAATATATAATTTTAAAGGCCCTTAAAAAGTTTAGAAATTGACTCCGTGGTTAGAGGAGGTGCTTTCTTATTTACTAATGTTAAAGTTAAGAGTAGTGTCAGATGTTTTAATTGGTTTATTTACTTTTATATTCATTAGAAATTTTTTTATTCGAATTGAAAATCAATTGGAACCGTGTATGTTTTTATTTTTATTTCTTTTAAAAACCGTACTTGATATTCTTATCGTTTTTCTGTTTGTTTTCTTTAATAATTCTTAGGGAGATTTTTGTAAACAGACTTGTGAAACATATTTTGTACAAAGATAATTAGTAATTACCAGTTTTGTCACCGGTAAAAATTCCTTTTTCGAGTTATTTTTAAGGTGGCCCAAACTGGGAATTGGTTACTCTTGTATAAATATAGACCAACGAAGATAAATGAGCAAATTAATTTGCACATACCCCGTCTAGAGAGTAAAAAATGAGGCTGGCGCGAGAAACTTTGATAGTGGTTTTATGTCACGAGAGTGTCCGCTTTGGGCTAACTACTCCTACTTTTTGTTTCACTCAGAGCATGACTTGTAATTGTTACAATCAATGTCCAGTAAACCGATTATTATTTCAATCTAATAAAACGAAAATGTTAACACCTCGAATAAGAATTACATTATCATCCTAAAACAACATTTGGAAAGTAACAATCTCGGCGTAACAAAATCAACACGATATTCCATTTGACATCCGAGAGTCTTTTGTTAAAATATCCTCCCAACAGTGTTTAAAGGAATAATTAATAGGATTTTAGGCGAAGCTCACCCACCAACTAATTTACATTGAGTTGGGCCCTAAACAATAACACCGGGCGAAGACGCGCTTAATAACGGAAAATTGTCAGAAAATGACTCGGAAGCGTCTCTCTTATACTTAAACAGAATATTGATTTAATATTTTCATTCGTAAACAGGAAAGATTTAATTGGGTCAATTTTCCTTTGTTTGATGTTTGGCCGTGGTGACGGCAGAGCAGATTACAATTGTCATCTCTCCCGCAGATATCGTACAAGGCGACTGACGGCTAAATATATTAGCGAATAACGGCTAAACATGTGTAATAGACAGAGTCAGTGCTGGTACACCACTAAGCAATACTGTGGATAATTGGTCTTATGCTGGTATCTTCCACGCTAGCCCGATAGCGAAAAAACCCAAAATTTACCAAGTGCCAGCCCTGACTCACCCTAGAGGTGAAAAAGTCAACTAAGGGAGATTGACCGGTGTAGACCAATAAGCACCTCGGGCACCCGAATGGTGGACGTCAGACTACCAACAACAGTATATCTAAATAGGTTATAATGATTGAGGTACTAGTTAGTGTAATTTTTTTCCCAGTAAGTGTTGAGGGATAAGTTCCAAAATAAAAAAAATTAAAACCATTTGGACATCTAATCAATACAAGCAACATGAAAACTGTGGCTGTCCCCAAGAAATTTCCAAATGAAGTCAAATGGAATAAAATGAACTAGATGTCATTACGTAGTGCGAATAACGGGACGTCAGGCTGGCGGCCCGCCGTATGAACCCAGCCAATACTAGAGCAGTTAAACGTTCATAGACGTATGCACTGACTCCAAATAATTAAACTTTCCACGTCGCATGATATTCTATAATATATAATATGCAATAAAAAAATATAGTCGAAAACGTGTGCCGAAATGGATGTTTGTGAATCGGATCGCTGAATACACAGTGTATTTTATCGAAATGTCTTTATCAGAGACCCGATATCAACTGTGCCAGAATGTGGTCAGAATAAAATAGTTTTACAGACAGAAAATAAAATTCCGCCATTGATTAATAAACATTTTAAAGAGTCTCGATTCGATACCCGTAGAGAAAGCGATAGATATTGAATTTTCTTTATCCTGCTGAAGTAATGAGATTTGCCGACACGCGCACGTTTATGGGGCTAGATCCCCGACTGAAGCACGGGTAAGAGATTTACTTACGTTCTTTGATCATAAAAAAATCATTATTTCGTGTGCCGCGTACAAAAACTCGGCAAGGTTTTATTAACTGTATTTAGAAGTATTTCGTTTCTTGCCGACCATAAGCTAAAAATTTTATTACAAGGAAACGGTTCTATTGAAGCGTGTAGGATTTGTTTGACAACCATTTTACGTATCGTAATGAATACAGCAAACCGACTATTTTCAGAATAACTGCCACTCAGTTTAGATTGAGCTAATTTAAAGACATAAAAAGTAATTGAATATGAGTAAAAGCCAACAAACAAACCCACTATTAAAAAGAATAAGAGACGAATGAATTTCGTCAACCGATTTATCTTGCAGCCTCATATAACAAGAGCCGCTCGACAAGCCTTCGTTTCCGCTACTTAATAGAATCAACCTTGTATGTAGCGCTGACACAATAGCTTCGTTATGAATACATAACGAGACATTAGCCCGCATATGTTCTGGGCGTTTATTAGCTACACAAATAATGGTTGAATTCAAACATCAGGGGAGTCCCTCGGGGGTGTACGTACTTAATAGTGGTGTTAAAGTGATCGCATCGTAAACCTGAACTCGCAAACCCAATTACTTGTAAGCCGCTTACATTTTGCTGCCAATTAAATTTCTATTAATTAAGCGTTTTGGGTTACTACGAGTATACTTAAAAAAGTACTTATAATGATCTTATATGCTTACAAATCTCGTATTCGAAGTAGGCCGAGGATGTTCAATAACAAGAAATAATCTATTCAAATAATGTCCGGTACCAAAAATATAGCCGCAATACAAGACGCAATAGACGTATATCAATAGAGATACCAGACAATGGTAAACAACAATAGGAAAAAGAATTGGATGTCAAAGTGAATAAAATATACGGACGTACGCACCGGCCGTCCATTGTACGCGACAAATTACTGGTTCCTATTTAAGATTCTAATAAATTTCCCCTTTATTTGGTTTTCTCCATGCAATATAGCGTGTAAATTTTTTACTCGCACAACCCGAGCTTTATCATGAGACCGGGTTTCGCGTGGCTGAACCTTCACAAATAGCGGCCTCTGGATAGTCATTGATAAGAAGAGAAAGCCTGCTTTTTTGTGTGCATCGGTGTGTAAGGAGCGTGGAGCCAGGGCCGAGCTGGGGACGTAACCAGGTATTTAAGCAGAAGTTACGATATATCCTGGGCCAATAGCCGCAGTAAATAACGGCGTATCTACGGAGCGCCGCCGCGCGCCCTGCCAAATTGCTTGGCATCCTCCTCAGACTTCCTCTTTGAATAATATTATAACAAACAGTACAACAATGCAGAATAAAAGCAGCTCTCCAATTCGATGCGTAATTTTTCGTATGCTTAAATTTGTTCTCGGCTTAAGTTGAGCTTGAAATAAAATTGAGCGTGACTAGGCACGTAGTTGTCCCATTTTATGTATTTGCGTATACTATATATTATATTAAAATGGGAAAAGTAGATATTTTCGAAATTTTAAGCAATATAGCACAGTGATCTTCGGTGCACAGTTATATTCACATAGATCTTCACCGAAGAACTCCCGCCGATCGGTCCTTCCTGCCCATCTCGAATCCAGCGGCTTCTCGCGATTTTTCCTCCGAGACCAAATCCTGCCCTTCCACCAATAACTATCTATGTGACTCGTGGAGATCCTTATCAGCTGTATCTAATACCTCCAATTCTCCGGGCAGACTTAACCATGTTATTATTAACTTCGAAATGACTAGCACTTCTACGATCTGATGGCATGAATCAAAAGAGATCAATCGAGCCATCCACGGTTCGATTATTGTATCGTTGGAAGAGGAAATATACTCCAACGACCCGTTATAACCAGGCAGAAAGATGATAATGAATATTTTTGGTATAAATAAAAAATGAGCCTTACTTCATACCGTCAAAAACACAATATACCAAATATATTTCCTAAATAACACAAAAATGTCACGGAAAAGTAATTGAAAAAAAAAACCACTCCTTTGAGCGAGGCTTAACAAAACGATGTAATTTTGCTTTCAGGTAAATTATAGTCATTGTAAGGAAAGCGATGTCAGGTGGAGATTAAACATTGGTTATTGTAACACTCTACCCGCTGAACGGAAGGAACCTTTTCAATCCGCTTTCGAAATGGACTTATTAATTTGAATAAGGCCCAGAATGTTCTATAGAAAAGCAGGGGAAATCAATAGGTTTTCCCTGCTTTTAGTCAACTTTGAAATAAGACTTTTTTATTTAAATATTTAAATAATTTTTCCGAAATCTTTTTATTTGTAAAAAATATTTATGTAATAAATATAATTTAGTCTAATCATAATCAAAACTATATATATATATTAGTTGTTGCTGTCAAGGTTTTCATTATTAATATTCATTTCGTAATACTGGTTTTATAGTTCTTAATACTCGTGACATAATTTACAAAAAAATATAAATTTTAAGGCTGAAATATCATGAATAATGAGGAAAATTTATGTTGAAACATTCACAAAGTTTGCGGATTTCAATTACATAAGCCTGGGAAATAGACTAAAAAACATTCGCGTGTAATTCACCAAAGTCACTAGATGAGCCTAAAATAAAACATTGTGAACAGCATGTCAAGGTAAGGAGTTTTGTTAACATCTTGGGAGCCAAATGTGCAGCTAAGTTCTAAACTGCAATAATTTTAAAATTCCCAGAAGGGAAAAGAGCAATGCTTTAACAATACTTTTCTTTTGACACAACATTGGTTGCGACTTGGCGAGTCCCCCGACGTATGAATTTCATAAGTAGTTTGCAATGCCGTTCGAAACTTTCTAACAGAAAACTTTTAACTGCTAGCATGTATTTTGATTTGTACTAAGTTAACGTTAAAGCTATTAACTATAAATTAGATTACGGAAAAACTGTTTATTTGTTATGTCAATACTAATGGTGGTAAGCGAACGGGAAGGAGAAGTCTGTATCATGAAACGCTTTATCTTTTTAATTAGTTGGGAAGTTTTCAAAGGCAAATAAATTCGAGCAGGAATTATAAAAAGGTACGTCTCATTAACTGACAGCTGCGTGTCAATTAAACGTAAAATATAGTCCTGGGAGACAGTGGGCCGGCGGCGTGCCCCTCGTCTCTCCGCCACAACTCTGTCTCTCCCCCGATCTCATTAGCGCGACTCAGAATGTACAATTTGTTCTGATACTGACACCAATTGCTACTTTTAAAACGTTCTCCACTCATTTACTCGCTTAACGCAAGCAAAGGCGTTGTTTCCTTTCGATTACATTTCCAGTTGCCAATTATATGGATCCATTAAGCGACAGTCATTGTGACAACGTTCATGCTATGGATTAATGTTGTGTGTAATTTGTTTTTTCTTTTGCAGTTTTTGTGCTGGTTTAACTGACGGCCTGAATCCTTTTATACTGTAGCTTACAGTTAGCGGGTCAATGGTGTTGTTTAACTCTGAATCGTATAATGCTTAACAAAAGACCGAAATTTCTCTACAAAGGCTGTTGCATCGATAAATGTGGGTAGTCGGTCGAATAAGGCTTTTATGTCAACGGCAGAGGGAGTGTTATCGACGTCGTATGCCTTGGCTCGGCTAGCACAAGGTGCATGACGTCACCTTTATACTGTACGCTCCAGGCTTTTACTGGCTCAATCTGATTTCATGCCTAACTGGTACCAAAGCAAACTGACGCAAAGAACTCAATTAGTTGGCATGTCTATAAAATTTCCAAATCAGTCGGATTATATTTTAATTACACGCTCGCGATGCAAATAAGACAACACAATTCTCTATGTGCAATGGCTGTGCTATCAATAACGGCATTTTCCATAGTGAGATTTGAAACAAACATTAAAATCTTTTTGTGAAAAGATTTTACAACCTCTCACTATAAGCTTGCCAATCATGAAGATGAAGATTTTATAATTGGTTTTTATTTCTTGACCGTATATTATAAGAACTAAATTTCTCCTTTATTGCTTCCTTCCTTTTCCCTATTGATTTTTGTGATAATAAAAATACAGTTGCTTTATATAATTTAGTGCAAGGAATTTTACGAAGAGCTTCGTTATAGTAGCAAAATCCAGTTTATCCAATGCATTTCAAACTCTAAACTGGGATATTTCCATTTCTCTTGGCAAGAAATGTTATTCAACGTTATAATAATATAAAACTTTTCTTTTGATATTAAAATTCTCCACCTGGTTAATAAAAGGATATATGTGTCTCTATCTCTAGTTCTATGTTAGCGTAGGCTGTTTATGCGCGGGTAATAAAGTTTATTTTATAGTTCTTCTTATGAATTTAAATTTTAAAAAAAGATTGAAAGCATTTAAACAGCGTTTATTTATGGTGTTAAAATTCTCAAAATCCCTATGTTTCTATGACTTTACAGTGGTCGTGGCGAGAAAAAGATGATAGAAATTAGCTACCGTTAAACTAATTTAATATTCAAATGGTGAAATTTATACAAATGGATCTCATTCTGTCTATAAATTTGGCAGTATGAGGTCGGAATTGGGACTTAATTACACTGAAAAATAGGGAGCACTACACAAATTTGATTTTAAAGCACGTTTTGCACTATGGAAGTTACCGCAATTTACCGGATAGCGTGCGCACCAAAAACATTCGGCGCTAAGAGGAAATTTATGTTGTGGTTAGAACGTGTCTAGTTTAATCCGCAGCCGAGATTCCTGGAAGCCGCACAATCTAAGTAAGCCGGGACTGTTAGAACTTTCATTTCCATTATTCCTTCATGGCGGCGACGAAGCCTTCCTAATCCGTGTGCCGCGCCAACCTTGCTCTCTCCCTTTGCAACTTTTCCTTCTGAAAAAGTTACAAATTAGAGTTGGGGACGTGACCTTCTGAGTACAGCGGGCGATGCCATAATCAGAACCTTTTTACGAATGTGTTTGGGCACATTTCAAAATTGCTTTTTAATTCGGCAACAAATTAAAGATGTATTCCGTTTTACTCAGGTAGCTTTTTCATGTTCCGTGTACTTTATTGTACAGCCCGCAGCAAGGTCTCAAGAGCACAATATGTTAAATTCTCAATTCTTTTCAATTGACTTCGTGCGTTAATGACGTAAACAACTAAATTGATACTTGACATTTTTGTATGCTCGTCCTGCTAACTGATCCAACCAACGATCTACTTATAAATAGAAACAATATAATATACCTGCTTAGAGTACAATTTGGAGCACAGTGAACTACTTTGCTTTGAGATGTACTCGTATACTCCGATAATGTGCCAGACTGACATCGTTAGTCTGAAATTTTGCCGATTAGGATGATCTTTGCGTTATTCAGCAACCATTAGCATCATCTTCTTGGTCTATTCGCAGGTAATCTGGGGTACTAGCACAGTATGTTATCTATTCAATTGATATAGGTCTATATCAAACGGAATGAATAACTAGTTATTCACTCCGTTTTAATTCATATTAGGCAGGACGATGTGATGAAGTGATGAAGTAATATTATAAAATGCGATCTAAGTAGTACGGATAGAAGGCAAAGATATTTTGTTTATAAATAAATAAATATTTCGGACCATAAATACATCTAGCTAATAAACAGTGTTATGAAAACAAGATGACGGATAATGTTAATAGTTATATAAAAATTGAAAATATACTGCATAAAGAACACACACACCCACGGCTCGCAATAATATGGTATATGTAGAATCAATACTATATTGTTCTATTTAAAAATTGTTATAATAACATTACAACCAAAAGAATATCTCTCGAAAAATATTTCGATTTAATGTGTCGCTGGATATTAGTTTGACGTAATTTATGCCATATTATAACTATTAGGTACACCGCGGGGTGCTCGAGTGTGCAATTATCGCACTGAATATGTGAAAGTTACGTCATAAAACTTCGCAACCTATAAATTAAAATCGTGGCATGAAATCTTTATGGATCCCGGGAGTATTTTTGATCGGGGACTGTGTGTGCAAACACATTAATCCTTATTGGTACTTTTTGTATCTGGCCTGATGAAATCAGATTATTTTTTGTAAATGTAAACACTGTGGAGTCGGTTTCATATTGTATAAAATAAATAAATATTTCATATACTCACACCTATCATCTACTCTAATGTAAGCAGCATAAGCACTTGTGTTATGGATACTAGAGAACGGACAATATTTGTAATATACCATAAATACAAAAATAACCATAACACGATCAAAACCACTGTCACCACCCCAAATCTCTCCCGTGGGTGTCGTACAAGGCGACTAAGGATAATTTAGTAATGAGGAATGGGCAGCAGCGTTCCTCTTATACCTACCACCTAGCAAAGTACTGCGACTTTTGTGCCCGATAAATGGCAATAGACTCACCACCTATTACATGGGACCTAGCATAATTGGCGAAGCGTGGGTGTTAGTTCACCTCTGCCTACCCCTTCGGGGATATAGGCGTGAATTATGTATGTATGTATGTACGATCAAAACGTCTGTGTTCATCACAATAAATGGCCAATGGCCGTAACATTTGTATTACCTATATAATTATATTTATTTGATATTTTATTTTGCCTTTAAAGGATATCTCCCTAAGGGTTATTTCGGATTCACAACGATTACTGGAACAGCATAAAAATGATTTTTTTACCAATAATTTAATCTAATATTAATAGTCATAAAAGCGGCCAGCCTTAACGAGCTTGCGGGAAATTCCGGCGATTAGTAAAACTTTGAAGCTGATTCGATAATTAATTAAAACTTTCGCCAAACGTCTTAGCATCAACGTTTCATTTGTGAAGTGTTCTTTTTAAAAATGTGCAGAGGCGAATTAACACCCGCGTTACGCCAATTAAATTAGGTCCCACGTAATCGGCGAGCCTATTGCCATTTATCGGGCACGAAAATTGCAGTACATTGCTAGGTGGCATAAGAGGAACGCTGCTGCCCATCATTCATTGTTGTCTTATCCCTTTGACAATTTTGTAATATTAATAAAACAGAGTTCTTAGTAAATTGACCTTTACAATAAAACACCTCCGCGATACAAACGCGATTGAACATAGAATGTAGAATGTCTTGTATATTCCAAAAGAGGATAGAGATATACCAACACACAAACTCCACTAAAACAGTTGTCCACCAGTATCAACCGTGTACTCAGGTATTTTTAAGCCTTCATATTATGATTTTCAGCACATTAATCTCTGTTTTTCGCCACGGAAAAATATACAGTGAATATTAAAGTCATCAATCGTACTTCAAACGAAAACAAAAGTGCCTCTAAAACGTTTCTTTTTTACAAAAAGATACCTGTTATTAGATAAGCAGATCCATAAAACGGCGCGGTATATTTAGAAAGGAACCCACTTTACTGTTATTTTGCGTGGATGCTTTACCTCGTTTATTTATACAATACAAAGTATTATGTCCCATTCTCTTAAACGTGCTACAATGCTTTTCGTCTTGTAAAATGATTAGGAGATTTTATCAATTTATTAAAGAAATAAATATTGTCAATAGTATAAGCACTTCATAAACAATCATTACTCAAGAACAATCAATGTCGATGTCCATCACACCATTTGCCCCTACCAGAATTGGAAACCGGGACGTCTGCCAATAACTTGCGAATATAGTTATTTATTGTTATTTGTTATGTCTGCATATTTGTTATTTCCTGTTGAGTAGCAAGAACTGTGTCAAAAAGGAATAATATGGACATGGACGAACATTACTGAGACACGATTGTTACATTACTAGGTCGTCATAAATAATAATAGACGAAAATTTAATAAGTGCGTGTTTCTGTGTTAATATTATATGAAATGTGTGTGTATGTGTGTATTATATAGCCTTAAATGCGTGAATGGGCAGCAGCGTTCCTCTTACCTACCACCTAGCAAAGTACTGCGACTTTTGTGCCCGATAAATGGCAATAGGCTCCCCACCTATTACATGGGACCTTGCATAATTGGCGAAGCGTGGATATTAGTTCACCTCTGCCTACCCCTTCGGGGATATAGGCGTGAATTATGTATGTATGTAAATGTATGTTAAATGCGTATAATATATTTGTAAATATTTGATATATTCTCTATTACATAAATGTTAAAAAATTATTACCTACTGCGAGAATGGCATCCACGTCTTTCGAAATTAGTGTGGCTGCCTATTTTCAGCGAATCAGGACCTATTGATAAATTTTTTTAACCTCTTTTTCTTTACGTTCTTGTCAGGTTTAATGTTTACCTCCTCAAAAGATATATAGGTGGGTAGAAATTTCAAATCGCACCTGTCTTTTTGGGTATAATGTACATAATTTATGTACGAGAGTACACGGTTTAGGCAACACGCCCGATTCGGGGTACCCTACACTGGAATTTATTTTTACGTGTCGGGTAGGTAATTGGTCCAAAATACAGCTTGTCGTAGAAAGAAATGTGTGGTCTTAATGGGTCTGGCAGGAATGTTTAATATTCAATCAGTGCGGGGTCACATTGTGGCTCCTCCCGCCACTCGACGTTGAGTGGGGTAATAAAGTAATAAATAAACAAGTAGCTCCCCGGGCCCGTGGCTCGCAATCGCCAGCCGAGCGCACGGTCTGCGCGGCATTACTCCAATTTTCCAATCAAATAATAATGAGATATGGAACATATTTTACCGACTCCTAGAAAAAATCGAAGGCTGGAGTTCACCAACACATAAACAGGCATTTATTATTTAACCGTCAATTTTTGACATTTCATCGTATGGAAGAACTCTCAAACTGACGATTATTTTATAATCACTTGTTTTACGTTGTAGTTTTAAATTCTCCCTATATTTTAGGGAAGGCAAATGGTCTAGCCCATACAGCCAAGTCTTTAGTGTATATTTTATCTGTAGTCTTATGAAATAATGAGTGGGTGAAATGTATGAATGAAATGAATTTTACGTTAAAATATGGGTGTCACACATTTTAACGCATCTAGGGAGTGCTTGGCGCGAATTGAATGGTAACAGAGTTCATGATGGTGACTGATGAAATGGATAAAACAACTTTTTATAGTGATCTTCACCACAACATCAAATACATCATAAGACTTGTTTTCAATGATTCTGCATAATTGCACATCAACACGGATGCTTGTGCATCAAAATAACACCACTTTCACTGCACAAAATCCACTCTGTAACAATTTTTGAATAAGTGAAAATAAATCTGACTGACACCACGAAACGCGCCAAACACCTCCTTGTTTTACGTTTTGGTGAACTATGTAGCAGCTGTGTGTAGCAGTATATAGCAGAAAAATATAACAGAGAACAATAAAATTGTACCTATCTCGCAGCCGTCAAGGCGATTAATAGTTCCTGGTGAAAGGCAATAGGCTCGCGTCATATTAGAACCTAAAATAAACTGGCGAATTCTGTAATTCTGTAAGGTAAATGTAATACTATATTATTATGTAGCAAAGATATGTAGCAAATGTATATAGTAGAATTATGTAGCAGAAGAATATAATCGTACCTCCCTCGTGGACGTCAAAGCGATTAGGAGTTATAATATTTAATAGTTCCCGGTGAAAGGCAATAGGCTCGCCCCATATTACATCGAACGTGAATTAAACTGGCGAAATATGGGTATTGAAAAACCGATACCTACACCTCAGGGGAAAGCGTGATTTGAGTATGTATGTAACATCGATCACGCCTGGTTATCGCAGAAGGGGTAGGGTCGACATTGACACCATTTTGCCAAGTATAATGTTATGGCTAGGGGAGCAAGCATATTGTTATCTACATCTACGTTATCATAGTCGCATTGTAACATATTGTATGTTTCCCAAATAATAAATAAATAAAATAAACAATAAAATAAATAAGACTATTCCTCCTTCCTCGTAGAACACCCGTCGTATAATTACTTCCTCTGCCCTTACCGACACGGCCGTACGTAATAGTGAATGCTATCAGAAAATTAACGCCTTCGGTACTTATTAAATTGAAGATCTTATTTTGGTGATATAATAATATAATGGTTTTTGTAAGGACTTTGACGAGTTCGATGGCTTAGTTGGGAGCGTGCTCGGCTTGTTAAGTTACGATTGTGTTCGCAAGGACCAATCATTGGAAGTGTCATTTACGAATCCTTCGGTGACAGAGCAACAAAACCAGTATAAATTATAGCTTTAAAATATTTATTACGTACTGAAAGCAAAAATAGGAATCATAACAGACACCGCAGAATTAATTATTTAATTACGAGGAGTAAACAAAACACAAACAGTCTGTGCCATTAATATGATCAAAACAAAACTATTTACAATTTTGACATGAAACTAAGCATTTGATATCGATATATTTTTTTAATCTATATACCCTTACGCTTATAGATAAAAAGCAAAAGTTACCACTCTAAAGCCTCACTTAAACAGCAGCGGTCAGCGGGGGCGGGCAGTTGGTAATGTAGGTAACATAAGGACATTATTCAAACCAGCGCGGTCAACGTTTGTTCGGGTCGCCACCGCCACCGTCCCGCTACCGCCGTCGCGGGATGGTGGCGCCCGCGGGCCCTGCCCGCGCGGGCACACAATGCTCCTATATGCCGCTGCTGTTTGAGTATGGCTTTAATATTTTTCACTTACAGAATAGAAATAAAACTATTCGATTTTAATTTTAACATTATATAAATGTTAGAAAAATTAGTACAAAGATTTTGGTGGTTAGAAAAAGAATTTCGAAAAATTATGATCTTGAGGCGGGAATCGAACCCGCGTCCGCTGCTATCCGGGCAGGTGCCTGACCGCTCGGCCACCCAAGACACTAACTAACTTGCCGAAATTCTTCCAACCTTTACACTTCACGTTGTAAGCCAACGGGTAAACGGTAAAAATATCTGCTTTGGAATGTTTGAAATTTATTTCTACATTGCGAGGGTACCCGTTGGCTTACAACGTGAAGTGTAAAGGTTGGAAGAATTTCGGCAAGTTAGTTAGTGTCTTGGGTGGCCGAGCGGTCAGGCACCTGCCCGGATAGCAGCGGACGCGGGTTCGATTCCCGCCTCAAGATCATAATTTTTCGAAATTCTTTTTCTAACCACCAAAATCATAGAATAGAAATAAATCTAAATTATTAATTTAATTATTCAAAACCGTAACTAACAAAAACAATCTACATAACGTTATAAGAAGTAATCAATTCGACTCGAACGCACACATACATATTATTTTGTATAATTTTGTACCATATTTGGTATGCAGTACGTCCCTGAATGTTTATTCCGAGAGTTTAACTACTTACTTAAAACACCTATAATATTTGGACAGCGAAAGTTTCGATATTTACCCAATCACTTAATACGGAAAAATTGTATTAGATATTTTTGGAGACCGGTGTTGCAAATAGCCTGGATTAAGTCAAGCCTTAATAGCTTACGAATAGCCTAGAAATTCTCGGAAGGAAAAATATTTCGTTATTACATAAAGTGTTTTTATGCAACACTAAATACCAGTAGAGCTTCATTGACTATTAGTATTTCATTCGTTTAAATTTTTTAGAGTTAACAGTGCAGACTGATAAAAAGAAAGGTATACAAAATTACATTGTTACTAAAACTGAATTAATCTCTTCCATTTCAATAACAGCTATACTATGAATGATTTTTATTTAAAGAACACAGAAATAATTAATAAATAATGATGGAGCTTGGGGCAATAGAAATAGGCTCTTTTTGGTTTAGATACAAGTAAATGTGTTATTACTATAATGATTTTAATTTGAACATAAATGTTAGAAAAATTATTACAAAAAATATGGTGGTTAGAAAAAGTTGATGCGGGTATCGAACCCGCGTCCACTGCAAATGTGTGATTATGCTTGAAAAAAAGTGTAATAAAGCTTACATGGTTTTATAAGCTCGTAATTATTATGGCGACTGAATAAAATTCTCTTATGCTCAGTAAAAAGTACAATAACACTAAAGTTATCTAAACTCGCTCTCAGTCGATGCGTTGAGGCGCGTCGAGACGTTTTGACCTCATTCTGTGTCTAACGAGCTATTCCATTGAGGTTTTTATTATTTGAAGTCCTGCCCCTTGTAATTATAGACGAGAGATTATGTTTCTGAAGAATTACGATTCGCTTGTAATGAAAATGTGTTTAAGAGATTTAGAATAGAATTAAATGAAGTTACAAAAGAGAGAGAGATAGTTGTTGTTTTTAGTGGGCAAGACATATATTATATTTTGCGGGACTTACTTTTTATTTTGAAATATTTATTTAGTATTTATATTTTTCACAAATTATATTTTCGTGATTATTTTGCTATTACTTACTAAACCATAGGAAATGTATCACAAAACGGATAGTGAAAATAGTTCAATACATACTCTATACTTAAAAAATTGATTGTATCTAAAGATGAGATACTGTGCTTGGAAATATGCAATAGGATATAATATCAGCGGCGCCTATCTCCAGAAGAGGGAACAGTGCCGCTACTGCGGCTATCTACGAAACTTGCCCCACAAACTCCTACGAACTAGTCAGAAAATTAATCTTATCTTAATTTTCTCGTATTTTCTCCTCCAGGATTGTGTTTCACTGTGCAAGTTTTAATTACTTACATGCAATGTAAATCTAATCTTTAGGATCCGAGGAATACTACTAGTATATGTATAAATTTCATGGTAATACATTGTTGGTCACCCATCCAAAGACGGGCCTTAGCGAAATTGCTTAGTTTATGCAATCGGAGGGCCAAGCGCGCTATGCCATTGCGCTAGCGGAGGCACGTTAAGCCGCTGGTCCCGATTGCACCCACCAACCCGCACTAGGCCAGCGTGGTGGGTTATAGTCCAATCTCCCTATATTCTTCCAACCAGAGGGAAGGCCCGTGCCCTAGCAGTGGGCACATAAAGGGTTGGTGATGATGACGATGATGATGTACATATTTACTAAGGCCCAAGTCACCAACGCTTAAACAGGCGATTATTATTTAACCGACGGTTTTTGACATTTGATCGTATGGAAGGACTGTCAAAAACTTACGCGTACCTTTTTTAATCGCTTGTTTTACGTGTTGGTGAACTCGAGTTTAATAAGAGATCTTGTCTTTTACTTACCCATTAAAACAAAAAGATATCTGTGTTCAACCCGACTCCAGTAAATCGCTCTCAAGTGGCACTAATTCTAATGGAACTTTTTGATCATTTGAAATAAAATAATTTTCTGGGGTCCATTGTTTATTTTTACAATGGGCTTTGTTCTGTCGGTTCTGGGTTTTTTTCTCTCTTTTCATTAGGAGTAAAGGCGAGAACAGGCCCGCACCGTCATTAATCAATTCACACTCTGTTACTAGCGAATATGAAAATAAATTGTATGAATAATAAATTACTCGTGCCCAGAGGCAGGTATTATTCGAGGGAATTGTTTTGCGTTGTAACACATGGTGAAGATTGAGAATGTTGCCTCTCATTATTCTAGCGGTCAACAGAATGAAGTGCATTATATTAAAATATACACATTTATTCTGAAATAACGTAGCTATGCCAGTTATTATTTGTAATAATAAAAATGAAAATATGGTTTATTCATATAAGGTATGACTCATGACAACATACACTCATGAATCGTCAAACAAATAACGTTAGACACTGGAAACGTGTGTATCAAAGAAAAATGGTTTCCAATATTTAACGTTATAAGCTACCAACCATCCGTTCGTAAACTACCAGGAGGCCTTGTTCTGAGAAGAACCGGCGAAACGAAATAAATTTATATATTTACCACACATTTTAAAACTGAGACAAATTCTTCAAGTTACAACATAAGAGGCTTTAAAAACTTGCAAGGATATAACTTTTCTAGTTCTCGCAATGTTTTACTTCATAAATATCAAGAACTTATTTAAAACTCCGACCATAAGTGCGCCTCTGTCGAGACCAAGTGCAATTTACGATATTTTTATGACTTGTAGATTCATATCCTTTGTTTTATGTAGGAGACTTTGCTTATCTCCTGATATCTTTATGACGATAAATTTAAATCCTTATTTGTCATTTCGATTTTTATTTAGAAAGCAGATTTTTTTATTGAGGGTAGCAGTCATTCCGAGCAGTACCGCAGTCAGAAATGACGCTACGTAGGACAAATGCCAAGTTATGCCAAGAAAATAATTTTAATAATTCCGACGGCAAAGTGCCTCTGAAAACATTTTAAGCACAGAACGTCTAAGATGGGGCTCGAGGAATGTGAAACATTCCTCTGAGAATGCTCAAAAGATTCGAAGAACTGGTATTAATTAGCAGTCTCAGACTTGAGCTGCAGAGAAAACGAAATAAAAAGACCATAGCATTACTATATTACAAAAATAAATAAGCCATTTTTATGTAAATTACACAAAAATAACTCGCGGATAAAACGAGTACAATTTTATTCAATTTCTCATTGTGACTGGAGCTTTTTACTGATCATTATAAAAGACAATTCTGCCAGGTTAACTCACATCAGAGTGACAAGCGAACCGAGTTCTTGATACCATTGTGAATTCTCTCAGTCGTAACAAAAGCTACCCTTGTGATGCGAAAAGGAATGACGCAAAATCGCTTCGTTTAAGTCGCACAAAAATTACCGGGAATGATTTTTCCAAAATTAATTATTAAGCCTCAGCGCTCAGAAGACAGCTGTTCTATAATAGTAGTTAATTATCAAAAAAAAAATTGGCCCAGTTTATACCTACCTACTTTTGTAGCGGTTACGTCATATCGCTACACAAACAAAAGTATCGACTAACCGAAAAATGGTTGATCTGCGAAAAGTGCGAGAGCTGGTGGTAACGATGGAGGCAAATCAACATAAGACTGTTGTGAAAAGGCAGAACAAGATTAGCTAGTCCTGAATGACGATTACTAAGTTTCTGGCAGAACTTAGAATACCTATAAACAAGATCTGTCGAAGTACAGTCGGTGCGAGGCCCCCTAGCGCACACCTGTTTCGGCACAGGCTATCCTATAGGATATAGATAGTTATAACAACTCGAATAATTAATTCTTTATATTGCCACTCTAATATTTTAAGAGTGGCAATCCTGATATTGAAATAATCACACCATTAAGCAGCCTAGCAGGTGCTTTCAATTAAAAACACGTTGAAAACATTGTCACGACGTTTTAATTTTTAAAAAGTAATAAGAATATTATACTCTTTTGTTCTTATTTAGTTTAAACAATTTCATTAACCGTGTTTTTACCAGTCGATTTATATGAAATGAAATTTTTAGACCCAACTCTAAGGTCTTTGACAAAGTAGGTTACGTTATGAATCCGTATTGGTGTTTGTGTAATTAACACGAGCTTTTGTTTTCCAATCATTTATGTATTTTATTTTAGTACTTAATCAAAAATCTACCATCTACGTTTATACCCGTTATTTAGTTTCCATATCACAAGCATATTTAAAGGCAAACACACGTACTTTGGGTTAGAAGGAAGGTGAGAATGTAAAAACCAATTTATTTTTGTTTACAAGGAAAGTGGGGCTATATATTGTTAAATTACACTTAGGGCCTGTTTCACAATCGGCAAGTAAGTTAGAAGTAGCTTACTTTGCAGTTCAATTGACATATATTTCATATTACAACTGTGAAAAGATTGCGAAGTTATCTACTTAGAATTTACTTGTCGATTGTGAAACAGGCCCTCAATCTTATACAAAATAGTTACCGGCGGCCTAACAAATTAAATGAAGTCCTTGTGAGTAAGTGTATTGAAATATTATAATTTTCACTTGATTAATTAGCTTTAAAGTCAGGAATGTTGTTGCGTAGGTAGATGCATAATTATAGGCCCGCCTACGGCTTGTAATTAACGTTGCTTGCTGGATTATCCACGGTTGATATATGCTGTGAAGAGATTATAGACCGATAGGCTATCGTTGTCCAGATATAATATGATGTAATTAGAGGACATTCACATAGCTACATTATATAAGTTTGTACGATTATAATATTATCATATAAATTGTGTGTCAGTGCTCGTAATATTTTATGACCACGTTAGCGTCGATTTGATATTTGAATTGCTTTGTAAAGCGTAAAAGTTTTAATGCCTGTAAGTTTTAACTGTACCTGACAAAAAAACATTTCTGTACATATGCGTTGACATGGCGTAGCAGAGACTATGAAATACACTCATAAAGAAAATACGTATATCAAGAAATTCTGAATAAATTTCGAGGACATATTCCGTCAATCTTAAATTAATTGAACTTGTTTGTGGTATGACATATACTGTACTTTCTTGATATATCCAAAACCATATTTTAATATATTATGCATCAAATTGGACTATGGCCTTTACACGTCTTCACAAACCATTCCAAGGTCAAAACCTCTTTTAAGCTACTAAAGGTTTTGTAAGAAACGCAAAGGATGACTTTATTGCTGCAGCACGCTCTTTTAAGACCCTACGCCCTATAGACATTGGCCTGGACGGGACGAGCCGTATCTTTGTGAATGACCATCTTACTGTGCAAAATAAACTCCTCTTATCTAAAGTGAAAGCCTTAGCTGCAGACAACGGGTTTGATTTCGTATGGGTAAAAAACGCAAAAATTTTTGTGAGGAGGAATCCGCAATCACCTGTTGTTTGTATAAGGGGAGACAGAGATTTATCCAAAGTGCATTAATCACAACAAATTTCTTTACTGTCTTTTTGCAACATTCTATACATGTATTGCTATTACTCTCTTGGTTTGTATACAACGGTGATAAAAGTATTTACGCAACTATACTTTACCCAGTGATTGTGTCACTACTCGTAATAATATTAGTGTTTTGTTATGGCAGAAGTTTGAGAACCAAATGTATTTCTAGAACTCGCAATTGTTTGTGCTATTCGTACTCAAATTATTTTATTACTACCTACATGATGATCGACTCACAATTTAGTTATATATTTTTTTTGTTTTTATTTATTTTATTTAAAGTTTTACTGTGATTTTCCTAAGTCGTATTCCTATAGAATGTTTGCTATTGTTGAACTGTTTGGTGTGTGCAATTTTTATTGTTTAGTGATATCAGAGCTTTACGTGCGTCCTGCCTACATTATCACGATTGTCTCTCATCATGTACGTATTATAAATCTCTACTTCATATATTTAATAGCGGCTTCCGTAGTTTGCCTGTGGTTATTATATTACTATGTAACATTCAGTGTGAAACCGAGATACGGTTTTTATTATTCGGCAGTATCAACTATTAGTAGACATTTAGTTTTGCGTTTGCTGTTTAGGTTACTTTGGTTAGCAGTAAAGGGAATGCGAACCATATTAGGTTGTATGTTTAAATTATTTGAGTGTCTATTTATTTACTGTAAACGGCAGAAAAGGTACTAATCTTTTAATATACCATCAAAATGTTCGGGGGCTACGGACAAAAACAGATACTTTTTATCGTAATTTGCAGATGAATAACTATCACGTTATAACACTAACAGAGACATGGTTATTAGACAGTATCTCGGATAGCGAATTATTTGATGGCAGGTATCTCGTGTGGCGTCGTGATCGAGATTATAAAATTACAGGTCAGACGTTGGGGGGTGGTGTTGCGATAGCGGTGCGTCGTGACTTATTGGCGACCTCGAATTCTAACTGGTGTTCTAGCGCTGAAGACCTGTGGGTGACTGTAACCATGCATGACTCACGTAATAGAAATTCTTGTAGGCTGCATATATGTACACTTTACCTTTGTGATCAAAAAAACGGTAATAGTTTTAGCGTTCAATTAGAAAACTTCTTACATAATGTCAAAAATTTATCACACACGTTCGATTCGGATAAGTTTCTTATTGTCGGAGATTTTAATATGAGCAATATTATTTGGTTAGATTCTTACAACAGTTTGTGCCCGTCAAACATAATAGGAGATAGCCAGGACAACTTTATAGACTCACTCTACGAGTGTAATTTGCAACAGTTTAATATTGTCAAGAATGGCTTTGATAGTATTTTAGACTTGGTGTTGTGCAATGATTCTGTTGATGTCTCTCCGTGCTCCGACCCTTTGGTGAAAGAAGATCCATACCACAAAACATTAATAATTCAACCTACATTTTTAGAATTACACGCTTTGGAAATCCCCGAACGTATTGTTTTTTCATACGAACGAGGTAATTATGACGAGATTAGACGCTGCCTCTCTATTACTGACTGGACTGCATTGTTCAGTCAGGGCAGTGTTGAAGAAGTAGTTAATAGTTTTTACAGTGTTGTCTCTGATCTTAGGGATCAGTTCATACCGACTCGTAAGATTCGTACATCTAAATATCCACCATGGTATGCACCGTCTTTAATTAAGATGATTAAGGAAAAATTCAAGTTTTTTAAACGGCTTAAGGTTTATGGTAATAAGTCTGACGAACATGCGTACCTGCTGCTTCGGGACAGAGTTAAATATGCTGAGTGTCAATGTTATAGGGATTATGTGAATAATATGGAAGACGCAATTCAAAGTAACCCTAAACGATTCTGGTCGTATACAAAGTCGAAGCGACAAGGTGGATCTTATCCTGCAAGTATGAGCTTCGGAGGAAAGTCTAGTGATACCGGAATCGGTATCTGTGAACTTTTCTCCTCATATTTTTATTCCAACTTTTTGGAGACGGATCCGAATTTATTGTGTGTTACTGCGACTGCGACTACAGCGTGTGTACCAGACATATCTTCTGTCGGGATTGCGCCCGCAGATGTACTTAGGCTGCTCAAATCACTGGACCTCACTAAATCTGCTGGTCCTGATGCGCTGCCAGCCATATTCTTGGTCAATTGTGCTGAGGAACTTTCTGGTCCAGTCAGTATATTATTCACTAGATCATTAAGTGAAGGAACAATGCCTTCTATATGGAAAAAGGCTCTTGTTACTCCTATCCACAAAAAAGGCTCCAAAACCAAAGTAGAGAATTACAGGCCAATTTCTAAATTGTGTTTACTGGCCAAAGTATTTGAGCGCCTTGTATATGACCAAGTCTACGGTTGCTTGAAAGGGAGCTTCATTGAGCAGCAGCATGGGTTTCTGAAGGGTCGATCTACAGCGTCTAATCTGATCGTATTCAATGATTTTGTTTCACACAATATGGATATAGGTAACCAAGTAGATGTAATCTACACAGATTATAGTAAGGCATTCGATCGAATTGACCATATTGTTCTCCTGCGTAAGCTGCAGTCGCTCGGTATCCGTGGCAACCTGTTCCGCTGGTTTACTTCTTATGTTAGAAATAGATCTCAGTCTATAGTGGTTGATGGTTTTTCGTCTTCCTGGGTAAATGTTCCTTCGGGCGTACCACAGGGATCTTTATTAGGTCCGCTTTTATTTGTGATTTTTATCAACGATATTAATAGATGCTTTCTAAATTCTAGATTCCTTCTTTTCGCTGACGATATGAAGATTTTTAAAGTTGTTAATAATAGTTCTGAATCTCTTCAATTACAGGAGGACTTAATTCGCTTGGACAAGTACTGTAATGAAAATAAACTTGATCTTAATGTCGCGAAATGTTTCTGTATCAAATTTACACGTAAACGTAATAATTTATTGTTCGATTACAAGATAAAAGATGAAAACCTCATTACAAACCCGAATGCTAAGGATCTAGGCGTTATTCACGACAGTAAACTGTTATTTGACAAACATATACAACATGTCGTCGATAGGGCCAATAAAGCATTGGGTTTTGTAATTAGATCATCGAAGGTTTTTAGGAGGATGAAAACCATCAAAATTTTATACTGTGCCTACGTCCGAAGTCATCTCGAGTACATGTCACAGGTCTGGAATCCTCGATATGATAAATATATCCACGAAATTGAGAAGATCCAAAAGAAGTTCACACGTTTTCTTTATAATCGGTTTGGATTGCCTTGTCGTGAATATGAGCAGCGCTGTTCCGCACTTCACCTTTTGCCGTTGCATCTACGAAGAAATATTTCTGATATTTGCTTTCTCTCCAAGATAGCTCAGAATAAGGTTGATTGTCCGGAGCTCCTAAACAAAATTGAATTATCAGTACCTAGTAATATACTGCGGCACAGAGGAATACTGCTTCGCGTTCCCTTTACTCGAACCAACTTTAGGAGAAATAGTTTTTTGCCTAGATCCTGCCTTTATTTTAATAATAAGGTTCGTGAGGATAGTCGCCTGGATCTCTTCCATAGTACCATAGACCAAATAAAGTGTCTGTGTGCTGAGGGATGGTCCCGAGTGACTACTGCCAAGTAATGTCTAATTTATTAATTTTATTTTATTAGTTATGAGTTTAATGTAAAAGTGTAGTGTTGTTGGCCTAGCTGAGTTGCAGAGTTTTTGCTGTTTTATTCTGCCAATCATATGTGGAAGCTTGTAATTGGCCTTTGACAACCTAAACTTTGTAATTACCATTTAGTAATGTGCCGTAAGCTTTCCGAAGAAAATAAAATAAAATAATAAAATAAAAATAAAAATAAAATAAGAAGTTCTCCTCAGAACTATTTGGGTAAGTGGGTAAATGGATAAAGGCTCTATTTATACGCTGATGATGTGACTAATAAACGAAGATGCCATTGTATTTATGCTTGATTTCAAATATAAAAATATTTTTGATACTAGTGAATTAGTCGTGTACCTTACTTTGGCTTTACCCTAAAAACCTTCACCTGAATACCCAACTGGCTAAAAATATCGTGCTTGATTTCCATTTAAGCATATTTAGGCTTATAACAAATCATTGTTTGTGACGACCGCTACGCTGCTACGGTAACCGTAGACCGTAGCATTATACGTATTTGATGTAGCTATTCTAGTTTGTCAATGGTTTATTTTTTTAATTAGCTATTGGCATGGTGACAAGTCTTATTAACAGGTTCTATTTATTCGTAATGTAATCTTCACAGTTAACAGCACGTTAAGTCAGGTTACAAATTTTGTTATTCGACTTTATGACGTATGTATTAAGATCGACTGAAGCTATTTGACTGTTTTGTATATTTTTACGTACTAAATTTTTTGTATGATATTATTCTATGAGCTTCAATTTTATTCTGTTAGGTTGCTAGTTAATTTTGGACAAATGATTAACTTTAACTGTAAAGGAACAAAAGGCAAAACACTTTCATTAAACATAACATTGTGCTCGCATTATTTTTCTGCCTACTGAACAAAATTTTCGAATTAGTGATCTTTTAAAATTAAACCGTAAAAATATTTAATATTGACATCCCGTTGAAGACATATTATATTTATTATTCTCGCTGATGGCGACTTACGCTCACTATATATACATGGTTTTATAGCTTAGAAATGGAGTTTAAGATGTCAGTGTACAAATAATTATTACCTTTCATATAATCATCACACGTTGTACTCACCCACTCTCAATTTCCCCCGCTGTCGAGTTCGAGATGGGTAAATCAATAACAGTGAAAAGGCGTCGATTTCTGATTTAATTTGGAGCAGCGATAATATTTGTGGAGGCGCCGGAGGCTGGCATGGAGAGATAAAAGGCTTGGGGACTGCGAGCCGACTCACACACGTTAATCGTCTTCATCGCGCGAGCGCTCTTTGTGTCTCGATCTACTGTCTTGACAGCGTCTTAGGCCCCTGATTACAAAAGCCTGTTCCTACTAGACACTATCCCTCTTGTAATAAAATCGAAATCATTCTGGTAACAGCATCATCACCATCCTGCCCTGTTCGGCATAATATGCTTTCTCTTTTGACGCCCTTAAGACTTCCGCTCCCTTATAATTATTAACATTCATCTCATCAGAAAGGCGCTAGTGAGGAATTCATGCACAGATGGAAAGGATCATGCTGAGAGACTTAAGTTTTACAGACACCTCCGTAATTACTAGTATTCCTACATCCCTTTCTGTGAAAAGTATAACTGTTAAGAAGATTGATTTTAAACATTAAGGAGTAGAAACAAATGTCCTTCAGTAAAATAATTATATGACTACGCCTGAAGTTTTACCACACCAGTGTCCAATTGTCGGCGCTGTAAGAGTTTATTTTTCATAATTTAACTGGAAGAAATAATTTAACCGTATAATCAAAACGTAAAAATGTGGTATTCGACTTTATTATGCGTATACTACTTAAAATATTTAATGCTTACTGACACACTCCCATTCTCTTTTCTTTTATTGCAGCAATCGAAAACCTTATTTCGTATTCTGGAGGATCATTTATTTTGAGGACAAATCCCAATAAATTTCACTTTTACAATTTACAAACAACTGACATTTAACAAGAGCGAACTGGGGCCCTTGAATAAATCAAATCTATTGGCAATTACTTGCCATAATTTAGGAAACAAAGATGAAAGTCCCGAGACATCGGAAGAAGGTAACGACAGCGAAAGTGTCCGTAACGCGGAGGTTGCCTCATTGAACTTGCTTCAACGACCGGAAATTTCCAGATAAGTCCGAGCGTTAGGCCTGGGAACCTTTCCTCTATTTCCATCTCCCCAGACAGAAACGATTTGGCTTGAATAGGCGAATCAATGCTATTTGTTACGCGCTGTCATATTTGTCGTATCAAAGGAAAACTCTTTTCTCTGTGGCGACATGAATTGTTCGCGGAATCCACAATGTGTTTGGATGTTATTCAGAGTAGTAGTATCCCGTGTTGTGTTAAGCTATGTTGCAAATATAACCTCCCACGTGCTGGAGTGGGAGCGAAAAAAACGAATAATGTGCTAGCCACTGTCTTGTCCTTGTAAATATGTCAATCTTTGTAAATACGAATGTTGTATTTTGTATTTTCAATAAATGTCCATGCATAGTGACGTTGGAGCCAGGGTTTCATTGTGCACTCCTGCTGCCTCACCTATAGGAATAACGACACAACCATACTCTGCACAACATTTTTCAATAGACCTTAGGGCATCCAAATATTTGTGGTTAACCACCAACAACAGCATACCCAAAGAGTACCTATCAAATTATCTTACTAAACGACTATCCAGACAATGTGAACTTAGCATACACTTTGTTAAGGCTCAGTGTATGAAAAAAAAAGTGTTTTAATCAACAAAATTTTAATGAAAAATTATTGTTGAGAAAACAACAACTACCAAAACATGACTGGCGTCCATGACATTAAATACGGCTAAAACTCGCCCCATATGGCAACTGTTTACCATCCCCAAACGCAAGAACTTGTATGTCACGGGAAACTAAGCGTGCGCGATTAGAATTCATACATTAGCCCCCAAAACTAACAGTGCCGACGTGCATGAAATATGCAGGTAGGAATCATTGGGCCCGTTTGTTTGCCGAGAAATGTGAGGGTCGCGGCGATAATTTGACGGGTGAAACGATAAAGGGCGCAAATCCCGCGGCAAACGACAGGTCGCGTGACCCCACCCGCCAGAGCGCCCGCCGGTTGCCAGTTGATGTGATCAATAATTTGCATGCCATTAAAAGCGATGCGGGGCCCACTGTTTCATTTATTCCGATATTCTGAACACTTTTTTTGTAATCGTTCGTTTCGTTAAATTGCTTTTCCTTGGCCCCCCTTGCCGCGTATTCGCTACGAATATTTCGCTCATTTGGTGCAGTATTGACGTAATTGTAAGAAGGAAAGAAAGTTAAAATGAGTTTTATATTATCTGTTTTAATAAAAATTGCAAATGCCACATTTTTGCACCAAATGAACGATTTGTAAATGGCAACATTAAAAAGCTCGCCACCTATTACATGGGACCTAACATAATTAGCGAAACGTGAGTGCTAGTTCACCTCTGCCTACCCTTTCGGGGATATAGGCGTGATTTATGTATGTATGTAACATTAAAAAGGCACAATGGGTGGTCTTATAGCGATATCTTAAACAATAATAGACAAATATCTTATATATAGCCAAGGATTGTAATCATATTTATTAGTTTGTTAAAATAATAAATGTATTCGAAATTTAATTTAAACTCTATTTTCAACGAGAGACATTTAAAAATTAACTGCGTTTGTGCGTTTCTACTTTGTCCGTATTATCTTTTAACTCGAGATTGGAGCCACAAACCGACCCGGCCCGCCGTTTAAAGAGTTCCATTATATTTTTATTTTCTATTGCAACTTCATGTAGCTTTCTGACTCCCACGCGAACAGTTCCGCTGCGCAATCCCATCTTATTTGTGTTTTAAAACTCCTCTGTGTTCAATAAAAACTTCTAAAATACTCTTCATGCTCGCTGTGAAGTTCTAAAAATCACCCTTCGGTATTTATTTTACTCGGTCTTTTATTTACACTGCAGCTAGATATTTTAATCAATAGACTCTGTGGCATACATATTGAAGTGTAAGCTTATTCGTTTTGACATAATTGAGTATTTTTTTATCAATGTTATATCAGAACGTATTAGATGTGACTAATGCATTCACACTAATTTTCCTAATTTCTTACGTAAAATTTAACGGATAAACAGTGTAATTTTTTTTTTACATGAAAATTTTGAAATTGGATTTTGTTGTCTACATTAAGCGTTTCAAGTGACTTTTTACATTAGGGTCTCTCGAGTAGGGGATATTTTAAATGCCAACAGCAAAACATGATAACGCTTCCGCTGCGCTACACATAGGGCGATGAACGCCCCATCTGAAAATCGCTTAAGTGAAGAGGTTCTTATGTTGAAAATCAATTCTAGTTCTAAGAATATTAATTAACTCATTTTTATAATGGTTTTAAGTATACTTATTATTATAAGTATACTCATTTTTATGCTCATGAAAATATGTGTTAATAATTAGGTACTGTAAATATTATATATAGTGAATTTAGTCGAATGTGCATTTAAAAGATATCATGTATCATACTATTATAATCACAGCCTGGATTTGACGACTGCCGAACACATCTTCAAATCAACAAGCCGTGTTGGTCTACTGTCGTAGAATCTTTATGAAAAAAATCAACTTAATTGAATAGACAGTAGTTTTTGTAAATATATAAGATACAAAAAAAGTATAAATAAAGTACTTCAAAGCTTAGCTAAGCAACAGTTAGTAATTCTAGGCTTATTCGATTAGTGCTATTGAAAAATAGTCGTTAGGACGCGAGAGACAAGTGGCGGCGGAGCGTTTGGAACTCTTCGTATGAAGTTAATTGGATTTTTCCGTTTGCCGCGGCGCGCCGCACTGTACGTGTACTGTTTGAATAATAAGTGCCATAATAGTGTTTTGAGGCATCGCTGGGATCGTGTTTTTTCGTAACCACATAACTTCGATGGATACATATCGCCTTCGACGCTGTCATTTTAAATTCAATAACATGTGTAAAGAATGACAGCCTAAAACCGATTAACATTTGAATTTTTTCATTGATGAATAAATGCATTGACGAATATAGCGGAGGAGGTGGAGGATGGAGAAGTTCGATGGTGCAGTGGCTTAGCACAGTTGGATTGCGATTGCGTAAACTAAGCAATGTTTGCTAAAGCCGTTAATTTGCCAAAAGTATGTTAGATGACTAAAAATATATTATAACTCCCCATAATCTTTCATTCATAAAGAAGGCTAATTATGACAGAGGAATAAATGCATTGAATCTACTCTAAGAAGAGAGTAAAAATCTCGAGATACACTAACAAGTGAAGTTATGGAATGTTAATGGAATCATTTATAGCAAAAATACGAATGGGAGGAAAAAAAATAAAACAATGTTATTTGTGTTTATACGTAGGTGTGAGAGGAGGCGGCTAGCACAAGGTCAACAATTATGAGAAAAATGATTACTTATTATCTGTGAAGAAATATCGGTTTTGTGAGAAGGTAAAACAAAAGAAGCACTTCTTACGAAATAATAATATTATAAAACAAAAACAGAAGAAACTAGTTAACTCAGTCAATTATGGGAAACTTAGGTTATTTAAAATTTTAGGAATAATCAGTATTTCACCTTCGTGTAATAATTTAAAACGATTACATAATTACCAGAGTTCTTTATGTATCTCCAGCCTCTATTTGTATAGCCTCCATTTGATTATTTAAATTAAATAAAACATGAATCATTGTTGTCGACAAAAAAGGTTTCAGAATTATTTATTTTTATTACTTACTTTAGTAAAATTAGTTTACGTTAAACATTTGTAGCGGCTTAATATTAATAGTAAGCTGTATTAAAATTTGATAACCATATGTTACTTACGACAAAGGTCTTAGAAAAAGCACGTTTCATTTGAAATCCAGCCGAGGCTGAGGCAAGCTGACACAGAAACAAATTATGCTATTTCAGGAAATGCGGCGCAGACCAGACTAGAGAAACAATGACACAGCATACACTAGAGAACAATGTTGTGGTGTAGCAGATTATGTCACAAAATTACGTGCACCAACCAAGTGAATAATGTAACATTTAATAGAACAGTAATTTTGAACTATATCGCGGACTATAAAAATGTTCTACCTCGAGTTTAAGACCACGATAACAATGTATACTGTATCCTTTATCATATTATACGGGAAGGAAAGTTGGCCCCAAGCGGGACTTGACCATCAACTCCCTTCCCTGTTCCCAGGTTATTGAGCCATCCACTCTGTTTAATTCATGTCATTTTACATCGATCATGTTGTCATTCCAATAACTCTCTCCGTTCATCTGTCTCTCGACATGGTCCGTTCCGTCTCTTTTCTATACATTTCTAACGTGGTACAATAGCTAATCCTTCTTGCACATTCTAAATTTACTGGCATCCTTTAAAAATATTATTTGAAAATAACTTCACGTCAAAATTCAAAATTTAAATAGAAATACTTTGGCATTAGATTCGGCGCCTCGCTTATTTTCCAATTTACTGCTGACAGTCGGAGGAGACGGAGGTCTCCGAATTTATCCATTACTATATGATGACAAGACGGCCGCCTTGGTTGAATGCTCAGATCGCTGGGTATTGGCCAAGAGGTCCCGGGTTCGAATCCTGGTAGGGGCAAACTTTGTGATGACCACAAATGTTTGTTCCCGAGTCATGGTTGTGTATATGTTTATGTAGGATATTTTCAACATTTATATATATTAACAATTATATTAAAATAGGCTCGCCACCTATTACATGGGACCTAGCATAATTGGCGAAGCGTGGGTGCTAGTTCACCTCTGCCTACCCCTTCGGGGATATAGGCGTGAATTATGTATGTATGTATGTTATATTAAAAAATATGTCCGTCATCTAGTATCCATAACACAAGTGCTTAGGCTTACTTTGGGCTAGATGATAGGTGTAAGTGTAAAAATATTTATTTATTTATTTACAATTTAATAAATATTATGTTTTAATATATTCCCTCTAGGCACTTTTGTAAGTATTTGTAAGCCTTTTCAGTGTTTGTATTATATATCAGTTTTAAGTGTTTGTGTTCTGTTTTTATATCTTTATTATTTCTTTTTCAGAGTGCTTTATTTTTGGATTTTACCCCCGACCCCCGATAGGGCTTCAGCACCACCAGGCCGTTACACATTCATTCATCACTAGCACCTTTACGGTGTGATGGGCGATATGAATCAAAAGGGAGTGGATGGCTTGATGACGTCTGACCGATATGAATGGAAGAGGAAACGTACTGCGCCGATCCCAGATAGACTGGGAACAGGGCAGGGAGAATAAGTACCTTTACACCGGAAAGGTGCTAGTGATGAAAAATGTGTAGAAAGTAAAGGAAAATTAAAACCTTGTCAAAAGACTAATGATCGAAATGAGTGATGATGACATTGACCAGCATGGATAGGAGTGATGGCAACAAAACTATCTACGACTATACTGGTCAAGGTTTTACAACGTATATAATTTCATTTTAAAAACCTCTTTGTCTGCTCTCTTCAAATCATGTCGATATTGTGAAAAATGTGGATATTGATAGCGAAGAAATGGACGTTGTAATTTTTTTTAGCTTCGGCTTATTATTATGCCCGCTTACCTTACAACGAATTGTGAACGTTTTCGTGTACGAAAAACATAGAGAATTTTTTTATTTAAAATACTTTTTATTAAACGTTGCATTTAGTTTTGCCCAGTGTGGTATCACCTGTACGTCATCGCGCATGGCTGCCTGCGCCTAGCGACGCGAAACTACCCGCCGCTGCCCATTTAAATTTTAATTATTTTGTATATAAATGTGCCATTTCACTTCCAATTTGATTCATTCAGCTTTTATTGTGCTACTACGTTTCAGATTACAATTAAAATTGTGCATTGAACAATAAATGTGATAAAGTTTTAGCAATCACAGCAGCAATTAACAGTAGTTGTAACCAAACAATAGATATTATTGACGGTTCAAGAGTATCTGCCTACGTATCTTTACATAACATTCGATTCATTACATTCGATATATATTTTTATTATTATTCCATTTTTAATAAATGGGGAAAGTGGAGTTAGTTTACCAAATTGCTAAATTAGACCATCACTTTTCAACACATTCATTCCTCACTATCTACCCCTATTTTACATTTGACAATTTACTCCCATTTGTGGATGGCTTGATCACGTCTGGCTCATTTGAATGGTAGAGCAAACATACTACGACGACCCCAGATAAACGAGAAACAGGGGGGGGGCCTAGACAAAGTAACATACCGAAAAAGATAACGAAGTTCGATAAAGCAAAATGACAGAAGTCGTAGTGAAATCACGTGACCAAAATCGTCTTCGTAAGTTCCTAGTTATGTTGGTAGCGCAAGCTAAGACGCTGTAGATACCAAAGTAATATGGCCGATCGTGTCTAACTTCGACACGTTATCGTTATGAAACGATTGCCACTTGGCTACGGGCCCTGGACAGAAAGATGATGATATGCTTTTGTGGTGAAGTCACAAGTCAAAAAATTTAAAAAACTATTTTTGTGGGCCGGTGTGGTCGAGTGGTTAGATCTCCGGGTAATTGCCAAGAAATTTAAGATATTTGTTCTCGAGTCATGGTTATTTATTATGTTTATGCAGTTTATATTTAATTGTAAATATATATCAAAATGTTTGTCTCATCTATATAGTATCCATAACACAAGTGCTTATGCTACCTTTTTTTTTATACCAGGGGTAAAATGCAGTTAAATGCATCCTCTCGCAGCGGCGGGAACTCCGCCTTGAAGGGTATGTGGGACTCGAGGGAATAGGTGCCATTCCATACGCCTCTAAACGTCCCCTGGGTGATGTTCCCGGCTCAGCGGACGAACTTTTACTCCTCAAACGGGCAAGCCCGGAGATAACCCTCCCCACCTATGCACACAGCTGTCGGACAAACGCCCCGACACGGCTCCACGCACGTCTCCAACCAGCACCAGAAGGGTAAACTCGGCGCTAAATTTACGGCTATGGTCTACGCTTTGGCCCCCTACCAAAGGCGAACCATCCGAGCGCCGCGAACACCACCGACAGATGGTGAGCCGACTCCGTGTAGGCACCAGGCTCTCGCATCGACCAGCCAGCGCCGACCCTTCCGGTCACAACTGGGGACAGCCACTAGTTTGCCCTGAAAAGGGCCGTTTCACGGCCCTACACCCCCGTCCTCTGGTAACAGAGGGACGGGAAGCGGCCCTCCTCCCCCTTGCAGGCCTCACAAGAGGCCTACTCCCTCACACGCCGCCGGACAAACGCCCCGACGCGGCCCCACAAACAGTGGTGACAAAAGGGGCCCGGATGAAACTCAGCGTCAAAATTATGGCTATGGTCTACGCATTGCCCCCCCTCCGAAGGCCGTGGCCATCCCGTGGCCGAAGCGCAAATGCGCCGCTACCCCCGCGTTAAGGTGGAAGGTCCAACGCACCAGTGAGGGCACCAGGGTCTGCATCGACCAGCCAACGCTGCCTCTTCCGGTACCACCATTGGAGACCACCTACGACCAAAGGCCTACTCTGTTCCGAAGTTAGCCGTCTGGTCCGAAAGTCAGACCAGACGTTGCCCCACGTGGAGGTCTCGGAACTTCGCACCCCGAGTGCTTATGCTACCTACTTCAGGCTAGATGATAGGTGCGAATGTAATGTATATTTAATTAATCGTATGATTTACAAAGTGCCTGCCTGCCCTTTTTTTACGATCGTAAACTAATGCTTATTCACAGATCCCCGGCTCTACCCAAACGTTCTCATTTAGAAATAACTCGGCCCATTTGGACTAAATTATAATAAGTTTATTAAAAAGGGACGTCGAATTTCCCCGTAGTTATTTAACTGGGCCTCTTAAATTACAGCACTTGGCGGAGTTAAAAATTGTAATAAGTTTGTTCAAAAGACAAAAGGAAAAAACTTCAACAGCTGGCTTCAAACTGAGTTACAACGCTGTTGGCGGTTCGGAGAAGTCTAAATTACTCAGCTAGGGCTCTGCTCGCTGTATGTTTGTTTTTCATGCAAATTGATCGAAACCAGCAATGTCGGCTTTTGCAGATATTTTGTTTACTACAGCTACATTGTTTATTTATTTACAAGTGTGCACAACAACGATTGATTAGATCAAAGATAAGATGTGCTAAATTAATTTCCCGTAGTTATTACTGTCCCTAAGTAGTATATATATATTTATATTTTAGAGATAAAGTGTTTTTATATTGAAATAATATATTAACGGCAACCTCTCTTGTCTCTATGAGCTTAGCGTTGTGATGAGGGCAGAGGAACTTAAGTCTTATTCCAAGTAAGGTGCATCAACATGTTTCTTTTATAGGCTGATTAAAAAATAACGTGCTTGATGAAAAACAACTACTTATCTTAAACATACTTACTTTATTATATTAATATAACAAGAATATTTATCCCTGAAGGAGTGGGAAAATGTATTTATAAAACTTAGCGCCTTGTACGACACCAATGGGATAGATAGGGCGGTAGCAATTAATTTTATTCAGCTCTGGCATCAGACATGTGCCCAATCTATTCGACCGAATTAGAATACAAATGTATGAAACTGACGCATTACAAAGAAAACACAATGGCGATTGCCGTGTTAAATGTGAGAGTAGTTGCCAAGTATTTAGTTACATTTGTACGATAGAAGCGTATCGTTTTTCACTTGGCTAAGCCCCAGGTCAGGGTTAAGATCAAGTATTAAAATATTTTATATAAAAGATCTTTTTAGCAAGACAAGTACTTATAAACACGTTATGAGAGCAGATTTACTAGAGACGAGATCATTATATTTCTTCAGTGGTCGCTAATGGCCGAGAGAATGAATAACAACTGGCCGTAAGTAATTTATACATAATCATTACGCATTGAAATAAAACAAACTAGGCTGTATTTTTTACTGTTAAATTCAGTGAAGAGAAGTGCTTAATTCAGATACTGTCTCTGTCGCAAAGTATGGTCGAAAAAAGTCTACATTTTTGTTATTAGGTAGTGAAAAGAGCTTGTAGTTTAGTTTTGTGAGAAGGTAATAGTTATTTGTTATACGTGAGTGCAAAGTTGCTTTTTAACCGTGTGCTTAATTTTGATGACCGATCTAGTGAAGGATTCTAAAATTGAATCACGAGCGTAGTGAGTGATTCAAAATTAGAATCCTGATCGTTAGCGAGGGAATCAAAAGAGCACAAGGTAAAAATCTTTGCACTCGAGTGCAACACGTAACTTTTCATCCCCCCTCAGCGAGGAAATGGCAAAATGCAAAAAAAATACAATTACATTATTAAAAGTTTCAGTCAATTCTATTTACACACTTCCACACCCATCCTACCAAACACACAAACCCAATACACACACAACATCCACCCAGACACACCCACGACATCCACCCTGACGCACCCATAACATCCACCCAGATGCGCACGAGCAAAGCAAATTAATAAAAAAAGTACACCAAGTACACCGAATCTTAATTTTTAACAAATTAAAAAGGTTGCTTAATAAATTCGACACCATAGAGGTCCAATAGGTTTAATGATGTTTTTCAAAGTGGATTTTGTGGAGACTGTGCAGTAAAAGTGGTGTAAAAGGTTTTGAGTCTTGTGATGTGTTTCATGTTGAGAATTTTGAAGTGGTTTTTACCACCTCATCAGTCGCCATCATGAACTCTGGTATCATTCAATTCGCGCCAAGCATTCCCTGGATGCGATAAAACGTGTGACACCCATATTTTAATGTAAAATTATTTTCATACGTTCATTTCACTCACTCATGTATTCATATTAATATGAAATAAATACCTATACTAAAGACATAGCTGTATGGGCTAGACCCTTTTCCTTCCCTAAAAACAGGGAGAATTAAAAACAAATTAAAAAAATATGTTTTGTATTCACAAACATAATGCACTTGCACACGATGTTCTAAATTCAAATTTACTTTATCCTCTAGAGGATATAAACGGCTTTTGCACTCAGATATCGAAGAGCAAAAACGCTTTTTCCGAGATGGGGGGATGAAAAATCATTTTATTTCGTTTGCCTACCTATTTAGAAATGAAAAAAAAACTCTTAGTATTCCATGAATTCACATAGTGTGGCGAGAGGGAAGTCAGGAGCAACGTTTGGGACTTGTGACCAAAGTGTAGGTTTACCGGGCCCCTTGACAACATGTCAAAACTCACCTTCGCTATCCCGACTTTTCTCTCTACCCTACCTCTATATTTGGTAAGATAATGTGAGAGCCACCTCGCCCTCTTACACACTTTTCTGTAATTGAGACATTGTTGCGTTACTTTTTCTCTACCGGGCCAGCATGGAAAGACTCATCCAGTTCCAATACTAAACATCCAAATACACGTGAGCAAAATCCGTAAAATTAATTTATTCCAGCGGGCAATTGACAAATATGAAGAAGTTTCGCTACGATAAGTTAGGAGACGAAGCTTCAAACAAGGTTTCTGCAGACACGCTACATACCTCACAATCAGTGAACCGACATCCACATTCGTGAACTTGATTACGCAACAACTCGCTGCTAACTTTCTCGGCTTATAATAAACAGAGACACGGAAATTTATTCACTAACTTTGCTCTGAGCATAAAATTTATGGTACGTTTACCACGAAATTTCTCTACAATGAACGACTCGCTTGGGTTTTAAGCTTTATGACTTTGGCCAACGTGGACGGCGATAAGCGATATGAACAAACGTGTATGGATTATTGCAATTGGGATGCACTAGACTCTAGTGACTAGAGTTATCTGTCACAGTGGAACAGCATCAGTACAACCGTTTTCCTTTTCCAATAACAAATACGGCTCTATTATTTGTCTTTGTTTTGATGGCATTGGCGACTGCCAGACACCAACACTAATAGGAAACACTATAGTGAGTAGTAGGTATTCGCTACCAGGGAAGGACCCTAGGTGCCAGGGCATACACGTCCAAAACTCCCATAGCCGCCTCACTCACACACGCAAGATGTGGGGTGATGGGAACTGTATTTTGAGGGGTGGTGGGAACTGTATTTTTCTCTGTCCTCAATAATACGTCAGTATAAACTAATAAATAATAAACTTTTGATATCTCGAATACATTTTCAATACATTTTCTAATACATTCATTGTAGAGCGAACAGTCACTTGTTAAAATTTCGTTGAATGATACATATATTTTTTAAAGTTAATAAAAATTGTATTTTAATATGTTACAACAACACAACCTTATGACACCGATAATAGTCCATATTAAGCATGTGCATGACAAATAGCCAACTAAATTATTATATTTATAATAAATTATCTCATAATCCAATAAGCACTATATTTTGCTATTGTCATCGAAATCGCCAGTCCAATTACAGCTAGGCGATGTTTAAGACTAGAGCACACTCATACATATCTAATATCACCTATGATTTGTTTTCTAAATTAATCGGTCCTATTTTCTCAGTGAAGCACGAAACTTAATTAATATCAAACAATAATGTATTTGTATTTTAGGTCCTGTTGTGGACTTGATTCATCGCCACATTTCAAGTATATTGAATCTGAATATCCTCTGGCATTCTATTATCAGGCTACATCCACCCACAATTGAGTATTGTAAGATGGCTGTTAGTAATTTATCTGTGGTTCAGCCTACCGAATTAATGGCCCGAGCTGGAGGGTACTACGAGGATTGCTTGTCTGCAATACAATCAAATAAGTGTTTTAGATTAGATAGCCTACACCCGCGTTTAGTATAGTGTGAGCATAGTTGGTAAAATTATTTCATATTTTAACACTATTATAATTATTGGCACATATCGGTTACAATGGTTAACAATAACAGATATGCGTATCTATTAACAAAGAATAATATCTCAAAAATATTTCGAAATATTATAGAAGGTTCGCCGAGCGGTAGGCAGCCTCCCGGATTCCAGAGGAAGCGGGTTACGTAAACATATTGCACCTGAGCTATTCTTTGTCTATTCTTGCACAACTAAACCCTACTTCCAAGCAGGTATAGTATAAAAGAAGATATATTTTTTGATACCGCTTTACTTTCGGATCTAATGCCACCTTTACGATTTATGTAAAAATAATTAATTCACCACCAATCATGATCAGTGTGTTTTTGTGTGAACAAGTGCAACCCGCTATCGATGCGGTATACGCTCTTAATAACGCCCGCGTTCGAGTTTTGCTTACCAATCACCGCTACTAATTGCGATTTAGTGTGCTCTTAATAGTGTGGACTAAGCCCAACAATATCGGTGCCTAGCCAGCGGTCATAAATTAGGTTTTATCGGAGTCAACGGCTCATTAGCATAACATGTTGCTCGCTATCTCGATTCACTGTCGCGACACGCTGTCCACGCGGTACCTACTGAAATAACCCCTGTTAACAATACGGCTCTTTTACACTAGCCACTCTGAAATTCGTCTCATTTTCTCTTCACTCGCAATGTTGACACTTAATTTGCAACAGAATTGTTTGTACCATATAGGTGGATGTTCTTTCCTTCCTCCTATTAAATTAAAAATATTCTGATGCTAACATTTGCAATCCAGCTTCAATTATCGGTGGTGTTTTTCAGAACATTATATAATAATATTACTTACACTCACACCTATCATTTAGTAAAAAGTAAGTAGTGTGAGCTCTTGTGTTATGGATACTAGGTGGCTGACAACTTTCAACAACTGAAGGGGTAGGCAGAAGTGAATTAACTCCGACGTTTACGCTAATTATGTCAGGTCCCATGAAATAGGTGGTATATCTATCAGGTATATAAAATGCAGTATATTGCTTGGTGGTTATTGAGGAACGCTGCTGCGATATCTTAACCCTTAGTCGCCTTGTACGACACCCGCGGGAGAAATTGGGTGTGGTGACAATTGTATTATGCTCTCCCAATGGAATACTATAGATCATATTTATGGTCAACCATTACCTTTAGTTTCGGCATAGGTCACACAAAGTATTGTCAAACAATTCCCACTTGAACGAAGTCCGACAATTTCAAGGTAGAAAACGCTTCTACAAAACCTTTTTATATTAATTATTCTTGTACTCTAGAGTACTACCTTGACACGAAAAAAAGGACCTAGCAAAGCCAAGAGTATTGGAAGTCCTTAGTGAGCCAACAGGTTTAATTAATCCTGGGAAACGGGCGACTCCAATTAACAATTTATTCGTGTTTCATTATTGGACCCTCTGAACTTCCAACGCAAAAATACTTGATTTGGCAGTTCTAGGATATGGTGTTTTACTTTAAACTAGGCTTAAAGAAATGAAGAAATAATTTTCATGTAAACAAAACCACGCTTAAATTTCGTACGTTCCTATTAAGCAAAATACAAAATAGAACATGGATATATTTTATTAATTTGATCATACATAACAAGTTGTGCCGTGTGGTGACGGCAGAGTAGAATACAATTGTCACCACCCCAAATCTCTCCCGTGGGTGTCGTACAAGGTGACTAAGGACAAATCAGTGACGAGGAATGGGCAGCAGCGTTCCTTCTTATACCACCTAGCAATGTACTGCGACTTTTGTGCCCGATAAATGGCAATAGGCTCGCCACCTACTACATGGGACCTAACATAATTGGCGAAACGTGGGTGGCTAGTTCACCTCTGTCTACACATTTACATAACAATACATCACTGCTTTACTATAACGCTATTGTGACACTTGTCCCGTGAAAACAGTCATGGATAAGTAAGTTTGGTGATCATCACTTTCAACTGTCAAAAAAAGTTAGCGAATGGGCCTACTGGGGTCGGCGCAGTATGTTTCCTCTTCCATTCATCCGTTCCGGTTTATATTAGACTATGCACCAAAAAACCTCATTTAACCGACGGGACGGTTGGGTATTAAGTACTGCAGATGCAGGCAGGACACCGGTTATAACGTGCCTTCTCAAGTATGGAGGAACTTTGGATAATAAATATACTTGCTCTATCCATCGGTAAGGATAGGTGGCAAAAGTTCTGTAATGAGTCAAAAGCGGTTTTGACCGGCTAAGGGTTTGACTTACACATACGATACATTTATGTGACCTTGGCCTTTAAAGTGGCTAAACTGGCTAAGGTATGTATGTAAAAATAAAGCGTCGATATTCTAAAATAATTATATTAGTACCGTTAGCACCAGGTGCTGCACACACCCGGGCTATTTACAACTATTGCCACTGTAAGTAGGTTGTGTATGCGGCCGCGCGCAATGTCCACAAAATTAAACTTTAAACAGCTCGTAGGCACTACGCCGTTTTGTTTGTGAAGTGAAATTGTTTTTGTATTACCAGAACTTAACTGTTTTCCAGCTGAAAGTTGAAACGAAATACGGTAATTGTTGCGTTCTGTTGCTTTTCGGACCATTACATCTTTATTTTGTTGAGCACACTTAACTGTAACGAACTTTACTGTTATTTTCCAATCCCGCATCAGCGTAAACTTAAAGTTAAATTGTTTGTTACGTTTTCATAAACCATACTGGATTGGTATTTATTTTTGATGTATTGGAATACACGGAATGTTTGCCGATGGAATTTTGAATTTTTATTTATTATAAAATATTTTGAGCATGGAATATTTAGCGAACGACGCGTTAAATATGCCTACTGTGATTGGACGAATAAGCTGGCGTTTCCCGGTGCCACACACAACATTCCTAGTAATTTTGGGCTGATTTAGGGCCGATTTCACCGCAGAAATTAAACGCGATCAGTTGAAGTTTATGCTCTAAACTGAGTCCCGCTACCAAGTTTGCGTTAATCAAAACAAAGTTTTATCAAACTAAGTTTCTATGAGAGACGGTGAAATCGGCCCTTAGTCTAATGATTAGATAAGACCTAAAATTAATTTGGCGAACAGTGGATATTATTTCCCTATCCCCTTAATAGGCGTGACTTATGAATTTCTCACTAGACATTGATCGCTAGGCTCGTGCGATCTCGAGCGAACAATTGCTTATACAATTGATTAGACCACGTATTTATATTTTAGCAGCGTGCGAGTCTAATTATGCTAATATTTGTGTTCCGCTGACTATATAAATGCGGTTACCTAACCTGTTTAGGGAATCGTCTGCGAGACTCTTGAGAACACCCTAACCAAACTAACGGGATCTGACTCGAATACTGATAAGCCGCGCCCCTGCCACAGTTCAGGTAGAGAGAGTAGAAGTTTTTCCTATCCTAAATACCTATAACCTAAGCCTTCAATAAAATCATGGGAAGATGTTGCAGTTGGCTCATGATGGCAGCTGGTTACGTCACAGTAACTGGTTTCGGGGGTTTTCCCCTATTTGAATAAATGGACCCTTGAAGTGAAGAGTTGCGGCTCTTCACTTTAGGGGTCCATTTATTCAAATAGGGTAAAGGCGCCCAAATGTGTGCACGTTCGGACACAAACGACAATAGATTAACACGTTTGTATTCTCAAAACGTCATAGCATGTCCAATATAATATGGATACGGAGAACGAAAATAATATATAATACTTACTCCATTGTTTTTTTATTAAATATCAAACTACTTTTGATGCTGACTGTTCCTATGTTCTGTTTAATTTATGTATTTCTAATATATTACATTATTATAATCTCCCCACATCCTATTATTCATAGAAAGCAGTGAGAACGTTAATATGTTAATAATCACTTTGTTATCCAACCTCGTGTGTTGTTCCTTTTAGACATTATGAGTGTCATTTATGCAATATTTTAAAGCTAGTAGACGTGTTATTATAATGCAATATTGCGTTAATTTCATCGACTGTGTTAAGTCCATGATAGTAGTAATCCAATATTAAAGAATGTAACAAAACGTAGATATTTTTGTATCATTTTTATTCGATTAAGTCGAAGTCATTTGAAAGAAGATCTATAGAACAGCCCTAATTTTGTAATAATATTACATTCGGTCAAATGGACGATATTTTGGGATTGGATGAAGCCATGCCTACAATAGAATGTAATTACGTAAGTTGATAAGGAGGATATCTCCTGAAGGGTTCTATTAACTAACATTATTATTTAGGTTACGTATGCCGCATGTCAGTAAAAGCTTTGAATGTGTTTAACTATGTAATGTAGTTGTAGAAGATTCATATGTTTATTTAGAAAGTCTTACAGTATATAAAATAAAAAATAATATTCCACATTTAAATGACAATAGTTTAACTTATAGACACACAACACAATAAAAGTGTAAAAGTAGAATGAACGAACTTTGATATGTCACTTTAAAATTTTTTTAATAATATTTTGAGAAATAATAATTCTATAATCAAGTATAAAGCAATGAGTTTTATAATATTATTTATTACCTGCACAGAACTGAAGTGGTAATTCAATACAATAACGACTATCTAATAACCATTCTTGGAGAATTATAACAAGTATACAATACTACAAAATTCCATAATCTCTAACAGGATTGCCTAATCTGCAAAAAGGGTATTATGAGATTATAGGCCACTAAAGGATGCATCCTATCTTTTATATTTAGTAGGTACTAATTTAATTATACGTGAAAATATTGTGTATATTTTAACCGACCGAAAAAACGGAGGAGGTTACTCAATTCGTACCCGTATGTTTTTTTTTTAATTTTCAAATCATTCATTAGGTTATGTTAATTAAATATCTTTTTTATCCCACCATCTCGGAAAAGGCGTTTTTGCTCTTCGATATCTGAGTGCAAAAGCCGTTTTTATCCTCTAGAGGTTAAAGTAAATTTGAATTTAGATCATCGTGTGCAATGAGTTTGTGAATTCAAAACATCATTATACATATTTATTTCTACCTCCATGGTGCCGAAATTGTCATGCAACCTATTTTAATTTGTTGAAAACTCAGACTCGGAACCTTCTTGGTGTACTTTTTTTGTAATTTGCTTTGCGCGCGCCATTTTCTTTTCACGTCATAAATTTGTTAAAATCAAGGAGTTCCGTGACGGTCAATCAGCTTGGCGTCAATCTTGCTTTAAACATTTTGATCGTCTACAACGCTTGCTTGATGCTTGAGTCAAGCATTTAAAAGCTTTTTAGGTCTGTTTGATTTGTTTACGCTAGCAACGGAACAAAAACATACAGAAAATCAACGTGCTTGACTCAAGCTGATTGACCGTCTCGGAGTAATTTTTATTAGGTACTTACAGGTGTGTCTGGGTGAATGGGTGTTTTGAGGGTGTGTCTAGGTGAATGGGTGTTTTGTGGGTGTGTCTGGGTGAGAATTGTGGGTGTTTCTGGGTGATTGAGTGTTTTTTGGGTGTGATTGGGTGTTTTGTGGGGGTTTCTGTGTGAATGGGTGTTTTTTGGGTGTTTCTGGGTTAATCGGTGTTTTGTGGGTGTTTCTCGGTGAATCGGTGTTTTGTGGGTGTTTCTGGGTGAATGGGTGTTTTGTGGGTTTTTCTGAGTGAATGGGTGTTTCTGGGTGAATGGATGTTTTGTGTGTGTTTCTGGGTGAATGGGTGTTTTTTGGGTGTTTCTGGGTAAATGGGTGTTTTATGGGTGTTTCTGGGTGAATGGGTGTTTTGTGGGTTTTTCTGGGTGAATAGGTGTTTTGTGGGTGTTTCTGGGTGAATGGGTATTTTTTGGGTGTGTCTGAGTGGATGGGTGTGTATTGCGGGTGTGTTTGGGTTAATGGGAGGGTGTTGTGGAAGTTTCTGGGTGAAAACAGAAACTGTTGTGATTGTATTTTTTTTTGTATTTTGCAATTTCCTCTTTGGGGGGATGAAAAGTTACGTGTTGCACTCGAGTGCAAAGATTTTTCACCTTGTGCTCTTTTGATTCCCTCGCTATCGCTCAGGATTCTAATTTTTGAATCACTCGCTACGCTCGTGATTCAATTTTAGAATCCTTCGCTAGCTCGGTCATCAAAATTGAGCACGCGGTTAAAAAACAACTTTGCACTCACGTACAACAAATAACTATTTTCATGTAAAGAGAGAAAAAAAACTTGCCTAGTTTCTTGCCCGTTCTTCTAAATCTCCGGGTAGTTTAAGAACGGATGGTGAAGCTTATCGATTATTTTAGAAATCATTTGACTGCGACACGCGTGTTTTTCCAATGATAAATGTATTTAATTTTATTACCATTCATGAAAGTATTATATGTAATTTGTACCTTATACGAATAAACCTTATTGTAATATTTAAGAGTCAATAGATTAGGAAGTAATATCTTATAGGTATTGTCATGAATTACATAGTCCGTGTGCTGTTGGATGAGTACTGTGACAGTAGGGAGGAAATAAAAAAAATATATATATATCATATATATATTTTTTTTTTATTTAGAAAAAAATATGTTTGATTATGCCAACTGTAATAGATACAATCCTATGGCAAAAGACTATAATACTATATTGTACTACACCAGAGACAATTTGCAACGGAAAAATAATTCGGAAAGTTAACTACTACATTTAGGTACCCATATACAGATTACATAATAAATAATCAATGAATAAATATTTTTAAACACACACCTATCATCTAGCCCAAACTAAGTAGCCTAAGCACTTGTGTTATGGATACTAGATGACAGACATATTTTTAATATAATTATGTATATAAATGTTGAAAATATACTACATAAAAATATACACAACCATGATTCGGAAACAAACATTTGTGGTCATCACAAAGTTTGCGCCTACCAGGATTTGAACCCGGGACCTATTGGCCAATACCCAGCAATCTGAGCATTCGACCAAGGCGGCCGCCATGCGCCGACATGGGTACTTACATATAGTATTAATTTTCATAGGTATTTCAGTAGGACTTGTAGAAGAAATTAACAGTGACACGTTCGTTGACACAATTAATTGTTGTAATGCTATATCATCCGTATACAATAACTAAATATTAATACCTCAATGTAACATGAACTATTATTGAATTATGCGTTAGGCATAAACACCCGTCGGATCAGTTGATTGTGTAGCTATTGGATACGAAGTACCTTCTAATGCAAAATGTTACTTTGCGTCACTGTAACTGCCATTTACTATGCTATCTCTTTAAGCACCGTAAACTTCAATATCGCCAATGAAGATAGAGTTTTTGGTGCCACGATTATTAATCATAACGATATTAATAACCGCATTCTTTATTGCGACACCCCCTATTTAAAGGCACTTTATATTCAATCTTTTCTTTGAGTTTCTATCTTCAAAGGAATTAGGAATTTAGTATTCTAGTCGCTTTTCAATTTGCTCAAAGTTTTCTTTTTAATATTTTTCATAAACACCCGATTTATTATACTGTGTACTATTTAATTTTACTCACGTTTTTTTTCTGCTTTGATCGAGATAATTTTAATTAATGCTATAACGAGTTCGTTATAGCATTAATTAACTATTACTGAAGCTCTTGGTCTATATTTACCGGCACCGTGTTGAGATTCTAGAATACTAAAACATGTTGCTTAATTAACTTATGAACAGATATATGATTTTAGAAACACAGAAATATTAATTAGGTGAATTTGGGGAATTTTAATAGAATAAGTCTTTAAATTCGATTAAGCTCTTATCATAACACGACTTAACACAATTATAATTCGCAAGTACACATGGTATGAATGTATTGTTTTCGGGAAACCATAAACGTAACCTTTTTGTTGTTTGGAAGCATCTTACATTTTAATCGCATTTACTTCTACAACCATGCCCTATCTTGTTCATTTCATTCACACCCTGAGCACATTAATCACTCGGTCAGTCATATTTCGATAATAACATCGACTTCGGATTTCGTGCCATCGTCACTCTGACAGTACAACTTTTGCATCAATAGAAGCTTTCGTGCCAGTCCTATAACTGGCAACTTGAAAAGAATTTTACTTCAGAATCATATTTTTACACCTGAGTTGGTCGTATAGCCTTATTTCGGGCTATCGGCCAAGTGGCCAATCCTATTGATACAAATAAAACAAACTAACAAATCCATGAAGTGAAGACCACGGATATTGGTTCTCGAATGATGGTTTCTTAATATATTTTTAATATTTATAAATCATTATCACTTATACTCGTCCATGTTCTAGTTACCAAAACACAAGCACTTTGATGATAGTTGTAAGAGGAATAATATATTATTAATTTCTCCTCTGGAATATAAACGGAAGAACTATCAAGCTCGTAAATATTCAAGTTTTCGAAAGATATGGCCTCATCATCATCGTCGTTTAGTTTAACAACACACTCGTGTGGTGAGATTGGACCATAAATTGTCTAACCACATTAGCCCAACGCGAGTTTTACGGGTGGCCATATCTGACGCTTACGACAATGAGACTAGGACAAACGGCTCGGCGGTGACGGACGATGGAGTCTGTGTTTTATGTAAGCTCTACTTTGTTACTTAGATCTTTCATATCTAACCTCACGTCGTTGGCATATATAGGTGGATAGTAGGGAAAACTAAACTAAAAATAACACCACTTTGATTAGGATAATACATTTCCTGCGTCTTAAATAAGTAAATATTCTTAACTGCCGCACTCAGAGACGTCAAATTAACCCTATGAGTGAGTACTTCATACAAAATATTTCAACCATAACTGGACCATAGACCCGGCAAGAATAACGACTTGTTTCGTATGTGTGCATTTTTTTATTAAGTATGCACTCATTAACGTTAATTGGCGTCTCAGATTACGGCTATCAGAGTACTTTAGATACCATCTTTTACTAGAAATTCATAAAGATTAGAACAGCTTGCCTTGAAGAAAAGTTTCACCTAGATTTAAAAAGCATAAACAGCAAATAAATAAATAAATAAAATATTACAAATTATTACACAAAGTGCTATACGTGTTACTATATACATAATAGGTACCTACATATGATCCATGATTTATTAGCGGTGCACATCGCTTACATCATTCTACGTGCTATTTGTAAATCCAAAATTATTCTATTGAAATCATAATCAGACTCAGTGAATGCGACATTGAATAAATTGAACGGTCAAACTCGAGTTTCATTATTAAAACATGTAATGTGCTGTGTGACGTTCACCGCTTGCTTGATTAAACAGAATTACTTAAGTGTATGTTACACATAATTAGCTTCTGAATATGGATCCATTAACTAGCTTTACGCCGTGTGGTGACGGCAGAGTAGAATACAATTGTCACCACCCCAAATCTCTCCCGTGGGTGTCGTACAAGGCGACTAAGGATAAATCAATGATGAGGAATGGGCAACAGCGTTCTTATTATACCACCTAGCAAAAGCAATGTACTGCGACTTTTGTGCCCGATAAATGGCAATAGGCTCGCCACCTATTACATGGGACCTAACATAATTGGCGAAACGTGGGTGCTAGTTCACCTCTGCCTACCCCTTTAGGGATATAGGCGTGATTTATGTATGTATGTAACTAGCTTTATAATAGTACTAATGTAAGGTGCCTGATGACGCAGTATTAGTGTGCAATCGACCCAAGATTGCTTCAACTAAGCAATGTCTTAAAAACCAAATTATTATTATGATTATGCTTGTTAAAAAATTACATAAATAATAATATTTAAAATATTTCTTGTCATTATCCTTACTTATGATAAAATTAGGATTGCTAGTGCTAATTTTATCATAGCTAATTTCTTACAAAGGTCATTGGGCCGTTTTGACCCGCTTTATGAACTTTTGCGTACAGAGACCAAACTAGTTTTAAAATGGAAAATAATGTCACTTTTCTAAATATATAATTTTTTTAATGTATCGAATGGCAGAAAAAAAGTTATCCCACAGTAAGTGTAAGAGTTTGTATAGTCTTATTAAGGGGCTCCTCGGTTTTTCAGCGTGCACACTTTCCGCAGCCTACCTACGACGAGTTAGTATTGGTTTCGCTTGTGTCGTACGACTTAAGAATCGCAAGGCCACGAGCACATGCGTATCATTTGTGTATACACCATTGAAATGTACCGATACCAAGAAATGATTGAAAACAAGATACTGATAAGAGGCAGAATACAGTCGCGACACATTCGTGCGAAGCGTACATTTTAGTAGATATCACGCAGATTGGAAGAAATAGTATTCAAAACGATTACTGCTCGTGTATACACTGCCGTCGCACTGTCGGAAGCAGAGCACATGTGGCAAGTGTTGTCTATTATTTATCGTTGGCGAGGCATCAAGAAGTGATTGACGATATAACCATTGATTTCGATCAAGTAGAATAAAAATATTGTTTTTTTAGGACTTGATTTTATTTTTGTACCGCTTGACATTAAACAATGTAACAACAGCAACGGCTATTCAAAGTATTTTTGAAATCGGTCCAATAGCTCTGGTTGGACCCATACCACTGAGTAGCAGATACATTTACCCACATACCTAACCCAATTTTGTATGTGTACGCCGACGGTCATATGTCCGAACAAAAGGCCCAAAGACCTTTCAAAGCAGATGTAAATTTAACGTAATACAAAACCATTATTTGCATTTAAAAAATATCTTGCCTAATATTTCAATAATGCATTATAAATAATGTACAGCAAACATGTCGGTGTGTATACCTACATAAACAAATAATTTTTACATTATATTCACCTCACGCATGGATTGATGGAACTTTTGCTCGTTCAAACACTAATTACCTAACTTTTTGTTGGCTCCACATTCTCCGACTTTCGTTACAGAAGTTTCTTGTCGTTATAATGTGACCCTATCGTCATTTCGTTGCCTGAATGTATAAAGTAATGGAATACTTATGAATATAATGTATGAAATTGAAAGATATATTCTTTGGGTGCTTATTTTTCATGGAATTACGGTTACGAGCTGTTCGTAAGATACTCAAAGTTGTTCTTGTTACGTTATGATCAAATTCTATTCTTGAGAAGCAGTTAAAATTTTTCTTTGGACTATATATAAGTAAATAAGTACCTACTTCGTAAACATAAAATTGACATACTAAAGCTTGAACCACAGAAGTCTAAACTGTCACCCAATAAATAAAACAACAACCATCCACGACTAACAGTGTGTTTCAATATTCTATCTACAGTCAAAAGCTTACAAAGTGTAGTTGTCTGGAATTTCTGTTATATCACGATAATTAACAGAAGTTGCTAAGCAACCAAACTGTGGTACTTATCTTTAACTGTAGATAGAATATTGAAACCCAACGTAAAACGGTAAGTGAATGAATGAAGCAATTGCGATAACATCCAGCTGACATAACTCCTCTTCAAATAAACAGCGTGTAAGGCCAAAGCAGATAGTCGTCAGATACGTCTCAAGCGCACTATTATGTCAGTATTTTTCTCGAGTGCTATACACACGAGCACATTCCTTGTCAATTCCTCGGGGACCGCATTGCAGCATTTGAATTATTTATCAGTCTCCTTTGTGTTACTTCCAAAACCAACTACATAGTTCGAACTACCTCGATTTCTGCTCTATCGTGTCTTATTTTATTGTGCTAGGGGTAATGTTTAAATCATCAAGCTAAACTTCACTTATTAGGTATCCAAAATAAACGGTTCGTCCGTAATAACTTAAGTTCTCTTAACTCTTTTCCGAAGTACTTTATTGTAATATTATTATCATCACCAGTCCTTTAATGTCCCCAATGGGGCGCAGGCCTTCCCTATGTATGGAGGAATTTAGAGAGAATGGACCATAAACCACCACACTGGCCCAGTGCTGATTGGTGGATATTAACGATTACAGATGCAGCCGGGATCAATCGCTTGACGTACCTTCCGAAGAAACACGGAGGAACTCGTAATAACATATTTTTATCACCCATCCAATGATCAGTCTAGTGAACATTGCTTAGTTTACGCAATCGCAGATCGAGAAGCCACTGCGCTTTTGAGCTCCTTGATGTAGAGTAACATAAGAAGTTAATTAACTAACATAAATGAGCAATGAACAAATCGATTCCCTTTTTGAGAAGCATGACCGCGTTTTTTGGTTATATGCCAATATAACAATACCTGGCGAAGCAATGAGAGAAAAGCAAAAAGCCCAAGCTAGAATGTTACAAACGAACTAATTTCGGATACCACACATGTGCTGCATGCAACTTCACATTCTTTTCCTACCGTGCAATTTGGTCGGGCTGTAGCTCGGTGCTGACCATTCTTTTTTGAATGCTGACCAACCTTTAAAATGCCAGTGTAACTCACTCTGCCTTTGTTTTTGTTCCTTGGTGGCTTGTCCCCTTATTCGTGAAAACTAAATTAGTACAAAGATTTTTGGTGGTTAGAAAAAGTTCGGAAAATTATGGTATTGATGCGGGAATCCCAAAATTTTTCGAACTTTTTCAAACCACCAAAATCTTTGTACTAATACTTCTAACATTTATATAATGTTGAAATTAAAAATACCGCCGTGTGGTGACGGCAAAGTGGAATACAATTGTCACCACCCCAAATCTATCCCGTGGGTGTCGTAAAGGCGACTAAGGATAAATCAGCGATGAGGAATGGGCAGCAGCGTTCCTCTTATATCACCTAACAATAGTACTGCGACTTTTGTGCCCGATATGAGGCGAAATTAGGACGCTGGTTATGAGACGAAGAAAGTTAAAACGGTGTTTTAAGACATAACTGCCGCAGTCAGAGACGTCAATTAATTTTAATGAGTATTTAATGTCAAAAATTTTCATTCAAATCTAGACCATAGACCCGGCAAGAATAGCGACTAGTTTTGAATATTCATTTTTTGACGTTAAGTACTCATCAACGTTATTTGACGTCTCTGAGTGCGGCAGTTAGGGCCGGTTTTTTGATGCATAGTTAACTGTTAACCAATTGTTACTAATATATAAATATCACTGATATTTAACAATTAGTAGCAATATTTGACTGATATTAATCCATTAGTTACATTAGTAACTAAAATTGTTACTAATGATTACATATCAGACTGATATTTAGCAATTTTTTAACAATTTGTTGAGTTAACTATGTATCAAAAAACCGGCCTTTACGTATTACAAAAAGTTAGTCTAGTATAAAACTGATGATGTCACTTGTATTTGTTATGAAAAATAATGAAAGACAGAGTTAGCATCAATTTTAAACCATGACTAACTTCAGTCCATGTTTTATAATAAGGGGGAATAAGTTTTTATGAATCGGGCCCAGAGTCTAAACCGGATTTTGTCGCAAACGCTACATTATCTGAAATGTGCCCGTAACATTTTTGAGGTGTCATTATTTAACAAGAAACCCGACGACCACGGATGATACGCTAAAAAGTGGATCAGCACGCATAACGAGAACAAGGATGTCTTTATGAAATTATGTTTTGCCCTGGCGTTGAGTAGCTGACGTTGACAAATGACAGGAGGGCTGTTTTTCACTGTCAGATCGAAGTGACATGTTTTCCCCTGACTGTGAAGTGTGGAATCAGTAAAGTGAAATAAACGCTGGAAAAACATCGTGCTTCCAGCCTAATGGAGGCTAAAGAAATTAATATTTTTATAGCAGAAATATAAATTTCAGTGTACTAAGGAAAAATACGCCGTGATTAGCCATTACAATATAGCGGATATTTATAGATCAGCTGGCACGTTGTGCAATATTGATTAAAGCTGAGGAAGGTTATAGCTGAAAGTAAAAGCTTATAGTGGTCCTGGCTGCATCTTGCAGTCGTTAATACCCACCAACCCGCACAGGACCAGCGTGGTGGGTTATGGCCCAATCTCCCTTTTTTTTTTTGACGGAGTGGAATGCATTTACGCACCGTATGCCGGTACGGTGCGTAAATGCATTCCACTCCGTCAAAATAACTCCGCTAGCTAGACGGCCGACGTGTGTGGGACTCGCCCGACTCAAGATCGAGTCGGGAATACGCCACTAAACCACTCCGGTGTCCCTCCAGCCCTGGCGGGGAGAGTCTGGGGTCTGCCGCGAGGCAATTCACCAGTTCTCCCCAGGGCCTCCCGGCTTACGCCGGGGTCAGCGCCGAGGAGGGGATGTCCGGAACACTGGACATCCCCCCAGACGGGGTGGCCTGTGCAATGCACACACGGGGGCTAACCCGAGTGTGCAGGCCACATGGCCCAATCTCCCTATATTCTTCCATCCATAGGGAAGGCCCGTGTCCCAGTAGTGGGGACATTAAAGGGCTGTTGATGATGATACATACCATAGAAAGACAATAGACTCGCCACCGATTACCACTTTGACGAAAAAAGACGTGATTTATGTATGTATTTATGCTCTACCACCAGCACTCAGCTACCTTAAAAAAGCATTTCATTTTGCCAACAAATTCAATCTATGATTTAAATTTAGAAGATAACGCTTTGCTTAGAGAGATTGATCCCCATAATCAATTACATAGAACCTATCTATCGTAGATTGGCAAAAACATTTTTAACAAGTAATCTGATGACTAGTCAAAGCCTCCCTTCAATCTCTGAAATAGATGGCACCCGCAGATATCAAAGCACAACTCAGCTGCACCCTCCAGCTAAAACTAAATTGAATATTCCCCTAAATCTTGATAGTGGAAAAACAGCCCGAACGTAAAATCACTACCAATATTAGATTCGGTACTTCAGCCTCGCTTTTTAAAATCAAGTAGCAGTGTGGGATTTTTAAATAGAAAATATTGTATTTGGACCAAAAGCGAATATTATTTTGTTAAAACAAACAACTTTTAATGGACCGTTGCTCTAGATTTTTTACTAAGAATATTGCATGGCAATATTCTTCGTTTTTTCATTTTTATCTTGATGGAAATAAATTGTGGTCTAATTTAATAAGTCTGCTTTCCCCCAGTTATAATCCTCACTAGTCTGTTATGACACCCGGACGAACCCATCATATGAACGTGAAGAAGAATATAATTGCACAGCCCCGAGTGTAAGTTATAATAATAAATACCTATGGATATCTGTTAGGATTAGTCATAACGATTTTTTAATTTTTAAATTCAGTTTTTTATTAGTCTTTTAAATAATTCGTGCGATCTTCGCCCAGAAATATGGTACTGATATGAAAATTTAGGTGTGTGGTAATTTAAGCTTTTAGCTTTGTTACAAATTGTTAAGAAGAAAACCTAAGATATTCGAAAAATGATCTCCATTAGAACATTTTAGTAATTTTGTTTCTAAAAGTTATACAATGTTCAAATAAGAGCAGTGCTTCAGTTGTGGGGGTATTAAAACGCTGGTGATGATGATGAAGATGATGAAATATTAGCGATTTGGATATTATATAGCGGCCTAAAATAGCGAAATGTGTAACTCTACCCACTCCTTGGGTGACAAACAGGCGTGATTAATATAACATGTACGACAAAATAATAAACAAATATTAATAGGCTAACAAAAACCTTTCCAGGAATAGATACAAATTACTTGGACGTAATATCAACTCGCCTTTCGTTAACGATGTGACTCAACAGCGTTAAACAGAAGGTAACCATTGTCAGAATATCTCGAGTGCGTGGGAGTTAATTCGCTAATACCACATTAAGTCGGTGAGCGTTATCTGAGAGGTACGCGGCGCACTGGCCGCTCTAATCCGAACTCGAGAGTCCGATCCCGGGGCGGGGGACACGGGATCGGTGCGAGATTAGTCGAGACTGTACATCTGCCCTACGACAGTTGCAATATATTTTTCGAAGCCATGCGATTTCGGACTCACACACTTAAAGCAGTGGCGCAGTGGCTTAGTACTCTAGGTCTGTCATTACGTAAACTTTGCTTAGTTAAATCCGGTCATTGGATGGGTTACCAATAATATTTATCTCGAGCTCCTCCGTGCTATGAAAGGCACGTTAGTCATTAGTCCCGGCTATATTTGCAGTTGTCAATGACACGAGTAGGTAGGTATATCAAAATCCGCAGTCCTCAAACACTATTTAAGCCTCATGTAGGTAATAGGCGGCTAGTCTATTGCCATGTACTGGTGCGCTAATCGCAATATTGCAGGAACTAGCGTGAAAATTTGATGCTTGTTCCGAACTTGACAATTCGATGCTTGTTCGCATGCGGTATATTTAACCATCAAACCCACCATTAGAGCGACATACGAAGAAGGTTTGATAAGTGATTACTGCTCCAAACTTCCAGCTATGACTTTCTGTTGGAAATCGAGATAGTATTGCTTTTGAATAAGATGCCGCTGCAAAAGGATTCCATATCAAAAGGAAAACGTTCCAAGAATTCCGTGCGCAACAATAAGAAAGCACGTCAAGCCCCTTACGTGTCAAGCAGACAAACTCCCGCCATAACTCATAACTGTCGAGGGCTCAGGGCCGATTTACAAAACGCTGCAAACGAGTAACCTCCGAACTAATAAAGGCGCAGATAGATGGCTACAGTTACTGCCGTTTGCGCGGGACGAGAGGCTGTCTGTCTCCAACATTACTTGTCGTTTTACTAATCGACAAGTATTCTGTCACAAACAATTTATATTCTGGGACGCAACTCGGTTGGAGACTATTTCGTTACGACGAAACAAATGGGCAGTGTGTAACGACTAGGTTAATTTAAAGTGACATGGTCTTAATCGCATTTTGTGGCTATATCTATATTTTTTTCCCATAACTCCTTAGGATCAGCCAATAAAGCATATAACCGTGGTTTTGATGTGGAATGTTACATGGCATTTCAAACAAAATGAACTCTTTATTTTTTTGAATCGTTTGACTTTTAAACTAAATATCTTCATACATTTCATAAATTTGAATCAGAAAATCAATCGACAAGTAAGTTCTGAGTCGCTTACTTGGTAGTTCAATTGCCATTTATTTCATATTACAATTGTCATATGATCTGCCAAGTAAGCTACTCAGAATTTAATTGTCGATTGTGAAACATGCCCTAAATCATGGAATATTAACTGTTCTATTAACACAAATGGCATAAAATGAGCAAATATTACGTGTTTTTATTTTCATTATATGGATATTCATTTTCATTACGCCGGCAGTCTTAACATATTAGTGGTTCACGGGCGATTTACAAAACGTAACGAACCACTCGCCACAGGGCTAATAAATATTCGTTTCCTGTACGCTGTTTCGGCTATTGGTGGAATTAAATCGGCTTTGGTTGCAGACTATGCTGCTCTAGTAAACTGGAAAATTATTGACGTCACACAGAGTGCAAGGAGTTGCAAGGATGCATTCAATCAACGCTATAGGTTCAATATCGTCAAAGAAAATTGGGAACAGATTATGGAAATTGTAGACTTATCAAAAAACACCAATAAAAGCAACCTCTATGCTGTTTTACCGCTACGGACTAGCCAATGTATATGTGACCATGTGTGTATATTTGAATATAGTTCAGTCAAGGTTACAAAAATTGCCCATCAATCCCACCCTGCATAAACAGCTTCCGATCATTCGTACCTATTTTTAGATGTACCTCCGCGAGCTTTTGTAAGCTTACCTTGTAATTAGGCGAAACTAACTTGTGGACACATTAAATGAACGCTGCCGTTAGTGCCAATACAAAAGTATCCAAAAGTCATTATTTGACTGACATTATTAGAAAAATGACAATACTCTAATGAAAACATTACTCTCGTGCCAAATTCTATCCAACTTTTATGTAAATATCGTGGGAAAGAACACTTGTGTACATTTGTGAGTAATTCAAGACTCTCCATTCACGGCAGTCAGCGACAAAATAAATTAAAAATCTCGGAGCGAACAAAACGTTAAATAAAAAAGTTTCTTTCCCGTCCACGCCTCGCTTTTGTTGACAAGTCAAAAATTAACACTAACAGCTTCTGTCTGCAAATTCGTTCGTGTGAAATTTCATTCCAAGGTTTTGCTTTCTTTCATATTCGTTCGCTCTGTGTACTTTTATATTAAATTTTATATACTTACCTCTAGACGGAAGTACTCACTTTTCTCAGGATGTCGAAAACCAATTACCAGAGATAACGTAGATTGAGTTTCTCTAATTTATTTTCGTTGTTTGACAATATTCTATAATATAAGTTAATATAAGTTATAAGTTATATTATAGAATATTGCTATTGCTGTTAACACTGTTGAAACTGTTACGTAGGTACCAACCTTCCTCTTCTGTTTAGATACATCCTTAAGGCATGACGGAAATACCTCAGTAAAGATGTTATCACTACAGGTAATGAAGTTGATATTAATACTCTAATAAATAACCCTGTTAAATAGGTTTTTACAGGAATGGCAATTGAGACATAGTCACTGTTCATCACATTCTGTCCTGTTCGTAGATTATCTATAATTTTCCTTTGCCATTTATATTATTCAGGTGAATATAGATAGGTAATGTAAAGGACTGTTTCGAGGGGCCGATGGACGGAGAGTGATTGGAATCGCAACATTCAAATCCATACTGTTCAAAGTTTTGGTGACGCCAACCCTATTTGGGTATGTTGTTGTTGGTGGTTTGCCCTCCACCATTTGGGTATTTCAAGGGGCTTATTTATATGCCCGAGGAGCTCGCTATTTATACACGAGGAGCTCGCTAGCGCAGTGGCACAGCGCGCTTGGCCTGCGATTGCGTATACTAAGCAATTTCGCTAAGGCCGGTCATTGGATGGGTGACCAAAAATTTAGTATTACGAGCTCCTCCGTGCTTCGGAAGGCACGTTAAGCCGTTGGTCCCGGCTGCTTCTGCAGTCGTTAATACCCACCAACCCGCACTGGGCCAGCGTGGTGGGTTAGGCCCAATCTCCCTATATTCTTCCATCCATAGGGAAGGCCCGTGCCCCAACAGTGGGGACATTAAAGGGCTGGTGATGATGATGATAATGATTTATATACACTGGGCAGTCTTTGTTATTTTTATGACACTCATGGCATGAGTCAGGACTGGAAAATTCTACGTTATCTTGTCAACCGCAGGACAACATGGTAAACACAGTCACTGTTAAAATCGTTAACTAAATAGAAATTTGTATGTTGAGTTGATTCCATTATGATGCATGTAATTTTTAATTTTAAACTATTACATTTCTTTTGAAACGAGAGTCCAGAAAAAAGTAGATTCTAAAATTAATTCCAAATATAAACAAAATTCTATTTAGACCAACATGAACCTCTTTGAAACCAAGAATATCAATCGTCCCTTTTTTAAATGTGACATCTAAGATTCATTGGTCATTGAGGTGAATAATTAATTAGCTACCGAACCCGGCCCAAAATTAAAAATTGCTCCACTGTTTAAATATATATTTAGTTCTTTTATGTTTTCCTTTTTAATTGTATGACATACCGTCTTAAATTTATTGCCGAGATTGATACTTATTATGTACCATTAGAATATTAAAAGAACTTTAAATATTATATTTGCATTATTATAACCTAATGTGTTCCGTCCCGGTGTATGAAAACAACCAGACAAGCAGGATATAAACTTAATGTAACTACGTGCACGATATTGAATACAAACTCGAACAAAGTAATACAAAGAAGTGGAAACTTTTCGTATAACGTAGGAAATATTTTACATAATCTAATTTAGTTATTTTTTATGGATGAAAGAGGATAAAATATTTAACAACCTTTTCGTTAGGTGCCTAAAACTCTTTTCTTGAAATATTTACAATAACCCGTTTAGTTCAACCTCTAAAATTAAGTGAACAATGTCGCTCAGTGAGCTATGCAGACAGCTATGATGACTGTGCGTGATAGGGCTTGTAATCATCATCATCATCACCAGCTATTTAATGTCCCCACTGCTGGCGCACAGACCTTCCCTTTCGTAAAATTGTAAGCAGTACCTATTTTACGACATATATTATAAGGTAACGGTATTTACAATTTTACTGTGACATATACAATATACCAGTGGCGTGGCGTGAAAGAACAAGTTAGGCAAGCCACAACTATATGAAGCCTCTTATGGTTTAAGCATTAACTTTTAACACCGCCTGCTAGGACACGGCTACAACTGTTCAACGCCATCTAGTGACGAAGCGGAGAACTACGTTGCCACTTTTGCGTGCTTGTGCTTTGTTTTATACAGCCAGAAAGACGATTCAACCCGGTCCGGAGCGGCTTGCAGGAGCGGCGCACGACCGCGATATTGAGTGCAGTTCACAAAAGAAATTCCGCTTTTATGGCTATTGCAATAAGATCTAAAATATTTACTTTTGACGGAACTTGTTTTCGTGGGAGTTTATTACTAATGTGTGCGTGTGTCGTAGTGTATCGATGCATAAGCGCGTAGGCTGCCGAAATGCCGGCTTGATGCCGGCTTGTAGCCAAACTTTAGGTACCATTTCGCGTTGCGTGCGCCTGACAAGACTACGCTTGTCTGTGTGCGTGCAGGCGCTGTATAGCAGGCGTCCATAACTCGATGTTTAGCGAGTTAGTTGAAGGAATCTAGAGAGCGGGAGAGAATTGTATGTACCTGTGTTGCATATTGTTTCGCGCGCGTTTAATACTGTTATGATAAGATTATATTGATGGATTTTTTTTATTTGCTTATAAAATGGTATTGTACTTGAATTATGGTAATGATTTTTTTATGCTCGCTCGTTTGGTACGGCTGTTGGGAATCGGGTTATATGGACGCTCCGCCACTGCAATATACATACTCAGTATAAAGAAGTAGGAAAATCTAAATCTATTTCACACTCATAACGCAAGCCTACATAAATCACGCCTTTATGTCCCCAAAGGGCAGACAAAGGCATATTAATGTATATCGCAAATATACCTGCGTAAACTAAATATTTATCTCTATATACTAAACGATAAGCCCGGGTTGCCCCTAGACCGCTTTCAATCGTGAAATTAAGCCGTCTTAGATGCCTATATAGCGTACAGAAAATTCCGGACGGCCAACCTTATCAATGCTTGCCAAATACCTAACCGATATTTAAGTCGTTAAAGCTTTCGTGACGAACTTTAAATTAAAGAAGTGTTATTTATTTGATTGAATTGAACACGAATAACCAATATTGGAGCAGATCGATGGCGAAGTGGCTTAGCGCGCTCGGCTTATGATTGCGTACACCAAGTAATGTTCGCTAAGGCCGGTCAATGGATGGGTGACCAAAACTATACTATTTCCAGTTCCTCCATGGTTCTAAAGGCACGTTAAGCTGTTGGTTCCAGATTCCTGTATTGTTTAATTCACATGGGAAGGCATCTGCCTCAGCAGTGGGGACATAAAAGGGTTAGTGATAATGAACCAAATATTATTAACATTACACGATCAGAGCTAGCTTACGATCCTTGATCCGATTATTTTACACCTAGCCTCATTATTACCCACATGGTGAAAGCAGAACACAATACAATCTTGTGTGGTAAGAGGTGCTAAAAGGAGTTTTCTGAACCTGTAACCTGCAAACCTTATAACCCGTGGTCCCTCGGGTGGGGTAAGATGGCGACCAATTTACCCACAACAGCATTTTAGAAGGGTTGCTATCAGGCAGGCGACAACCGGGAATCACTTTCAGGGTGAGCGTTTATTATGTTACAATTTGTATATGCCCACCTTATCATCACCTTCCTGCCCTGTTCCCTGTTTATTTGGAGTCAGCGCAGAATCAGGTCAGACTTTATTAATTCATCCAATCTTCGTGCCCTATTCCCTGCTTCCCTGTTTATTTGGAGTCAGCACAGTATCATGTCAGACGTTATTAATTCATCCACTCCGTTTTCATTCATATTATCGACTACACCGGAAAAGTGATAGTGATGAATCTAAGAAAATTAATGAGAAAGACCATGTCGAGAGACCTATCACCATCATCACCAGTCTTTTTTGTCTCCGATGCTGGGGCACGAGCCTTCCCTATGGATGGAAGAAAATAGGGAGAATATAGCGAGAGACCTATGAACGGAGTGAATGACTGAGTTGTCAATATTTTGCTCAAGGTTTTTGCTTCGCTGGAGTGAGTCGGGGCTGGTAAATTCTACGGTACTCCCCTGCTCCTAGACCAGCAAGGAAAGTATATACCTACATATTAATCAATATTTTAACCAGCAAATGTAATTGCATTTATTGTACTCTATCTGTCTATACAAAACCACTGAAAAATAAAAAAAACCAGTGCAGTGAAGTGACCCTCAGTCTTCCCGGGGTGTCACACAAGGCGATTAATGGTTGATACAGTCATGAAGATTGGGCAGCGTTCTTGGTATGTACTTGGGTAATATTACACCCCTTCGGGGATCATAGGTGCGGTTTATGTATGAATATAAAAAACCCGTGTGGTAAGGGCGAACTTCATGGCCAAATCTAGTTCAGTTGTCACCTAACCTATGCCATTGTGTTTTGAAACTTTATAACACTTTATTGCTACGAGTAACTCACTAAGTCACGTGCACCTATTTTAATAGATTTAAGTCACCCAATAGTCTCCAGGCCCCCGCAGGAAGCCACGGGCCGTAATTTAGTATAAGATTACCGAAACCCTTCTTTCAATACCTCTGCTTAACATTCTAGTCTCGAGGCGCATAATTCGTGACGGTGTTGGTGATCGCGAAAAAGGTGGATAACGGTTTTTATCTCGATTCCATTAATCATAGCCTTTTGTTGTCAATTCGACCGGCAATTATTTAATTAACTAGTTATAAGACAATGTACTGAACTCTATAACCTGGTCAACTGTTAACCAATGTTTCCATAATATGAAAATAGCTATACGTACTGTATAGGTATGTATGTATACATAAATCACGCTTATATCTCCGATGGAATAGGCAAAGCTAAAGATCACCCACGTTTCGCCAATTAGGTTAGGACCCATGTAATATGTTGCGAGGCTATTGCCATTTATCTGGCACGTAAAACGCAGTATGTTGCTATGTGATATAAAAGGAACGCTGCTGCCCATTACTCATTATTGTTTTAATCCTTAGTCGCCTTGTACGACACCCGCGGCGAGATGGGGGTGGTGACGATTGTATTCTGATCTACCATCACCACACGGCTGGAAAATATCTCTAGATTAAAAAATATATTCAAATCCTAAACCAACATGCAATCATATTTTTATATTGCAGAATATATGACGTTATGGTAAAAAAATAAATTTACGATAAAATAAAAATAACGACTTCCTCTGAACGCCTGTTTGAAAGAGCTGCTAAAAGTTAAATTGCCTTTGAAAACGCCTTCTACTGAATCTTTATTGAAAATGAAATGTCAAGTTGGAAAAAAACGCGATACTTATTCGTAAATAAATATATTCTTTTATACGGCATAATTCTATTACATGTTTATTTCTTCTTTTAAACACATAAAACATTTTCTTAATTTCAATAACTTAATTGTTAGTATGACATTGAATTAGAATACACTTTTTAAAGGACTTTCTGATCTAGAGATAATTTATATTTTAAACTTCTTCTTCGTGGTCATAATACTAATAGTAAGGGAAGATCGTCTCAAATCGTTATTGACACTAAACCGTTTCGTTTTTTAACCTAATAATTTGTCATAATTTTTAAGTATTCAAAAGTAACTATTAAAGTTAATCATCATCATCATCACCAGCCTTTTAATGTCCCCACTGCTAGGGCATAGGCCTCCTCTATGGATGAAAGACTATAAGGGAGAACGGTCCATAACCCACTACGCTGGCCCTGACCCAGTGCGGATTAGCGTCCAACGGTTATCATAATAATATAAGCGTTACTTTATAGGCCTGATTGGTGCTTTAGTGCTATAACATCTTAATAAGTCATGCGTTTGTGTGGCGATATTCAAAATATAGACAAATGCAGTGTACAGTCGCAATTTTGTAATGAAGTGGCATCCCCGGCGCTCGTATCATGGACGCAGTAAATTCGCGGGTTAGAGTTTGTTACGCCTTATTTGGCAGACGAATGTACTCGAGTTCATCTGAAGTGATACCTCCCCTCTCTAACCCTTCTCGAGAGCACTCGTATTCAATAAATCGAAAGTCGTTACACAAAATGCGAGATACATTTTTTGCCATAGCAAAAGCCGCGATTTTCCCTTTTAGTGACGCACTTTGATAATTTTTCTCGCCTTTTATATCCGCGCTTAGTGGGATGAAATGGTTTCCACACTATTTGGTACTTTATTTTTGCTGCCGACACTTTTTCTTTATACAATTTAGCTCAGCAACATTCGTTAAAATTGGCAAAAGTAGCCTCGTAGCGGAAATTACTACTTGAGGGGTATTCTATTATTGTTCCCTATTTACAACAAGCACAAGATCTACACATTTAAAATAAAGTAAGTTAAAGGATTTAACTCACGTAGGTATGATAATTAAAATAGCCATTTTTTATCTTTTCATCGTCGACGAAAATCTTTACAGCAGGCGTGCAGTTACCTGGAGTGACCATGACCACTGTAAAGTTGTCGAAACGTTGGATTACAATGTTTTATACGTTACAATGTTTTATATTAATTATATTTTAAATAAAAAGAGAAAATATTAATGCCATAAAATAATAGGTAATATGAATTAATTTACCTTTAAAAAATCCTGTAACTACTAGTACAAAGCTTAGTTTCTCGGCTTTTTCTTTGTAGTTTATGAAGCAAACAACAAAGCAGCCGAGAAACATAGTGCTGCTAGTTATAATTCCAGTCAAGTAGTCAGCAGACGTGCCCCGTTGTTATTAATTATATCAATATTTGTGTTACTCAAGACGTAGATAAGTACGAATACGAAACTTTGCTATACATATATTTATCTGGAATAGAACAAGCCATTAACTAATTGCTAAACTGATTATACGTGTCAGGGATCCAAATAAAATAGTTATGTTTGTTTCGGCTCTAATTTAATCTATATAATTACCGCTTTCATTATAACAAGATACGTCGCTCCCGGTGGATTTTTCCAAGCTTACCGCCTGGCAGGAAAATGATCATATTTGTTATTGAATACAATTTCTTAATTAGGGAAGATGTTAATTGGGAAGCCATTAAGGTAAAAGCTTTGAACTCTGTTGCAAAAAAACAGAGTTACGGATATCCAGAATATTTCAAGACTATTTACTTTGAGAATATTTTTAACATTGGCGAGATATAATATGCTAAAAGCTTTATGGATAAGGAAGGGCCCGAAATAATGTTTCGGGTACGAATAAAGAAAAAGGGAGAGGTCCGTCAGAGAACAGAACAAGAAAAACACGACAATATTGATCACTTTATAAAAAATGTATTGCGCGAAAATGAAGGCAACGGGGCGAACACGAAGAATGTAATTAAAGCAACAATAAAAGAGCATATTTTACCGTTTCGACCGTGCCGTTGTGCTCTGTGCAAAGGTTATTATCTGCTTTTTAAACTTCGCTTTCAACTGTGCGAATTAAAAATGAAAATAATAAAACGTCCCGCCTTAATTTCTGTTGTCTCTCGCGAGACAATAGGAGCGGACCGACCGTGGCTTAACGTATCATATGTTTTGCTTGCACTGTCACCGTCGTTTGCACCGTGGTCACGCATAGCTAATGCGTGAATACATTCTCAATGTTATTATAGATAAGTTAGCATATTCGATTCGATAATTAAAGGGAAAGGGGAATTTACAATCTGTCTTTTCCTCGTATTTATGTGGGCATGTCGAACCATCTGAAGTGTGATGCATCTACAGTCAGAATATTTATTATCCATGCTATGTATTTCTGAAAAAACGAAATGTTATAATGATCTATCCACGAAGATATTAAAATTATTCGTGACAATTCTTTAAACTTGTCCAACGATGGTTTTTACGACTTCCAATATCCCTTGGATTATGTTAGGCTTGTATCAAAACGCAGTTCGGTCGGTACCTCCCCTGTAATTTGAAAATAACAAACAAAAACGTGAGAATTGATCAACACACAAAAAGTAGAACACATCCATCAATTTGGTAATTTTTTGTTTGGCACAATGCAAGATTAGCATACCCGTATTACTTTTATAGCAACTTCGCGGAAATCGGTCATTCCGGTCGTGTTAAGACGTGACGTTGATTAATGAGCACCACGTATTGTTTCCTCCGTTTACTTAAAGGGCCTTTCTGTGAATTCTGCTTAGTTAATTTACGTAATTAATTTATTACACTGCCAACGTCCAAATGTAAAATCACTGTTTGTTAATTCGTTATAATAATTTTCGTCCATATTTTGATTACTGTGGAATGAGAGGAAGATTTCTCTTTGCTGAGTATCGTTAAAAATGGGGGCTAGGATAAATGGGGGAGGAGGTCAAATCTTTGTACAGCTTACTGTAAGATTTGTGAAGAACAACTCATTACGAAATATTAAATATAAGCAGAGGGAGATCGGGGAACGTGGAGGTGAACGTTAATGCCCATTTAAAGGAGCCTTTTAAATCTACTCTCAGACCCAAGTCTGTCTGGAACTTGCTGTAATTGCCTACTCAATTTACAAATCTGAATCGTCGTATCTAACCGTGTGGTGACGGCAGAGTAGAATTCAATTGTCACCACGCCAAATCTCTCCCGTGGGTGTCATACAAGGCAACTAAGGATAAATCAGTGATGAGAAATGGGCAGCAGCGTTCCTCTTATACCACCTAGCAATGTACTGCGCCTTTTGTGCCCGATAAATGGCAATGGGCTCGCCACCTATTACATGGGACCTAACATAATTGGCGAACCGTGGGAGTTAGTTCACCTCCTATTAATAGGTAATTCTTAAGAAGTTGTGCTGTGTGTGAGTACTTAAGTAGCCGTGTCAGCAAAATTTACTGCATAAGCGTAGTCTGCAAACTGTAAGATGCAAATGAGCAAGGCGTGCGCTGCTGCCCGACTAGCAGCAACCACTAATCGCTTACTGAAATAGTTGGCACCATTATAAGGTTTCGTAATAACATACACTAATGCTGCTCCAATCGTTGAGGTGTTACGTTCAATATTATTTCTATGCTTTATTGGTAGTTTGACATAACATAACATAGCTTATGTTAAATTATCTTATGAAGGAAGGAGGCGAGCTTAGTGCCATATTATAGGAGGCACAATAATTGCAGTATATACTTACTAATTCACGCCTATTTTCCCCGAAGGAGTAAGCTGAGTTGTATTGACATCGATCCAACCACGCTTAAGTCCTTTATAATAGGAGGCGACCCTATTTCCATTAATTGAGCACGAAAAGCTAACCTAACTACAGAAAATAAAAATTCCTGAATAAATTCCACGTAACTAAATCGTCAGATAATTAACAAATAAGCGAGTCCTCAAAGTTTGTCACTATTTAAATACATATTTTCATTACTTCACTCCCGTCGCCAGCCATTCCAATGTCCTCGCTGTCAGGACACAGGCCTTCCCTATGGATGAAAGAATATTGGGATAACGGACCATAATCCACCACACAACACACTAGTGGGGATTGATCGACCGAGACGGGTCAATGTGCCTTCCGATGCACAAAAAAACTCGAGGCAATATATTTTTGGTCACCCGTCCTATGGAATGGCGATTGCCGATCATTGTTCAGTTTAACCACCCTGTGGTGACGGCAGAGCAGAATACAATAGTCACCACCCCCATCTCTTCCGCAGGTGTCGTACAAGGCGACTAAGGGTTAAGACAGCAATGAGTAATGGACAGCAGCGTTACTCTTATACCAGCTAGCAATATACTGCGATTTACGTACCCGATACATGGCAATAGGCTCGACGTTTATTACACGGGCCGCCCTATCCTAATTAGCGATTCTCCTCTGCCTACCCCTTTGGGGATATGGGCGTGATTTATGTATGTATGTTCAGTTTACGCAATCTGTGATCTGGCCGGGTTCGTCATACCAATTATTAAGATATAATTTTGAATGCTGTTCAAGCAGCCCTTTTCATGATTATACTGCGGGGTTCCCCTGCAAACAAGCCATTTATGGCCTCTCCACAAGTAGTGTTTACTGATTCCGTGTGTAAATATTTTAACGTTACCGCTTACATTGGCATTTTGAGTTGCTATAACGTTGGCAATGAAGATTTGTTATGTTGACTTTGATACTTACCTTTTAGTGTTTATTATTGCTATTACATTACTATTATTATAAACTCTCGCTTTCTTGTTCATAAAATCTAAACCAGTCTAATAATACCGTTTTAACTGAAGGAATCATTTTGTCTCTTTCTGTCACTGTCTTTTCTTTCTTGTTTTATTTGGGTGTCCAATTAAGTGCATAAAGGTGTAATGAAGATTCGTCCAGGAAATATCCCTTAGTCGACTAAAATATTGTATAAATTAGAACCCAAAACTATTCTAGGTAGGTACTAATGTCATTCCGCGGTCTTTTTATACTAAATAGAATTCATGTAAGTTATAGTTGGTACAATATATATGTGGAGTAATATAATACAGGGCTTATAAGATGCGTAGTTAGTGATATCACGTTGGAAGTCAGAAGGCGGGGGATAACTCACGTTTCCTGATAAGAAAGTTGGGAACAAGGAACGGATGCGCCGCCCGCGCCTTGTTCTTCAAACAATAGTAAAGATCATAATCTTAACAAACGGGCCCCACCGTTTGTAGATTTAATTAACTTCACAAATTGGTATCCCATCAGCGAGCAGAGAGACAATTTTGAAACAGCGAGCGAGCTTTTGCTGGAGGCTGTCCGTCGGGATTGCTTATTTAGAACGCTACACAAAATAATCGAAGTTCGGACCTAATCGGAGGCATATAATCAGCGGCGGCGAAAACCCAGTAGGTAGAATTTAATGTATGAATAATTGAAAACAGAGGTACAAGGTTCAAGTAGGGTCGTTATCGCTAGCCCCGCGGGAAATGAACCAGCGGCAGATTTTCGTTCGACCGGAAAATTTTTTCCTGTTCATTCGCCAACTTCGATAATAAATTATTTTATTGAGTTACCGTTATTCAATTGGACTTGTCTTTGAACATCCCTAAAAGCATTGTTGGCATTATGACATTTTTAGCAACGAGTTCCTAATGATTCTCAATATTTTGGGCGATTTATTGGCATGTCAAAGTTGTACAGTAATATTGATTGCTTTAAATTTAAAATACAAAAATATGGATAGTAAATACGCAGTTTTAGTGGAGCTTAGATCTAGGGATGTTGCTGTAATAAAACGGTTTTAGCTAGTCTTATGCCCGTTTTCACCATCAATACCTACATTTTAAGGGACCCCTAACTAGTTTTAGGTGGCTCTTAATAAAATTTTTCGTTTCACCAACACACAGGTAACTCTTAACGCTTAAGGAGGCCCCTAAGTTAAGGCCCCCCTTTTTAGGGGGCCCGATTTTCGGCCCCCTAAAAATTAAGTGACAGTTCTAACGTAATTTGACAAGAACTGACAATAATCGATATAAACAAGCGTTGCTATCATACAAAGGTAAAAGAGAATTTACTATGAGACCAAGGAACATGCCATACAGTCTTATAAATATGCTCTAAAATGTATAAAAAAGGCGGAATAAATCATTTAAAGATTTTATGTACTTTATAAATAGTTTCCAATATTTTTATTTATTGTATTTTAGTAAATTAACAAAATTATTTCACCTAAAAGTTTATTTTAATAGAAAGTGCGGTGTTTGATATCACTAGTCTGTCACTAACTGCCGCACTCAGAGACGTCAATTAACTTTAATGAGTATTTAATGTCAAAAATTTTCATTCAAATCTAGACCATAGACCCGGCAAGAATAGCGACTAGTTTTGAATTGTCATTTTTTGACGTTAAGTACTCATTAACGTTATTTGACGTCTCTGAGTGCGGCAGTTAGTTAGGCAACCTCTAAAAAGTGTTCCCTAGCTTGGTGAAAACGAATTTAAGTAAAGGGTTGGTTTAAGGGATCACTTTGCTTAGGGGATACCTACTTAGGGAATTGTTTAGGGATTGATGGTGAAAACGGGCATAAGTTGCCTTTATATTTTTTTCAAATGCTTACAATTCTTTTACAGTGTCATACCTTAAAGTGGTAGTATTTCATGCCGCTTAGATCACCAGTAGGTACTTTCCGCAGGATACTTACATAAAATGATAGAAATAGTTGTGGTAGTAAAGCGTTAACACACTATACATTGTAAGTTTATTTGACACATCTCTAAAATAAACTCGCTAACTAAAGCACTTGCCCAGAAGTTGTAAATGGCAGAGATAAAAATCTACACTGAATTCACATTTGACACTCGTGTATTTGCAATATAAACTACATACATACATTCACGCCTATATCCCCGAAGGGGTAGGCAGAGGTGAACTAGCACCCACCCACCCCCTAATATAAACTAAAAATTATAATATAAAATTGTGTCAAAATATTATTTCTAAAGTGAAACATCTAAATTGTACAGTCAACGGCACACCAAGTTACCGCTTTAAAACAAACTTTCTTAATCGACTTTGCACTTTATGTCGAACCAGTTAAGGTCGACAAACGATTGGAGATATTTGACAGGTTTATGTTTTGAGCTACGTAGAAGTTATGACTCATTGTCAATTTTTGATCCATCCATAAATAATGTCTGTGTCTCACCAATAGTAAGTACTACAAAGCTGGTAATGTAAACTAAATGCAAGAACAGTTCTAGGTAGAAAAAGCAACAGATTTCACAGTGATATTAAACGTTCAACTAAAACCTCCTCATCTCGTTAATGTAAATGAACTAGTACATGAAACTTTATTAATTCTATTAAGAGATTAGCTGCCAGCAGAACTGACGACAATTCCATAGCGTTTGCTTCAGCGAGAAACTCAAACCTCACTGATATTACCTACTTTTGCAGTGATGGCGTTTTTCCTAGAACACTTTGTATTTCGTAGTCGTCCTTAGTTAATCTGATTATGCATTTATAGTAAGTATTTATATGATTTCAGCATTTGATTAGATAAACTAAAGAATGTTTGCTAAAGTATTTTTTAATAATTATATTTTTGGTCACCCGCCCAATGACTGGTCGTCATTGGATGGGTGATCAAAAATATATTCTGTCTAGTTCCTACGTGCTTCGGTAGGCACGTTAATGCATTGGTCCCATTTGTATCTGTAGTCTTCAATTAGTACTTTCCAATCCCTAATAACGTAGTAGGATAGGTTAGGTATACTACCTATATGCCCGTTCTACCTATATTCTTTTGAGGCATGTTTCCTTCAAAAGGTGGCATTTAATGGACTAATGGATGATGTTAATTCATAAATGGATTATACAACTACGTAACAAATACAGTAATATGTTTACATTATGAACGACCTAGTGAACCGACTAAAAACAATTTAAAATTCATTTGACTTTAAAACTACATAACGGGTTTGTTATTATTTACATATGAATTAAAATACCTGGAAGGCTGAAATTGTTTTTATAGATGTACCTTGCGGCTCTGGCGAAAATTTACTTCCAACAACATTACGTCATCATAACAAAGGCACAAGGTTCCGAATGAACCAAATTTATGCATAAATTTCAGTTATAATGAAATATGGACTTAATAATAGTCAGGTTTGCCTAAGCCGTTTGCTGGCAACGTAAGGGTTTTATCAGTTGTCTTAATACCTATTTACATAGACTCCTTACGGTCTTAGTGAATACCTAATAAATAAAAAATATAAACATAGTTACTTAGAAATAGTAATTAAAATTTAAGGTCTTTTTTAGTTATATTACATAGTTATTTACCTATATTTTTCGTGTTATTGCCATATTTAAGTCCATTATAAGACCGGTCGTCCTCTTAAGTTCTGAATGCCGTAAAGAAGACATAAGAAAGAAAATTGCAAACAGACAGCGGAGATGAGAATAGTTGAGATGGATGTGCGACGTGACAAGAATGGTTAAATGAAGGAAGGAAATGAATGAGAGGAAGTTAGAAAAACGCAGCATTGACAGAGAAGATAAAAGAAAATCGTATGGAACGGTGACGGATGAAGGTAAAGAGGAAGACTGCAGAAGAGATTGATGGATTGTGTGAGAAAATGAAATGACAGGAAGGTAAATAAAAAGTATGAGGAGATGATACTAAGTAGTCATAAGATAGAGTGGATTAAAAATTCACACTTCACCAAATAGGTACAATGGAACAAAGATCTGGTGAAGATTACGAAGAGCCGGTAGACGCTAGTTGCACAGAATCAATTAGATTGGATAAACTTTGGGATGGATATACTGGACGTTATGTACCTGATATTACGTAGGTAAATGATAAGTTACCAATTTTAATAGAAAACAATATAAAAATAAATACAGATTTTAAATGCATGACCACATTATATAGAACCTTTCTTTCTGTAGCTAAATTCAATATGATATATTTTACACGATTTTATTTACGCAAAACCACCTTTTGTCTTGCGAAAGGCACGTGAATTACATGACACGATGTCCCAAATGATATGACGCTCCCCGGTTTACATAATAATATCATTGCTGTTCCTGTCACAGAAAAAAAACAATTCAGTATTATATTTCAGTCTTGCGTTCCGTTGGTGATTTTACAGAAAAACAAAGATACAGTGTTTGGGAATGACGTCTGTTTAAGCTTCTTAGATAACAGTATATTGGAATATGGTCGCCATTTCAGAAAACAGAATACGTTTGAATATATGAGCAAGTTATATTACAATTCTGTGAACTATTACATTATTTTTAGTCACTGCACAGACAAAATAAAAGACAACTTCAAACTACTTTTTTATTCTGCTTGGTAGGTTAACTAAAATAGTTATAGCAACCCCTCACACATTTCGCGGGGTAAAAAGTGTATTTATGTGTGAAGCAAAGCCTAAACACACTGGAGCACAATAATGCACGATCGGAGAGGCGATAATGACGTCTCTTCTGTACGTGTGTCTTTGTGAAACGGCCGAGGAAACGCGGCGAGCGTTAGGGCCCAGTCCGCTATAAGCTTCAAGTGCTATAAAATATACTAGCTGACCCGGCATACGTTGTTATGCCATATAAATTATCCCGTAGCCGTGGTTACGATTTCGTGCTATCATGCCCAAACACGACAATACTCGAGCGGACCGAACGGATGAACGTCAAATATTTGACAGGAAAGCAGTTTATATGAGAAAACGAATTTGTTGTTTTTACCAACTTCTCCCTATTTTCTCACCTTTTGTGCCTTGCCTGGCCTAAGATAATCATTTCAAAACCAAAATCAGCTAAATCGGCCCAACCGTTCTCGAGTTTTAGCGAGACAAACGAAGAGCAATTCATTTTTATATTTATAGAAGATTTTTTGCCAACCTGTAAACATGAGCAGAATACAAGCCGGGTCCAACAGCCTAACATGCCTGCCAAAGCATAGAGGAACGGGACGTAATATAATTTTTCTCCCATCCTATGACAGGTACTGACCGTGCTAAGCCACTGCGCTATCAAGCGCATTATGGGACCATACATCGTATAGTAGGACCGTCCAACATGTTATACCTCTTGTGCCAGCCCTTAGTGGACTACCGCCTTTATGATAGGGAGGCGTTGCGAAGCGTTGACGGCAGCCTCTGATTCCGGCTGCCAATAATACGCACGTGCCCGGCATCGCAACAGACGGCCCTGGCCGACTTATTGAACAATATGCTTTATACATATGTCCCACTACTAGACATTATTAAATTATATCTTACAAATGTGTTACTGTATTGACAAAAGCACTCGTTACACCTACATACATTTGATACATTGTGAATAATTCCTCTTACCTTTACTCTAATCTTGCTAAATATACTTACGGCAGGTCCCAATATTCTATCTACAGTTAAAAGTAAGCTTACTAAAGTTTAGTTGCCTGAATTTTTTGTTGTATGACGTCAAATAACAGAAGTTGCTAAGCAACTAAGCTGTAGTACATCTATCTTCAACTGTTGATAGGATATTGGGACCCGCCGTTAGTTTAGATCTGTTGAGTCTAAAACCTACTCGTACATAGCTACTATGAACTAACTCAAACTTTACTGAAACTTTTTTCTCTTTATATTATTCCCTCCTTAGGGAAGGCCTGTGCCCAGTAGTGAGCATTACATGGCTTCTGTCGTGAATTCTGTATGTTCCCGTCAGCAAAATTATCTTTTTCCTTGAGGGAAGGTATGTGGAAATTGAAGTTCCCGTTTGTATATCAGAGTAAAATTTTTGTGTAGGTCTAAGAATAGATTGTAGGTTATTTTTTATACCCATAAGTGATAAGGGCAAAACAAAGTTTGCCGGGTCAGCTAGTTTATTTATAATATTAAATTTTGAACCATGAAAACACAAAAGCTAATCTAACCAAATGTATTTCGCATAAAGGCCTTTGGTTGAATCTCAATTATTTGAACAATTCCTTATCATTCTTTACAGCCCATATTATATTGCTGTTCAGATGATACTCGGCTTGAAAAAATACAAGATAAATTTGGTTGGTAACGGAACTACGCCGGTCCAATGGGATTTGATGGGTAGAAAAAGTTGAGCAACAAGCCCAAAGGAGCCCAAGATTATTAACCCAGAAAAACATACTGTTATATAGAGGTCATTGACATAATAATATAGTACCTATGCATAAATATCAGATTCGTTTCAGACAAACCCGACTACTAGTAATTAGCTATATGTAACACAAACAAGAATACAATTGCCACCATCCCAAATTGACAAAGGTTAAAACTAGATGATAGCCATAAGAAAAAAAGGAGTGTGCCTTTGCCTATGAAATGCTTATTTGATCAATTACATGACTTAAGTTTTGCAAATCCTCCCCAAAATCACTTCCGAGACATAAGTATATTGCGTTTAAGTGTAGCGCCCACGTCTGAGACGGTTGTCATAAAGAGTTATTAATCATCGTGTCGCTTACTTCAAAGCGGTGCTTAATCAACTGCGAATGGTTCGAGCGTCTGCGTCATTATTCAAAAAGCTCGTTTGCACATTCCTGGCCGACGTGTGCGCTATCTGCTAATCTGTAACTGAAACTCATTGGGCCAGAGCTACTCCACTGCGTAACGTAGCTACCAGTATGGAAACAGTGAAGATTTTACATTTTTTGGATTTACTGTAAGGCCACTTGGCTGTTTAACATGGATTATTTATAATGGTACTCTTTAAAAACAAAACACGTTAAACGTGACTGCTTACAATGAGTCAATCACTCAAAGAGTAATAGAGAGGGCTATGCTAGGTGTTTCCCTGCAGAAATTATGAGATCCGCAGGAGAACTAAGGTCACCGACATAGTCCGAAGAATTGCGGACCTTGAGTAGCAGTGGGCACATTGCGAAGAGGACTGACGACCGTTGGGGCGGAAAGGTCCTCGAAATGGCGGCCATGCACTGGGAGACGCAGCGTTGGTAGGTCCCTACAAGGTGGACCGACGATCTGGTCGCGGGAATTCAATCGCAACCCACAAGGTGGACCGATGATCTCGAAAAGGTCGCCGAAGCTGCTGGATGCAGGCAGCGCAAAACTGATCGGTTTGGAGATCCTTGGGGGAGACCTATACAGTGTAGTATATACCTAACAGTGGTTTTATCTCAACTGTAATGATGAACGATACTCTTTAAGTAGCCCGAAGAAGCAATGGCAATATGCTTGCAATATGATGTTCACTCAGTCGGACATTGGATGTATGACAAAAATACCTGGAAATGAATGCCTCATGAATACTTATCAACGTGCAGTGGGTCCGCGCGGTAGGGTAGATCCATTCTCCAATGATACTCTTCTATGGTGGAGACCTGTGTTCACGAGGTGGAAAACATTAATGGTATTTGGATATTGATGATTGAATAGCTCCAGTTTGTTAAAGTACGACTGGCTAGGAAGCATCGTTTGCAAAAGCCGAACCGACTGTTCGATCGGTGTCGAAACTGCTGATTTATGTGAATTACAGCATAGTACAGCATATCTGCAGACGTTGGATCTCACCTATCCACACAGCCGATTATCTTAAACTTTGCAACTTATAAGCCTTATGGCAACTATTATGCTAATGTAAGTGAAGGTTATAGTGAGAAACTAGGATTAGTATAAAATAATCGTATCAGGGATTGGTCGTGAATGTAAAGCGATCCGTTTTACCAAGCTCGAACAAAATAAAAATAAAATGTATGGTAGAACTTAACGCGTTATAAGTTTTGCCTCCAACCGTAGATGCTAATTATTATTCTCAAGCTATTCACGGCATTTATCGAAGTTCGAAAGTCGTAAAGCACGGGCCGGAAATTATAATACAATTACAGAAATTACATGCAAACGTTAATAGGATTTATGTCTAATCTAATGACATTATGATTTGGCGGTGATAGGTGTTAATTAATCTATTGTGTTTATTATTGATCCGCATTTGTAGACAATGGGTGGGATCACGGTTTGTTATTAATAGTGTCATCAGAATATCGGAGATTGCTGCAAGGCGTAGTCAATTCAGGAACACATCATTATCGAACATCATTAGTTCCAAAATAACATAGATAATAAAATGAATAGTCTTCTAAGGATTATACTAGGCTAGGATAAGAGATTGATGCACGATAGGAAAGCATATTTAGCAGTAACAGCACGGCACACGTCCATAACATTTTTTTATTAGAAGATTGCAGGCTAAGAACATTATTATTTTAAATATTATCTACCTATTATTATTTTAATCATTAATCACTTCAAACAATGTCTTTTAATGAAAACACGATCGATGAACTGCGAGTAATTAAAAAGCTTACTCCTGACTGCAGTTAGAACTTAAGAGCTTGTCGAAAATATAATATATTTGAGACGACCACAAGTTCCCAGTCAAAATAATAGCTTTCCTTTGTACTACATTGTAACAAGCCATGTAACTGTAAGATTAACAGATCATTATGTAGAAGATTTCGTTCTTACGCCATTCTTAGGCGGTTCTAAGGAAGTGTTTTTCCAAATCGCTTGCTTTGTCAGTAAAAGAGTTGCCAGCCCATCATTATTTTGCGAAGTACCTATACAATTTCTATATTTGGGGCAAAGAATAAAAGACAAGCCAATTGGCATAAGATTTTCGCCGAGTTTTGTCCCGATTTTCCTGTATGTGTAGGTACTATGTATGAACGTAATGTAATTTGTGTACTATTGAAAAGACTTATGTCCCATCAATCGTCATTTAAGGCTAGTTTTGAATATCGTAATAAGTGGACAGAGCAGCCACACTTATAAACTCATTTATTTTCTCTGCTTATTTATCTACTAGTGGGCACCCGCGGCTTCGTCGCGTTAATATCGATTGTTATATACCATATAGCCTTCCTCAATAAATGGACTATCCAACAAAAAAATATTTTTTCAATTTGAACCAGTAGTCTGTGAGATTAGCGCATTTAACCAAACAAACAAACTCTTCAACTCTATAATATTAGTATGGATTCTGTTTATTCAATTACTCTGCTTATTTATCGGCTGTATTACACGTGCAATGCATTTGGATTAAAGACACACACAACGTTATTACATCCGCTCTTCGAGAATATTTCGTAATAAAAATTTAGTAAATTCAATCAATCTATAATCGAACTAGCACAGCTATGTAGATTAGATAGAATTAACTCGGTGATCCTGTTACTCGTATTGGCAGCTCTGCGTATGCTTGATCTACCACATTAGATTAGACATGTATCGAATGCCAGGGCTTGCTCACACTCAGTCAAAGGCGTATTGCACAAAGCGCAAATTGTACTAAATGAATACCGACGTTCCTGATTAAACTAAGCTTTGCATCTAGAACACGGGCGCATGATACATACATATATACATAAATCACGCCTTTATCCCCGCAGAGGTAGGCAGAGGTGAACTAGCACCCAGGTTTCGCCAACTATGTCAAGACCCACGTAAAAGTGGACGAGCCTATTGCCATTTATCGGGCACAAAAGTCACAGTTCATTACTAGGTGGTATAAGAAGAAGGCTGCTCATTCTCATCACTGATTTATCCTTCATCGTCTTGTACGACACCCACGGGACAGTTTTGGGGAGGTAACAATTGTATTCAAGTCTGCCGTCACCACACAGCGTATGGTGCCACCAAGAAATCACGCCCCATAGCCTTCAGAGGTGATTCGAATCTAATATCAAACGTTATTACGATAAACGATCGGTCCGTCACATGCTCGGCCCGAACCTTTTAGCAAACGGTCCTTTGACCTTTTGAAATTTATTCTAGATTGCTTTCTGCCTGACAGTTTCTCCAAATGGCCCGCAGAAATGAAGTCAAGAAATCGTCTGCATTCTATAATTTACATTTCTTTTTGTGAAACAGAGCAATGAAGAATTGCAAATTTACCGGCTAATCTCAATATTTAACGTCAACATACGCTAGTGTCAAGCGAGCAAACCCACAAGTACAGATATTTACACTGTCTCAACCTACACTGCTTTGGTGTGGTTTAAAAACCTTATAAATTCTATTAGGTATTACTTTCTTTAATGACATTACTTTATTACGACGGCCGCCTTGGTCGAATGCTCAAATTGCGGGGTATTGGCCAAGAGGTCCCGGGTTCGAATCCTGGTAGGGGCAAACTTTGTGATGACCACAAATGTTTGTTTCCGAGTCATGGTTGTGTATATGTTTTTGTAGTATATTTTCAACATTTATATACATAATTATATTTAAAAATATGTCCGTCATCAATATCCATAACACAAGTGCTTAGGCTACTTACTTTGGGCTAGATGATAGGTGTGAGTGTAAAAAAAATATTTAAAATATTTAAATATATTTATTTATTGAAATATCGTGGCAAGACATAATGCTATTTACTGCCACTTTTAAAGGTGGTAAAGTATTAGATCGTCGGTATCAATTAGAAACTGAAATCTTACTAAGCCATTTTCAATTAATTTGTTAAGTCTAGAGGTTAATTAATTAATAGTTTTAAAAAAAAATCTATAAAAAAGAATTTAATACTGGCTTGTAAATATGAAAAATATTTGTTATCTTATGTTGAGTTATTTACCAATACAATGGTCTAATAAATACAAATTATACTTAAAAATATTTTTTTTTGTTAATATTAATCTATATGAATTGTGCCGCGGCAGCGGCCGACGAGTGCCAGTAAATTGTGCTTTTATAGCATCTAATAGTTATTTTAACATCTGCAGGGATTTCTTTCATCACCATTCCTTAGAGATTTGACTAAATCTCTATTTTCATAATTTCCATGCAAAATATAGACACTAATATAATCTATTTATTTTACACATTGCCGGTGCAACAGCAGGTAGTCTATTGTATACATTGTACATACGTTACGTAGGTAATGTATACAGAATTGTATACAATACCTACGTAACATATGTAATATACAATAAAATTCATAATATTTTATACATTGTCAAGATTTCTCCTGGTATTCTATACATTGCCTAGGTATTGTAGATTAGATTAGATTCGATTTTTATTGCTTAAACTGTGTTACAGCAAGTTGTTAAATATAAATTAAGTCCAACAGTTTACCTTAACAGGCATGCAATAGTATCAAAATGAACGACTTTATCATGCATACAATAAACGTCTTCAAATTAACAAAAAATAAACAAAATCATAAATCATGGATGGTAAAAAAAACATTATTAATAAACATATTTTTAAACTTTTCATAATTATAATATATAATAAAAATATTTCAATTAAACATGTCATAAATCAATAATAATACGCTTCATGGGACCGTCACGGCAGTAAACTATAAATTCATTGATTTCATAAAAGCAGTTGCTGATTAAAATACCGAGGATTGTTTTCTTAAAAATATTAAATTGTAAATTTTGAATATGATTCGGAAGTAAATTAAATATTCTAATGCACATACTGTAACTGTTTTTGGAGAAACAAGTTGTGGCTGATTGTGGAACTGATAACTTCCACGGGTACCCTTACTGGATCGTCACGATTACAATAAACACGCTTTTTTGTGAACAGCTTAGCATTCTTCTTAGTAAAAATCAAAATTTCATAAATGTATAGGGAGGGTAATGCAAGAATTTTTAAATATTTAAAGAGAGGCCTACATGATTCCATCTGTCCGACATCGCAAATAGATCGTATACATCGCTTTTGTAGAATGAAAACACGACTGATGTGTGTCGTGTTTCCCCACAGAATCAGACCATACCTCAATATAAATCCTACATATCCATGGTATGCCATCAGAGCTGTATTAAGGGTCGTTAATTTGGTCAGTCGATACAGAGCGAACACAAACCTATTTATATAATATCAGAATTATACACATTGCCGGTAACATATACAAGGTGTTTGGTACATGGTATGGTATATCCAGCCGGCATCTACCCATGCTAACATTGTATTTATACATCATATAAATACAATGGTCATAGTAAAAATTCTAAATTCTAAAAATATTTTTAAAAATTTCATAGTTTTTGTTTTTCTGATCGTATTTGTATGGAGAATACAAATTTTTTTTTACAAATAAAATTTTTTGATATCACCAATAGTAATTATAAAATATGACTATGTTAGCATGGGTAGGTGCCGGCTTGATATACCATGCCAAACACCTTAAGACTAGTGGACGCCCGCGGCTTCGCTGGCGTTAATGTCGGTTATTATATAGCCTATATAGCCTTCCTCGATAAATGGACTATCCAACACAAAAACATTTTTTCAATTTGAGTCAGTAGTTCCTGAGATTAGCGCGTTTAACCATACAAACAAATTCTTCAGCTTTATAATATTAGTATAGATAGCACTATTATATTTTAATTTTATTATAAAATTATTATTATTTTCCCTAACTATGAATATTGGGTATAGTATGAGATGGATGTATGTCAGGTATAAGGAGATCATAATAAGTAACAGACTAGAATAGAAAAAATACTCCAATCCTAAATGAAATGATACGAGAAAAGGAGACTACGACATATTAAATCGATCACGCCTATTTATCCCCGTAGGGGTATACGGCATAGGTGAATTAGCACCTACCGAACACATTAATAAAAAATAGTTAAATCCGTAAAAGTTGTTTATTTCAAATGTTGTGATATCTTTCTTAATTCAATTGTAACGTGATCCCCAAAAATGTCCAAACCGTTTTCTCAAACTCAGGCCAGCTAGAATTACGACGGCAATTCTCAAACGAAAATAAAAGCTTGTAAAAACCTGAGGGTTAAAAAGGCTAGTTTTTTTTGTTGGGCCACCTTTATACTTTTATTTTGTGAACCCAGCACTAAAAAGGATTGGAAGGCTCTAAATCTAGACCTGAAAAGCTTTTTCGGTCACTTGCCTGCCACAGCCCGTTATTTTCTCTTAGTAAATAGTTTCTTTCAACACAATAAATATTAAAGTTTGTAGCCGTGTGACCCACAAGGCGACTAAGGGTTGAAACAGTAATGAGGAATGAGCAGCAGCGTTTCTGTTCCACCTAGCAATAAACTGCGACTTACGAGCCCAGTAGATGGAAATAGGCTCACCACCTGTGGCACCAACATAGTTGACGTAATGTTGGATGGCTATGCACCTCTACCTTCGGGATAAAAAGGCAAGATTAATGTATTTTTGGTGTTTTTTATAGCATGTATCTATATCATTGGTCGGGTTTTGACATTTGAGGCACAGATAAATTATTAATGTCCTTTTGTCTGTTATATTGTTGTTATGTGTTTCTAAAGTAGATGCAAACGGGGTGTCAGTTCTTAATGGATTTAAAGACGGTCTAGAGCGCTCTATTTTACACTAGCAAAGTTAGCACTTAATTTCCAATGCAAAATAAATGTTTATTCATACTCCTTTAGTGGTTCTATTTTCTTTAACTGGAGTCGTTCAGTAAGTATATAAGTAGCTCTCGGCGCGGGCCGAGCGAGGCCATGAGGATCGTTGCCGAACTGAAACTTTGCCCACGCTCTCGACTCCGGAGTAGAAAATGCCAACTTAACTCACTATTTCCTTGCCCGAACAGTTTTAAGAAAGAGCCGGTTAGAAATTTATAGCTTCCTAAGTGTCCTTTGTTTGGTCGTTAATTGAAACCATAAAATCCAATACCGGTAGTCAAATATCGGGTAAAAACTTCATTATTTTTATTTACGGCCTCTTCTGTTACATGTATGTATCCTATCGCCTAACAACTACCACAATTTAGTTACTTATAAACCTTTGTCACATTCAAGAAATATAGATGATGCCCTAGTAATTTTGGACATCCGTGCCTAGAATATTTAGTAAAAATATTTTAAAAAAACTTGATATTCTAAATGCCACCACTTAATATAATGTAAGTCTTTAAATGTCCCTTATTTATAGGAAGCAAAATTCTGTGGGGAAAATTTGAAAGAAAGAAGAAAGAAACATTTGTTGAGACACAACAGAGGAACAAAAAATATTAAACATAAAAGTGACTCGATCAAATTTCAATCTCAAATTTGGCGAGTTGTAATAAGCTGGTGTGTTGTTGAGTGTACCTATTGCTAGTAATGAAAGGCGACGCACGCCGCACGCACCCTACATTGTATCACGTCCCGCGAGATGTAACGAATGTGGATTACACATGCTGACTGCCGAATCGTCCCTTTTGTGAACTATCTAAACCACATGTTAACTTATTGTTTCCCGCGACTTTCTCGACATGTTTAATGGGAAGATATGTGATTTTCATAGTAAAAATGTTGATAATAAAGAAAATACTCTGTTATATACCTATATGTGTGCCTCAATGTGCCGTGTAATTTGTTGACGGCAGAGCAGAATACAATTTTCTCCGCATCACCCACCCAATCTTCTCCGTGGGTATCATGCATGATACATGGCAACCCAGGGTGATAAAACTGAAGAGAAATCGGCAACAGTGTTACTGCAATTTACGTATCATATAAATGGAAAAGAGTTCGGGCCTGGTTACTTATGGGACCCTACAACCTATTGGTAAAATGTGGGTACTGGATAATACCCATGTAGTAAGACACCTACGCGAGATGTAGTGACAATTTAATTCTTCTCTCTAATATTACCTAATTCGCTTTTATATTTCTATCGTATTAAAACGTGTTTAATTATGGAGAGCAATTGCACGACAAAGTAGGTACCCTTGTTTACAAACTCACCCTCCTGTAACCACTGGTGAGCCCACGGAAAAAGGCAATAAGCATTTTTGTTTGTATACGCAGCCCGACTTATTCGCCGACAGTATACATGACAGACCACAAAGATGGCAAACTTAATAGAAACTCAAAGTCCCTTTAGCGGTGGTCGTATTTAAGTTCGCTCGCAAACTTCATTACAACGTATATTGCCAAGGTTATAATGGACCGAGTTCATCTCGTTCGGGAAAGAAGGAAAACGTATATTGCAACAATGGCGGTACCTATCTTAAAATTTCCTTACCTCATTTCGACGTGCTGAAAATTACGCAAACCACTCCGAACGATAGGAATGATACGGTCAGAAATTTCAGTGTCATTGCCTACTTCCTATAACACTTACCCCCACCATAACGATTAGGGGGAGCCACACCGTGAGAATCGTTACTCGTGAACTTCACGACTCAGTAGGAATAATAAAAGATACATTGTAACCGAGATAAATGTACGAATCAGAGGGCTATTAACATCGTTTTGCGGATGAGCGGCGACAGTAATTGCCGTGTCGGCGTGCGGACACAAAATTTATGGCGCCCACTGCGGGTAATTGAGTCGACTCACTTGATAGTGCCTGGCCTGTGCGACACCTGCCCGCGCACTGCTCTGGCTTTCCGAAATTCGCGTTTGACATCTCAGGCAGTATTCTTTGGCACTATTCTTTTGTTAACATTCGCGCCGTAATGTTCATTGCAAAAAAATAAGCCGTAAAGTGTAAACGTAAGCCGTGTGGTGACGTGTGGAGACTGCGGTATACAATTGTCACCATCCCAAATCTCTCCCGCGGGTGTCGTACAAGGCGACTAAGGGTTAAACGCTGCTGCCTGGGTTTACACAGGCAGCAGCGTTCCTATTATATCACCCAGCAATGTACTGCGTTTTTTGTACCCGATAAATGGCAATAGACTCGCCACCTATTACATGGGACCTAACATAATTTGCAAAACGTGGGTGCTAGTTCACCTCTGCCTACCCCTTCGGGGATATAGGCGTGATTTATGTATGTTGTATGTCTGTCACTTGATAGTGCCAGTGCGACACCTGCCCGCGCACTGCTCTGGCTTTCCGAATTTCGCGTTTAACATCTCAGGCAGTATTCTTTGGCAATATTCTTTTGTTAACATTCACGCCGTAATGTTCATTGCAAAAAATACCGGTCAAAGTTTTTTCGCAATGAACTTTATGCCGTGTAGAGAGCTGACAATTGTCACCACCCCCATCATCTCTCCCGCGCATGTCGTATTTTATGCGCCAAAGGTTTCAGACAGCGTTACGGGCAGCAGCGCTCCTCTTATCTTATACTGCAATTCACGTGCCCATATGAGAATTGTCACGCTCCCGATTTTATGGTGTTGGAAATGAAGCCTTTTTATATAGTTTACCTATTTATTTTATAGTTTTGTTGAGAACATTATTTTTAAATTAGATGTAACCATTATTTTCAGTCATATTGGTTTCTTGCTTTTTGCTGTCTTTGTCAGTGTGAATAAATTTCGTTTTAGTGCAACATTTTCTTTTATTTCTTAATACATTTTAAACTGGCCAACTAAATACAGTCCACAACATACGGTGAACGCTACAATTAATAATTGAGTCATCTTGTCGTCAACTGTTTATGACATGTTTTAATGGCAGGCGGTGGTAAACGAAGTGCCTGTATGCTGGACAATTATGTATGTATTGTGTAGTATGGTATATGGTGTAACTGGGCCACGAATTTCAAATCGCCCACGGAAATGTTTCCAGAGAAGCACAATAACGTACTTGCGAGAAGCTAGCTGTAAGCGGATTATGAGAGGTTCCGAAGTAGGCTGCTTTGAAACTGGCAAGAAAAGCAATATCCATTATCTGGTGGGGCTTTGTGGGCGCCGCGCATTGTTCCGCTGCACCGCCACATGAGTAGATAAACCGAACAGAGTAAAAGCTTCCTAAGAACGCCGTTGCCCTAGCCCTGAGATTATGCAACTGGCTGTGCGTCATTCAACCGGTTTTTTCTAGTCTCACCGCGTGCGGGACAGCGGCCAGTGGTAACGCACACATGCCCCGCGTGCTTGTAGTAATGCAACCGATTCGCGCATTTGTATGAAGGTTATTCTCTGTTCCGTTTATTTACTCATGTCGCCATATTGTCCGAGGAACAGCCAAGCTTGGCCGCAAACGCAAAAATTACGAACCCGCCATTGCGGAGCTCTGGAAAAGTGAATTAAGCTCGCGGAACATGGCGGGCGAATTTTAAGAGGCCAGCACATTATAAAATCACGACGCGACCCGATGTAACGCGACACATGTTAAGTCGAATCAAATGTATTGTTTTCTATGACCAGAATCACAGTATGAACATTCGACGCGACGCCGGATGTTCGGTGTCTACGCGTCAAGTCGCGTCGCGTTTCAATAATGTGTTTCCACCATTATTATTGGCAGTCACCATTGAGTTGTTTTGGTGAAATTTTCGATCAACATTTACAAATGGATAAGACCTGTCGCTGCGTCAAACAAGTTGACGGGTGACGCAAACGAAGTTATTCTTCGTTTTCCAAAAAAGGTATTCAATAGTCGGATAAATTTATTTGCGCCCAACTATCTACCACCATTTAAGTTTAGTGCTTGTTTTTATATATTTTTTTACATACATATTTCTTGACCTCACATTGTATCTGAAAGGCATATTATAAAGATTGATAGCGAAAGAAAAAGTAAGAAAAAACAGTATGATTACATAATTTAAGTGACCCACTTTATTATTAGGGATTTGTTTGACTCACTGTAATCTCGTCAATTATGTGTTTCCTTTCACGTAATAGGATCCCGGTTGAGCAAACAGTGTAGTTTAATGGAAATTTTTTGGTATAGCCGATAGCTTATTAGAAAACTTTAAATTAGAAATTTGTAATATTGATAATTTGACATTATTATATTGTTTAGGTTTATAAAAATTTTAACAAATCAAATGAAATTAAATAAAGAGACTAACGTTTATTCTGCAAATAATCGAGCTGTAAACATAATATTAAACACGGCGGTGAACTGAAACTATCTTCCTTGTTCTGACTATGGGAACTGCATCGTAGGAGCGCCAAAGCTTTGTTAGCGAACCAAAGAAATTAATTTGAATCTTAAGTTATAGACATAAGATTTGAAATCATTTTAAGGTTTTGTTTTCAGGCCCTTAGTTACTATAGCAAACTTTCATGTTACTTGATGAAATAGGTACGTACTTATTAGCTCGACAGTGCTGACGCAACGTTGTAGAAAATTAAAATTGATTAATTAGTTCATATTAATCTTATAATAAAATTCAAGAGGGTGCACGCGCATGTTGGGTGCCCCCTTTTAATTAATTATTATTGGTATAAGGGTGGATCCGCATCTGCAGCTCGGACTCGTCATAAAGAACGGCTCGCTAGCACAATCACAGCACAGTGAGTTATACTTGTAATATAACGTGGAAGGCATTAGCTTTAGCAATATCTTGCAAATTACTAGTTATAATTACTTGTTACAAAGTTTACGGATTGTAGAAATAGACTTAATAAGCCCACTGTTATAAGGAATTATTACACCATCAATTGTTACAACGTGAAGTTGAATGGTTAGAGAAAAGTCGGCAAGTTAACTGGCTGCCTGGTTAGTGGAGTGGTATAGGCATCTGCCTGGACTGCAGAGGACGTGGGATCGATTTCCACATCAGAACAATTTTATTTTGATTTTTTTCTAACTTTATTTTCTTATTGGAATAAGTTAACGAGCGAGTGTTAAAACACCTCTGCCTGCCCCTGGAAAGGCATGATTTGTGTAAATGTATGTGTAGTGTATATTGTTTTTATCATAAATAATAAATTCAAAAGTCTTCTCTACTGATACGGGAACCCTCTTAAGCAAGTTCCTGTTATGGCAAGTCAAGTACGTTTGTGCAACATTAACTAATTTCTCGCTAACTATGTGACACAATGTTCTCTTAAGCTACCATACGATAGCATTAGTGTCAGTAAATAAGGTCTTAAGATGTTTAGTTGTAATATACTTCTTGCATCTGGGTTTCTAATTACACGGTGCAGACCAATAAGCACCGTGGGATATACAAATGGTGGAGATCTGTAATTGGATTGAGGACCCATTTTTCAAATCCTTGCGAAACAAAATAAGACTAGATTCGGGGATTGCATAATTGTAACTTTTTATTATTATTTTATAGATAGATATCTAAATTACATTGATATTAAAATTAGTCAAAGCAACTTTTAGTTTCTGCAAAGTAGTAAGGTTGTAACTACTTTTCCGAAACTAAAAGTAAAATAAATAAATAAATTAAATAAAAAACACCTATCATCTAGCCCAAAGTAAGTAGCCTAAGCACTTGTATTATGGATACTAGATGAAGGACATATTTTTAATATAACTATGTATATAGATGTTGAATAATATACTGCATAAACATATACACAACCATGACTCAGGAACAAATATTTTGTGTTTATCACAAAAAATTTGCCCCTGCCAGGATTCGAACCCGGGACCTCTTGGCCAATACCCAGCAATCTGAACATTCGCAAAGCCTGCCGTCAAAACTCGCAGTTGCAGATAATGGAATAAAATTATTAATTTAAATTATTATTCAAATTATATAAAATGTGTTAATAATTATCAGAACAATTGAACAGTAAAATATAATAAAATTTCATGGAATTTAGTATATAGAAGATGATGCAAGTGATAAGTATTTCAAGCCTTTCTAGAACTGAAATGCCTAGAGATTGCAACTAGCATGGCAGATTAAGCACCTCAGTGCAAACATTAAACTGTTGTGCAAATGTTTATAGTCCCAAGCTTCCTACGGGATAGCGCTAAAGCTGGAGTTCTGGTAGTAATGCTACATTTTGCTTTAATTACGAACTAAAATCTAACCACAATACACACACAAACATACATAAATCACGCCTATATCCCCGAAGGGGTAGGCAGAGGTGAACTAGCACCCACGTTTAGCCAATTATGTTAGGTCCCATGTTAAAGGTGGCGAGCCTATTGCCATTTATCGGGCACAATAGTCGCAGTACATTGCTATTGCTAGGTGGTATAAGAGGAACGCTGCTGCCCATTCTTCATCATTGATTTATCCTTAGTCGCCTTGTACGATACCCACGGGTGGGATTTGGGGTGGTGACAATTCTGCCGTCACCACACGGTTACAAAAAAAGGGAAATTATTATGCTTACCAGATTTCATGTGTGCGTTTAGAAAGACTAGGTATTTTATTTATGAGCAAGATATTTGCCATAATCAGGTCAAATAAAAAATAAATAAAAGTTTTAAAGGGCTTTGGGACTTGAGCATGCAAGCCAGGAATACATTTTTAGCTAATAAAACTCATACCCCTGACATAAAGTTTGAGCCCTGCTTAACATTTAAGTATTGTCAAAATTGACGTTTTTCCATACAAATTTTGACAGGTATTGTCCACTTAATTTTAAGCAGTTCTTAAAATTTGAGTAGCGTTTCTGTATTCGGGGGTTATCCCCACTAAACGAAATAATATTTCACCGTCTTATAAAATTAAATGAGGTACCTCCAAAATTTGATTATGAAAATTGGAAGAGAGTCCAATTTTAACCTCGTTTCTTTTCCACCAGCCTATATATATACGCCCTAGGGAAAAACAATACCGGGATAATGAAATATCAACACGGGTTGAGTACGTCTGACTTTTTTTTTAATTAATATATTTACTGTACACACAGACGGTTGAAAAATAATGATTGTTTACGCTTACGCCCATTAATCACAAACAAACCATTAATTAGACGCCTTTTTGGATAAGCTGAAAAATTGGTTACTTAGGTATTATTTGACCGGTTTTTTTTAGCTGAGAACAATATGCTTACCATGGGAAGATAAGGGATGGTAGCCCAATGCTGGCATATTGCCTAGAGAGTGTACTCTAATTTATACTATACCCAAAAGGTTAAGCCCGTTAATGTTCTTTTTAGGCAGTATTAAATTTTGGGTCAGCCGTATTTACTGCTCCCTTTAGGGGACACGTGGACAGAAAAATCCTTGGGTGTAACTAAAACTATTTTATACACCAGAGCAGCTGCTTTAGGCAGCATGCCCGCTTTGGTCCCGCTTCCCCTAATCGTTTCAAGCCACTGCTTCGTTTATTTCAGTTAAAAAACAATGCGCATTTAACAGTACGTTTCCAAACATTAAATTGCCGTATACACAATTTAAAGGATTACATTGGCGAGAAAGCAGCATTTGGGTTTAAGCGTAACGGCAGTTCGTTACCAATTCTGTAATTAAGTTATGATCTGGATATAAACCTCTGTGCGAAATCTCTGGTAACATCTGCACTGTAAATGCCTAATGAGAAATATGCTTTTTGAGACAACTTTAAAGCGCTTAATCCAGAAGTATTTACAAGATACATTCCCCTTGTTTATGTGGAACTGGATTAAAGAGGATTCTACGCTAGGCTTTTCTAGAATATTAACCCTAAGTTGAAAACAGTATTCTACTGCTGTTGCAGCAGTAAAATACTGTTTGAAATGCTTGTCCGTGCCCATGAAGCGGTGACTCTGAAAACATGCTAATGATAAAAACTTTTTAAAATAATTATAATAAAAAAATATTAAAAGAAGTAAAAATTGGTTATCGGGAAACAGTCAATGCCGTATGGTGACGGCAGAGTATACAATTGTCACCATCCCAAATCTCCGTGAGTGTCGTACAAGGCGATTAAGGATAAATCGGTGATGAGGAATGGGCAGCAGCGTTCCTCTTATACCACCTAGCAATTTACTGCGACTTTTGTGCCCGATAAATAGCAATAGGCCCGCCCCTATTACATGGGACTTGATATTGTTGGCGAAACGTGGGTGCTAGTTCACCTCTGCCTACCCCTTCGAGGATATAGACGTGATTTATGTATGTATGTATGAAACAGTTAATTATTTCAAGAATTATTTCAACAACAACAAAACAAACAATCGGCACGAGAATCGTTGCTGGACTATGGCCCACTTCTATATTCTTCCATCTCTAGGTGCCGTGCCGCAGCAATGGAGACATTAAATGGCCAGTAAAGATAATGATACAAAAGTTGATTGAACCGAAAGAGACAGCAAATAATCTGTTTACATTCTCGCAATTAGGTTATATACAAAAACCCAGAATGAATAAAACAATTATTTAAACAGCACATGCCGCACTCAGCTCGACTCGCAACGTTTCTGCTTAAATAAACACTTAACTGACTGTTGACATTGCATAATGGATTTAATTAAAACGGAATGTCTACTCACTCTCGATCTTCATAATTACATGAACTGAAGAAATGCTATAACATAACACTCGTAAGCGTTATCGCGTGTACTCGGGAATTTTATTAAAATCATAAATCGTATGCCAAATGCACCCGCTGAGTCAAGACTGAATAGCAGCTGCTGTTCCTGCGATTTTTTATATAAAACAGTTAAATACACTCCTCCGCGAATAATGGCACCTACACAGAATAAGTGGTTATTATTTCAATTTCAATTTTATTCCTCCAAAACATTATTATTCCACTAGATGACGAATTCCTGAGGAGTGGTTATTTCAGAAATATCTGTGTAGTGTAGTTTGTCTGAAGCGAACCAATTATAATTAAAAAATACAAAAGTATACAAATACATTGTTGCTTAGTTTAAATTTCTTCTGCATCTGAATTCTTCTGAATATTTCGTTCTACTTCTTCCTCTCTATCTCCGCACAGCACTCAATTCTTGTTTTTAGAAGCTATTGCAATGATAAAGTCCTATCTGGCAAAGTTTATTCACCTATTAGTCCTTTGCACGGCCCTATATTTAAAAGGGGCCCACCTAACTGATTAGAGATACAAAAGGTTAAAACACCTAAAATAATAGTGAATGTTCAAGCCCGGCATAATAGTGAATGTTCAAACCTTCGAATCTCAATAATTTCCAAGCCATGAGAGTAGCCATCAAATGATAACTATGAGGGTTTCGGTTAAGCTAGGTAAAGCCATGACTCTATACCCCTGGGCTTATTTAGAAGATTATTATTTGTTACCACCATACCCACCCAAGTGAAAATTTTGTTGTTAGAATTACAAACTCAATTTCTGCGTGATCTAGTGGGAATTTAACCTTTTTAACCGACTTAACTTGAACTTATATTTCAAGTTAAGTCACTACTTATATTCTATGGTGATGGTGAAGTGATAATTAACTTTACCATCATCACCAGCAATTTAATTTTCCCAATGTTAGGACACAGGCCTTTTTTATGGATGAATAATGGCCATAACCCACCACGCTGGCCCAATGCGGATTTATGGGTATTAACGACAGCAGATGCAGCCGGGAAGAACTGTAGATAATATACTTTGGTCACCCATCCAATTCCGGTCGCTACGGCTAGTCATAGCAGATATTGCTTAGTTTACGCTATCACAATCCAACAGCCACTGTGCTGTCTCGCTCTCAAATAATTATTAGTTGCCACCATTTTAATATACTACGGCTTTCATTGTAATCTCCTAAGTTACAAAACTCCTACAATAATAAAGATTTATTATAGCATATTTTGATGTCTTTGAACTCCCACGCCATATATAGATCTTTAATACCTTAGAGTTATTGTAGCGTAATAAAAGGTAATATAATAATATACAGACTCATGGAACGAACGAAGAACTCGTTTTCAGCAATAAAGTTACATACTATGTAAATTGCAAAAATATTATAGGGCTGGGTTTTAAGTACTTTAAAAATATATTTTTGGTGTGATATTTTTTACTCTAATGACATTAGAGGTACATACAGCCTTTCATAACGTTTACACTTTATGGACTTGTTACTACAAAACCTGAAACCTTGTATTGGCGTGTGGTGACGTCAGAGTGGGTGTCGTACAAGGCGACTAGGGATAAATCAGTGGTGAGGAAAGGCCGGCAGCGTTCCTCTTATACAACCTAGCCATATACTACAACTTTTGTGCCCAATAAATGGCAATAGGCTAGCTACCTATTACATGGGACCTGACATAATTGGCGAAACGTGGGTGCTAGTTCACCTCTGCCTACCCTTTCGGGGATATAGGCGTGACTTATGTATGTATGAATGTATGTTGTATTGGCATATGGTGACGGTATACCAGAATACAATTGTCACCACTTCCAGTCACTCCCACGGGTTTCGGGTGACTAAGGGTTCAAACAGTGATATGGAATTGGCAGCAGCGTTCTTAATAAACTATCTAGCAATATACTGTTTAATTACTTGTCCCGTGATTGTAACAGGATCGCCCCTATTACATGGGTGAAATGTGGGTGTTAATATATCTCCGCCTACCCCTTCGGGGATAAATAGGCGTTATTTATGTATGTATGTAAACTTGTCGTAAATCGGCTTAGTTAGAAAGCTTTTAAGTGCTTAAAAGCTTAAAGCTATACTTAACTCTAGGGTACCCATCCACGCTTTTACAACCTTCAAACCTTTATATAATAATGTAGCTCCTACATAGCTTTCGACAATGATAGGAAGGCAATGTAAGTATAGGAACGAGTTCTGTATCAGGTCCCTTATGGCGTTAAGGCGAATTCGACGGGTCCAGCTGTCCCTAGGGGGGTCACAACCCACTTTGCTGATTTTGAACGCCCTGACTAACTTCCGCTAATATTTCACTTCAATTAACATTGTTGTCAGAGAATTAAGTGAACTTACGAAAATAACAGTTATCTATTTTGCCACGGAATTTTATGTTTTAATTACTCTATTGATATAGAAGGTAATTGACGCCTAGTCGCCTATAATACTAATATAAATTTTTATGTTTTAAAAATATGTGTACGTAATTATTATTCTAAACGATTTTATAGGTTGCATCGAAATAGCGAAAGGCCATCAAAGTGGATTCGCTGTGAAATACGGATGCTCACTGAAATATCAATAACACGTAACCACATTTTTATTACCTATATTATTATCAACACAACCGTACTAAAATACCCATTACGCAGTAATAGTGGAAAGTTCACAATATTCTGATAAAAATATTATGCTACATTGGCGAAAAGTAGGTGTATTAGTTCACATATGCCCTTCTGGGATATAAGAGTGATTTTTGTATGTTTATACCTATGTAATATTATTCTTAGTTTTATTTAGTTGTCGGTTCAGTTGTCAAATAGCGCAGTGACGCACTCGTCCCGTTATTGCGTTGACTAAGCAATGTTCGCTAAGCCCAGTCATTGGATGGTTAATCAAAGATATTATCTCGAGTACCTTTGTGCTTCGGAAGGTACGTTAAGCCGTTGGTCCCGCATGCATCTGCACTTGTTAATCCTCACTGACTCAGTGAGGATTATTATCTAGTATATTATCATAGTGGTACTTTCCCGATATTATTCCATGTATTGGGAAGAAATGTCCATGTGGTGATGGCAGAGCAGAATACAAATGTCTCCACCCCCATCTCTCCCGTGGGTGTTGTACAAGGCGAGTGGGGGTAAAGACAGCAATGAGTAATGGGTAGCAGCATTCCTCTTACACCACATATACTGTGATTTTATATGCCCAATAGATGGAAATAGGCTGGCCACCTATTGACCTAACTTAATGGCGTAAAGTGGGTATTTAATTCACCTCTGCCTGACCCATCGGCGATATAGGCGTGTTTATGTATGTGTGTGCCTCAGGACTAGGAACATTAAGGGGCTGGTGATGATGATGCAACGAGGGCAAAACCTGTTGTCACCTGCCCATCACATTGATGGATGATATGCATGCAGGTAATGCATTCCGTAACTCATTCCTCATCAAACTTATAGCGTTGGATAGATATGCATAGTGGTGATATATAATCTGCGTCGCAGTCGGTACACGGCTCAAACTCAACCACATACAAACCAATGTGCTCAATATTTGCTTTCCAAATAGCTTCTTACATATTCAAACAAGCCTATCAAAGTATGATAAAATACAACGCCAGCTTAATCGTCAAACTGTAACCTATAAAATCACGGTAATCCCTATTAGTGCGGAGCAAGCGCCAAAATGCAACATGGAAGACATTACCGTGACGCGAAGTTTCGCGTTTAGCGAACGTGAGTTCAATTCGGCGTATTTGCTAATTAGCAAAGTTTCCCCTTTGACGGGACTAACGTGAGCACAGGACTGGCTCTTCATAATAATTATCATCGTTAGCGAACGCAGAGGCGAACGCCGCCACTCAGCACACGTCACTGTCGAAAAGTAATTACATACATACATAAATCACGCCTAAATCCCTATTACACACCAACCCGCACTGGGCCAGCGTGGTGGGTTAAGGTCCAATCTCCCTATATTCTTTCATCCATAGGGAAGGCCCTTGCCGCAGCAGTGGCGACATTAAAGGGCTGGCGATGATCCCCGAAGGGGTCACCAGAGGTTAATTAACACCAACTTTTCGCCAATTAGGTTAGGTCCCATGTAATAGGTGGCAAGTCTATTGCGATCTACCGGGCACATAAATCGCAGTATATTGCTAGGTGATACAAGAGAAATGATATATTTTTGGTCACCCATCCGATGACCGGTATTAGCGAACATTGCTTAGTTTAAGCAATCGCAGGCGGTGTGGGCTTAACCACTGGGCCATTGAGCTCGTCGCAGCTTGATAACAACCGATATCGTAAATGATAACTTTTTGTAATATGGAACAATTTGTATTTTATTACTTATCAAGTCCATATATCATGTGGTCAAAATAAGTGATCGTTTTATATATTCATAACTTTACTACCCACCTAAGAATATACTATGATTTATTTGCCCAATACATCGCTTTTTAAAGAATAATTTGTGTTCGCAAAAGAGATACGAGTCTAAAAATAACTCTTGGAATCATCAATTTAGAACACACGTTGTTTTAAGTACTTTTTGAGTTATGGCATTGTTGTCATTTACTGAAGATTAAACCCCAATTGGCATCAAAGATGTAAAAACTTAATTTAAACTTCCCTTGTTACTTGATGTCTCAACGACGTAGTTTAATGTTGAACAGGTGTCGACATAACGATATGATAATAATTATCGCATTGTCCGTTTATCTGACTTAAATCGACGGCACTCGATTGAAATTTCAATTATCAGGATTCGACGCCCACGTTCCGAGTAGGCGTTCATTAATTCATGCTTCTTCATAACTAGCGGCTATTTCGTTTGAATGTAAAATGATTTTTCTGATTTTCTGGCCAATATTAATTAAGGAAATAGAGAAAGGTCCCTAAAAGATGGATGGGTTGTGTGAAATAATAAAATATGATAAATTATGAAGGCGTGGACGAGAAGATGATGAGTGACAAAAGAGAGTAAAGAAAGAGAACATACTGCACCGACCCCAAATAAGTTGGGATAAGAGCAGGGTGATGATGATGATTGATTATGCAAATTAATCCATTATATCTTCAACCAATTAAGGTTGAAGATATGAAAATCTATAATTATGGTAGTGTGTACATACAGACAGATGAATCAGACCTATTTATGCCCAAAGGAAAAACTGAATTAAATTTATAAATATCTCTTACACGTATCATCCAAACTGAGCAGTTTCAGCGCTAGTCTTTTAAATAATACAAAATAAATATGATACAACTATCCTGCGAGAATTCATTCCACAATGTTGGATGGTTGATTGGAAACCCTCCCGGGTTTCCCTCTTAACCAGCGAAATAATGTGACACCGCCAGTGTCATTTTATAATCGGACTCGTGTATTTCGATAGTTCCGTTAAAGTAGTATTCTGCCCCTATTGATAATGTTCTAGTAACTATCCGTCTTGCGTAATGGGTCGTTATTGTCCGCCCCTCCCTTTCTTACACCAATAATATTGGTGAGTTTATTTTCAAAACAAGATCTGTTTTTAATAGCAACCAGAGGGTTTTGTCGTTTATAGAGTGAACACGAGTTTATAACATTTATTTATTTATATTATTATATCCACAAACCATTCTTTAACTTAATATTTAATGACTCTTGTTCTACAGCAAGAAACTTATTTTTGCCAATGGGGCAAACTAATTTAATCTGCCGTAATATGAGTACTCTTAACTACGCCATCTACCATTTGGTATATATTGGCTAAACTTGCGAATCTATTTATTAATATATTACAAAAAATAAACGAACATCTGTGCACCAGTGACTATAACATTATAAATACAATATTAGGAACAATAAAATATCCGCATTGCATCATTAACAAAATCCTGACTGCCCATGCCCATAAACAGATTGTTGGCAAAATTATTTACAAACAGGATTGCTTCCGGCCAGCGTGCATGTGTTCGTAAATCTCATAAAGGAGGTCGCTCCGTGAGCCAATTTAATCTCTGATCAAGGCAAATGTAATAACTCGGTAAATATGAACGAACAATAGGAGGTAAATTAGTTTCTTGGGGAACTGAAACTCGATTGTCAAAAGGATTTGTGCGCGTCGCCGGCGACTTGATTCTATGAAACTTTTGATAATGTTTATGGATTTGGCGTCACGGTATTTTAAGGTATCAAAGATGTATTTATAAGCAGGGAGATTGTCTATGTAGGCATCGCATATTTTATACGTTTCATATTTTGCTTCAATAATTTGTTACTTCTTAAACAACTGTTTAATTTAATAGCATGAAACGCAGCAATAAGAAGTAACCATTACACGTCAAACATAAATATCATACTTACTATTAATCAATTCTTTGTAACTTTGATTAACTAAGATGGTAATTAACCAGCATCACGCACTTTTATATGATAATCATTCTTTCACAAGTAAACCAGTCTAACCTAATATTTATCAGCAGCCTAATGTAGTTCTCTAGCTGACAATTTTACTTCTACGATCATGCAATGGCCAATTCGACCATCTAACTGCGACTTTTAAACGACTCTGTAAAGTTTGGAACGGTTTGTAAATCGAACGTACGATAAAAGAGACTGGATATAAAATATATGGTTCAGACTACGGTTCAGGGAGGTTCAGGGAGTTACGTGTTTTAGTTGTTGCGTTCGACTATTGCACGTTACAAACTGTAGTTGCTTGCATGCAAATTTTGAATTCGTTTCAAACAATAGAATAAGTGAGTAAAATTTCGGAAAACTGGTGCGGCCCCCCCGTCTTCCTCATGAGTATTGCCTATACCACTCAACCATCGGATGTAAGTTATATAATAATTATCTCCAAAACTATAGCAGATAGAAGAACGTGAGTTGAACCAAAAAATATTAAATAGATTTTTTTCTGCAATCACAAAACCGATACAACTCGACTTGTACCGGTTTTCACAGGACACACAGATATATGCCATTTCAAGATAGCAGCTAGAGCAATCAAATGCAAAACGCTACTTCTGTTACTATTAACATACCAAATAACGTGAGAAGTGAATCAAGAAAGGAATGTATAAACGTTCCCAGCAATCAACACATATATTTTCGATTTTGCGAGTTATTTCATTTTCGATCGCCAATCCTATTTAGTGAACGTCAGTTAGCAACCGCAATCTCTAACCTTAGATCATGAAACAAATTCACTACATAGAATACCCCAATATCTACACATGAAGATAAAAGGAAAATTTTGTTTCATAGAAACTCTTCAATCCATTATGTCAGGATGACCTTCAAAGTTTCGGAGTAACTCACGTCCACTATATGAAGCAAACTTTAGCTATTCCATTATTTAAACACACACACGTTATGTTACGAAATATTTTAGCAAATGTTTCCGTGCTGAGAAATGAAATTAGTTGGTACGAAAATACAATTGCCTATCTAACAACAGCTGTTATTACTAACGTGGTCGCTTTTGTTTAGTGTGAAACCATTACTACAGATACAATGAAGATCTATATTTAGCTCACTTACATTAGTTAAACTTAGTATTACATTTGCACTTACACTTACATTAGTTAAACTTAGTATTACAGTTAATTATACATTTTTGGACTAAAGTTTTTGCTATGTCTTTCCTCTTCGATTCCTATCGAACAAGCATCATATAGCCACCCGATCTCTTTGAATTAATATCGTCTATCCACAATGGAAAGGTACATGTGGAAGGATCAAAAGTGAATACTGAAAGTGATTGGGAAGACCAATTCATACTGCTCAACGTTTTACAACCAGCTGCCTGCCTGACACCAACCCTTTTTGGGTATGCTGTTCTTGGTGATTTTCCCTGCACTATTCAGGGATGTTATTGACCTACACCGGGCGATCTTCCATAATTGACATTTACAACACCCCAGCCCACCTAGCCAAGTGGCAAATCAATTCGAACGCATAGAATACAAACCTCATTTTTGACAGCTTCTCTTACATTTGACACGACAGTCGCTAAGTTATTTTATGTGTAATACGTTAGTTTCATACATTTGTATTCTATTTAGAATAAATTGGCCACTTGGCTAGGTCCCTGGTGTGAGTTGGAACTGGCACATTCTATGTTATTTTTCGCTCCCAGACCAGCAGGAAAAGTTAAGGCTAGCATTATTGGTGCTGTGCGATGGTGCGCAGAGGAGAATACAATTTGTCACCACTAAAAATCTCTCCCGCGGGTGTCGTACAAGGCGACTTAGGGCATAGCATAACAGCGATGAGGAATGGGAGGCAGCGTTCCTCTTTTACCACCTAGCAATGTACTGCAGCGTTCATGCCCAATAAATGGCAATAGGCTCGCCACCGATTACATGAGACCTAACATAATTGGCGAAACATGGGTAAAACGTAAACGAAACGTAATTCACCTCTGCCTACCCGTTCGGGGATATAGACGTGATTTATGTATGTATGTATAATTTGTCCGATCAGCCCATAAAAAAGGCAACTGTATTGTTAGCTATCAGGATCCGAATCGACCCATTACAAACCACCATGGTGTGAAAGGCCTCTTTCTATAGGAGCGCCTGGGCGATTAACACCACCGTCCGAATTACTTGTGGTGCGAAACGACTAAAGACCCCTTTTGAGTAGGCACGGTCAGCATCAAAATTAGATGAACCAGACAAATGGTTACAGAAGAATAGTACCGGCCACATTGTATCAATTATTATTGTGACAAGGGTAGCCCCGCAAAACTACATTAAATATTATCGTTAACTGGCTTAATCTGCGCAGACAGAATCTATAGGCTAGAACAATACTTATTCTTTATCCTTTGTTACAGACAGACACATACACACTGCTTCAACCACAGAAAAAAAATGCCTACTTTTTTTTCATATTTTATGTAAGAAATTTACTTTGATATATACTTTTATACCTCATTATAAATTGAAATCAAATGGGTTAGAGCAAGGCATCCCTGAACAAATGTTTGTTACTTTTTGGGGAGTCTCAACACATGTATGACGTTAATGATTTTTTTTATTAGGCTTAAACCACTTGATAGTCCACACAGACGAAGTCCCTAGCAGCAACAATTGATCTAAACTAAAGCCTAATAAAAAACACTGAACATAAAATCAAGTGTGAAGCCCGTTTGCGTTGAGGCTCATAATGTGGGATGTGAGATTATGACCCGAACTAATTCCAAGTTTCAAAACTTCATTATACGCGCCGTTGGAGATCCAAGGTAATGATAAAATTATAATAAAGAGCTCTATCTACAGAGCATTTGTCTGTGTACGAGTGTCCGTGCCTTATGGCTCCATTCTTGACAACGGGTGCTGTGTCAACTTTCAAGGTTTATCGTCCAAAGTTATTTATCTATGCTCAAGCAGTTATTTTAAAATACGATCCAATTCTAAGAAATTATATTCCAATTTAAAGCAGCAGTGAATTTGCTTGGTGGCGGAATTCACGAGCGCGTTATCTTTTTTGTGTAGGAGATACAATAGACAAAGTTTTACAATAACGTACTTACTTACTTTGTTCTATAATCATTCTTTCCGATACAAGCAACATAATTATTATGTCTCAAATAATTCCTCATGGCTTTTTCTTGAAAGTAAGGATTTACTTCAATACGAAATTCGCAAGAAACTTTTATTTCCTTAATGGTTTTTATATTAGCCAATTTAAATCAGTAGTACCCTTGAAAATTATTATTATGAGGCATTTTTCATCATATTATTGATTATATAATACAAGTTCGTTTTATTTCATGTATCGTAGTATAGGAAGGAATTGTAATGATAATTGACAACTGTTTGTTTATACGGTTAATTCTTCAATGTTCAAACCACAGATAGTCCGGAAGCGATTGAAAGCAAATACCAGCACAATATATAAAACCACAGAAATCCGATGAGTATAATTAAAACTTCTCATGCCCCGCCAAATACTTCCTATATTATTTGTGTTCGAAAACAATATTGTACAATTACTTTGCTGCTCGCCATTCGTACAAGTTGTTTATTACAAAACTTCATTGGAACTAAACCCTTTTATTGGGAATCCTGTGTAAATGTTTCAAATACAAGAATTTTTCACTAAATTGTTATTTATGGGTGAGCGGAAAGACATGCAAAGTAAGGGTAAGATTTGGTAAAGGTTGTGAGGGATTCCACCAGTTAAAGCCGCAGATAGGCATTGAATACCTCCAGTTTAGTTGTTGAGATTTTGGGGAAAAGCGTTAATAAGTGGATGCAGTTATCCGCTTAGCTTTAGTATAGTTAATTATTTGTATAACAGCGTAAGCGTTCCCTGGTAAGATTTATTAAATAAAATAGTTTGTCTAATCATTATTTAACAAAACTGGATACAGGGATAAAATGTCAACGCATATACAATAAGGCTGTCGACCTCTCCCGTTAACGACGTGTCACATTATTATTTTTATTTAAATATTATAATATACATTTCTAACAATTATTGTTAACGGCCGCCTTGGTCGAATGCTCAGATTGCTGGGTATTGGCCAAGAGGTTCGAATCCTGGTAGGGGCAAACTTTGTGATGACCACAAATGTTTGTTTCCGAGTCATGGTTGTGTATATGTTTATGTAGTATATTTTTAACATTTATATACATAATTATATTAAAAAATATGTCCGTCATCTAGTATCCATAACACAAGTGCTTAGGCTACTTAGTTTGGGCTAGATGATAGGTGTAAGTTTAAAAATATTTATTTAATTGTTCTGATGTGGTAATTCAACTCGAGTCCTCCACAATCTGCGTGACTGCCTATAATATAATACTCGGCCGACCGACCAGAACGTTAATTAACGTACCGAAATTTCTGTAACCTTTCAACTTCACGGCTAGGTACCGTCGCAATAGAGAAATTATTTTCTAAGATTCAAAGCAAATATTTTTATAAATACATACCTTGCATTCAGTTAAGCTTGGGGTTGCTTTTTAATTATAACTTCATTTTTAATTAGAAAAAATATTACAAACAAAGCGAAATCTCAGAAAGACTCTTTTTCTGACCTCTTTTCTTTGTAATGTGCCGTATGTTTATGTGATAAATGAAGAACATATAAAAAGCTGACCCATCATCACTTGAGTTGGATAACGGGGAAAAGAATAAACCTTATTTATGTATATCTAAATGAAATAGGAGCATTGGGCCGCAAAGGCTACAATTCTGTGCCTGTGATTGCGTAAGCTAAGCAATGCTCGCTAAAGCCGGTGATACCGATTGATGGGTAACCAATAATGAGCTATCTCGAGTTCCTCCGTGTTTGGAGTTTGGAATTTATGGAACCAACGTTGCATCTGTAGTCGTTAATACCCGCCAATCCACACTGGGCCAACATGGTTGGTTATGGCCGTTTCACTCTTACGACTCTTACTTATAGGGAAAGCCCAGCAATGGGGACATGAAAAAACGGCAGAGCAAACTACAATTGTCACCACTACCAATCTCTTCCGAGGTACAAGGGGACTAAGGGGTAAAACAGCAATGAGTAATGGGTAGCAGCTTTCTTCTTGTACCTACGAGATATATACTGCGATTAACATAATAGATGACAATATAACATTACATGAAACGTGGGTGCTAATTCACCTCTGCCTAAAACGTGTGTATGTAAATTAGTTTCTCGTCTCTCCGGTAGTGGGCCCAGGATGAAAGCTGGGTGCGCCGATTAATGACGTCCTAGGCATTAGCTGCGGACAGCCGCGGCGAGTAGGCTTAGCCACGCACAGTCTATGGCATCTCCCTAATAGAACACTACGACGGTTAATTACCAAAGCTCGCCGCTTCAGCCAGACGATCTTCCAAACTAAACACATTCAAAAGCTTTACAGTGTTGAAACAAGTTTCGCTTTCAAAGTGCTTAACTTAAACCGATTCGCGCACTCTGTCCGTGTTCAGATCGTACCGCTATGCAGTATTCGAGTCAATTCGAGTTTTATTTGAATAGAGATTACTTTTTATAAAAAATTTAAAGGAGAGAACTTTTCATCAACTGCTAGTTTCCTCTGGACTCCATTAATCTATTGATCGTCTATTATTCCTTTTTATACACCCAAATAAATCGAATTAGAACTTACAAACTTACGAATGACATTGAATTATTGATTTCAGTTGAAATATAAAAGTTAAAATAGTCATCCAATATAACGATATTCTTAAAGAGAGGCATATTTTTTTTATAGACACTATAATAGTGCATACAATAGAGTAATTAGAATATAATTAATCCATTGGCAGGCAGCGAGTGTGCAGCAATGAAACTTTGTGCAAATTCAAGACTAAGCGCCTCTCTCTTTTATAGTAATGCTTAAAGTTTGCACTAGAGAACTTAATCGGTACCACACTCTTAATCTGAACAATACGAAGTTAAACCGCTCAAGTTTGTCCAAGACGTGTAATTATCTGGCAAATCCCGGTTCTCAAATTAAAAACCAGCGCGTTTCACCAGTGTATTTTCGAATCTGCTGCTAGCTTGATTTCTAGGAAGTCCATCTTTATTAGATGTTTTTATTTCTTTAGTTTGCAAACTAGGAATAAAAATGGATGTGAATATTTTACGAGTATTTAGACATAAATCGTGTCTACCTATATACCAACTTTATTTAAATATCACTAACGTCAGTTCCGAAGAGGAGTTTGTAATTCAAACATATATAAATAAGCCTGTTTATTCCCAGAAGGGGTAAGCCGAGGTGTCTGATCACTCATATTTCGCCAAGTATTTCATGTCTCTTGTATAAAGTATGAGCCTATTGTCATCTACCAGGCACGTAAATCGCAGTATCACTTAAGTATGTACAAGGAACGCTGTTGATCATTCTTCATCTTATTTATTACAACGCCTCAGTCGCCTTTTACGACACCCCCAAGAGATGACATTAGGGGAACTGACAATTGTGTTCTGCTCTGCTGTCACCACATGGCGGTGTGTTTAATATTCATATTTTGGATAAGTATGTCCACATTCATAAAATTTAAACTATTCTATTTTATATTACATTCCTTCATAAAATTATCATATTTCAGAAAAATATGAAGTTTGACGTCAACCATTACCGACTATTTTCATAGCCCGTATAAAATAAGGAAAGGCCAAACTGTGAAGTAGGATTCGTAAACTTTAGTTTACCTGCTTTAAATGACATTTACGTCATAATTCACGATAGCAAATAAAAAAAACTCCTCTATTAAACATGAAACATGATTCCGACCTAAGTATACTGCGAGACCGCTATTTTCAAGGGTCTTATCGCCTTTTTCGAGCAGTTTTTCTGTTATTGGATAGACTTATCGTTTCTGGGTTTGGTTTGGGTGGGTAGTGCAAAAAAGCTCCAAACACTGCGGTCGATTACAAAGTTTCCAAATGAAACGTATGTTACATGGACGACGTTTTTATCTTTATATGATCAAAATGATACAGAATTATTTTGAGATCATTAGGTGATTAAAATAATCATGACTTTTTATTTTTAACAGGCGCATTAATATTGTCATAAATATTATGTGCCTTATATTTATCATTCTTTCTTAGTTTTTAGGCAGATATCAAGTCTAAGCGTACAATTCCAATCCCCACACAATAACTTATTTAATTCCCAATTTTTTGGTGGTAGTGATTCAAAGCATATTATATTACTAGATGAATGTAACATTACATCACCGTCCCAAAGTAAATTCGGCAAGGATCCCTCGAGACACCAGCAGCATTAGATATAGCCGAAATACCAGACCAACTAAACGCAAGCGGGCCTAGATCGCTACATCCACAGTAATCGAATGTAAGAGAAACAAACTGCACCTCCAATGTGTTTCGCTGTCGGTTGGACCCGGTGTGATTCCCATTGACTTAAAATAGTATTGTTATTGCCTACTTTATTTAGTTCGTTTGAAGGTAGGGTTTTCTGTAATGCATAGTCCTTGGTTTCACTAAACTTAACAAAGAATACCTAATGCCATAATATTCAAGGATCATGGTTTACAATTGTAACAAAAGACAGTCAACCTTTTCATTGAGACCTGCCCCTCTAAACAAGCCAATCTATTCGAACGAATAGAATAAAATGTAAATTTTTGACAGCTTCTCTTACATTTGACATGACGGTCGCCATGTTGTTCTCTCTGTAATCCGTCAGTTTCATACTGTTCGTTCGTTTTCTTCTATATGGGGTCGGCGCAGTATGTTTCCTCTTCCATTCATATGTCAGACGTCATCAAGCCATCCACTCCCTTTTGATTCATATCATCCATCCCACCGTTAAGGTGCTAGTGATGAATGAATGTATAGAAAAGGGACGGAACGGACCATGTCGAGAGACCTATGAACGGAAAGAGTGATTAGAATGACAACATTCCAATCCATACTGCTCAAGGTTTTGGCTTAGGTTTTACAGCCGGCCGCCTGCCTGACACCAACCCTCTGTGGGTACTGGGTATGCTGTTGTTGGTGGTTTACCCTCCACCATTCGGGTGCCCCAAGGTGCTTATTGGTCTACACCGGGCAATCTCCCTAAGTCGACTTTTACGACGCCGATGGGATGAGTTGGGGCTGGCCTTTTTGAGCAAGAAAGGACTTGGATTACGATTCTTTTGGTATAAGCAACTTATTTAACAAAAGGTGACTTTTTCCTTATATATTTTATTAAAGTTGTACATGGAAAAAGCGTCATTAGCCGTTGGGAGTAAACCAACCACATACATGTATATACGTACCCCGAGCGTGGCTATGTTTGTAACGCAGGCGGCAATGTGGATGCGATTTCATTCCGTTTTATTTCAACTCATGCCGGCTATAAGGGGCACTGGACTGTATCGTTACCGTAAGTGTTCTGGGCTTGTGTGCACTGAAGTGCTACATTGTAATAACCCGATCGTTTGTTTAAGGGGTATTAGAAAATAAAAGAAACTGCTAAGTGCACGCATCTAAAGCAAAAGGTTACAAGCGTTAAAATAAGAAATAATGTAAATAATATATAGTACCTAAGTAACAACACAATAATAAGAATAGCTTACAAATGATTGAATTAATGGGAATGGCCGACAAATCGGGAATGGTGTTTCCAATGCATTATCCATGCCCTCGGAGCCATTATACCCTTCCTGTACACAAATACAATACTACGTTATACACGTGAGTCCTGTGTCGCAGCAATATTAATTAGCAGCCTCATGAAACCCAAATTTGACGAACGGTTTTGCGCACCGTAAAACAAAACATATTGCAAAATATGGTTCAGTTAAACAAGTGATGGGACTCGAAGCCGAAGACACAGCATAGGGTACATTTTATTTTATCATCCGCCGCGTTATTTCGCTTGTATAGCTATGCGGTTTAATTATTTGATTATTTGTAAACATTAATCAAGGGCATGAAAGTAAAATATGTTTAATTATCCCAAAAGGGATAGCCAAGAGGTGATTTAAAAGTCACGTGTCGCCAATTGTGTTAGGTCCCATGTAGTAGCGGGTGAGCCTATTGCCACTTATCGGATTCGTTAATCGCAGTACATATTACTAGGTGGTACATACCTAATAATAGGAACGCTGCTAGCCACTACTGATTGCTGCCTTTATCTACTCTTTAGTCTACTTTGTACTACACTACACCCGTAAGAGAGCTGAGGAGTGATGACACTTGCATTCTTCTCAGATCACCACACGAGTTAAAAATGTTTAAAAGGAATTAATATTACCTTCGCTTAAAATTGCTGCAGGAATCTATATTAAGAGCAGTCGGATGAGTACTGATGAAGATAAATGAAATTCTTTTTAGTTAAATTGCCCGAACTATGTTTACGCAGGGCTAAGAAATTTCTTGAAGAATTCTCGCTGGCCTAATCGAGCGTAGATCTATTAATAACAAGACGATAATACATTACTCAACTTTTATTTTGTGAATAAATAAAATATAAATATCGTCCCTTAGCTTACAACACCGCTTAAGTTATTTTTAGCAACTTTACAGCAGACGAAAAAACTGTCGGTGTTGAGAGGCCAAGTGACTTGGGGGCTGCTACTACTTTTTGAATTACGACCTCTTATTGGCTAAAATCTATATCTATATCATGTATCTAACCATTGGTAGATGCGCAATGAGCAACTCTATCGAAATGCATTAAAAAGTGAAAACCGCCAATTTTCGACTTGAGCGGTGTTGTAAGCTAAGGGACGATATAAACATCGTTAGGGTGTATATTTGTATCAAACAACAAATACTAAAATATGTTTATTCTGAATGGCTTGTTTTTCTTTAACCCAATATTCTAATAATTATAAGTACACATACAAATATTAATTTACCGCACTTACGAAGCGGAAACATCAATGGCTTTTCATATCAAACACCATCGCTCCAAAAGCCGAGAAAACCACAAAAGCCACACATTACATAAGGTTTTTACGTCCACCGAAGTCAATGTTCGATATTGTTGTTTTTGCCAAAATCGGTATGAGCTTCAACATTATTTATACGGCGTGGCAGGGCCATTTTATACCCAACACAAAGATAACGAGCGGGCAGAATATCGAGTTGTTATTTTTATTTCATTTCTACAGGACTTGTTAGCGTATCTGCAGCTGTATTGTGTCGTCTCACGATGCCATATTATTGTTTTGTAGTGCTAATGAGGCATTATAGCGCCGTAGGTGCTTTCGTGTTTCTTCTATACGAATATTATATTACGTAGTACTCTATACATATCGCGAACAATGTAAAATGTTATCAAGAACACGTAAGGGGAACGAAGTTTCCAATTTCATGGAACTTTTACTAACTTCATACTTATCTGTGTGAAAGAAACTTGTTAAGTAATTTTGTAATCTGAATTACTTGAAACAATTACAACGACGTTCGTTTGCTATGTGTTCGTTATAATTATAGCGTCGACAACTGTTTATAAAATTTTATTTTATTTATTAATACAAAAAACATTACAATTTGAACATAGATAAATGCACATAAATTACTTGATTGGAGTCTGAATTGTAATCCAAAGGTACCCAGAAAAAGGAAATAAAATTAACCCTTAACTATTAAAAATAAAACCTATAAGACAATAAGCTGTTAGGTATCTTCCTAGCAGTTAAAGTGGAATACTCAAATGAATACTTATAAACCTAATATTTTGCAGCTACACTGTCGGGTAGAGAGTAGAGGACATATGTAAGTAATTTTATACATACCTACAAAAAAAATCCAGATACGGTGCCTAAAAATTAAAGTCATCACTAAAACAATATTTCGTGCGAATTTTAATATATCCGCCTTATATCCGCTCTAAATATTTACGACACAGTCACGATTTCTACGTAGCGAACCCCGATTAAGTGATTTTTCAGTTTTTGTCCTTGGTTCTCCTATTGACCCACTTAAATGGGTAACTTGAAAGTGCTGACGCACGCGGCATCCCACAATAAGCGTAAACTTGTCAGTTATTTCTATGTGCAGGGTATACACATGGCAAATATGTTTTTAGGGTTTCCAAGTTTTTGATTTCTAAATAAAAACATCTAAATTGTGTCCTTTTTTAAAGGCACGTTAAGTTCATCAAAGGGTATCTAGTGCGTTAGATCAATAAAGTATTCCTAATCCTAAATAAACAAAAACACCCAGTAATATTTAAGGATATCAGAGAGAGCGACAAAGTCAATAATTGTATCGCCCCTTTAGCACTATCGTGACATAACTCTAATTGATTAAAACAGCTAAATAAAGAAAAAATATCAGTAAAAATAAGTGTTTATTGTCTCCATATGGTTGCTTAAAAAAGTTATAGCCAAAACCAATTGTAATTTTTAAGATCATTGATATTGATCATTGATCGTACGATGGCATTTTTAGTTTGTGCAATCGCCGAGCGCTGGCCACAGAGCCCCTCGGTAATGGTTATGCTACCAATTAAGAAATATATAATCTCTCCAGACCCACAGAGTAAAAAGTATCGATCGATATTTTTATGGTTATTATTTCAAAGCGACACAATTTTCAATCACGTTCGTTACAGCTATGTACCAAATTTTATTGTACCCAAGTGGAATACCCGGAAGTGGTTTTGTTTGAAATGTGTAGCACTCTCTCAAATATGAGTAACACTTATGTAAGTACAGTCAACAGCACAGTAGTTTTACCACAGTTAGTTGCCACAAATCTGTTTTCTGTTTTACTTTTAGCAAGCTGCCGTTGAAAATCAAAGAAATTCTGACGTTCAATTACATACCGTTGCGATTGTCACATCAAATTGGACCTAATTTACAATAAGCAACAGAAGAGCAAAACAGTGCTTAGTAAGCATCAAGCAAACAATCAAATAATTACTCTAATATTACAAATCAAATCACAAGGCCGACTTAGGCTTAAGAAATTCATACAAAATCAGTGGTAGGCATAAAGTTGGATTCTCAATATTTTGTCACGGCCGCCTATTTCCACCGCCCCAAAATAAACAGTCGTAATGTAACGAGAAAATACATTGTTGCCGTTCTTTCGGAGTTTTCCCGGGGGGCGCTGGCAACAACTGACTTGTTTTCAATTCACATTTAATTACTTTCTACACTTTACCAAGTAGCCCCGTTTTGGAACCGCACCATGTTTATTATTACTTGACAAACTTTCCTGGAGGGAGCTCGGTAAACGGGAGATTATAGACGCACTTGTGACAATGCTGTCGTTTCACACTCATTATTGTTGAAACTTCTCACAGAAATTTCGCTTTATATTTTGATAAACATCCCTAGTTTTGGAATTTGTGAAACTTGTCTTGCAATTCATCTATTATTTTGTTATAATAATATAATTATGTAGACCCATTACATATAGACCCCTTAGCCCTAGAGGGGTAACATATTTAAGCATAGGTGTATGAACTCCCACGTTTCGACAGCTTATTTCAAGTCCCATGTAATAGCTGACGAGTCTATTGCCCTTCACCGAGATATTGAATTTTCATCGCAGTAATTTTGCTACAGGTACTAGAAACGCTACTGCCCATTCCTCGTTATATTATTTCTCTTGGTCGTCTTGTACGACACCCGCGAGAGAGGTAGGGCACAATTGTATTCTTCTAACGATTATAATGTTCTGTTATATTAATATAACAATTTTGTTGACAAGCAAATAGTTGATTGCCTATTATTTGAAGGCTGGTGTAGTCGGATAGTCAGGTCGCTGACTATTCCAATATTTCCTATAGGCCAAGGTCTCAAGTTTAAATCCTGGAAGGGCCAAATGCTTGCATGATGAACACAGGCATTTGTGCTCCGTCATGCATGTTTAATGTAGTATATTTTCATTATTATGTTTATTTGTCATGTAGTTTCTATAACATAAGCGCCCAAGCATCTTTCTTTTTCGCTTTGGGATATACGATAGGTGTGAATGCAAGAAATGTTTATTTATTTATATATTCTTCTAATATTATATTCTTCCAATATTATATTCTTCCAATATTATATTCTTCAAATATTATTATTCTTATTCTATTCTTCAACGAAATCTTTCATCAGAGCACTAAAAATTTTACGTCGACATCTTTGTAGCGCGGTAATATGCAAAGCGGTTACACACCAAAGACAGTATCGTACATTTAAAACTGAAGAAATCTCTGATATTCTTAGAAACTCAAAATTAAATTGAAGCAAAAGTAGAAGAATCGCAGTTAAGAGTGGAAAGCTAATAAGGGGAAAAAGAAAAAGTTGCAGATGAAGTTTTTTCGTAGCTCAGGATATTTTCCTTATGAAAACATTGGGAGTTGGTTCGGTTTAGGGTTGTCTACTTGCGGATACTCAGTTTATTTACACTTCTCAAATCACTAATGAAAAGGCAAAAAGTATATATATAAAAATATTTACACAACGTTTAGGTACACTGAACAACATGGCAATAAAATGTTAAAACCCTACATACAGACATATCTTAGGCGCCAGTCAGGCAGATTATTTCATTATGTCTTTACGAATTATTTGTAAATTTATAGAGGTGAACACCCACATTTCGCAAATTAGGTTAGGTCCCATGTAATAGGTTTTTCAAAACCGATGTATTCCCGTCAGCCTCATTGTCTGCTTCCTTGAGGGTAATTGAATTTCCTACATGTGTATGAAAAACCTTTTAGTATAAGTAAACAAAATTAGCCGCTTCAGATTAGTTGTATTGCAGTATTCTCATCCGCACACGCAAACTTACCGCTTGATTTGCTTAACCATAACGTTATTTATAATTTTACTATGATTTTATCAGAGACACAGTATTGGTCTAAAATTAAATCAACCCTTTGTTTTTATGTCCACAAACAGTGAGGTCAAAATACCGTAAAGACTTCTCTAAACAAAGGCAAGTTGTATTACAATAAATACAGATAACATAATGGTACACGACCTTCATACAACCCGTCATTAGGGAGAGCATTTGGCTTCCACGAATTTGTGTAATGACCCTAATAGCAACCCTGTTTTGGATTGCACTGGTTTATGTTGCTCGGACTAAGTTAATGAATTTACTCACTCCTTACTCACAGAGCATTATCTCGGAGTTGGTTCGCGTAATCGTTTACATGCTGTAAATACGGCAAAAAATATTTGCCTCACATTAACACTGAGACCTAAACTGGACATTTATCATACCTTTTTAATTATTACTTATGACTTGTTTTTTTTCTTATTGTATCATATTCGCTTATAAAAAGGGAGTAGATTTGAGTGGATAGCTTAGACATCTTACTTACGAATGGTAGAGGAAACATACTTACTGCCGCACTCAGAGACGTCAAATAACGTTAATGAGTACTTAACGTCAAAAAATGACAATTCAAAACTAGTCTTGCCGGGTCTATGGTCTAGATTTGAATGAAAAGTAACATTAAAGTTAATTGACGTCTCTGAGTGTGGCAGATAGGCCTCAGATAAAATTTAACATGGCAGGAAGACATTATGCGTTACATTAGGCAATAGTGACAATAAGCTCGCCCCAAATTATACGGAACCAACAATTGTCGGTGAGATGTGAATGCAATTTTATTTCTACTTTATCTGGGGTCTGCGCAGCATTTTTCCTCTTCCATTCATATCGATTCGACGTCATTGAGTCATATCATCTATCACACGGGAAGGTGCTAGTCATAAATTAATATACAGAACAGTGATAGAACGCACCATGTCGAGGGACTGTTGAAAAGACAGATCTGTTCTATTTATAGGTACTAAATATTTTCTTAATTTCACTATTATTCATTCTTAATTATAATGGTGTTAGTCTAACTTTGTACAGCACTCTCTTTGACATCACAATTTTCTTAAAGCAATCGTCTCAGCGTGTACTAATTAACGACAAAGTTGATTCTAGTTTTAGAATTTGGAAAATTTCGCAGGGTAATTCCATTTTCAAGACCTAATTGAACACTTTCGAAACCGCTACAAGACTCTGCACTTCGTCGAAATGCCTATTCTGAGAAACGGGGGTCAAATAGGTCGTTTAAATGCAAGATTGTCCTAGAGCAAAAAAAACTACACCCAAACAATCGTAAATATAAAATAAAGGCAATAGAAGGAAGAAAACGTGCGTGTAAAAATTATTTATGTTTCACAGCTGTTGGTAGCTTCATAGCCGTAGTAGAATCATATTCCGTACCAAATTCAATTCCAAAATGATTTTCTATTATTTACCGTGCCGTGTAGTCGTATGCATTGAATTCTGTGACAAACTTGTGATACTTATTCTGTATAACATATTATGTTGTATACCTGTACCATAAGAAATCGATTTTTTTTCTGTAATGTTATGGTACTCAAATCATTGTTTATTTTATTTACTAAGTGGTCTGGGTTAAAAAGCTGGATAGTAAAATGCTTCAAAAAAATATATTGATCATTACATAGGATCTGAAATAAGCTGGCAAAACGGCGGTAGTTAGGGGAAAAGGCGTGATTTATGTATATATGAACATTCATAAATCACGTCCATTTATCGCAACAGGAACTACAATCGCAGTAATTTGCTGGATGGTGCACCAGGAACGTTGCTACCCATTCCTCGTTAGAGCGCTTACGCACTACGTCCGAACCGAATCCCATCCGAATCCGTGAAAAAATATTGATCTAGAAAGCTCGGACAGAGATCGGATGTAGTACGTAAGTTACCATAGAAATAGTTCTACGGCTACAACGGGCCGTATTTTCACGGATTCGGATCGGACGTAGTGCTTAAGCGCTCTAACATTAAAACTCTAACTGCCGCACTGAGAGACGTCAAATAATGAGTACTTAACGTCAAAAAATGACAATTCAAAACTAGTCGTTATTCTTGCTGGGTCTATGGTCTAGATTTGAATGAAAATTTTTGACATTAAATACTAATTAAAGTTAATTTACGTCTCTGAGTACGGCAGTTAACCCCGAATGCAGAAACAGTACTCAATTTTTGAGTCCTGCTTAACATTTAAGTATTGTCAAAATTTACGTTTTTCCATACAAATTCTGACACATGTCCACTTAACTTTATAAGCAGTGCTCAAAAGTATTCTCAATTCAGGGTCGTCTAGTCGCGTTTACGACACTCAGGAGGGGCCGAGATGGTTACAATTGTATTCTTTCCTGCCGTCACCACATGGCTTTGTATGTATGAAAATGCGTCAAAAATTTAATCATACCCTTCAGACAATAGACTTGTAGAAGCAAACAATTTATGAAGGAGGTTTAATGTTTCATAGGCGTCCAAGAGAGAGCTAATGTCGGGAATAGGCTTATAAATCAACCGGTGGGCGGACAGCCCCGGTGCTTATCTGCGAAGATCGCTGTACGATCACAGCATGCTTACGAAAACACCCTGCTTGCTGACTCAGAGGTCGTAGATTTATTTGTGTCGTCTTGGCCTTCCTTTTCCGACTTCACGTTCCGATGTGTTGTATGTACAATACTATTGAAATTGACTATAAGAAGCTTACATAGAAGGGTTGAATTGGACAAGTTTCAAAGGAAGTCGTTCCAGTAAGTATAGAGGCACTATTTTGTTCGCGTTTTTACATATTCACAATGCCCATCGTTCCACTTTGTTCCCATGGAAACCAGTTTATAGTAAGTTTGGATTTGTGTCGTAAATTATGTTGATGTATGTTGAAACTAAGTACTTTTTTTATTGTTATTGACTTGTACGTATGTTACCTTTTTTTTACCAGGGGTAAACTGCAGTTACGCATTCCTTCGCCGCGACGGGAACGCCGCCTTGAAGGATATGTGAGACTCGAGGGAAGAGGTTCCCTCCATACGCCACTAAACATCCCCTGGGTGATACACCTCAACGCGTTGAGGTATGTTACCTAACATAGTTCTACCTATCCCTTTAAAAATAATTATGCGATTTATTTATTTACCTATTTACGTGTTTTATAATATTGTCTTATAGGCGTATTATCATTATTATCATATTACTGCTCCATCCTCAGGTAAACATAGATCGGCGCAGCAGCTGTTGGGGTCGGAGGGCATCAAGCCATCCAATCCCCATTAATAATCATATCATCCACTACACAAGGTAAAGGTGCTAGTGATTGGTGAATGTACAAAAAGTGATGGAAATGTCGCTAGACCGACGAACCACCAAGTGCGATTAAGATAAAATATAGGCTAGGTTTATCAGCCTGTATAACGCCAACCCCTCTGTGTATGCTGTTGTTGGTGGTTTACCATCCACTATTCTGATGATATCTTTTACGACACGCTTTGGGTAAGTTGGGGCTGGCACGTTCTATGTTATTTTATCGCTCTCAGAACAGCGTATAAAATGTATATTTAGGTTAACCATGATAAATTCATGTCCAAGAGGAGGACTCTCAGATGGCGCGGGCTTGCTGAAACGACTAGCAGGATCGATACTCGCGCGCTACTACCTGCATTTCTCCTTTGACCGATCGCTGATGAGAAGAGACGCCATACTAGTGAAGTCATTCCAACCTTTGTGGCCCAGAAATGTAGTTGTAATAGAGTATGTAATAGTGGGTGTCATGCCGTGTACAAATAATAATAATAATAATAGGCCCCCTAAAATCCAACCATACGTCCTGATTCGAACATCTAATCACGTGGGGGGCGGACAACGCTTATTTTGAATTACTGGAGCGGCTAACATGGCAATGGTAACCCATTTAAAATGGAGACACGGTCTAAACGTAAACGTATAGAGTCGCTTCCCGGGGGCTATCGCCGGGGCGCACTTGGAGCTGACGCTGAGTGCCACAGTATGCGAACCGTCAGCGGTGAGGAGTTGAGTAGGCGGACTCCCACCGAGTTACTCGAAAATACTACAGCCAACAACAACACATACTTACATAACTCACCACAATCTTCACTAACTTCTATTAGAGAGCCATATAGTCCAAGTACAGTATCTTACACACCGTCCAATGTGGACGAAATTTCCGTATGTTCCGAATCTCCTACCATCGCTGTTGCGCAGGAAGCCAATAAGGTTCTTTTACCTGCGTCCACGAAGGCTGGGAAACCCAGAGTGCGCATGAAATGGTCATCCGAAGTAAATACATTTATCATGCGCACATACTATTACATAACCAAGTTAGAAACAAACCTCACTGCATACAGATCAACACTACATAGTAAGTTCATTGAAAATTTCCCAGGTATAAACGTAACAGAGCAAAGAATAGCAGACCAAAGACGGGTTATAATTAGGAATAACTTGTTAAGCGTAGAAGAAATCAATAGATTAAAAGAAGAAGTAAGAAATGCTATAAAACAGGAGGAACAATCTCAAGACACAGAATTGAACTCAAGTAATATCACAGTTAGCCAGTTTCATTTTCCGACGAGTATCATCACTACATCTCCAACACAGCGCACAAATTTAACACATACACACGAAACACTAGAATCGAATGGTGCTAGCCACGAATATACAGAAAATAGTACTCAAACGGAAACCACTACATTACTTATAGAAAATGAAATAGAAGTGTTAATGACTCCACAGACAGCAAATCCCTTTCAAAACCTAGATATAAAACTTCAGACAGCTCTATTAAAATATGCGTGAGTCGACCCAAAGTTACGGCCAAGATTACCTAAACTGAGATACAGCAAAAATCTATATAAATTAACCCACATATTCAATAATATTTTATTTGACAAATACTTAACAGATGATACAAAATTAACCGACTTACACACTTTGATTTACTGCACACGATTGATTTAAGCACAGCTTTTGTTATTTCCAAAGAATTAAACTATAAGATTTCAGAAACTGCAGAAGCAGATCAAAATTACAATAAAAAATATGTTAAGCCAGCCTGGCAAATGAGATTAGAAAGGGATGTTGAAAAACTTACACAATATATTAACAATAACAATAGGTCGCGAAAAGTCGTAGAAAGAGTTACAGCCATTTTTAGAAACACAACATTGCACACAAGACACGAAAATAGTAACAGAAAACCTGAAGAATTTCTTGACACTCTTAAACAAAAACTAGCCCTTAAATCGAATCGATTGAAACGGTTTAAGAAAACAATGGAGCGACAGCATAATAATAAACTTTTTACAACAAACGAGAAAACATTTTATAGAAACTTAAATAAAACCAATAATAATTATGTTAATAGTAATCAAACAGAGAGACCTACTAAAGAACAATTAGAATTATTCTGGTCAGGAATATGGGAAGATAATGCACTACATAATACACAAGCTGAATGGATTATAGAAGAACAACATAGATGGGACACAATAAATGAAATGGCATTTCAGAATATCACTACAGAAGATATCGAGACAATTACAGCTAAATTACACAATTGGAAAACACCAGGGATAGATAAGATTCATAATTTTTGGTTTAAAAAGTTACATGTTATACATAAACATTTAGCAAAAAATTTAACAGAAATCGTACAAAAAAAACAAAACATACCTGATTTTTTTACGAACGGAGTTACGTATATGCTACCAAAAGGACAGTACACAACACAACCAGACCAATATAGACCAATTACTTGTTTACCCACTATATATAAAATTCTTACATCTATTATCACGCAAAAAATTAGATCACACATAGAAAAATATAATATAATATCTGAGGAACAGAAGGGATGTAGGCGGGGCCATATGGGGTGCAAGGAACAACTTGTCATTGATTCTACCATCCACAGACATGCAACAACTAATAAAAGAAATATTCATTGTACTTACATAGACTATAAAAAAGCATTCGATAGTATTCCTCACTCGTGGCTGATTAAAATATTAGAACTATACAAAATTAATAACTCTATTGTAGATTTCTTGAAAACAATAATGCCTCTATGGAAAACAACCATACACCTTAACAATACACCTCACCCAATAATCACTCGAGATTTATTCATAAAAAAAGGAATTTTCCAGGGAGACTCCTTGAGCCCGTTATGGTTTTGCCTTGCCCTAAACCCCCTATCTTACTTACTCAATAAATGCCGGGCTGGATACCGCTTAAAAGATGAAAATGGTACAGAATTAATATTATCGCATCTAATTTATATGGATGATATAAAGATTTACGCAAAAACAGATAAAGAAATGAACACACTCATCAAAACCACATCCACTTTTAGTAAAGATATTAACATGACATTCGGGCTTGACAAATGTAAAACACTCCATATTGTCAAAGGCAAAATAAGACCTGGTGATTACAACCTTGACCAACATGCTAATATAACTGCTATGGATTCACATGATGTATACAAATACCTAGGATACAACCAGCTTATAGGACTAGATCACAATAGTATAAAACAAAAACTCATTATGGAATACAAAAGAAGAATAATAATCATATGCAAAAGTAATCTAATTGGAAAGTACCTGATTAAAGCCATAAATACTTACGCAATACCAGTACTGACATACTCCTTTGGGATAATAAAATGGAACAAAAGCAATATTCATTATATACAACGCATGACTCGCACAATTTTAACCAAACATAATCATCATCATCCAAAATCAGCAATAGAAAGGCTCACTATAAAAAGACAAAACGGCGGCAGAGGACTCATTGATTTACAGTTACTTTGGCAGAAGCAAATACATACACTACAAACCTTTTTTCAAAACAAATCTCGAGATAGTGTTTTACATAGAATAATTATAAAAAATGACAATAACTACACACCTCTCAACTTAAGAAACTTAACAGATACACCAAACATAAACATAAAAGAACACGAACAAAATATAGAGCACCAGTGGAAACAGAAATCGTTGCATGGCAGACACCCACATGACCTGGAACAACACCTAATTGACAAAGAAGCTTCAAATAAGTGGCTCAAAATGGGTTCCCTGTTTCCTGAAACAGAGGGATTCATTATAGCGATACAGGATCAAGTTATTAATACTAAAAATTACAGAAAGTATATTATTAAAGATCAAACAATGCATAATGATAAATGTAGAAAATGCCACATCCATTCGGAGACTATTCAACACATCACAGGAGCGTGCCCTCAACTTACAAGTAATGACTATACACACAGACATAATCAAATAGCCAATATCATTCATCAAAATTTAGCACTTAAACACAAATTCATTCAAGATTCGTCCACACCTTACTATAATTACAAACCCATAACCGTATTAGAAAATTCTACTCACAAACTTTATTATGACCGTGCCATATTAACTGATCGAACCATACACTACAATAGACCAGACATTACTCTACAGGACAAAATCAATAAAATAACTTACCTTATAGATATTGCCGTACCCAATACTCACAATATAATGAAAACAATAACAGAAAAAATACATAAATATACAGATTTAAAGGAAGAGATTGCACGAATATGGAGACAAGAAAAGGTATATATAGTGCCAATAGTACTGTCCACTACCGGAGTCATCCCAAAGCATCTGCACAATAGCCTTAAGCTGCTGGAAATAGAAAACAACATTTTCATAAAACTACAAAAAGCCGCTATACTGAACACTTGCAGAATTGTCCGAAAATTTATGCAAATAGAAGAAAACGAGATGTCACCCCATAATATAAACCACACTATAGATACTCAATTACCACAAACACAAATTTATAATCACACTTAAAATCCATCATCATCATCATCTTTATACCCACACTACATCCACTCAATCAACACTTCTAAACATGCCATTCACTTGGTAAACACCCGTAAATGGCATTAACACCGGCTCAAAAGCCGAGAAATCTATAACATAGATAATAATAATAGTTATGCATTTATTTCAATCAACCATGGATCATTACATTACATATGAAAATCAAATTAAATTAAAATAATATCTTAACATTAGTCAGTACGTGAGCCATGCAGCAATGGTTCACGTACTGACAGTCGAAGGAAGGAAAGAATGAAATACAGGATTTACTTTCTAAAGCTTCTTTACTTAAGTTTTAAACTTTAGTGGAGGTAATTTCCCCGACGGAAAATCCAACAAGCTTTCTGCCTCTGATACTCTCTCTACAACCGACAGACATGCATGAAGACAGTAATGTGTTTGGATGAAGCAAAAGAAGTATGTAAGGATCGTAGCAAGTGGAAAGAAGAGACGATCTCTGCCTACCGCTGTGGAAGAAATGCCTGATGTATATAATATTTATCTAATTATATATAATATTTATTTATGTAATTAATTAAAAAACAACTTCAAATCGCTTATAATCCGATTTGTAAGTGAACAGGATTAGAATAATGACGCACATCAGAGGTTTCACCTGCGCTTGATAATAACGTTTCCTTACGATAGGACGGAGAACTGAAATTGCCGAAACTGGAAATGTAATGGGATTATCGTTGATCCGAAACGATGGAGCCCCCTCGAGACTAATAAAATTTCCTAAATGCCCAAGAAAAACTTTCCTTACACATTTGGACAAAGCCAAGCTTTGAAAAAAAACAACCGCATTTTAGACAAAAGGCTCTTTATGTTACAAATTTCGTCTTTGCGAGTATTATATTAAATAAGCATTTGCGAGTACAAACGATGAGCATTTATTCTGATGTTTCCATAAAACATCAATATTGGTTGGTGTCGCGTTTTTATGTTATTTGTCGCTGACTCAACTTTCATGGAAAGGGAGAAATAAAACTCGCTGAGCTTCTAACCCCTTTTGCCTTGGTCAAGGCCTTCTGGTCATTTACAAAATGATGACGTTGCTTTCCCCGTTAAATCTGGAAAACCTTTTTCCTTGAGACGCACGGACTTTATGCTTAATTTTTTTAAACTAACCGTTATGTGTCAAATAAACATGCATACATTGATAATTAACGTCTATTTATCCCCAAATGAGGGCAGAGGTGCATTAACACACACATTTCGCGTATTATCATGGATGAGCGTATTATCTTCTACCGGGCACGTAAATTGCTAGGTGATATAAGAAGAACGCTGCTGCCCATTCCTCATTACTGTTTTAACCCTTACTCACTTCGTACGACACCCGCGTCAGAGATTGGGGCTGGTGACAATTGTATTCTGCCCTTCCTTTACCACACGGCGAATTAAACTGTGGATGTTTATAATTTGAGCCATTATTCAATACTCAATATCTTTATTGCAAACCATAATGTACAATGAGGTGGTAGTATACATTTTTAATATTGTTCTGCTTAAACACATAAATTTTAATTAGGAGATATTTAATGGACCGCCTTAAATTCCTAAAAAGAATTCCACTTTGGCTGACCAAAGTTCATTTGGTGTTTATTCAAAAATTTTCGATGAGTGTTAAATTTATTTTTTTCGTTACTTGATTCACTTCGGTAGTCGGTAGAATACAAGCTTTTTTAGCTTATCCCAGCTGTACTTAATTAAACTTGGATATTATAATATTCTCAACGCAAAATTTACGTAACTCGGGCACAACCCAAGGAATATTAAATTTGCAAATCACGTTCAGAGTATTCAATTTGTCAAAGGGTACATTGAGATTTTTGTGTTCAAGTATATAAGGGTCTTTCTTTTAATCTCTTTGGGACTGCGGATAAACAAACTCACGAGGAATGTAACGCAACTAGGAAATTGACAAGAACTTAATCAATACCACCAGTTCGAATTTGTATTTTACAGATTTATAAGGTAGTAATAAATGTGTAATGTTTGAATTTATTTATTTTGACTTTTATTGCACACCATATCCAAATTGCGAACTTAACGCTAACAGCATTCTCTACCAGTTACCGAATTTAATGTTGGCCCAAAAAATTATAAATATGCATAGCTCACCCTTGAAGAGCGCTCAGTAATGAAGAACGTGATATAATTATAATAGATCTAAGGGGACGCAAATTAGAACAGCACAAGTGATTATCATGATATTTCACTTCAGATTCAACTAATTGAAGCGTAAGGCCTCACTTAAACAGCAGCGGTCAGCGGTGGTGGTGGCGGGCAGTCGTAACGTGGGTAACATAAGGATATTAAGCGTCTCACAGGCCAACGCGGTCAACGGTGGCGTTAGCGGTGGCGGGCAGTTGTAACGTAGGTTGCATAATGCCTTAAGCCTCACTCAACCAGCAGCGGTAGCGGAACGGTGGTGGTGGCCAACCCGAACAAACGTTGACCGCGCTAGTTTAATTAATGTCCTTATGTTACCTATGTTACAACTGCCCGCCACCGCTGACCGCGTCTGTCTGTGAGAGGCTTAAAGCAGCGCGTCGGTTATCAGCGCGTGGCAGTAACGGGCGCCGTCCCCCGATACACTTCGCTCGCATTAATTGGCGCTAGTTTTCTGCGCGCCAAGCACTAAGTCCGCCTAATGCGAGACAGTGGCCAAGTTTGACTCGTTCCCTCGTAATAATAACTTTTATTGCTTTCTTCCGCAGTTCATTCATAAGATCCCCGTCGTCGCCCCCGCAAGAATTTTGCATCGCCGTAAAAATTTATACTCGCCCCTCTCTCCAACTTTACGGTCTAATTAAAAGCCCCCGTTTATGCAAACTTGTTACACGCTATGTTGCCTGCATAAAACAAACATTGACTCAATTACCGCGTGTGCAGATAGAAATTAATTAAATTATATCACTGGCAGATGTTCCGGTATCTAAAGGTATGTTTTTAGGTACCCAGTTAAATTCGCACTAATTCCGTTTGCATCTGGGTCAAAAATTGTTAAAGCCGGACTCCGCTTCCCTATTCATTTGTTATATTTGTTATAAATAATAACAAATAAAAACGACTGTCATGCAAATAGTTGAATAACCGATTTTTTTTATGTTAAACAGGGAAGCTCTTGCCCTTCTTTCACCTGGTGGTAAGTGACGATAAGAGCTGAAGATGGAATCGGCTTCACCTGGAACCCTCAACCACAGAGGGACTGGCTATCTTATCACACATTGTCGTAATTAGTCTATTATTATCTCTGATCTGGTTGGTTAATGTACAATAAAGATATATTGTATTGTATTGTCGGAACACAAAAATGTTGTTAACATTATTATTATGGCGACAGATTTTGATAAGATGGTGGTAGCAAGCCAGGCGGACTTCAAAGAAGTCCTACCACCAACCAAACTCGGGACCTATGGATCTTCATTCCGGTGGGCGAACCACTAGACCACGGAGTATCCGTCAAACAAATGTGTCCATTCACCATCCCTGTAAGATAACTAGAGAAAAGTTGCAGAATAAAAAAAATTAAACACAATAATCCGTTTAGACCTTGACGCATTATGCAAAACACCCCTAAGGGCACAGCGGGTATCATTTCAGTATCTACCCGCTATTTGTCGAGAAGCTGACCCGGATAAAGGCATCAAATTACTAACGTCAAATTCCAGTGTCACCTGAGCCGGGCCCGCCGCCATTTTTATCCCATTCCAAGTTAATATTCCGTAGACGTCCGGCAGGAACGTTCGTGTAACGGACACCGGCACCCGCGAGCTACGAATTATTAAGTTTCCACACATCATGAAGATTTATTTCCACTTTCGCTGAATGTTTTTGAGCCTTTTTGTGCTTAAGGCTGCGCGCTTGCTGGAAACATTTCGACACCGGAAAAGGTCCTGATTTTCCTGAGAGCCTGTGCCTACAGTTCGGCGGAATTGATGGTTTTTTGATGTTCCGGACTATATTTGATGTATTGGGAGTAATAAATTGTCATAAAAGCTATTTCAAGTGCCACTTTTTACGGTTGTTGCGATTTCATATTCGCTAACACCACAATACCACCTCTATTGCGGGCACAGCTTCATGTCCACTGGTAATTTACTTTATTACCGCCCGTATCAATTCAAATAAGATCACTCGCATTTGCCATCTCATTCAATTTCTACGAACCCTACGCATAATTCTTGGGCCGTAGCTTACCATCATTTGCTTTCTGTAAGATTTTGTTGCCACCAAACATATTGGAAAATGCGGAAAATCAGAGTCACATTTTACACACAAGTACCTATGTCTCTAATATACTTACTTTCTGATTCGACAAACGTCAAGTAGATTACAAAAAAAGTAGGTCAGAAAAAGTTCTAACTTTATACATATAATGTTTAAATAAAAATCGAAATAATAATCAAGTAGGTTACTAACATAATTTATTTAATAAAAAACGGTGGTACTAATAAAAGTCCTATGAGTCTATTAATTTGTTATTTTAAAACTGATACTTGCTCTCCTTTTGATCTTTCAACTGAAACATAGGAATCAAGTCTTTCTGCCCCCAACACAAAGGTTCTCAAATGGGCTCTGTCGACCTTACCACCGCTAAAATACAACAGGCAATGTTATTTGGTTCTGTAACGTGGAGGTAATTCCCCAAAAGGGTGTCCTTAATTGGAATGGGAAAACCCATTGTGCCTACGTTTCGTTTATTTATTTAGTTTCATACAACTTAGGAGCAGGAATCTCACAAATATTATGAACTCTATGAACTACAGGGACTCGTGAAGCTTCCTTTGTTCGCTTGTCTGCATTGACAATCATTTGGTTTATTTCAATATAGCTATCACTTTCACACATCTAAATGTCATAAGTCATAACAGAGAGAAAGGCGAATATTTAATAAGAAGGTATGAAATTGTCTAATATTGTAAGACAATTTTATATGCTCCATAAACTCCATACTGCCGCACTCAGAGACGTCAATTAACTTTAATGAGTATTTAATGTTAAAAATTTTCATTCAAATCTAGAACATAGACCCGGTAAGAATAGCGACTAGTTTTGAATTGTCATTTTTTGACGTTAAGTACTCATTAACGTTATTTGACGTCTCTGAGTGCGGCAGTTAGACATCACAATGGACCCGACTGGCATCCACCAGGCGAATCACTATTATGTATTTACTATTTTAACCATCAATAATTAGGTACCTAGTGTGGAATTATAGAAGTAAAAAATAGTACATTATGCTACGAGTATGCTACGTTGGTCATTACATCGAGGCATTATTGCAAGCGCCAGCCGCAGGCGAACGCGGTAAGGAAGCTGAGTATGTAATTATCAATGCATACTAAAAAATTGTTTCAGAGAGGATTTTGTGCAATGAAAGTGACGAGTGCATAATATGCTGCAGTATGAACCTTAAAACGGTGTAATTAGAGTCAATTTACGAGCAATTGTGTTGAAAAAGTATTATTGCCCATTCTGACTATATACTTATTATTTTATACTGACTACAGATTCAAAATAAAACCGAAAAAGGGTAATTAATAAATACTTTATTATCGGTTAGCCGTGAAGCTCGAGACGAGACATTTATTGCCACAGACCACATTTGAGAAAAACAAATGAATAAATTCAAAATTCGTTTTTGGTTGGATTACAAAAGGTACACTTATAAATGCTAGACGTTAGAAATCGACCCATGTGTCCAAGGGATCTTCGCTCTTTCACGTAGGTTTTCGATGTATAGACGAGAGCATAGTACCCCTCAGTCTATAATGCCGTATCTCCAAAGCCCACGACCACAACACGTTCCGCCAACGAAGCTCTGACCTCGGCACATTCAATACTACACTTAACTAACTAAACGTCCTCAAAGCTCCACGCCTCACTAGCAAAACGGCACGCAAGTAGGTCGCAGAGAAACCCACCATTCTCGACGAGTTGTGATATTTCGAGTACATTTTAAACTTTACACCAGGTACAATCCCCAACATTTACAAAGCCCTGTCAAGTATCTCAATATGTTTAACGTGGCCACTTGCGCCAATTGGCTATTTACATAGAAATAAGACATCATTTTCGTTTGGTCGAGTACGCATTAATTCCATTCCAACGGAATTCAGCTACAAAATTTATGTGAAAAGACTTTGGGACAATCGAACATTGATTCAGTAGCGAGTGCATTCAGCAAGCATTGTGCTTACCACGTGCCGAATGCGTTCAATGGCGAATGCCCAATATAGTTCATTCAATAACGTGAATGATTTACATTTATTGCTCCCTTTAAAGACTTACTCGTTTATAGACTCATGTCGGACGTGATATAATTATGTATTGACATTTGAAGTAGTTTATTTGATTCGTTATAATTGCTTATATTTATTTTATTTTATCGTTAAGTTAAAGACCTTTTCGCACTCGACAAGTGATAAATTTCAAAATTCCGGCTCTTCCGTAAACTAGTAAATGTGAAAAAGTCTGACAGACATAACCATAATTTCATGTATCATCCAAATTCAATGAACATATCGAGTTTACCCAATAAGTCATGACCTCAGAAAACGCCTCTGCCTAAAATTTATATAAATAATCATAAATTCCTTTGTATGAACCAGCTATAAGAGAGAGACACGTTTATTTTCTTTGGGGTCGGCTCAAAAATAACTATTCTAATTTAATAAATCGAATATTCTTCGAATTCATATTATCGATAGTGCTACCGAGAAGCGAAGATCAATATAAATATCCAACATGCGTACGTGATGTGTATTATAGTTGTTACTTGCTACCGACAATGTAGCTACAGAATAATATTAACGATTCAAAAGAAATACATCTTTTGAATTAAAAATATAATAAGATTACTTAAATATCTTCTTCAATAATAGGGGTTAAAGTATGAAATTGCCGTTTTATTATAATAGGTTTTTTGAATTGACATGGAATCTTCATGGTTTGAGGTTTTAGAATGAAACTTTTTTCACATGGTTTCTATGATATTCTTTTTTTAAATTCGAATATCGACTTTCAATTGTTTTTGTTATTCAACTTAGACAAGAAAGATGAATACTGCGAAAATTCCAGTGATTTTTGAATACAAGTTCCGGCGCGGAAGTAACGCGGCAGAAACAGCCCGTAATATCAATGTTGCGTTTGGTGAGGGGTCTGCTAATGAACGATTGATTTTGGTTTGAACGCTTTCGTAATGGAAACTTCGACTTGAAGAATGAGCCACTAGGAAGACCGCCAACACAGGTGAATAATGATGAATTTAGAGAGATGGTGGAAGCTGATCCTAGTCAAACTAGCCAGGAATTAGCGGCATGGTTTAACGTTACCTTACCCACAATATTGAATCATTTGCGTCAAATCAATAAAATAAAAAAAAACGAAAAATGGGTGCCACATGATTTGACTGATCTGCAGAAAGAAACGCGTGTTGTTCAACTTGTGTTGCCTTGTTGAATCGGTACAGAAATGAAGGAATATTAAATCGAATTGAGACATCTGATGAAAACTGGATTCTTTATGATAACCGTAAAAGAAAAATGCAATGGCTGACCCCAGGTCAAACGCCACAACAGTGTCTTAAAGCAAAACTTACCAATAAAAAGGTAATGGTAACTGTTTGGTGAAACCATTTGTCAACCTCCGTATTCGCCAGACCTTGCTCCAACGGGCTACCATTTTTTTCGTGATTTGGACAATTATCTACGTGACATGAAGTTTCCTTCCCAAGAGGCAGTACAAAATGCTTTCACACAGTTTGTGCAGTCTAGATCCTCAGAGTTCTATCGCAAAGGCATAATTGACCTGCCTATTAGATGGCAGCAATGTATAGATAATAATGGTAACTATTTTGATTAAATAAATTTGTTATAAACTAAAAAATAAACAATTTACATTTTCAGTAAAAAAACAACAATTTCATACTTTAACCCCTAATAATAATTAGGCACTCGAAGAACATAGAATGTGCTTACCCCAAAACAACTGTAAGTTGTTTTTAGTGACCAATTGAATATTATGGAATCCTATATTTTCACATTCGCCCACTATATAATGAAGCTGCATTATTAACAATACACGTGACCTTTTGCAGCAATTTCGTTTCTTTGACCCTGGGTATAAAATGGATCTGGATCGTTAACAAATTTAACATAAGCGTATCTCATGCCCGGCAGTAACGGATAGGAGTCCGGAAGCTTTCATCCCCAAAACACGTAGTTCCCTCGGGATGTGTAATCCTGACTCCACATAATGTAGAGGTCAAATGTGAGTTCAGGGTACCTTTTGATATTATGCAAAAAATCAGACGCGCAAAAAAGGTTTCCAACAAAAAATACCATGTCAACAATGCTAACGTAGTCGTGATATTTACAACCCAGCGGTTTGGAGAGTAAACTTCAATTAAAGTTTAAATAATTATAAGTATATTTCAAGTCCAGCATTAAGATATTTCAGACCACAGAAAGTCTGTTAATCTTCATTATTTTTTAAGTTCGTTGAAATAACATTATCTTTGCAACCCAGCGTTCCGAGCTCTCTGCAATATTTTTAATTAGTTGCAAAACCATATTTTTGTTAATCTCTCGTTACGTGTCCCGCACATCAAGCCGTTGGTCCCGGCTGCATCTGCAGTCGTTTGTGCCAATCAATCTAATTTGTACTATAAAAGTCAAAGTACCTATACGGCAAAAATAAATAAATTCAATCCTAAACCTATCAACTTGGATGCTATAACAAATATTAACACAAGGAATTTTACAATTGATTTTATGTAATCATCATCACTTTATCGCAGATTACATCGTACTATCCTTAAAAAGCTTATAAACAGATACTTTACATTTATTTATGCTAATTTGTGTCTTCTTAATGCAGTACAGATAATACCGAAGAGATAATATCGTATTAGCATTTAAAGTGGAAGCTACGGCGCTGTGACAATATTATTGTAACTTCTATTCAATTCTGTCATTTGATAGTATCTTTATCTCATAGAAAAAGAGGTCAGACATTTTTCAAAAAATTACGTCATAACGACGTATTTTTGCAATTTATTCTGGCCTCTTCTGTGTAATATTTTTTTTTTACTTTTATATAATATTCAAATAATAAGTATCTTAACTTTCTCTTTTAATTACACCAAAAACATGATAAATAACTAATAATAAATCATGCTTTAGCGAAAACTAATGATAATAATTAACGAAAGTTTGTATTACGTTTTTTTTTGTTCTATAATTTTTACAGAGTTAAAATAACAAACAAATAATATAAATAGACCCTTAACCTCCGACAAGAATGGACAAAATTTACCTAAACCCCTCAGAAACATCTCGTGCGTAACGATACGAACATCAGTTGTATGCTTATTTCCAATAAACCCATGCGGAGGTGTGAGCCGGTGGTGGGTCCTAATCAAGGGCAGCCAGTGCTTGCGTGGACGTGACTCCGACCCTATTGTGCACCTGGGCTAACTCAATCGGAACCCGTCTGTGTGAGACGTGTCCCACTTTCTCGCCAAATGATCGCCATTCATGCTGCCTCTGAATAAAATTGACGCTAAAAATTGTCTACAGACCATATTGTAAGTAACTTTAAAGTCAGTCTAGCTCGTACAAACTATTAATCAATTGTATTTAGTAGTATTGAGCAGGCTGAGCTGGAAGCGAGATATAAACAGAATCATCCCCCAGAGTAAGCTGGTGTATACCTTTGACAATCGAATGGTGGATGGATGCCAACATAGCCAAAGAGGGTTAGTTTAAATGACTCTTTGCTTTGTCGTGTATAATATATGATGTGTAAGGGCCTGTTTCACAAACGACAAATAAGTTCTGAGTAGCTTACTTGCCACACATATTGACATATATTTCATATTATAACTGTCAAATGATCTGCCAAGTAAGCTTCTCAGAACTTACTTGTCGCTGTGAAACAGGCCCTAAAACTATTTGAAATATATATATATACAGGGCGTCCCACGGCCATGCCACACGGAGGGAAAGTATATTAAATATTGAACGTAGTATATTTGACTAAAAGAAGACATCGTTTTATTTTTAATAATAAGTAGAACTGCATTCACAGATTTTTTTAAAATCGCATACCTCAACCGGGAATCGAACCCGCCAAATGTGATAGAAAAATTACTTGTATTTTATAATAGCGTTTGAAAGGGCTACTCATAAGCATTATTTTTTCCTAAATTACCTAGCATATTAAATGAAACTAAGATCATAAAATTATTCATTTTATTTAAAATTTAAATGGCCACCGAGATCCCCAGACCTAACCCCACTTGATTTTTTTTTATGGGGTTATGTAAAAGATTTAGTTTACAGGAACCGGTACAACAGTGTGCAGGAGTTACAAAATGAACTTAGACGTATTATTTCAAACATCCACCATGCAAAAATAAGTAAATCGACAGGGAGAGAAATTATCAAAAGAGTGAGAATTTGTATACAACAGAACGGATCACATTTTGAGCATTTGATAAATTATTTTTTTTTTTAATAAAATGAAAAATTTTATGATCTTAGTTTCATTTAATATGCTACGTTATTTAGTAAAAAATAATGCTTATGTGTAGCCCTTTCGAACGCTATTATAAAATACATGTAATTTTTTTATCACATTTGGCGGGTTCGATTCCCGGTTGAGGTAGGCGATTTTTAAAAAATCTGTGAATGCAGTTCTACTTATTATTAAAAATAAAACGATGTCTTCTTTTAGTAAAATATCCTACGTTCAATATTTAATATACTTTCCCACCGTGTCAAATATCTGCAAAAATGCAGATATTTGATCAGTTGGCAATATTGTGAAGGTATCGTCTACGTACCGCTTGTAGAACCTGGGTGTTATAGGTGATGTGCTCCAGGCCCTCTCCTCAAAGTCCTCCATAAAGATATCAGCAACTATGGGTGACACCGGGGAGCCCATTGCTACACCATCTATTTGCATGTAAAATTCCTCACTCCACAATAAATAACCAAATGATAAACAACTGTTTAACATCTGGTTATTTATTGTGGAGTGAGGAGCCTTGAGCACATCACCTATAACACCCAGGTTCTACAAGCGGTACGTAGACGATACCTTCACAATATTGCCAACTGATCAAATATCTGCATTTTTATCACATCTCAACTCCATTCATCCCAAAATTCAATTCACTATGGAGTTAGAGGCAAATAATAAGCTAGCCTTCTTAGATATATTAATAATCAAGAATCCTGACCATAGCTTGAGCCATACAGTGATCCGGAAAGCTACCCATACTAATAGGTACCTCAATGGTGACTCTCACCACCATCAAACAAAGCGAAGTATAGGGACCCGGGTAAAAGAACATAGCTGATGTGAAACATAGGCGCGAAACAAAATCTGCAGTATGTGAACATGCTTTAGACGGACCCAACCATTATTTAAGATTCGACAAACCGCAAATTCTACCAAAAGAGAAACGATACATACCTAGAATGATACGTGAAGCTATTGAAATCAAGAAACATCCAAACTTCAATAGGGATAATGGTTGGAACATACCACCTGCTTGGGACCCAATTATTAGAATAAGTAAATCCCAACACCGTCCTCATACTGCCAAAAACAATGATACTGTAAGCTCTGTTTGTGTAAGGAACACCTAAAATATCAAATATTACGACAAATATTACGAAAAATTGACGGTAGTTAACTAATACTTTATTGTGAGGACACCTGTCATCTTTAGTCCCCCCGTGACCACGGCCGCTGTAAAGTGATCGAAACGTCGGGTTAAATAATTAACATGCCAAACACCTAATTATACGCGAGTCTTACACATATTATTTTACATACACACACACATACATACATAAAAAGTATCGTTGAAATAAACGTATGCGGCACAACCACTACACTACATTGGAAAGAAAGATATTATGTTTTAATAAAGTCATCAATGTCAGAATCAACTCTGTGAGTTGTACGAGGCGTACATTTGTGCGTAGCTTATGCATCCTTTAGAGACTGAAGCATTCGAGCAACATAGGGGCACTTTGTAGCTCAATACCGCTACTACGCTCACCTGGAGTGGCAGGCACCGCAGCTAAAGTGCCATGTCGCGGACGCTCTGCGCAAAATCCGCTTGGTTCTAAGAATCACACACCCTACGTAATTGTTAACTGTGTTGTCCTGATTATTCTTTTGGATGCGAGCCTGGTATAAAATGCATATTGAATTAAATCACTCGTTCAGTCAACGTCGTACAGTGCGCACGCCTAGCCCTACCGGTTTACGGTCAGTTACTGTGTTCAGGGATTGTTAACCGCTCGGCCCGCAATCCGTAATACCAACAGCGACATAATGTATAAATGTACTAGCTGTTCGGAAGAATTTAGAGATGGTGCCCACTGCTCTGTCTGCCAGGGTAACTTCGATTTCAGCTGTGCCGGTATAACAGAGACTGGTTATCGGCGCCTAGGTGACCGGAAATCCATCTGGAAGTGTTCGTCGTGTAAGAACTCTAGACCGGTGAGCCCCCTACCACCTTCTGTGAGCCCGTCAGCCTCAAGATCTCCGGTGCCGGTTGACATGACTGATGTACTCACAGAACTAAAACGTCTGTCACTACAAGTTGCCTTACTTCCTGGATTGGATGCTGCTGTAAAAAATATGAATGCAGAATTATCGTCGCTCAAGACTATTAAATCTGAAATAGGTGACATTAAATCTTCGATCGATTTTGTTGACCATAAGATTGGAGAGCTATCGGAGAGACTTACGGTAATGGAGAAAGATGTGCAATCACTCAAGAAGACTAAGCAAGACGTGGAAAATCTTCAGCTTCGTATGGAGACATTTGAGGGCCACAATCGGGATTTGGAACAGAGATCGCGCCTTAATAATATAGAAATTAAAGGTGTGCCGGCATCTAAATCAGAAAATCTGTTTGAGGTCATATCTAGAATAGGACAGCAGATTAAGTATAATATACCCAAGGAGCAAATCAACTACATCGCTAGAATACCAATGAGAAACAAAATTGAAGATAAGAATATAGTAGTTTCTGTGCACAGTAGGTATATAAAGGACGATTTTGTAGCTGCTGCAAAGAAGAGCACAATTACTGCCGCGAGTTTGGGGATGTCTGGGAGTGGTAAGGTCTATGTGAACGACCATCTAACCGTTGTTAACAAACTCCTACTAAATAAAACCAAAGAACTCGCGAAGAAGCGGGGGTTTGCATTTACGTGGGTGAGAGGATGCAAAATTTTTATAAGAAAAAACGAAAATTCTCCAAAAATTCAAATACGCTCGGATATGGACCTCAAAAAGATATAGAATATCATTTATTTATAGCTTTACAGTCGATATATCTAAAATTTTTTGTTGGTGTTGATTTTTGCGGCCCGTGGTTGGTTACCGCTGGCCCGTCTGTTCGCTTGATTTTTGCGAAGCGCAGTCCTATTGTTCGCTTACTGGTTAGTCTAATTTTTGCTTGCCACCGTCACTTACATAATATTTATTTATTGCCCTACCCTTTAATTATAAATATTTTAAATCGTGTTTATTCAATAAATAATATCTTTCTAGTTTAAAAGAGATGCCAATTAGAGTGTACTACCAGAATGTACGCGGTTTGCGTACTAAGACTACCACCTTTTTTAGAAATATTTGTCTAAGCACATACGACATTGTATGCATCACGGAAACGTGGTTAAATGAAAGTATTAACAATAGTGAGTTGTTTGATGATCGGTATGTAACATTTAGGCGAGATCGCAACTATAATTTAACTAATCAAGTGATGGGTGGCGGGGTTTTAATAGCGGTGCGGCGTGAACTCGCTACTGAATATCAAGTGGACTGGTCATCATCAGCGTAGGACATTTGGGTAACGATAACTTACCGTAATCGTAAACATAGTTGCTCTGTTTATAAAATGCACATAGGCGTTGTTTACATATGTAGGGAAAATTTAGGCAATAACATGGATTTACAACTAATTAATTTTGCTAACAAAATGTCAAATATAATTCTCGAAAATCCACTGGATAAGTTTGCTATATTTGGTGACTTCAACATGCCGCTGGTGGCGTGGACAGCTAGTGGTGACGGTATTTCGCTATCGCCAAGCAATTTAATAGGCTCCCATCAACTTCACTTCTTTGACGTAATTAACGAGTGTAACCTATTCCAATATAACTCTTGTGTTAACACCAGCCATAACCGTCTATTAGACTTAATATTCTCCAACAATGACGTCACTGTTTACGCTGCAGATAATCCCCTAGTACCTGAAGACCTCCACCACCCATCTGTTATAACATCACTTGACTTTTTACAATTTGACACAATTAAACCACAACCGTATACAAAATTTTTGTATAACAACGGAGATTATGACTCGATCTGTTCTAAGTTGGACTGTATGGATTGGGCCTCTGAGTTAAATGTAACGAATATAGATGATGCTACCGACTTTTTTTACACAACAATCTACACATTGAGAAATCAGTATATTCCTTCGAAACTTATAACACCTACACGTAAATATCCTTTTTGGTATAAACGGCCACTTATTAAATTACTTAAAGAAAAGAATAAAGTCCGTATTAGGTACAAATTATATGGCAACATATACGACCGGGACTCATTTCATATTCTGCGCGATAGGGCACGGGTGATGGAAAGAGATATGTACAATGAGTATATAAGTAATATCGAGACTCTCATTAAAAGAAATCCCAGAGCTTTTTGGTCTTATGTAAAGAGTAAGAATAGTTCTAATACATACCCATCTATAATGAATTATGGTGCTAAGTCCTCGGATCAAGGAGCGGAGATCTGTAACATGTTTGCTGAATTTTTTCACTCAACTTTTATTACTGACACTCCGACCTCCGCCCATGTTCAAACATGTAACGATTATTCTTCTCACTCGTCGTCAACCGCGGACATAGGTGCGGTTGAAGTACTCGACCACGAAGTTCTCAAGCTTCTTAAAAGTATTGACTTAAATAAATCTGCTGGGCCGGATAATATACCTGCTATTCTTATAGTTAAATGCGCGAAAAGTCTATCTTTTCCATTAGCCATGTTATATCGCCGTTCATTAACTGAAGGTATTGTACCTAAGATTTGGAAATCGGCCTATGTTACTCCTATCTACAAAAAAGGACCAAGGAACACTGTAGACAACTACAGACCGATTTCGAAACTTTGTTTATTTGCCAAAGTTCTGGAAAAAATCGTTTACTCCCAAGTTTACTCAGCGTTACATCATTATTTAATACCACAACAACATGGTTTTCTTAGAGGCCGGTCAACAACATCAAATCTTCTTTTATGTTCTGAGTATGTTGCCAGGATTATTTCTGAGCCATCGCAAGTAGATATAGTCTACACAGATTATAGCAAATGTTTCGACCGTATCGATCACGTGGTGCTATTAAAAAAACTTCAACAATCTGGCATAAGAGGCAACTTGTTCAGATGGTTTACTTCGTATGTCCATAATAGATGTCAAACGGTAGTCTTAAACGGCTATTCATCCTCATCTATGTACATTCCCTCAGGGGTGCCACAAGGGTCGTTGCTTGGTCCTTTACTATTTATAATATTTATCAACGACATCTCCTCCTGTTTTTTAAATTCAATAATCCTACTATACGCTGACGATATGAAAGTACTATGTAATGTAAAATCCATTAGCGACGCGAAATGCCTGCAAGATGACCTAATTCGATTTCAAAATTATTGTTCACTGAATAAGTTAGACCTTAATGTTTCTAAGTGTCATGTCTGCTCGTTTACCCGTAAACATACTACTATTATATTCCCTTATACTCTTAACAATATACCTCTAATTAGAGTTAATAGTATTAGAGATTTAGGTGTATTCTTTGATAGCAAATTAATATTTAATGAACATATCGATAATATTACAACTAAAGCATCTCGTGCACTTGGTTTCGTCTTGCGAATGTCGTCTGAATTTTCCAATATAAAAACAATGAAGATTCTGTATTGTGCATATGTACGTAGCCATCTTGAGTACGCCTCGCAAATTTGGAACCCTGTTTATGAGGTCTATGTAAATAGGATAGAAAACATTCAAAAGAGATTTTTGAAGTACCTACAGTATCGTGCTAGGATTTATCTACCTGATTACGAAACACGATGTCGCAAATTCCATTTTCTCCCTCTTTGTGAAAGAAGGAGTATTTCCGATATGTCATATCTCGTAGGCATAGCAAACGGCACAATAGACTGTTCAGAGTTATTAGAACTTATAGGACTGCGTACCAATGTAACCGCATTCAGAGCACCTAGCTTACTTCACTTACCATTTGCTAGAACAAAATATAGGCAAAATGCATTTTCTTTAAGGGCATGTACTACATTTAACGGATTGGTAAAGGCGAATCCTGCCTTAGATTTATTTAACACAACAGTTACTGCGATTAAGCGTTATCTAACTGATCGTTTCTTCTTGGTTGGCAATTAGTTTTATTTTTATTTTTTTATCATTATTATTTGTTTTATCTGTTATTATTTGTATACAGAAAATATTAATGTATCTAATACCTACCTGTTCTGTAAATAACGAGTCAGACTGAGACTGATTTTCAGTTTTACTTTAATTAAACCTATAAGTGGAAACTTTTAATTGGCCTTCAGACCTTTATATTTATAATATACTGTTACATTTTACTGTTAAGTTATGTACCTAGCTGTAAGTTTTCCTAAAATTGTAAAAATAAAAAATAAAAAAAAATAAAAATAAATACTAGGTTCGTACAGTGTACGCATAGAATACAAAATGAATGAAACTGGCGTATTACATAGGAAACAGTACGTCAGTTTTATACTTTTGTTTTCTATGCGTTCGAATAGATGAGCCACTTTGCTAGGCCTTCCTAGTGTAGTCCTCCTAGTATATATGCCTTGTACTTTGACCATATAAACTTTATCTTATTGATTAAACATGTTAGCATAATTCATATTTCAGATAATATCCCTCTGACCCCTAAAGAAATGTTGTCATTACAATATCCGCATAAAGCTATGTCACCAATAGAGACGCTGAGAAAGAGGTGATATTTTAATATGCGTTTCTCTTCGCAAGCCCACGGGACCATATAAGCTGATTAGCAAATTAAAAGGACACCGCTGGACTTGGGGTACAGTTAGCCGAATTAGAAACAATCGCATTATTAAGGGGTGTGTATTTAAGTGGGGGTTAATATACCTCCGTCTACCCCTTCGGGGATAAATACGATGACGGCCGCCTTGGTCGAATGCTCAGATTGCTGGGTATTGGCCAAGAGGTCCCGGGTTCGAATCCTGGTACGGGCAAACTTTGTGGTGATCACAAATGTTTGTTTCCGAGTCATGGTTGTGTATTATATTTTCAACATTTATATACATAATTATATTAAAATAATGTCCGTCATCTAGAATCCATAACACAAGTGCTTAGGCTACTTACTTTGGGCTAGATGATAGGTGTGAGTGTAAAAAAAATATTTATTTATTTTATTTTAAATAGGATAAATAATATATGATTAGTTTATGTATTACCAAGAAAAAAAAATTAGAAAAGTTACGAAAAACCTGATGCGGGAATTGAACCCGCTTGGTATAGGCATCTGCCCGGATTGCAGAGGACTCGGGTTCGGTATATTGCTAGGTGGTATTAGGGGAAAACTGCTTTATCTCTTATCTTTACCAGCACCACCCCATGCAGGGATACAGTAATTTAAGATTGACTGAGCCAGAGCGTAGTATACCATCCTCAGAGTGGTAAAGTCAGCCGAGATCCTAAGAAAATTAAGGAACTCGGCTGACTTTACCACTCTGAGGATGGTATACTACGCTCTGGCTCAGTCAACCTTAAATTACTGTATCCCTGCATGGGGTGGTGCTGGTGTTTCCCATCTCCTTCAGCTTGAGAGGGCGCAAAGAGCTGTCTTAAAAGTTATGACTCGAAAACCCTTCCGATTCCCAACTACTAAACTATACGCGGATTGTGAAGTACTATCGGTAAGACAGCTCTATGTGCTCCAAGTAATACTACGCAAACATAAAACGCTCCCGTTGGATGATGCTGTAACTAACCGACGAACAGCATACAGAGTATGCAGGCCTGTCTCTTCTAGAACCGCTCTAGCGGGTAAACAATATTGTGTACGCAGCTCATATCTGTACAATAAAATTAACAAAATACTAAACATCTATCCGCTTCCAAGGAAAAAGCTTAAGACGACTTTGGAAAACTGGCTGCAGAAGCTTGACTACTGTCAAACAGAGAACACACACATACACACACACACACACACACACACATACACATCATGTACTCAAATACACCATACATTAATTAGTATACGTCATAAATAGTATGTACTTACTTGCATTCACATGTAATGCTTATGTTAAAATTAATAGTTTGGCACAATGTTTGAAACAATAATTTGGAAGAGTTAGCGTCTGTCACACAGTTTTACTATAAAGCTAGCACAGATGTTAACGACTCACTCTGTCTTTAAAATGTGCCTTGCATTAAAAATAATATCATGTTTTGTAAGACACCATGTACTTTTCATTAGCTCAATAAAGATTATTATTATTATTATTATCTCTCCCACGATATCCGTGGGAGAGATAAGGGATGCTGAAAATTGTATTCTGCGTTGCCATCAATACACGATTATTAAGATTTCTATGGCTATCATCAATATATACTAATATTATAAAGCTGAAGAGTTTGTTTGTTTGTTTCCCTCTCTCGGGTATTTAATACTTTATAAACAACTTTCGCTGGTATTATTTTTGCACACTAATAATCGAGGCATTTGTTACCTCAAGCGCGTACCTCAAGCGGCAAGAGCGTTCAAACGATCCGTTTTTAAAATATGAGAACAGCCCAGGCTTAATGTAATGAGGATTTATAAAATACTAACTTATCTGCCCGAGTAAATTGCTTGCCTGTATTATTCTTTACATGTAGTTATTTACTTACAGCTAACAAGTTAAGGTTTTATGGGGATTCGAGTACTTTTCTATTAATGTTCTCTTATATTTGCACGAGCACTACACATTTGAAATAAAACAACTTTTACGGATGCTGTAAAGTGATCGAAACGTCGGGATAAATAATAATGCCAAACATCTAAATATACGCGAGTCTAATCCGTAAAAGTTGTTTTACTTTTCTATTAATTATTTTATTGAAATTTTTTCATTGAATTAATTCATACGTGCCTACGTAAATTCCATAGGTTCATACATTCTGTAATCATACTTTTCTTTGAAAAGTATGATTGTTGAGAAGTCTAAGAAGGTTTTCTACACCTCCCTATACATATCTTCGCACGTAGGGTTCTTCCCGCCTGTGTCCAGGAAACCACCCACAACAGCGTTCCCTAAGAGGGTCGGTGTCTACAAAAACCTGGCTAAATCCTAGAACAGTATGGCAAAAATCATACTGCGCCAGAAACCCAGAACCAGCGGAATCATAATTTTTTCCCAATTACTTCAAGGTATATGTAATAAGTTTTCTCCGTATATCTCTACATACACATTCTCGTTTCATTGTCATCGTCTTGAAGCATTTAGGTCTAGTGCGGATAAAGCGGTAAAAATATTTATCAGACGCTCTCCAGTATCGTGCCTAAATAAATATCGCACGAATAACATTTGAGAAAAAATATTCAGATCCGCGCGTATCAATATCTTTATTGGCTAGGTATTGGTGATTTAGAACGTACAGTCAGATGAATATCAATGCCAACATATCCCCATCTTATTCTGTTCTTGTTTGTTGAAAGAATATTACGGTGCTATTGAAACAGTAGCCAAGGCTTAGGATGGAACAATAGTAGATTATATACCAAGGGCGATAAATAAAAGATCGCAAGTATTTGCGAAGAATATGCGGTCTGAGGCTTTCTTTTTTATCGCCCGAGGTAAAACCATAGTTATATGTCACCTCCTGACCAGGAAGCGGGATTTTCCGTGCGCCACGCGGGAGAAAAAATCAGGTGTAACAAAAAAAATGTCATTTATTTCATTTTTATCCAACATAGATGCATAATATGCACTCGATGTTCACGTCGGGCCCCGCGCCACATGAGTAGATAAACTGAGCAGAGTATAAGCATCCTAAGAACACCGTCGCACTAACCCTGACATTATGCAACTGGATGTGCGTCATAAACCGGTTTTTTCTAGTCTCACCGCGTGCGGGACAGCGGCCAGTGGTAACTCACACATGCCCCGCGTGCTTGTTGTTCTTGTGCTTTGTGTAGTAGTGCCAGTGCTGTAAATAAGGCGGTGCCACCGACCGGTGCCCAGGCGCAGGGCGTAGACTCTGGGGGGTGCAGGAAAGGCCAGACTAGGCAGGACTTAAAGAGGCGAAGGGTCCACTTAAATAGGGCGCAGTTATCTCGCACAGGACGCAGAAAAGGCTATTTACGGCACTGAGTAGTGCAAGCGATTTGCGCGGTTGTATGAAGGTTGTTCTCTGTTCCATTTATTTAGTTATGTGCCCGCGCCTCGCCTGTGTCCCAATCGTTATTGTAAAACGCAACAAGGGTATAATTTGGCAACGCGTGGCGATGTTATCTCGTCGCATTTCCCTACAGATACCGCGTTATTTAATGTCGCTGTTTGGCTCCTGTCCTGGGTGTCCTGCAAAAAGAAACAACCGTGTTGGTGTTTTGTTTTGGGCGAATGTGTGTGAATGAGTAGCTTGTGTATCGATTCAATCGCATACAACCAATTCCATAATTTGTACCTGAATTGTGTCATCAAAAAGACAAAATAGGGATATTTTGTAAAATATGTGTCACCACTCAATAATGTATTTGTACCCGGGAGTGTGATGTCTGTGGAACAATCAAATATGCATTTGACGAAGAAACTAGCGTACATTTACGCTATTAGTATGGCTTAAATATGAAACGTATTGTTTATACACATAAAATCTTTGTTATTTTAACAGACTTGTCAGGAACTAGAGGCAGAAATAAACGTGTAACCACGTACGCAACATATGCAACAACTTACGATATCTAGAAAAATTATTCGTCGAAATGGTATAAAAAGGATGTATTCTAAAAACCTTTAAAAAGATAATTCTTAGAGAAATTCAATTTAAACAGAAGCAATCACAAAATTTAGGCAAATTCAATGTAAAGTAGTAATATTCAAATCAATTACCCAACGGAAGGTTGGTACAAAGTTTAAATCATAACCGAGAATCGTTATATAACAAATTGAACTGAGCAGTCGCCGGGCACCCAAGTTTTCATTGTGAAAGATCCTGAACAGGTTTCGTACACAACGAGAACTGGCAACATTTGTTTAGTACTTACTTCATTCAATTTAAGTAATGCGGCCTCGAGTTTGCGGGGTGTGCTCGGAATAACAGCGCTGAACTTTGCAATAAGAAATCTTAGCGGGCTATTGCCTAAATATTCGACTATTTCCGAATAAACTCGTTCACCTGGTGCCTCTGTTTAATATTCCGAGGCTCCGTGAATGTAGACAGACACGGGCGAACTTGGCGGAGTTGTCAAAGTCGACGCCTGCCCGGGAACATCGGCCGACGGAGTCTGACACCTTGGTCGACTTTGCACCAGGCCACAATCACAGAATAAACTTCGTGGGCGCGTATTTTGTACACTTCGGTCGACCGAAATACCGACGATTGAATCTGTATACCTATCTGTACTAATATTATAAAGCTGAAGAGTTTGTTTGTTTGGTTGGTTAAACGCGCTAATCTCAGAAACTGTTCAAATTGAAAAATTCTTATTGTGTTGGATAGTCCATTTACTGAGGAAGGCCATAAGCTATAACAACCGACATCAAAGCGAGCGAAGCCGCGGGTAACCACTAGTTCCTAATAAACATTGACGCCCACTGACACCTTGGTCGAGATTACAGGAGGCAAATATCACAGAATAAACTTTGTGGGCATTTATTATGTACAGTTCGGTCGACCGAAATAACGGCGATGGAATTTGTATATTATATTTATACATTGCCTGCGATGACTTAGGTAAACTAATCAATATTCGCTAAGTGCCTATATTTAGATGCGTGACCAAATATATATCTGATTGAGTTCGTCTTGGCTGGTGGGATTGGCCACATCCAGGATATCTCAAAATAACTCCATGTGATCTGCTATACGATTGATAACGTCATGGTATAATATAATGCAACCTTTCTTGTGCCATCAGAGTCGCCAAATAATGTGCCGCCATAACATCCTGTACAAAATTTCTTAATTTCCACAATCACCCTACAGGTGGTACAGGTAAAGTACAGGTACAGACTACTATATAACCTGTTATTGTCAAATACAAAAGGGAAGTCGTTAAAAATGCGATCTCTTTTTAATCAGGCCTTAAATAAGTTCTACTTACTCTCTCCCTCCATTACACTCACCTCAATTAATTAAAGCGCGACTTTCATTAAGTTACCTAAATTATTCGTGAAGCGGTGTATACTTCAGATGTGCCATATAATCTACCGCGTAGGCACGTAAATTATTTTCGTTGCAAACCACAACTGTCGCATTATAAAAGCAATACGACGTTTGCAAGAAGTTGAAGTAAAATATTATGAAATTTTCTTCAACGAGCGCGAGGTTAAAATTTCTTATGTAAGAGAGCGTGTGATGTGTTGCCACATATGTAATATAACTTATGTACATACGCCTATAATGTAGAACTCTACTTTTATTATCTATAAATGTCGCGAATAAGATACTAAATAATAGTTTAAAATGACAAAGTTGAATTAAAATTACTCTTCAATACATAGATAAATCACTTGATATTTGAAATAAGTTGAGATGTATTAACTCCCACATTTTGCCAACTATCGTCCCATGTTATGCGGCGCAAGTCCATAACGGCTTCTACAGGGCTCGGTAATCACAGTAATTCTGGGTTTTACACCTGGAACGCTGCTACCATATTTATAAACATGGTATTCATAAACCTTGGGCATAGAGCAACTGCGGAAGAGATGGTGGAGAGGGGGTAGTGTCAATTGTCAGCAAAATAACTGCTGCGTCGTCACTACATCGTATGCTCTCCAATGGTGGATGCTATACTCCTCCTTATACATAGCCATCAGTGATTATATCTGCAGACCTGGGGGCCTACCGCCTAACTCGATTGCTGATAATAGCTATATTGCAATGCATTGCTTACGGCTATAGAAGCCATCCTGAATTTTTAGGCGGCACGGATTTTGTTCCAAATTCATACAAAATCATTCGGTGATCATTCGTTCAAAGCTATCGCTAATAGTTTAGGTACATAGTGCGAAATGACAGCATGACGTCATAAACTATAGCTTTTGCTTTAGCAATCGAGTTAGGCGGTAGGCCCCTGAATTGCGCAGTGACTTAGCGCACTCTATTAGCGATTGCTTAAACTAAGCAATTATCGCTAAGGCCTGTCATTGGATGGGTGACCAAAAATATGTTATTTCGAGTTCCTCCGTGCTACGGAATGCAAGCAAAGCTGTTGGTACCGTCTGAATCTACCGTCTTTAATACCCACCAATCCGTACTGGCCCAGCATGGTAAGTTATGGCCCATTCTTCTTATATTCTTCTATCCACAGGGATCACTGTGCCTCATCAGTGGGGATATTAAAGGGCTGGTGTTGATAATTAATTTAACATAATTTTTGAGTAAATTAGACATTAAAAATGTACAAAGTTTTATACTTTTAGAATAGGTAATAATACATTTATCTTGAAACTTCAAGGTGGCAAAGAAGGTGAATTTCAAGTTCAAGCTGTTTCGTATTCAACCGCGTTACCTTTTTACAAAGGGCCTCAAATAGAATGAGTAAAGTACTGTGTACTCAACGAAAGAGCCATATGCTTTGGTTACGGAATAGGGTTACACCTTTAAAATACAAAATGAGCCAGATGGCGTACATTACACATGTAAATAACGGATACTTTAGAGTTATATATACGGAGTATTTTCTCTTTGCATATAATATTGCTCACGTAAGCCAGAAACCTCAATAAAAGGATACTTCAGAGAAATTCAATATATTTTATTCTCACTTCTAATAGTAATAACCATACCATGGTAGACTACTACTTTTGCGTAGTGGTTCACAACAACCTCATAACAAACTTAGTTTGTTGGCACCATATACACGTAGATAGAATACATAACGTGTTTATGGCTGCCACGTAAATACGTCCAATCCACATAAACTGAATCTAGACATTTCTGAAAGTACCATTCCCGAGAAAGGTGTTGATGGGGTCTTATAACAAAGCACCAGAAGTCCGTCACTATTTGTTTATGGACAGAAATAAACTGAAGCAAAATGGCGCCTAGAAGAAAGACTTGGGAAAAATAATATTTGTTATTTACTCTTACAGTCTAATAAATATATTTGATATGATATTAGCTAGTGCCAAAACATGTTAAGTCCTAAAAACAAATTCGGTAGGTTAAAAGCGCATATTGCTAAAGGTACCTACATTATTTTCGTTACGTAATACAAAGATAACGGGCGCAGGAATAGTTTGAAACAGTTGGCCACAAGCGACCATCTTGGTCAGTTATCAGAGCAGGGTCAGAACTTGCCAACTAATCTAATTAGTAGAGGCTTAACGGAATTTCCTGGATCCGCTTTCTGTTTTGTTATTGTCAAATAGATAAGCGAAACCGCCGCTGAAATCTGTATATACCGACGCCATGTGGCGTACATAACCTCAGAAGTTTAATAGTTGAACCTTTTGTTGTGAACAGTCAGGAAGATTAATGTTTTGCTTATCAATCGAGACATTGGTCATAGCCAAAGTTGTCTTCGTCAACCCTTGTTTTATGCCCAATGTCTCTTAATCCCCACTGCAGGCCTAAATTATGTTTAATGGAAGAATATAGGAAAGGGACTACCCTAACACGCTGGCCCAGTGCGTATTACCGATTGCAGATACTGCTTGGACCAACGGATTATCGTGCCTTGCAAAGCAATGAAGAACTCCAGATTTTTTTTGGTCGCCCTTCCTATGACCGGCCTTTGCGAATAATAGCCATTGCGGCATCAAGCACCATGAAGTAATTAATAATACTGTGTATAAGAATGTTAACAAGTAAAAAACGCCTCCTACTCAAAATCTCCCTGTAAAAGCTTTATGATTTTTATAATTAATCAATCTTTCCTGGCTCTAAGAGGCCAAAACATTGTGCAACTTTTCTAATTAAAAAGTATTCGAAAGGTCAAGGCTAAATTTAGTTTTACTATTAACCGATAATTATTTTTTGACTTCAATATTTTCTTTTATTCATTAAAGTTTTGTAGGCAAAGACTAATAACTGTGAATAGATATTACAGATATCTAGCTATACACCCAACTCCCTTTCATTCATATCATCCGTCACATCGTAATGGTGCTAGTGGTGAGTGAATGTATGGAAAGTGTAATTGTATGAATCATGTAGATAGACCAATGAACGAAAAGAGTAACGGGGATCCTTCCACCAGTATGGTGCTCATGGTTTTGACTTCGGCTTTATAGCCCGCCTACCTGACCAACCCTGTTTGGGGTAAGCCTTATGTATTGTCATGCCAATCAGTCACTTTTATTTATATTAATTTATCAATATTCTTCTCTTGTATATTCTTCCGTCCAAAGGCAGGCCCTGTGCCCCAGCAGATGGGAACACTAAAGGGCCGGCGATAATGATTTATTACTAGTTTGGTGGATGATATGAATTTATAATTAAGAGTATGGCTCGATGGCGTCTGACCGATTTGAATGAAAGAGGAAACATACTGCGCCGACCCTAGATTACCTGGGAACACGGTGAGAAGAAAATATTAATAATTTTCGGGGAAAAAATTGCCTATGTTTATGTACATAATCAACCATAGTCAAGGACAGTCAGTGTTAGAGAAACGACATTGTACTCACCGGGACAGACGTGTCGCCTGACCACCCCTCCCGTCCTAATTGGATTAGTTTTCCAAAACTTTGCATCGGGTTCTTTCCACTAAAAATATACATATTAGAATTATTGTTCTTACATTCGTGACGAGATTACAATTAGACAACGCATATATTAATTGCTTGTACGTGTACGCATTTATAAAAAAAAATACTAAATTAATTATTTATTATCAGTACTTATAATAGTTTTTAATACCAACACACGCCAGTCCTACATTATTAACATCTTTTTAAAACTTTATAATGCTTATTTATTACATACATACGTATATTTTGTTCTATTAAAGATTAAATATGTATTGCTAAAGACATGTCTATTGCTTTAATTAGTCAGGTTATAAAATGAAAAGACTCAATAAAATGTAAAACTAATTTAAAAACTAATTAAAACAATGTTGGACGACTTTATAAATAATTATTTTTAAACTCGAAAGCTTAAATGTTTGGATTGTTACTCAATCACGGTTACCTGAGTTACATGGTGAAAACGTGGAACTTGCCTGGAGAGAAATACAGGCCAGTATTTATACTTAATAAGGTTCTTTGGGACGACGCTTATAAAATTATGGACTAAAGTTGAAATACAATTGTCATTCAACTGATATAGAGCTTATAATAAAATGTTAATACTTATCCTAGGTTAAATTATTACTAATGATTAAATATCAGAGTGATATACAACCATTAGTAACAATTTTTAACAATTGGTTGAGTTACCTATGCATCAAAAAACCGGCCCTTAGCCTCAATAACGTTTGCTTATGCATATAAAAGACACTAGTGTGATATCAAAACAATAATGACTACATCCATTCACAAAGCCTCAAGAGACCAACTTCATAAATTATTTAATCCTCCCTATACACACTTCAACTTCTGAACAAGTCTATAAAAGAGCACTTGCTCCACGGTGGCTTTTTTATTTAACACAGCTTGGTCATTTACGTAAGAGGAAACCTTTGTGAATTGCAGAGTGAAAAGACAAACATTTTTATGGTGTTTACACAAAGCTTTTTATTGTGTCATTAATACCTCTAAATGTAGACTGCCTGTACAATCAGAGCCTGGATCACTTTGTAGGAATCAAAGGTGATAAATATATAGATGTTTTTGTATTCGACGTCATGCCATCATGCTGTGAAGAAAATGGATTAATTTAAATTGTATGCATTAGATTTATGTGCAACGTGGGAAGAATGAAGAAACTGAGAAACAAAAAAAAAGTGGCAAAAATAAAAGATAATTGAGTTGAGTATTAGAGCAAGAACATAGGAGAGATAGATGGATTTTAGATAAAAAATATATTGCTATCGAAATGGCATGTAGCTTTCATGCTTTTTCGTTTTAGTTTATAATAATAATAATTTATTTTCTTTAAATGTTAGTAAGATGATTATGATCATAAGCCGATCCATCTTTAATATATATTGTAATTTAAAACATAAGATAAAGAGACGAAAAAGATTATGTGAGCCGCCTTTGACACACATTCTAGTGTAAAGCTTACGTAAGTTGAAGACAAGCCAAGGTCTTTTAGTAATGTATATAGGGCATGTATACCTCTCGCTCCACCTCTACTAGCAGAGAAACCAACAATGTAGCCATTTTTTGTTAGTTGGTTTGTTTAATAAAAATTATATTCTGTGTTCGGATTCCACTAAAATAAATATTTTAAGCGATAACAGTTACAGTAATACCGCGGTAGGAAAATTTACTTTTTTACTATCTTACAATTTCTTCCACAGAATAATTAGTAGTCCGCAGCTCTATAATTAACTTGTTGAAATAACGTCACTGCTTTAAATATTACAGTAAAACGTACCGATAACCACGTTGTGTCATATAAAAATGAACCATAAAGTGGAACGGCCTGCGGCATTTCAAGCGAGCTATCTGTCTGGAGCCGGGAAATTCGGACAAAATACTACATCAGCAAGTTCTGTCAATGGAGATAAAGGATGTAAAATTACGGGGACAATAAGAGCGGCAGTAAAGCAACTTGTTCCGTGTCCGGTAAAAGGGAATAATAAACTTTCAGGCGGGAATATTGTCTTGGAGAGGAGCGCCTGGCGATTAGGGGAAGGTGGCCCAGAGAGAGCATACTGCCTAATAAAGCAGGTATTCCCGTATTAAACTACGTTCTTAGTTTTTCCAGTCTTAGTTGTCACTCTGCACATTGTTGTCCTCTGCTGCATGCAATTTTCTTCACAGCATGATGACATTCCGAACACAGATACATATTGTTTATAGTGTACATTTTTTTTATTATTAGTCGGTAATTATGGTCACTTGTATCACACTCCTTGATTTTTTTCAAGTTCCTAAATACCACCGCACATTATGAGCCTTAATTCCTATAGTGCATGAAATATACCTCATTTTTCCTTAGTTTTTCAGTTCACAACCCTTGACACCAAAACTAACGATGACTATACACTGCACACAAATATAAAACAAATTTGCATAGCTACATAAAAAGTTTCATTACAATACAGACAAATAAACGTACTAACAGTCATTAATTTTAAACATCCATTCACTGAGGCTGCAAGTAATCTTTTTCCCCTCTTATCCACTCCAATCTCACATTCAAAATGCGATTCGAAAATGTAAAAAGCTATTCATGAAGTAGGACCCTAAATTTGCGGACAAAGATTTCCTCTCGGAAACTTTTATTCTCTCGATTTCACGTGGAATAAGCGTGTCATCCCATCGCAGGAAGCGAGCAGCGGGAGTAATCTGCTAAGTTTCGGCATTTCATTCCTAAAAGCGTTTTCTTCTTTCTTGTTTAGATCAAAGGTATTAACTAGACAGAACTTGTCTTGGCTGTTTAGGAAATGGCTCAGGAGGTGTACGTCGTGATTTAATACGGCTTTTCTTTGTCATGTAGTATACATACATTAATCACGCCTATTTATACTCAAACTCGTAAACAGATGAAAATTAACTACAGATCCCATGTAATAAGAGGCGAGTATACATAACATTGCTTTTTATCAGGCACTTAAATCACAGTACATTGCTAGGTGGTATAACAAGAACGTTGCTACCCAGTCCTCATCCCTGTTTTAACTCTTGTCGCCTTGTACGACCCCCACGAGGGTAGTTGGCAGTGATGACAATTTATTAACTGTAATAACTTAACTTTATTTGAGTAGATACTCTCTCAAAATGTCAAACAAAACTAGACCACAGACTCGGCAAGAATAGCGACTAGGTAGTTTCAAATTACTTTTTTTGTAATAAGTGCTCATTAACGTTAATTGACGTCTCTAAGAACGGCTGTTAGTATCTTAAAGGAACCAGAATTCACAATTTTTATAATTTAAACATGCATGTATTCTCGAGCCTCCGTGACCACGGCCTCTAAAAATAAATATAAATTATACTGAATACACGCGATGTAAATTTTCATTTCAAATAATTAGCGCTCGTCCAAATATAACTGAACATTAAAGGAAATAAATTGTCCTAATAATGTTACACTGACTACTGTACACGACACATCCTGTTGCGAATAGGATTGCGTCTTAAACCATCTTATTACTCTAATAAACGACAGAAGGGTAACAAAACTGGGGTAACAAAAGAAATCTGATTTATTAACACAATTACCGAAGATAAGGGGCGCCCTTATCCATTGTCTGATCAAAATACAATTCACCGAATCATAAATAACTGGAACAATAGTCAATAAAATTACATAGCAATGGTTTTGGGGATTGGCAACAAAGAACAGATAAGGATATTTCTTTATTTGCTCCTAGTGCAATTAAATTACATTCATGGTAGTTTCAACCCCATCGTCGGTATAAACCTTTCAGAAACTATACCACGAAGACAAGGCCCGCTGCTGTATATAAATATAACCTACGCAGAAGAAGAGATAATATATTAGAATCGATATCTCACACTCTTTTGTGTTGTTCTATCGACTGACTGCTCCGCGGTAAGTTATAAAGTAATAAATTGAACCCTATAAATCAATTCGGGCCTGCCTCAGCTGAATCTTTCAAACTTTCACAATGTATATTAACGTTGTGAAACTATAGTTACTAACTCGTATCGAGTTCTTTCCAACCGCCTTACTTTCGTTTGTAGTAAGACGTTAAGGCTGTCGAGCTATTAATTAGTTTGGAAAGAAGGTACTTATTATGATTTACAACAAGTAAAGTGACGTATTTGTATTTTTATTTTGTAAATATCCTATGCTGGCCTCGGAGCGAATAATATACCAACCCCGAATCACAGCAGAGTTATTATAAAAGTCAACTCATGGAGATTTTCCGCTTTAAGTATATAAATAAGCATCTTGCAACAGCATACTCAAAGAGGGTAGGTGTCAGGCAGGCGGACGTCTGTAGAATCAAAGCCAAAAAACACCCTGCAGTAGAGGCCGGCCGACGTCTTAGTCCAAGTCCTGAGCTATGGCCTAACTACAATGTAGGGAAATTCAGTAGACTTTAACAGGAGTTTTATAATTTAAAAATATTGTATCCTATCTATATGTAACACCCGATATGATGATAGCAGTGCAGCATGGATTGAAATGTTGTTTATTAATTTCCAGAATGACGGATGATATAGATTTGAATGCCTTGCGTAATTATGCCTATGCACGGTTACTAAGTCCCGGGTTCAAATCCCGGAAAATGCTTCAGTAGTCAGAACGAGCATTGGTTCTCGAGTCACGGTAGTTTATGTAGTAGATTTTCTATATTTATAATTACTAAATAATCAATTACATACATACATAAATCACGCCTATATCCCCGAAGGGGTAGGCAGAGGTGAACTAGCACCCACGTTTCGCCAATTAGTTATGTTCCATGTAATAGGTGGCGAGCCTATTGCCATATATCGGGCACAAAAGTGTCGCAGTACATTGCTAGGTGGTATAGGAGGAACGCTGCTGCCCATTCCTCATCACTGATTTATCCTTAGTCGCCTTGTACGATACCCACGGGAGAGATTTGGGGTGGTGACAATTGTATTCTAGTCTGCCGTCACCACACGGCAATATAATCAATTATAATCAATATATTTATATACATAATCAAGTTTCCATAATACAAGCTATTTAGTACTATTAAAAGATTTAATGTCTTTAGTACTAATAAACTATTTATTGTTTACTTGTTTAGTATTTCAATCATATTATTGGAGTGTTCCTTGATTCATTATCTGTCGATTCCATAACCACCATCGGAAAATATTGCGGGACTACCGATTAAAAAGTTACTTTATTTGTATAATTTTCGACAGGCTTAATTAAATTTTGTATAATATATGAACGCGAACCCGATTACAATGGGACTCCCAACATTTCAGACCGGGCGTGATATTACTTTGGCGTAACTCATTTCGGTCGATTCAGGATACGGTTTACCTGCGTTCCTTTCTCATAATAATAACCTCCTGTCTTGCTTAATATATAAGTCCATATAGTACCTACAAATATCCAAGGACACGCGAAATAAAGGGGAAGTGAATTGTGACTGAAAAATATGTGAACATTCGCGGAGGAAGCAAGATGGAAGCGTGGACGAATAATGAATGATTTAACCTCTCAAGAGATTTGAGAGGAACATTAGGTCGTGGAAATACATCCTGCAAATTGGGGCTTCTGGCGCGTTTGAGGTTTTACATTTAATAAAGTGTATACTGGAACTTTTTTTAACACGCTTTATTCACTTCTTTTAGACATACATATATCCCCATCGGGGATAAATATACGAAATTAAAACCCACGTATCGCCAAATCTGTTAGGTGGCGAGACTTTTGCTATCTATTGTGCACGTAAATCTCAGTTGAAAGCTAGGTGGTATAAGACTCTTATACCACCTAGCTATATACTGCGGTTTATAATAAGAAGAACGCCACTGCCCAGATACTTTGCTCGTAAATTTAATTGCAGTCTTAGGGTATACAACACAATAGAATACATAGGAAGCGGGACAGAGTTAGTAAACATTCTTGAAATTCGTCGCTGTCTTAACCCTTAGTCGCCTTGTACGACACCCGTGGGAGAGATAGCGTGGTGGTGACTATTGTATGCGGCTCTGCCGTCACCACACGGCATGACACGGCACTAGATATGCACTCATCATAGAATTATCGTCATCACCTTCCTGTCCTATTCCTAGTTTATTTTTGCTCCACATCGGTTAGAAATGGAATCATCAGGCTATACAGTCACATCAGCCATCACACCGGTAAGTGCCTACGGAAAGAATATATAAAAGAATATTGGAAAGGTAAAAAAGTATCTTGATATGGTATAGAGATACTTTTTATGTGAGATTTTAAATCAAAATGTAATCTGTTTCAGCCAGAGTCTCCTTGGCGATGATAGTGTTAAATAAACTTTAATTTGAAACTAGTCGGACTTTCCGTTCGAAAAAGAGACATTAGGTACGCCATAACTAACGATTAAAGGGTTTGTTGAGAGTGAATATTGTTTAAGGGAGCAACTTGAAAATTCAAACACTGAAATTCCACTTTATATTGGAATAACGGTTAGACGCAATTGATACCTTAGGTATATCCTACCGGTAACAGTGATATTACGAAAACACAGGACTGCATCGTAGTCCTAAATATTAAGGAAAACAAAATGAATAAAATACAGACGGCGAAATCACAACAAAGAAATGTAGTGACTGCTTGGATCGTGATGAATTATTCAGGGTAGTCAATTGCTAGCCTCTTTACCGCCATTTTTGACCTAAATCGCGTCCGTAGCCTACGTACACATATATATTGTTCAGCAAAAGTCGCTGTTTGTTGAGATACACATTACCAACTCTTTGGATTAGCCAGATTAATCTAAAAAATAAATAATTTATATCTCTGTTGAAGAAATTATGATAAACGTGAAGGGAAGACCTTGGCTGTGCAGTGAAGGTATTAAGGATCGCTATGAAGACCTAGAAAATACATTTAGTACTTATTATAAAACTATAAAAACTGTAGTATATTAATGTATATGGGGCTTTTAAAAACATGCACACAAAACGATATGATTATGGGCAGTTCGACATTCCTCTACGAAGTGATATATTGATAGTGAAACAAACATGAACCTATACTTGCAAAGTTTTATTACTTTTAGCATGTAAAACAAAATTTTAGGGATAAATACATAGCTTTTTATATACAAAAGATTATGCTAGTCAAAATAACATTTCTGCGATTATCCTATTGTCATAATATAATATAATCCACAAAGTTTTTGAGTGTTTTTTGAGAGTTGCTTCGCTAAGCGACATTATTTGTTTTATATTGTTTTCTTCTTTATCCCTATCCTGATCCTAAATGCAATTTGTCTTTATATTGCCATTTAGGATTTCTTAGCCGGCTGCCTGCCTGACACCAACTCTTCTTGAGATCGAATAAGGTTGTTGGTGGTTTACTCTCTTACTGCGCGACATACCCCGCCTGTAACTCTTCCTAAAACTGACATTTTTGTATATCTGTATTCTGCTTTATGGACACCACTCTCATGCGCTACTTCAAATAAAACATCGGTGTTGTATTATAAAATAACTAAAAACATTCCTACATTCACACCTACCATCTAGCCCTAAGTAAGTAACTTAAAAGATTGTGTTAAGGAAACTAGATGACGGCCAAACAAACGTAATCATTGTCAAATGTCTGGGCTCATCACATAAATTTGCCCCTACCAGTATTTGAACCTAGGACCTAATGGCCGATAGGCTACGATCAGGAAGTTTCACCAAAAACGTCCGTCGATTGATTTTTAGATTTGTTATAAATATGTGATAAGTTTATTGAATATAAGTACTGCAAATATTGAAGTAAATATATTGTATTTATTTCAAGCCTGCTGCACAGGAAAAGCAATTCAACAATCAAATCGTTCAAATCCACAACGAAGAGATCTGTAGCGAGTTATTGAGGGAGAGAAAATATAAAATTATACAGCGGGGGAGCAAAAGAGTGAACCACCAGTGCTATAGTTAGATAAATGAATTATTCAGTGGTGCTGACCGGGCCGCGCCGAGCAGCGATCTGCTGTGTCAGATTTATCAAGACTGCTCTAACAATTTAAGTAGGAAACCCTTTCGCAGCCAATACATATGAATTTGTTATGAAACAACGTTATTTTTAGATTCAAAGCGCTTTCTTCCGATCGTCAGTTTGATTGCAAAATATACGCGCGTTGGACACGCGTGTGCACTTCGTCCGAGGTATAGTTCGGAATAGATCGACATGTAAATCGGAGTACAAAGTTTAAAAATAATAAATTAATTAACAATAATAAGTTTAAAAAAATTATACGTTAAGAATAATTATAGTTATTGTAAATACCACAGTTCAATAAATAAAGGAGTGATTTGCAAATGAATATTTCGTTCTTATTATTCATCCATCCCCATAACACCACTAAAATATTTTTTTATAAAAACGAAAAAACCACATACCCATACTATACTTTTCCCACTTTGTTTGTATATAGATGAATAATTAATACGTTATTGGTGGATATTGATCAATAACGAGCAAATAATGCACTGTACCTATTTAGTCACTTTCTACTCTTCTAGTAAATATGTTAATTATACCGAGTGGTTCAGGCATCCGCCCCAAAGTTGGTCGATGTGGGTTTAAGTCGGTTATTAGACATTGTTGGTTATTAACTTATTGCACATAAATTTCCGAAATTTCTGACATTATTTTTCTTTGTATCATTTTCCTATCTAGATTGTCATGTAGGTAATATTATAAAATAAATAAAAATAATTTTGGCTAGGCCATATAAGATAAATATTGTATACATGTATAAAGAATCTGTATGTATATCTACTGGATAATAACTTTATTTCTTTAATAATTCTTACTCCAGAAAATACACTACTGTCTGGAAGTATCGATAATAATCTAGTACGATCTATAATTAAAATTCGTTCTTAAGAATTTAATTAAATATTTTCGTCAGGGCGAAGGATTAAATAGCGTCTGATAATTAAAACCAGCCGGGATTAACGACCCTGTCTACTACAATTATGATTTATTAAATTAGATCACGTTACCAATGTCATCTTTAAAAATAATTTTCGTCTGTCACGGACACCCCTAATAGTCAGTTTGTGAATAGATCCATTCAAGTACCTCTCTCAATTTCACCCTGATTGGATATTGAAATAAAGGAACGTACCTATTGTGGAAGGTTTATGATATTTAAATTAAGAAAATTAAATAATTGAATTTCGATCAGTCCCTGAGAGGCGTATCTATCTAGTCTACCTTGTTTAAATATTTCAGAGAACCTCGTAGACGCCCAAGATTGTTAGTTTTGTGCACCGCGTCTAATAACAGTACAGTAGAATCTGAAATAACCTTGTTAACAGTTTCACCCTAGGGCTGACAATCGCCTATTGTAGTAGGTACTTCTGGGTAATATTCCCTATCCCGCAAAGTTCCAGGCAACTTAAGCGGCCTTAAATATTAAAAGCATACCTTACCTAGAAGCATGTGGCCGTCAAACTCTCAGCTTAGGCGCCTCTACTACAGGTGGGGCTGATAGTAAAATAGTTTGGCAAACTTCTTAACGGTATTTTTACGTTTTCGTGGAAAAAATTAAAATATTGAAGGTGAAAATGAAAACATGCATTTTTTAGCTGTATAGTTAAGCTGATAATGGGTTCTTATTGTGAGGAATTTGTAAAATGATGTAATGTAAGATGTAAATATGCTCACGACTTTGTGACATACATGCATACATAAATCACGCCTATATCCCCGAAGGGGTAGGCAGAGGTGAACTAGCACCCGCGTTTCGCCAATTATGTTAGGTCCCATGTCATAGGTGGCGAGCCTATTGCCATTTATCGGACACAAAAGTCGCAGTAGGTACATTGCTAGGTGGTATAAGAGGAACGCTGCTGCCCATTCCTCATCACTAATTTACCCTTAGTCGCCTTGTACGACACCCACAGACGATATTTGGGGTGGTGACAATTGTATTCTACTCTGCCGTCACCACACGGCACTTTGTGACATCTACCCTTAAACCTTAATATTGTCATAAATTTGATTTTAAACTTTCTATTGTTAGTGATCTGTTTTCTTTGTAGCCCAGTGTATAAGACCTAATCCTCGAAACTTCGCAATATTTATAGCAATATTTTGTATTTCTTACATTCCCATCATCTAGCCCTGTGTTTCCCGAGGAGATCGATATCGACGTCCCCTTGGGATCAAAATCCCGTAGGTCGACATAAACGAACCAACCCCAAAGTTATTAAATAAGAGTTAATATGTATTAGTACGGAAAAACTTGAGATAGACTTTTTAATGGGATTTTGAGGTATTAGTTCTGTTTGAAAAAATCGCTTGCCCAAAATAGCTTTTTAAATGCCTGATCTAGCCCAAAGCAGGGTGCATAACCACTTAAAATTATGGAAACAAATATGTATACATAAATATATCTCGCCTATTTATCCCTGAGACGTAAAATAATACTTACGTTCCGCCAATTATGTCAGGTCCCATGTAATAGGGAATGAGCCTGTTGTTATCTGTTGGGCACGTAAATCGCAGAGTATTGCTAAGTGGTATAAGAGACATTACTCATCCCAGTCTTTATTATACCCTTAGTCGCCCTGTACGACACCCGCAGGAGAAATAGGAGTGGTGACAATTGTATTCTGTTCTGCCGTCACTATACGGCAAAGTGGAATAACCAAGTACCTTGTAAAGAGTCAATTTATTTATAACGTTGCCAATATTTAATAATTATGTAGGATATATTGGTCTAGCCTAATACAGCCTGCATTGAATGAGGTACATACAGATTAGTAAGTCCTTATCAGAGCGGCCCAGTATGATTTCAAGAACTAGAACGAAATAAAACCAAATAAAATATTCGGTTCCGCACATAAAGAGCAACAATAGGGGAATTCCCTTTGTTTTGAAATACCAGAGCCCGCATATCATACACGTCACTGAGCTCCACATTCACGTGTGATTTACGGTCCGTTTCAATATTCCCTTTCTCTCTCTAAGGTTAACTCGTATCCATAGCTGGGCACCGTTAATCAAATAATTAACTTCGTTAATCGTTAATCCGTTACTAAAAAAATTAACTTCGTTAAACGTAAAATTAACTTCGTTAAACATTTAAAAAATTAACTTTGTTAAATCTTCCGAAATGTAAAGGTACATTCCGGAAGATTTAACGCAAGTTAACGTTAATCGTTAATCCGTTAACACTTGATAACACTTGATAAAAATTGCATTTTGTATATACTTGCTCTAGTGATCTGCTTACAAAAACTATTGTTTGAAGTTGATTAAAGTTAATAAGTTTAGGTTACCGCTCGAACATACTTGTCAAAACGCGTTTTTCGCGACATAGTGCGGTGCCTGCGGTATCTTTTTGATAAATAATAGGTACTGGATTAACGACTAACGGACTAACTGCCGCACTCAGAGACGTCAATAAACTTTAATGAGTACTTAATGTCAAACAATTTCATTTAAATTTAGACCATAGACCGGGCAAGAATAGGGACTAGTTTTGAATTGTCACTTATTGACATAAAGTAATCATTAAGGTTAAGTAAGTATTAAGGTTAATTGACGTCTCTGAGTGCGGCAGTAAGGGTAATTTAACGGAAGTTAACATTTTTTAAAGTTTATTAAAAAGTTAATCCGTTAATAGAAATGTTAACTTCGTTAATAAACGATTAACGGATTAACGAGTTAATGCCCAGCTATGCTCGTATCATAAGTTATACTAACATTTTAATAAAACTATGTCATCCCGGAAGGGGCAGGCAGAGGTGAATGTACATCCACTTTTTGCCAATTAAGTTAAGTCCCATGTAATATATGGCGAGCCTATTACCAGTCGGCTTACATATTAACCCAGCTGTTTTAAAACGGACTGTATCGGAAAATTGCCTAAAGTCACTGCTGTTAAGCTTTAGATTGCTTTCGCATAAAGCTATCCATTGCTAATAATGATAGTATCACTGAATGTTACATATATATAAAGCCACAAGGCACATAGAGACTAAGCAACTTTGTCAAGCGGTTTTTAATAGGTAAAAAAACGAAAACAATATCTACGAGATAGCTGTTATTTGTCAAAGATCTGGTATATTTTAGTGATGTTATTAGGTAGGTATAATAGTATTAGAGGACCTAGGCCTGTGAAATATCAATTTTATTAATTGAATTTATTGACTTGATAAATTAATCGATATTTCGTTTTTTATTTGGTAGTGGCTTATCTTTTTCTCTGTCAATGAATATACTGTGTATGACTTTGTTACTTTATTTAAGGAAAATGTAATTGTCGGTTTTTTTATCGCTATTTTCTTAATGCGTTATCCGATCTCTTAAGTATTTTTTTCGGATATTAACATGTACAATAGAGACGTGCGAGAATAAAATACATTTTCATTCTATTTGTTTATTCAATTTTGACTATTTGTTTGTACACCATAAACTACAATTCACGTAAAAACATATTATATCTACACATCATTGTTTTCAAAATGTTATATATCAAGTTTACAACCTTAGTTTCAGAATGATGAATGAAATGTACGGATATTAAAATGTAATTTATAAATAAACACAAGCTATTTAAATATATACCAGATACAAGATTTTACATCAATTTATTTGACTATACAAAACAATCTTAGTTATTATGGATGTATTTCAAATTATATATCTAAAAAGACAGTATAAACAAGAAAACAGTGTAAACAATAAACACAGTAGACAAACGTTTCGCAATTAAAATCAAATTTGGCACTTGAATCAGACACGCTACACGATAATTAGCAATATCATTATGTTAATAGTTACAAAGGGCTAACAGGGAAGACTTGATCTGTGGGGTTACTCTCGAAACAATGGTTCATTTAAATTATGATTAATTGTAATAAAACAGAAATATGTGACTTGCGTTAAAAGTAGGATAGAAATGGTCGCAGTTAATACTAAGAGTGTAACTATAGGCACTTATTTAAGCATCACGTAAGTACATGTAAATCAGCATTAGAGAAAATATTAACTTAACATGAAAAATTAACATCCATATGTACAATTAGATACTCTAATTATTATAAATATTAGGAAGTAATTAACAAAAGTAAATAATAGAAAGATATACGTACTTCGCTCCTGCTTGAAATTTAACTTTATAAATGTCATAATACCTACTACTATTTAAAAAATATTTAATTAATTATGAAAAATATTAGGTAGTAGTTCGAGAGTAATCCAGGTGCTTTTTGTAGTTTTAGCGTTTTTATTTCTATACATTACACACCCATTTGTTAAGAGTTCGCCATTTTTGCTGGCAATTTATAATATTATATAAGACCACTGTAAATGGGTTTAACATAAAAAAGTATAGATACATACTATCTATTACATATTAATAGGAATATACTTATTATGATTGGCACAATATTGAAAAACAAGTAGGTTCGATTGTCAGCAATAATGGCACGTTAGTAACTACTACATTTTCGTATTAAAATTAAATAAAAACAAAACATAATATTAATGATCACAATGCCGCTACGTTATTGCACAAAAATATTTCCTATGCTTCTATGGTCTTTGATTTACGAAACAATTATGTACAATTCAGAAAGGGCAACGAATACCTCTGTAGCCCAGCTAACCACACTATTTGTACTTATTTCATAAAAAAATACGTACGTCCAATTATATCACATAACACCTCCCACTATCATGCAGCCGGCCGCTTCGAACTGAAACAATATAATCATTCGATTATTTTTGTATTAATACATAAATTACGCTTATTTAACCCCGAAGGGGTAGGCAGATGTGTATTATTATTGTATTACATTTCACTAATTACGTTAGGTCCCATGCAATTGGTGGCGAGCCCTATTACCATAATACCGTATTTTTGATGAAAATATCATAGATTCTTCAACAGTTACTAACGAGTGTGAATTTACTCATTTATAGCAACCTAAAATAGGACAAAAACGAATCCCAAAATCAGCGAATCTTCAATTCCAGCCTATCCTCTCTGCTGGAAATGGTAATCAGTTGTTCATTCATCCAATGAATTAACTTGAACACATTAATACTTAGCTTACACAATCGTAGGCGAAGGTGCCACTGCATATCGATCGCCCCACTAAACTTTATTAGGTCCTAAACCAACATAAAATGCAATATAAAAAATAAAACGTATTAAATTGGTTACTCACATTAGTGCTACGTCAAAAGTGAGTCGTATTCGAAGGGTGTAGGGTCGGCTGCTCTCAGGTGTCACCATAAGACCCCTCCTGAGATATTGGACACCTCTATTTGGTCCTCCTGCTCCATGTTTATCGGCACCCGTCTTCTTCTATATCTTAGACGAAAATTTGCCCATAGTATCAGAGACATTACTATCAAACTTGATACTGCAACAGTCCCTATAAATTGAGCGTAGCTTGGATGTGCAGAGTGGTAAGGTGAATATTCAGTTTTTTCGCTAGTATTAGTGGAATACACCACAGCGGCATTCTTTACTAATCCATTTGACAAGTTACCCACAGCATCAAATGTCGTTGTATTCTTCAATAACTCCTCCACCGTAATTTTATTAGTTGCATTATTTGGCGTGTTCAACCGCTTGCCCGATTTGTTTTTATGTCTCACTTCTGATACATCGTCATGATTTAGCTTTTCGTAGCTTTTGGTAGGCATGACGTAAGGTTCTATATCCAAAAATTTGTGATCTATGCCGAACTGATCATTTTGCAGTTTATTTTGATCTAAAACCTTTGAAGACTCCCTAGCTTTGACTGCTGCAGTTTCGTTAAAATAGTCGATAAGTGAATTTTTACTGTCTAGTTTAAGTAATAATAAATTATCATTTTTCAATGCTGCCAATATTTTCTGTTTGGATTTCAACAAAAGCTTTTGAGATTTCGTATTTATGGGATTTATTTTATCATAACTATTGTTTTCGTGTTTTGACGCCCTTTCGGTTTTATTGTTTAAATAGCCATAGTATCTTAGCAACTTATTTATCATTTCTGTGCTGTATAAGTTAACCGGTGGTAGACTTTCACTTATCGTAAATGTCTCTGAAAAAGTGCAATTATATTTTGTCATGTCCGTTTTGGTTTCAGACGTAGAATAGTAACAAGTCTCTCCATTGGACAAACTATTATTCCAAGTCATCCAATCTCTTAGCCACAATTCGGCGCTGCAATTAATTTTATTTCCATGCAGTCTTAAAGTTTTTAGTTGAACTAGATAAAAGAGCAGATCATTCCGAATAACAGTCAGATTATTCATTCTCAAATCCAAATACTGCAAATGTGAAAAGGCGGCCAACGCTGCTGAATCAGCAAGCAATTGTCTCGCTAATCCCGGGCTCGACTGAAGGTGGAGCATTTGCACACTTTCAGGGGTCGACATCGGGAAAGAACCATCTTTTTCCGGTACCGACAGATTTAAATTACAAAGTCTTAAATCACGCAGCGACAACGGTCCATCGAAAGTGCTAGATGTAAATGATTGTATAGGGTTACTAGATAAATCTAACATCTCAAGCGATAGCAAATCATCGAAAACATGATCTTGTACATATCGTATATTGTTATTTTGCAATAATAATATGCGAAGATTGGGTAAATTTTTGAAGTCTGGTATAGACAAGTTTTTTATCATGTTATTATTCATTGATAAATATTTCAATTCATCTGGCAGTGATTTTGGAACAGTCGTGAGTACATTTTTATTCAAATTTAAAAATAACAACATCTCTAATCTTCCCAATGAATCGTCTTCTACTGACATCACTTTGTTATCAGAAAAATCTAGTGATTGTAATAAAGGATAACTATCTAAATCTCCACAACGAACGGCCGTAATTTTGTTTCCTACCAATGACAAAAATCGTACAGAATGTGTAAAAGCTTCTGGAACCTGGTAAAGTCCCGTTCTGGATGCATCGATCTGCTGCAATCTCCTCCCAGTGCCTACGAGCAACTGAGTATCCAATTGTGTAATCCCTAAGTGGGGATTATCAGTCAGCAGTAATCGTGCCAAATTTGGCAGTAATTGCAGCGCTCCAGGGGCCAATTTCCGCAAATTGTTATGCGACACGTCCAAATGCTGCAGTAACCAGTTATTGAAATAATTCTCATTAATAAACTCTATATTATTCCTGCTTAAGTTAAGGTGTTGAAGATTTTTAAGTGGAGTGAATAAATTGGCAAGTGATGTCAAATTATTTTCAGATAAATCCAAATATTCCAGTTTCATTAAGCCCCTGAAGCTTTCTTCATAGATATCAATGATGCCGTTTTTACTAAGATCAAGTTTTTGAAGGTTGACATACTTATTAAATAAGCCTGTTTTTACGTACTGTATCTTGTTACATGACAGGTCAATTTCTTGTAGATTTTGTAACGCAACATTGATTGTTATCTCAACAATATTATTATTTTTCAACGAGAGCGAATGAGTATCCAATAAAGGCAAGTCAAAATCAATCATATTCTTGTTACATTCGTTTCTATAATGCACTGTAACTTCCACAAATGTTCTATTCAGATATTCGTTAAGAAACACAATCAGCTGTTCTTCTCCACCATCACAACATACTGGCAGTGAATGCACCTTAAGACTTTCTTTCAATGATAAGTTATAGGAACATTTTTGGCATAAAGTTACATTGTTATTACAGGGACATGTATCCGGACAGGTCAAAACTAAGTTCGAGACCTGCCATGACGATAGAATAATTAAAAGTAAACACTGCTTGAGAGTTAAAGCCATGTCTGAAAACACTCCGCACGTTCTGTCTTAAGCTGGATTAAGAACCAAATGGTACAGTAGCCGACATGACACAGATGAATTGTCGTAATTCACAACCGCACAAAAATATTGGGCTACATGCGAATAAAGCATAGTTGTAACTTCACGCACTCAGCACAGTCACTTGAGTCGTCGCGATCGGAAGCGAAGGTCGACACTCATGCTCTTCGAGTTGGTTGATTGGACGAGCGGCTGGAGCCGAGTGAGCGTGAGAGTGTCACGTGCGATTGGCGCGCGTGGCAGCGAGTAGCGCGTCCCGGCAAACGTGTGGCGGCTCGGCGGGCGCCAGAGGGTCTGTCTGCCCGCGGATTGTGTGGGAGCGAGGGCGCGAGCCGGCGCCGGCGCCCTGCCGCCGCCCGCTATATCCTCAGCCTTATTTTTATATAGTCTACTGACTTCCACACCGCCACTATTTATGTCATACTCGGCGCTCCCTAATACGTTATTTCGAGGACGCAAGTATTTGTAAGTGTACGTAATATTTTTCGGTTGCTCTCTAGCAGAGATTGCTCCCCGTTGGGCTCTCCCGGCAGGAGAATATGATTTAAACGATAACTTATTATTGCTGAATAGCTTACCTACTAACTTTATATTACGTCATAAAGCTAGTGGTCGGAAATTGTTGCGTGTTTTTATAACTTTGTTCTTTTTTAGGCTCAACAAAAGTGGTGAGATAAAAAGCTGAAATAGGAAAATGGAAATCTACTTGAACGGAAACCTTTTATATGCAAAGTAAAGTCATCGAATATTTACTTTGGTGTAGCATTCAGTCGATGCTGGCTTACTTTATTATTTAAAATTTTCACAAAATAAGTACGTCTTAACGTAACTATGACAAAACAAATTATATTTCCTGAATTTAATAAAAAAAAGGCACATGAAAGGTCCTAGACAATGCGTTCAAATGCAATACATGCATATCCAACAGTGCTTTAGCGTGTATAGTGGATTTTTATTTATTCATCGTAGTTATCAAACCTATATCGAATATATATATATAACAATATATTCTATACGACCTGAAGCTCTTAGCTATAGGACGGTTTCTTAATATTTATGACCGTATTTAAAATAGGACCTTTGCTTTTCCTGATTTACATAAATGATCTGCGTCACTATAAAACAAATCTTTGCGAAAAGGTTTTGGTTCTATAATATTGCAGATGATACCTCTTTAATATTTAAAATAAAGAGAGGAGTTTGTGATATTGGCGCTGTGAATAACACCTTCTCAGAAATATTACATTAGTTTACTCTACTACTGAATTCAAATAAGGAGAAATGTGTTGACAGATTAGCACTAAAATAAATTAATGATGAATTAAATGTGTATACAAATTCCACTGTTCTTTTTTGGCATTATTCATGACTCGAAACTGCAGTGGTACTATCATATTTTGGAGCTCTCGAGGAAGGTTAGTTCAGCAGCATATAAGCAGTTTAAAAAAATGTCTATTGAAAAAAAAAAATATTTTGTACTCTTTTTAAACAGTGTCATATGGTATGTTGTTATGGGGCTCAATGTCCGCTCATATTAACCATTTATTTGTAATACAAAATACATCAATACGTGCTACATATAGATAGGTATACACAGTTAAAAATGAAAAAGAATTAAAAATACCCTACATATAATATCCATTTTGCTCGCCCTTCGCCTACTTATATTTGGATGGATGATGAGGTAAAGGAAGATCGTATGAGATTACGATAGACTGTAACCAACAAGTCACCACAGAAGCGACATACAATAAAGAGATAATGAGAACAGAGAAAACTGGTGAAAACTGTGCCGACCCAAAATAAAATTCAATAAGAGCAGGAGGATGATATTATAGATTTCCAGTTGAAGTTTAACTGACATAACATAAAGTCTGTAGACATCGTGTGTGCAGTGTAAAGCGATAAAAGCGTTAAAACCGTTATCTATTTACCATGTACTTATTCCAAAAACAATTATGAAAACCCTGACTCGAGATCGGCTGTGCATGCCCATCCCTCAAAGATTTGCTTCTACCAGGCTACAGAAGTACCTGGAATCCATTGGTCAATAGCCTGAGGATTCGACCCAACCGATCGTCTTAGTTCATTATTTCCGAGCTTTTTCCTTTAGGTATATGTCTAGATACAGATAACAAAAGGTTTGTTCCGATTAATTCCTCTATGTTAGAAATAATATAATAATATTTCTTACACTCCACGCAACTATCATCTAGCCCAAAGTAAGCAGCTTATGTGCTTGTGGGAAACCAGACGACGGACAAATAATAATAAACGTAATATTCATATACAAATATTGAAAACATACTACTTAAACATAAACAACCATGACTAGTGTCTGTGTTCATCACCCAAATATTTACCTCTACAAGCCCCCTTAGCCAAGTGGCCAATCTATTCCAACGCTTAGAATTCAAATTTATGAATATTACAGCAAAAACAATACGCCAGTTTCATACTATTGTTTTCTATGAGTTCGAACAGATAAGCCACTTGGCTAGGCCCTCGGGATTCGAACTCGGGACCACTAGGTCACTAGCCAGCGATCGGATGTCGGAATGACACCGTTTTAATATTGAAATATAATAAATAATCCCGTGTGGTGACGGCAGAGTAGAAAACAATTGTCACCAGCGTTCGGAGCCAGCAGCGGAATGGGCAGCAGCGTTCCTCTTCTACTACCTAGCGATATACTGCGACTTTTGTGCCCGATAAATGGCAATAGGCTCGCCACCTATTACATGGGACCTAACATAATTGGCGAAACGTGGGTGCTAGTTCACCTCTGCCTATCCCTTCGGGGATATAGGCGTAAATTATGTATGTATGTATGTATAAATATTGCCGTGTTTTATCTTTGACAGTTATGTATGTCTATTGGGTATGAAATGGAACTTAGCATAGATAGATAGCTAGCAAAAGGTCCTGTATGCCTCATACCTCTTTATTCAGTCACGGTTATTTATTTATGTAATCAACTAAAGTTAACGTAAGGCTCATAGTAACGGTCAGCCCTGTGTTGAGTTACCACCCACCTTTATATCCAACCCTTCCGATACACTGTTCGGAACATATTTACGGAAACCGGCATCCTCAAAATCGCTCCCACATGGTTTTCCAAAGGGTCTCTTTATTGCTGTCCTTAATTCGGGATACTTGAACTCTTTGTCCCTTTCTTGATGTTCCAAAGACGAATACCACGATGAGATGAACCTCGTTCGCTATACACAGGGACATTAGCTTATACACACTAGCTTTGTTCGTTGTACAAATTAAATATAGGTATAAATATTATTTTGATCAAGAGCTAATTTTTAATACCTAACCTACATACCTACCTACCTAATACATTTGATATCGTATTATAATAAATTAGACTTTAATTATATTATTTTATTTTAATTATAATATTTTATTTCAGTTATATTATTTTACATAATTGTTATTTAAAAATAGTAAACGACAGAATTATTATTTCACCTATAATTTTTTTTTGTTGAAGGATTATCGATGTTTGTATTGATGTCATTTACGTTATTTTTTAATATATTTAATTGCCAGATTTTTTATATTTTTAATTCTAGATCTAATATGTTGCCCTGGGGAATCTACTTATATCGGATAAAAGGAAGGACTGTGTCTCAACAGTAGGTCCTATAAAATATCACCAGATGAAATAAACGACTGCTAATGAACTTTTTATTTTGATAGAAAATAGATATTGTCTATATTATTATAAAAAAAATCTAAAATTATTTGAATTTACTCCATACAAGCTAAAGCAAAATATATCTTTCCTATATTAGGTTATTGCATCCAGAGAATTCACCATCAATTTTGGGAAGCACCTTTCCCGAATACATTTATTAAAGTGACCCTCAGCTTAGAGACCGCCAGATAAATCATAGTCAGGAAATAGCGGGTTTTCGCGGTAAACCGAGTAAAAAGGAAAAACCTTTACATAAGTTGCAAACTAACAAGAAACCCAATTTCTGGAAAATCAACAAAATTGCTCAAATCCATTTCATGTAATTCTCGAAGGCACGAGAAAATATATAATGTAAGCCGACATGTTTTCCTTGGTAAGGGTCTTCCAATCAACTTTCCTCAGTCATAGTGTGAAATATAATAATATGATGTGTAAATAATTTTGCATATTACCTACACAGTACGAAAAAGCTTTAATAACTCTAAGGACTGAGCGCAATTTTGTAACGTAATCACAGCATCCCGACGAGTCGTGTCGTGATTAAGTAACGAAATGGAGTGGGTAGGTACACAGAACAATCTGACGCTTTGGGCCATTAGCGGACGGTAACACTAAACTGGTGCTGGAACTAAAAGTGCGCCCCGGAACAAAATCGCTGTCATTAGGGTAACGAGGGAGGTTGCTGACGCGCGGCCCGCGAGGTACGTACCTCCTTGGCAGCAGGACCTAATGAACCGGCATCCCCCTGGCATCTTCTGTGCCCTAAACAGGAGAAAGTCGGGTAAATTGGACCTTCCACAAAATTTAACTACCTGTTAGTTATCATCAATCACGCCTTTCTCTCCCTAAAGGATAGGCAGAGCTTTTCACCAGCTTCTGACAGGTCCCATTTAATGGGGGCGATTCTATTGCCATTCACTGAGAACTTTAATTATAATTTGCTAGATGGTGCACCAGGAATGCCCATTCCTCTTTATGATAAAACCCTTAGTCGCCTTGTACCCACGAGAGTGACAGGGTTGATGACAATTGTATTCTTCTTAGCCGTACCACACGGCTTAACCTTCGCTTATAACAACTAAAGTTGTATTAATTATGTTAAACTATCATCATCTTCTTGCCGTGTTCTTCCCTGGTGATCTGGATCGGTGCATTAAGTTTCCTCTTCTATTCATATCGGACAGACGTCATCAAACCATCCACTCCCTTTTGATTGATACCATACATCACACTAGGAATGGTGCTGGGAATCAGTATATATATTTAGTATATATATAGACAACGTGTCATTAACGCTAGGAATCAGTATTCTATACATTTACTAATTTCTATTGGGAGACCGATGAACGAAAATAGAAATTTGGGTTGACTATCCATGCTGCCCAAGGCTTTGGCTTTGGTTTTACAGCCGGCCGCTTGCCTGGTACCAACGTTTGAGTTACGTCTTAACACACTTTTGCAATAATTTAATTTAGATAAATAGCTGTTATGTAACAAGTTATTATGTTATCAATAAAAAAATAACAAACTTTAGCTGCCTTAATTAATTAATCCTTAATGCCTTAATTAAATAATTCCTTAATCTACAAATAATTAAAATTTATCACAAAGGAAAAATATTTACGACAATTTTTAATTATTTTAGATAAGTTACTACGCTAACTTATCTAGTAGTTACAACGCTCTTTTCGTTGTGATGTCAGAACTGATACCTTAGCTTTAAAACAGAGTACTGAGTTAATTTTCTTAAAATTCATATAGTTAATAAAATGTCCTGATGGTAAAAACAGGCATTGTTGATAAGAGCTAAATATTTTATTTTATTACTATTTTTAATACTATTTAGCTCCTTCTCCCATCTAGTGGGAGAAGGAGCTGTGGTATTTTACTGTGGTTACGCTGTGATTAAAAGATTAAGACCGGTTAGCGATTTAGTTTAAACAGTGTTTAAATACTTATGTTGATTTCAAGAATATAATTATTCCATAACCCTTACAGTACAACGTGTCATTAACACAAACATATGAAAATCACAGAAAATTATGTCAAATTAAAATTTTACCTAATCACGTTGTCCCCTGGCGTATTTGGCACGGTATGACAGTACAAAATTGGACATTCCACTAGTGTCAGTCGTAATTAGTCATCAAAGGTGACATAATCCTGCGTTATTGTGGCACAGAGCGCCACAAATCTAGCAGCTAAATCAGTTTACGCATTGTTAATCGGGCTGCCCGTAGTGGCGCGGGTGGCGAATGGTAGCCGCCGTAATAAGGGTCGTGGCATAAAACTTTATTACTGGCCTGGCCTACGAGGCCATGAGGCGCGATTCGAAATGGGGCCCATTCTCATTAACCCTGCCGCGCCGCCTCTGAAAACAAGCCAGTTTTATTCCGCAAACGATAACGCACGCCAGCTTTGTCTCAATCGTGAGCTAAATAGTTGGAGCTGTACGTTTAACGGATTTTAAGTGACTATAAAAAGTCACTTAAAACAACTTGCATTTCAGTGATAAGAATTCGATCAAAAATATCTTACATTTGAAACTAAACCAAATTTCTAGGCGATTAGGATACAAATTAAGTCATTAGCTTACATCAAATGCTATTTCATCGGAAATTTTACTAATTGTGTAACTTTAAAGTTGAAGGTTGAACATTGAAAGTGCTAATTGTAATCACCTCCTATCATCATTAGCCAGTATTATTTCTTTACAACAAAGTTCTGCTTTAGTTAATTGAGACCAGGCCTCGAGTACCTAAAGCAGTACCTAAATTTAAACACCGACTTATTCCAATCTTACGCGTCTTGTGATTTATACGGTCACCGAGCCAGGATTTCTGAAGGTCGACATTTAATCAATCACACCCGTTTCACTTCAAAATGCACGCACACGCCTCCTTGAAATATGAGAGCTCGCCCGGGAACTAATGTTTTATATTCTGTCGTTGTATTGACAGTCGTGACTTATTGCCGGACAGATTGCTACCACTAATACACACCAACTTATTGAAGGTACCTGTAGAGAGTGCTCTGTCATGTCACTCGCTCCGATGTGCCTGTCTAACAGATATGGCTACGATAAAGTTTCATTTTGTACACACGCACATATCACGTGACGCCTGTTCTCATCGAAAGTGCCTTTAACACCCACAGTTTATTTCGGTATTGTGAAAAGGTGTTTTCTGAAATTCCGCAGCAATGTTTGGAACTCCTACGTGATAGATCACTTTCGGGATTAGTGTGAAAGCAAAATTCTTGTAGGGCTAAATAAAGCCATTGCGTAAATTGTTCTTAAACTTGACTTCTAAAGTTCTGTCTTCAAAAGCAATATTCTGTTGTTTTCTAGGCTTGATTTTTAGAATTTCAGAAAAATGGGCCACAAATATTTTTTACAGTTAACAAAAAAGCAATATCCAAAATTGCTTTTTTAACATTAAAATGTCATGTAAAAATGTTATTCAATCCAAAATATGCTTTTTAACGAATTGAATATGCATAATGGGACATCTTGTAGCACACCTGCCACAATATTATTTGTTTGATACCTAAACATAACGGAAAGTTATTTGATATACCTATAAAATACAGGCATGAGCGCGGCAACAAACTTAATTTCTCATGTTGTAACTTGTATTTTGAATATAAAAACCAATATAATAATACAAAGCAAAAGAGGTCAGAAAAATTACGAAAAATCATCGTCATGATGCGGGAATTGAACTTGCGTTTTTGCGAATTTTTTTAACATTAACTAATGTTCAAATAGAAATCAAATTATTTTCAATGTTGTAACTTTGGTTAGTGAAAAGAAAGTGACAAAAAGGATTGTTATATCTGAAGTGAATAGAGAAAACGGCAGGGAAGGCCGTGCCAGATCTGTCATAATCAAATTGAAAGTTGATAAAAAGTAGCCAATCTGAAACCAATAGTAATGAGATTGTTTGAAGCGAAAGAAGTGTGCGAGGATGCGAGTGAGTGGAAAATAAGCGATCTCTGTCTACCCCTGTAGAAGAACGGACGTGACATAATTATATGATGCATGTATATAATGTAATTCACCGTTTGAATTTCTCCGAATTCAGAATAGGTACAGGGTTTCCCTTGACTTTGAGGGTTGAACTCGAACGGGATGCGTTTGGCAGGGACAAATGCTCGTTGGCCTCGGTGTAAATCATGTATGTTCGCTGAAACAGCACGTCCATGTAGGCCAAGTGCTTACTCACACGAATCTGCGAGAGCGTCCACATCGGCAGCAGTTATGTCAAGATTAAGCACTGCACCAGCACTGAAATCCAAAACCACGCCTTAACGCGCTACTCGAGCGCCTGTTACTAAAGCCAAATAACTAATTACTTTAATTACACTGCATTAACGAAGCTGCACATAGCTCTCTGTGTATTAGAGCTGTGGAATATGACTGTTTACGCTAGAAATAAAGCCGAATATGGAAGGAAACAATTATTATATAGATCGTATACTGATTAGAAGTAACAAAAGAATCACTGTATGTGTATTACGCCTGTTTTTATAATTCTCGTAACTATTTGCTTAAGAAATATAATATGATGCATGTTTTTTGGACAAGTACAATGTTCACATTATTAAATACCACCATTAAATACCACCATGCTACTACCTAGTTTTGCAAAATTATCACTTAAATCATTGTTTCTGACATTTAAGTTCATAAGTACACTCCAAAGTGACAAGTCCTATTAATATTCGTGCTTCTCATTCATAACGGTCAAAAAATAACGGTCATAATCTAATTATTTGCCAAAAAATACGTAGTTACTTTCGTTATTTCATATCAATTCATAATAAGTACTTTATTTTATACCATAAACTATGACTTAGAAAAATTTAATAACTCAAATACTTAATATAAAGCAAAAAGAAGTATAATAACATTCGAACTCTAATTTATTGTAGATACATTAACACAGAATAGTAATATAATAAATTAGTAATAAAAATAATCTTTGCCCAAATGTGTAGAAAACAACATCTACAAAGCTACAATCATTAACGAATGAGTGATTAAAACTGAATTCAAATTGCAATTTCTCTCTCTCTCATATTTAACATTAATTTCATTTCACTAAGCTCAAACATTCTATTAAGTATTGAAACAAGTCTTGAGTTTAATTAAATTTCATTTATTAATAAAGCACGCAATGTTGTTGCTTAAGAAATATGGTTATAAAGCACTTAAGAGAAAATAAGCAAAAATCAAATCAAGACAAAATAAGTTCAAGTGAAAAGAAGTTCTAATTTAAAATTGCAATATATTCTAAAATTCCGCTTGTCTGTTAAAGTTAATTTTAATAATTTTAGTTTAGTGATATCGGTCTAATCTGATGATTAATTCGGGCTACACGTATTTAATTATGTATTGATTTTTTAATGACGATAATTAAAGGTGTGCAACATATTTGTTGGTGGCATGTGTAAAAGTGCTAAAGATGAAATCAAATTTCAATATTTTATATCAAATTAACAAGTTAGTTAGTTTTTTTTTATAATAGGATCAGCATTGGAAAATACGAACTCGATAAAGACTATCTTAGGAAACATTAGATGTTTTTAATGAAAACAACTTTGACATTAGTACATTATGCTACGAGTATGCTACGTTGGTCATTACATACAAGGCATTATTGCAAGCGCGAGCCGCAGGCGACTGCGGTAAGGAAGCTGAGCGTGTAATGATCAATTCATACGAGTTGCATAAGACGTTTTTCAACACAATTGCGAGGAAAAAAACAAACTTGTATTGTTATTAACTTTACCGACTAATTACGGAAAATGGCGCCTACAAGTTTGGTTTTTGTTGTTTTTTAATAATTGATGGAGACTGACGAGGTAGATCGACCACGAAAATGATCATTGCCTTTCTCATCAAATGCGCTTTTGTTTCACTAAATCTTTATATTGTTCATCGCCGTAGACACTTATTACACAAAACTACTCGTTTTTTTAACAGTAAACATCACTCTGACACAATATTAATTTAATAAAACAAATATGACTTAAGGCCCCGATAAACCGGCTAGTATTTCTAAATACGATAGTTAAGTTAATTTATGTTTACAAACATGGAATTAAATGTTTATTTATCATCTCAACCCTAAAATAATTTAATATTCATAAAAATATTCAATATCCATAGACGCATAAAACTAATAAGCATAAAGTTTGGAGTGCTTGGCGCGTTAAACGACTAAATATACTAAAGACTGTATGGGCTAGAGGCTCTAGGCTTCCCTAAAAATATAGGGAGAATTTAACAAAAAAAGCATTAAAAAAATATACCATTACGCACTAGTACGTAATATATTATGTACGAATGCATAATATGCTGCATTATGAACCTTAAAATGGTGTAATAAGAGTCAATTTACGAGCAATTGTGTTGAAATAGTTATTTGTTGTACGTGAGTGCAAAGTTGTTTTTTAACCCCGTGCTCAATTTTGATGACTGAGCTAGCGAAGGATTCTAAAATTGAATCACGAGCGTAGCGAGTGATTCAAAAATTAGAATCCTGAGCGATAGCGAGGGAATCAAAAGAGCACAAGGTGAAAAATCTTTGCACTCGAGTGCAACACGTAACTTTTCATTCATTCCCAACGAGGAAATTGCAAAATACAAAAAAAAATACAATCACAACAGTTTCTGTTTTCACCCAGAAACTTCCACAACACCCTCCCATTAACCCAAACACACTCTCAACACCCACCCAGAAACACCCACAACATTCACACCCGCAATACACACCCATCCACTCAGACACACCCAAAAAACACCCATTCACCCAGAAACTCCCATAAAACACCCATTCACCCAGAAACACCCACAAAACACCCATTTACCCAAAAACACCCATTCACCCAGAAACACACACAAAACACTCATTCACCCAGAAACACCCACATAACACCAATTCACCCAGAAACACCCAAAAAACATCCATTCACCCAGAAACACCCACAAAACACCCATTCACCCAGAAACACCCACAAAACACCGATTAACCCAGAAACACCCATTCACCCAGAAACACCCACAAAGCACCCATTTACCCAGAAACACCTAAAAAACACACATTCACCCAGAAACACACACAAAACACCCATTCACCCAGAAACACCCATTCACCCAGAAACACCCACAAAACACCGATTAACCCAGAAACACCCACAAAACACCCATTCACCCAGAAACACCTATAAAATACCCAATCACACCCAAAAAACACTCAATCACCCATAAACACCCACAAAACACCTAATCACACCCAAAAAAAACACCCAATCACCCAGAAACACCCACAATACTCACCCATCCATTCAGACACACCCACAAAAACCCATTCACCCAGACACACCCACAAAACACCCATTCACCGAGACACACCCTCGAAACACCCATTCACCCAGACACACCTCCAACAGCCACCCATCCACCCAGCCACACCCGCAACATTCATCCAGACACACCTGTAAGTACCTAATAAAAATTACCGTCCCTAATGGAGTTCCGAGACGGTCAATCAGCTTGAGTCAAGCACGTTGATTTTCTGTATGTTTTGGTTCCGTGGCTAGCGTACACAAATCAAACAGACCTAAAAAGCTTTTAAATGCTTGACTCACGCATCCAGCAAGCGTTGTAGACGATCAAAATGTTTAAAGCAAGATTGACGCCAAGCTGATTGACCGTCACGGAACTCCTAGGTTTTAACAAATTTATGATGTGAGAAGAAAATGGCGCGCGCAAAGCAAATTACAAAAAAAGTACACCAAGAAGGTTCCGAGTCTGAGTTTTTAACAAATTAAAATAGATTGCATGACAATTTCGGCACCATGGAGGTAGCAATAAATATGTATAATGATGTTTTGAATTCACAAACTCATTGCACACGATGTTCTAAATTCAAATTTACTTTAACCTCTAGAGGATAAAAACGGCTTTTGCACTCAGATATCGAAGAGCAAAAACGCTTTTTCCGAGATGGTGGGATGAAAAATATTTTCTTTATTAAATTATTTGTTGAAAATAAGTTTGGCTTATATGACTGTATGCCGTGTGGTGACGGCAGAGTAGAATACAATTGTCACATTCCCAAATCTCTCCCGTGGGTGTTGTACAAGGCGACTAAGGTAAGGATAAATCAGTGATGAGGAATGGGCAGCACCGTTCCTCTTATATACCTAGCAATGTACTGCGAATTTTGTGCCCGATAAATGGCAATAGGCTCGCCACCTATCACATAGGACTTGACATAGTTGGCGAAACGTGGGTGTTAGTTCACCTCTGCCTACCCCTTCGGGGATATAGGCATGATTTGTGTATGATACGTATATGTGCTATGACTGCCATAACTTTTACAACCAAGTACACAGATAAAGAAGAAAAATTTAAAGCTACAATTCGTTTTACGGGGAGACATTTAAAATAAAAAATATCGTGAGTCCCACTTTTCATTATATAAAGCCACCCAACTAGCGCTGCGACACTATTAAAGGCGCCGTAAAAACGCCGCAGCACTTTCTTTCTCTTTATATTTTTTACGGCGCTCGGGATGCCACCTACATCATAAAAAGTGAAATATTGTGTCTAGAAGCGGATGCCCCGTCCCTTTATGAGATTAGATTGAACTGAAATCCGATAGAAAAACGAACGTTACGTATCACGCAGCGCACCTAAGCCAATGCGAAATCCAAGTAAAGTTTGGTATTAGTGAAACAAGCAACTCTTGAAAAAGTATTGCTCAATCCTTGTATCCAATACTATGTAAACTTTTTTCAATCAATTGACAGAAAAGAGGAGCTATCGCTCGTGCCTGTGATTGTGTAATCTAAGCAGTCTTCGCTAAGGCTGAACATGAGATGAGTGACCATACATTACCTCTAGTTCCTCCATGGTTTAAAAGGCACGGAATGCCGTTAGTCTCACCTGCATCTGCAGTCATTAAAACCCTCAAATGGGAAGCCTTTTGTTCCACCATTAGAGACATAGGGCTGTGTGATAACGTAACGAGCTGTCCTAAAGTAGAAGATATACATCTCGTTATTAATTCTGAATTCATAGTAACTACTAGTATTTGCGTTAATTAAATCACATTCACAGTAATTACACGTGGTTATATACTGATCTGACAATACTTTAATCCGGAAAATCCGATGATATTTTTATCATGATACCTAACAGTGACTATCATAGACTCGAAATGGTGAATTATTCTAAACTAAACTAAGAAAATAAAAATAAATATTTCATGAAACGTAATGTTGGAGCGGTTTGCGAAATTGATTACGATGCATGTATCGAAATATCAATCTATTTGATACTCAATAACATAAACATAGAGGAAATGAAATTCACAATTTTGCATAACATGGGCGGTATTTTCGATATGGTTCACAGCACGTTATGTTATACAATATATTTCTTCCAATTATTATCTACAGTAAGAAGCTTTTCGTAAAATATAAAATTTTAAAAAAATACTGCTTATGGTAACCTATAGTTGTCTTTATTGTCTTGATCTAGGAATATGTGTTCACGAAAGTTTTTAAAGTCGAATCCCTTTAAATTGTGATAATCGTAAATCTTCTAGAAATTATATTAAAGCCATAACTAAAAGCTAATGGAGCGAAAACTGATACCTGCTTTCGCTGTAGTCGAGCCAATGGCAATAGTTCACTGGGTTTCTATAAAAAAATTACTCACTCATGTATAAATTATGATCCGCAACCTTTTTCGAACTCGAAGCGTTCAAAATAAACCAGCACAAGCAATGAAATTGGTGATTGAACATGGCCACAGATAAAATAAATGGTTTATGAAGCCATTGATTTAAAATATAAAAAAGTTTAACCATCATTTAACAACGCGACCATAAAAAACAGTACTACTTATTTATGACTCCTTTAAAACAAACAACATTTTATATTGTGTTATAAATGCTTGATGAAACTCGTTCGTTGCATTCTATTATAAAATTTTAGGATACCTACTTAATAGACATTTACAAAATTAGTTTCAGCCCGTAAAAGGATGCCAATAATCATTGTTACAAAGAACTCTAGGGACCACCATAGAAATCTCGAAAAAAGTCAACTGCCTCATATGTTTTAGTTTCAATATTTGATGAAATATATCTAATATTATGTTCATACTATTATTTAGTTACAAAACTACTTATAAACATATTACCCAAAGCTAAAACTATAATTGTCTAAAACCATCAAAATAAATGTACAAACCTAAAACTGAGCAGAATTAAATTATCTTTACCACGTTTTCTGGAGTCGGCACAATAGTTATATTTTCTCTTTCATTCAAATTGTTCACACATCCACACTTTTGTATTAAGTTTTACAGTCTGCCGCCTGCCTTTTACCAACCCTCGTTGCGTATAATATTATTGAGCAGGATACCCTAAGGTGTCTGGTACACTAAAAATCAGTCTGCCACTTCATACCTATTCCTAGATATTTCCATAGAGATATATAATGGATCGCACACACATCACTCTTACTTGAACAAACACACCCAAATTCAGATGGAGCTACGGCGCCGCGTCCGGTATGTCACGGCTTGCTTATGAAACCGTGACATATTTGCCTTGGTCAAAAATGTTAGACCATTCTCGCGGTAAGTTAATATTCTAAGGTCCTAATTTACTAGGAGAAAAGATACTGTTTGTTATATTTTTTGATTAATGCCATTATTATTGTTTGTGAATTGATCGTAGCTGTGACATTTAAGTACAAATATGCATATCATTTTACCTTCTCAGTGCAACTCTCAGTTTAATTATAATCATATTCTCATAGTAAGTATGATCAATTTGCAATTCTATCATTATTTTTCATTTTATAAATAGCTGAAGATAGTTTTCAGTTTCAGTATAATATGTAATCTTATTCAACAATGTATAAATCAATAGTAAATACTCACGTGTAGTTTCGTGTAGGTACTCAATTCCGACGGAAATTGTTGAATCTAACTTTACTTTAAAAATTTCATTAAAATTTACTTAACGACATATTTAAGGAGATTTACTAACCCTATACGTTGCAATTGTAGTAAATATCAAAAACAAAATTAATGCACTTTTTATAACACGTTTTTGACACTGGCCCATTTTATTTGCAGCCAAGCGTACATTCAAAACGTTTGCCTTACTGCGGTACTTGTGATGATACTAAACTCCAGCCATTATGGCGAGAGACAAAATGTAAACAATCTTGATGTGTTTTTTAATGCAAAATACGAAAATGAAAATGTGTATTACCTATTTTTTCAAAAATGCTTATAGTTTTGATATTCCAAAGGGGATGATGTATTTCATTATAGAGCTTTCTTATTTTTAAATGTATTTCGTAGACAAAGAAACATATCAAAATTGTTTACATTTTGTCTCTCTTTATAATGGCTGGAGTATACCTTTGCAAGACCACTTTGATGTATGAACTAATGTGCTACTTCAAGCATATATGCCAGTTATCCCACGAAACAAGCGTTTGGTCTGATGAGCGATCAACGGGCCGTGCGTTGCGCTTCGATTCATGTTCATTTACACAGTTGAGCATTGAAAGTCGGCTCCTCACTCAGACACATACTGTACGCAATGATAACAATATCTATTTTCTTTTATTAGACGGCCCTTTCGGCCGAATGGCATATCGCTGGCTATCCTCCCGGGTTCGAATCCTGGGGGCCTACCGCCTAACTCGATTGCTAAAGCAAAAGCTATAGTTTATGACGTCATGGTGTCATTTCGCACCAAATGTACCTAAACTATTAGCGATAGCTTTGAACGAATGATCACCGAATGATTTTTACCGCCTAAAAATTCAGGATGGCTGCTATAGCCGTAAGCAGTGCATTGCTTTAAAGCTATCATCAGCAATCGAGTTAGGGCCGGTTTTTTGATCCATAGTTAACTCAACCAATTGTTAAAAACTGTTACTAATTGCTAAATATCAGTCTGATATGTAACCATTAGTAACAATTTTAGTTACTAATGTTACTAATGGATAAATATCAGTCTGAATTTATTACTAATTGTTAAATATCAGTGATATTTAAAGATAAGTAACAATTGGTTAACAGTTAACTATGCATTAAAAAACCGGCCCTTAGGCGGTAGGCCCCTTCGTGTGGGCAAATGTTTGTGATGAACACAGAAATTTGCTCTCGAGTCATGGTTTTTTGTATGTTTATACATAAGAATTGTACAAAATTCTTATCTACAGAATTACATATATTTAAATTTTTATAAATATTATATAAAAATTTGCCCGTGTATAGTATACATAATACATAATATACATAATACTAGTTCTTGTGCTACTTACTTTCGGCTATATGATAGGTATTGACCTTAATCTGTTGTTTCGGGTTGTATAATATAGCTGTTAATACTCACCAATCCGCACTGATCCAGCGTTGTGGTTTATGGCCTACTGGAGGCTTACCACCATCTTTTTAAAAGCGATTCTTATTCCTCTCCTTATAGTGTAGGTTCTTAAACTTATCGCGTACAAATTAAAATACATAATTCGTGCCATCATCTTCTTAAAACTTGTCGCTTAAAAAATCGCTTGAATGAACGAACGATGCCGCTGGTCTGCATTTGGTCTGGTACAGAGTGAAAGAAAGAGCGCTATCTAAAAATGACATATAGCTGTCTCAGTTTACTGATGCCGAAGTGCGTTCAAAAACTTTTGCGTATTTTCTTACCGGTAAAAACCGTTCCTATATTCTACCAATCATAGGAAATTATTATACTCCAGGGAAGTTGGGAAGCAGAAAGTAGAATAACTACGTCCAAATAGCTAACAGTATAAATTCCTTTCCTCGAATTGATATTGAACTTGAATAGTATGCTACGATATTATTTTATTTAAAGGCAAATAATTACATGCAAGAAATCCCCTCGCAACGGTGACTAGGTGGCCGATATTTTGGTAAGTACTTTTATAATTGGTTGTCCCCAACTGAAAGCAAGTAGCGGGTGATACCTTAAAAAATATCTCGGACCTGTATTAAATAAATAGGTATAGTACTCTTGGCTTGGCTCGTGAATAGAATCAATGAATCCCCATTTGTATAAAAATAATTAATAATTAAATTTATGCTACAGTTATATTTGATGATTTTCAAATTATCCCAGATATTACATATTATAAATCCAATATTTCAAAAAATATTGGAATACTTACTATTCACATAGCAAATTGTTATTATATTCGTAAAATAATATGTTGTCAAACAAATCCCAACCTCTTGCACAATAAACTCATTTCGTAGAAATTCGTAGCACGCTATATGGTGACAGAAAGCTAGCTACGTAGCAAATTATTTCAGTTAGTACTACGGTCAGTAACGAATTAGTAAATACGGAACACGGTGTTATCAACTTATTTCTAATAAAGTGGATCTAACCGGCTCAAGTGGCTTGCGTGCCCGATAGACGGCAATAGGGTCGTGCCCTTTTTTCATGGGGACCCAACCCAATGCGCAAACCGTGGATGTTAATTCACAACTGCCTACCCCTTCGGGGACAATTTAGCGATATTTATGTTTGTATGTAAAAACGCCACCAAATCCAATGTCACAATCGCATAAATCTTTTCGTTTGGGACAAGCAATCGCACCATCTTCGGCGGCGCGACGCGGGCCTTACCACCAACTCTAAACGCGACTCAATTCCCATTGTTAAAGTGAGACAACGCTATAAGCCAAGTAGAGCGGCATCCCGTTTTGTCACCCGCGTTTGGATCGCACTAATACTTCATGGTACGGCCACGGCGGCACATCTGCGACCTGCCCCGTTCATTTGAAGCTAGAGCGACTACGAAATACTCCATTAGAGCTCAGCTGCCGTACGAATTCGTAATTGGCAGCGCCTATAAATATTTCAGCTAAGCAACCCCATGTTTGGCTAATTCAATTCGCTTAAATGTTATACTATGATTAACAAGCTGTGACTAACATGTTATTTGATTGAAAATCTGCGGTAAATTATGTCCGCATAATTTATTATTAGTGCAATATACCTATCTATTATATTGCTTTTAATATGAATGAATTAAATTAATTAATTAAAAATTTTAAAAAGTAGACCTTTCACTAAATATAAAATAACTATTGTATTATAATGATATAACTACTTTTGCTTGATGTTTTCAGCGGTATATTTAAAATTTAAAATAATTTATGTTCGGTCGTTATAAATAAAATAAAGATCACAACGCATTAAACCTAGCGATTGAAGTAAACGTACCGGCGGGGTGTTACATTAATTAATTCCTTTAAATCAAAACAGCATTACTTCGGAGTCTCCAGCGGTTCGCTTTAAATTTAATTGTGGGGGAGCGAGAAACAGAAATAAATTGCTTGAGGAAATTCGAAACGGGAAAGATTCCAGTGCGATCTCTAGTTTATAAACAAGTGAACAACGCTACTGAAAGACTCTTTGTATCTCTCTAATAACACAATGAAAGGTTTACTACCGCGCTCAGAGACGTCAAATAACGTTAATGAGTACTTAATGTCAAAAAATGGCAATTCAAAACTAGTTGCTATTTTTGCCGGGTCTATGGTCTAGATTTAAATGAGATTTTTTGACATTAAGTACTCATTAAAGTTATTTGACGTCTTTGAGTGCGGCAGTTAGACTTCAGGCTTTAATTGTGTAGTGCTAAAGTGTGTTTTTTTCTTTCACATAGGGTAAAACCGGGATAGATGACACGACACCTTTTGAAAATGTATTGAAAACGTATCAATTGCAGAATTTGCAGATACAGATTTGGTGATAGATGTCTACCTGTATGAATAGTTGCCCCACCATGAAAATACTAAGAAAGATAGATGCACTAATACTCCTAAAGGCACCTATCCCTCCATACTAATATTTAAAACAAAAGAGTAATTATTTACACTTAGATACACACCTAATGAACCAGTACATTGACGTAATAAAAAATATGACGAAATATTTTACTACTTATAAAGTTATACAATGGCAAATACTAACCTTTAAAACTTTGACGTCTTTTTGAAACTCGCCGCGGAGATCAAAACGCACACGAGCGAAATGAGTCCTCATCACGCGACAGCCCGTGGGAAATTGAGGTACGGGGTGACTACGGCATACACTTATACTTACTATTAATTCATAGTCGCGAGTTCGGCAAGTAAGGTTTTTTGAAGATAAGATAATTTTATTTGCCAGAACAAGAGTATTACATTGGTCTTGAATACATTATAATTATCATCCTTACATGTTCCTGCCGCAAAAACCAGCATGCAAAAATTAAATTGTTTTAAAATTATGGTCAAGTTACATTTAAATTGTCATTTAAAAAATTAAAAAAAATTGATATCATACACTATAACATTATTTCATTATACATTAAATAGAATTAAAATAATAACAGATGTCAGAAAGTACATAAGAATTATCATTATATATTGAGTTAAAATAATTAAAATATTAAAATTGGGTTGTGTCCTTTCAAATTGGATTGTATTTATTGATCAGTCAAATAAGATTTAATGTCATAGTAACACTTCTTTGCCAAATGTTCCCTCAATCTCCGTTTAAAAATAGTCAACTTAAGTTAATTTAATTCTTTTGGCAACTTATTATATACAATGGGGCCCATGATTAAAATGCTATTGTGCATGAACATTGAGTTTGATCTGTCTATATGAAGTTTGCTTGTATCACGTTGCTTCCGATTGCTAACTTCAGACCGGAGACGGAAACAGTCTGGATTAGTTTTTATGAAAACGGAAATTTCATATAAATAAATACAAGTTAAGGTTAACAAATTATATTTTTTAAAGAGTGGTTCACAGCTGTCCCATGGTTTTAAGCCGAACATCGCTCGTATACATCGTTTTTGGGCTTTAAATAATATATTTATGGATGTGGAATTGCCCCAAAATATTATACCATATCTAAGGTTGGATACTACTATACCGTGGTACGCCGTGATCAGTGCATGGACATTTAATACTGGAGCCAATTTGAAGAGTGCGTAAGACGACAGTGGCGGAGCGTCCATATAACCCGATTCCCAACAGCCGTACCAAACGAGCGAGCATAAAAAAATCATTACCATAATGCAAGTACAATACCATTTTATAAACAAATAAAAAAAATCCATCAATAAAATCTTATCATAACAGTATTAAACGCGCGCGAAACAATATGCAACACAGGTACATACAATTCGCTCCCGCTCTCTAGATTCCTTCAACTAACTCGCTAAATATCGAGTTATGGACGCCTGCATACAGCACGCACACAGACAAGCGTAGTCTTGTCAGGCGCACGCAACGAGAAATAGTACCTAAAGATTGCCTACAAGCCGGCATCAAGCCGGCATTTCGGCAGCCTACGCGCTTATGCATCGATACACTACGACTCACGCACACATTAGTAATAAACTACCACGAAAACAAGTCCGTCAAAAGTAAATATTTTAGATCTTATTACAATAGCCATAAAAGCGGAATTTCACTGCACTGAACTGCACTCAATATCGCGGTCGGCGCCGCTCCATCAAGCCGCTCCGGAGCGGGTTAAATCGTCCTTCCCTTTTTAACACGGCTTTTGTTTGTATAATGATCTCTCTTTCTGGCCTTGCTGAGAAATACTCATGACGGCTTATCTGTCATGCCCACAGACGCGAGCGAGGTTATTCTGTTTTGAAATTTGTTTGCACTCACATAAACTTAACGTAATTAATTACTTTTATTGTATTTTTAGCAATAATTCAGTGATATAGTAAAATTTAACTAACCTGTGTTGTTGTTTTAAAGGTGTATTGTGATTTTGTGAATTGTGTAGTGTAGCTCTGCAGGGATTTAATTGGTATGTTTTAGTTTTTAAATAATTTTGGTTTATTCTCTCTCGGCACAATAATGGCCGCTTTGATGCACATAGATTGTCCGATTTCTTGCTAAGTGAAGGAAAGCAGTTTACAAAGTTGTCCTTTGAAAATAAAAAATATGTCATACAGTTAGGTCGAGCTCGTCCAAATATGTCAATAGATTACAAGCGTAAAGACGGTTTTTTTCAAGGATTTCCACAGTCAACTTTATGATAAATATAGTTGGCTTACAGCATTGAGTTATAAAGTAAACTAGAGACGCTATGCCATACAAAAATATTCTCCCAACTCGAATCTACCTACGGTGGCGGGGTGTGCGGGGCGAGCGGGCGAGCATGGCCTGGAATCAGTTATATGCTGCAGCGCTAAACAAACAACATAAGCGCTAACACAATTACCAGTGGATTATCGTCTAACCAAAGTATTAAAACATGCAGCGCTAATCGCTGATTGAGCACAGTTTTCTCGCAACCAAAACATCGTAAGCGCCGCTGATTTCATGGCGCTTACGCGTTTCTTTCAACGCAGTCTTAACAAAAATATCCTTATAGATTATGCATCGCAGAAGAGACAAAGATTTAGTGCTTACGAAACCGAATTTGAATGCATTATCTATTTTTATATTTATTTGAATAAATTATTATTACTTAGATATTATTTAGAAATAAAATTTTTAAGAAATAAAGGAAAAGTCAATGAATAGTTACAAGTTTAAAATGAAATAAAATTAGGTTTTACTTTTGATTTTTATTTAAAAGGGGTATGCCCATTCTAGGGCCCATTTTGTACCTGAAGCAAAATTGTCTCAATCTTTTTTGAGATAAACTCAAAATTCTAAGCTAAGTAGGTAATTAATTTTGTTTTCAGATCTGAAACCAATTGGTTTCAGATTTTGGGCATTCTCCTTTATTATAATAATACGTTCGAGAAATTCGTTTTGCGAATATGAACATCAGAAAAAAAAAACATTATTTTGGGTTAATAAAAAAATTCTTGCCTTTTATTTATAGAAAAGGAAAATAACCTCGTAATCACACATACACACACACACACTCACAACAACAATTACTCACGAGCCATAGTTGTAGTTGATTTATAAAAATGTGAAGCGCATTTATCTAGTATCCATAACACAAGTAATTAGTCTGAGAGTGAAATTATATTGAATGATAACAAACTGAGTAATAAAAAGTACAAAATTATCAGTTGCATCAAAGTCACAAAATTCACCAACAATTTATCAATTGTCCATTCTGTATCGTTCACTTTTTCATAATCTATGATTTTCATACAAAATGGCGAATTATGTTTTGAAATTAATATTTGTTATGTTTTAATTAATATTTTGTAACTTACCGATGATAAGTCACACCCTTAACTTTTGGACTTATTTTTTATTCGTTTTTGCATGTTTTTAACACGCAAGAAGGCATTTTTAAATCGTTTTGTAGCCACAATTTCGGTAAGCAGTTGCTTCGAGCGTTGGCGAATGACTAAATGAGTTGTTGCTCCGGAGCATCAACGCACGGGCTACTTTTCTTGTTTGCGGTGTCGCTTCTATACGCTAGTAATAGTAGTTCAATGGCAGAGTAGAATACAATTGTCACCACCCCAAATCTCTCCCGTGGGTGTCGCACAAGGCGACTAAGGATAAATCAGTGATGAGGAATGGGCAGCAGCGTTCCTCTTATACCATCTAGCTATGTACCTACTGCGACTTTTGTGCTCGATAAATGGCAATAGGCTCGCCACCTATTATTACATGGGACCTAACATAACTGGCGAAACGTGGGTGCTAGTTCACCTCTGCCTACCCCTTCGGGGATATAGGCGTGATTTATGTATGTATTAGAATCTCACTTTGAAAAATGTTACAATGTGTACAAATTACGAGCTTTAAAGAAAGTTTCTGCGAGTACCCATTTTTTGTGGGTCCTAATTTTTACTGTGGCTTGCCTAACTTTTTTTTTCACGCCACGCCACTGTAAGACGATGAGTTTATTTTTGTGGAGGTTTTTTCAATATGCAGTTTCCAATTTAGCTTTTTGTCGATAATTAATCCTAGAAAAGTTGTATAATTCGCTTGATGTACACTAGTATTTTCGTAGTTACGAAAGTGAGGCAACTATCCCATCGAGGCATCTATCCCGGTTTTACCCTAATTTAATTTGTTTATTGAGTCAGTCAATTGGTTAGTAAATTGTATGGAATAATTTTAATTTCTTTGGAAAAATCATATTTATGTGTGTATTATTGGCCTTTATCTGTGTTTAATGCTCTGTGAACATTCATTCACTCAACAGAGCAGAAAAAATAAAACTAAGGAAGGACATGAAATATATATTTTTTTATTATTAAAATTATTGATAACAACTTCATTCAGATGCAATAAGAAGCTACTTTCAAACATTAAAATTATTTTGAGAATACATATTTTTATTTTTATTACACGGACTTTAGAAAAAAATAAGCGAAGATATCAAATCTTTCAGTCGCTCTAGAGCAAGATCACAATTTTAATAAATTATACGATATTAAATATACAGACAATACAAAATGTTTGCAAATGGCTGAGAGAGTCATGCTCAAAACATATTTGCATAAAATGGCTTGTCAAGTTAATAAACGAATAACACGATTAATTACATTTAACACGTGCGTTATTCCCTTGTGCGTCGTATCATCAAGGGACCATGATATAACGACATCAATGGACCGTTTACTGCGTATACTACAATTACTATAAAATACGACACAGGTTGGGACGTTCACACTCATTAATGGACAATACACATCGGAATATATAAAGCTGCCAGTGTCACGTGTGGCCTCGTACTAATCCCCGTGATCCCGTTCTGACCCATCCCTTCCTCTCTCATTCTCTACGCTTCCAGCTTTCCGCGAGTCCAGTGCCATGGTTACGTATTTTTTTGCTGTACAACTTTTATAATTTCAGTTATAGGTAATTTTGTTGTAATTTGTGCTGTTATAGAATTAGTACAAAAGCTAGACTGTTGATTGAACGGCTAATTAAGCTTGACTGTGACATATTATATACTGCTTGAATGTTTTATTACTACGTATAAATCCCCATTCATTACAACAGTTTGAAACAATTGCTTTTTAACTGCAGTGTATACGACAAAAAGTGCCAAATTGATCTTTAAAAAAAAGAGTATTTTGTGATAACATGGGCAAGCCGTTTTACCTGTTACCTGCGTGTCTGTCGTTTTAGTCTACCCATCACTCTCATTCATTTGGCACCGTGGAAAGGTGTGAGGGAGACTACTTAAATAATACGATTGCGACCGACTTGATAGTAGGTAAACCTAAATTCCTATTGCAAATATTTAATTCTTCACTTCTATAATATGTTGAAATATGATATAACTTCACAAACTTATGAAATAATAATGTTTTATTATTGTTAAGTGATCAAAGCAAAGAATGCAATATAATGGCTTCGGGCCTACGGAGCATTCCTGACCCTGCCATAATAAAGTCTTAAATTCCAAATATTCACTCAACCCAATATTTGATAAATACATAAACAATATTGAACAAGAGGGTCACTAATATACTATATCTTGCTAAAAGATATACTATTAGAATAGTACATAAATCCTACCTATTGATTATGAGTAAAAACTAGATAATAGCAAAACGTCAATAGGAAATTGGCGAAACGTGGGTGCTGGTTCGCCTCTGCCTACCCCTTCGGGGATATAGGCGTGATTTATGTATGTATGTATGTCAATAGGAAACTTGCAATACATAATACATATTAATACAGTCAATAGCATGTCAGACTATTATATGTATAGGCACCTACAACTGTCTAATAGATACGAAATATATATTTATGTAGGTACGTATTATAAGTCAAACCTACGGCAACTCTCTTATAACAATATTGTACCTTGCAAAGATATAATTATGAAATTGGAGATAAAAAAAACTACTGGCTAGACTAATTGCCGGCACCGGTCACGACTGTTGGCTGTCCATGGCAGCCGGAGGCATACGTCTGTGACAGACTAAAGCTCCACTAATTACTATCGTCTGCCAATACCGTTTATCTCAACCCGCCCAGAATCGCAATTAGACCAAAATAAATACCTACCTGGCACTAAAGGCTTCGTACATGCAAGTTTGGAGCCCGCACCAGGCATTAATATTTTTGGTCCTAGTTTGTCTTTGAAATTTTATTTTTAACGGATAGACAACAATAACTAAGTCATCATCATCACCACCAGGCCTTTAATATCCCCACTGCTGGGGCACGGGCCTTCCCTTTTGATGAAAGAATATAGGGAGACTGGGCCATAACCCACCTAGCCCAGTGCGGATTGGTGGGTATTAACCTTCCGAAGCACGGAGGAGCTCGCGATAATACATTTTTGGTCACCGCTTAGTTTACGCAATCACAGGCCGAGCGTGCTATGCCACCGCGCTAGCGAGCTCCTCCTGTCAAATACCTAAGTAACTAAACTAAAGTAAACTGTAGGCACATTCAATTTAAGACCCCAAAATCAGCAACGCCCAGCGCCGATACACCTAATACTCGTAACAAGCCTGAGCCATTCCACGAACGGAAATAAACAAAATGCGATTTCTATATAGGTGGAACGCTACAACACCCGAATACCGGATGCGGTTTGAAGGAATTAATTATTATCGGGCCAATGTTCCAATAGAACGCCCCCGGCGGCGACGCGACGTGCCGCCTCAACGGAAATTTATTTCAAACGTCATTTCAAAATGCAAACCTCCCTCAGCGTGCCGGGAATACGATAAAAACGACAAAATCAACGCCTAAAGACTACCATACACGGAGAGTCCTTTCTGATCAGGCCAAACTGACTCAGATCGGCCTGTACGCAATCGTATACATATGGGCCTCATTTACGGGCAGATTGCCTTCAGTTCTACCTGACCGGTTGCAAATCCGTATCGGGTGTGTGTAATTTGTCATACACGATCCGTCCAGTTCTTTCGGTCAGGCCGATGAGAACGAATTGCTTCAGTCCATCCGGCCGACTGACGCGAGCTTTCATTCAGGTCAGATTACGCACACGATACGGATTTGCATCAGGTCAGGTAGAACTGAAGGCAAAATTGTCCGTGTATGAGGCACTTTATAGATATATGCCAGAGATAACCTACGCAGCGCACAACAAAATACCGTCAAAGTTACGCGCAATTTTTAAAACAGGACGCGACCCGATGTAACGCAACGCGTGTTGAGTCGAATGAAATGTATTGGTTTTCTATGACCAGGTCCATGCATCATTTGGTCCAATCCGGATCTGGTCAATCTCCTTTGTATTCTGCTTTTTGGTGGTGACGGCCACTATGGTATTATGATATTTGTATATTTAACTATCCAGTATTTTTTCATAACCGATTTGGTCAAATGGTCAGATACTGGCTATTGGCCCGGAGGTCCCGGGTTCGAATCCTAGTATCGGCAAACATTTGTGTGCTCAATCATCTCATACCTACATTTGTTTTCAAGGTTTATGTGTTTACTAGCTGACCTGGCAAAAATTTGAAAAATTGCCCTTATCACCTAGGGCCATAAAAAATTTGCTACGACTATTCTCAGACCTACCGGATATACACAAAAAATAAATAAAAATCGGCCAAGCCGTTTCGGAGGAGTTCAACAACAAACACTGTGACATGAGATTTTTATATATTATATTTGATACAGTATATTTTAAATATTTACAAATTATATTAATAAAGGTCTTCTACGCTGGCCTGGGGGCGAAAAAATAACATAGAATGTGCCCCAATCACGAATCCTTCAGGGGTGTCGTAAATGTCAACTAAGGGGGATTGCCCGTGTATGGTTCTTATGCACCTTGGGGCAATCGAATAGTGGAGGGAAACCCACCAATAACACCATACCCATAGATAGAGGGTTGATGTCAAGCAGGCGGCCGGCTGTAAAACTAAGCCCAAACCATAAGCAGTATGGATTAGAATGTTGTCATCCCAAACACTCTCTCCGTTCACCGATTCCTCGGCATGGTCCTTTACGTCTCTTTTCTATACATTCATTCATCACTCTCTCTGCCTGCCCTCTTTCCAGTCTTTCTGGGTTCGGCGCAGTATGTTTCCTCTTCCATTCATATCGGTCAGACGTCATCAAGCCATCCACTCCTTTATGATTCATATCATCCGGACAATATCTACGGAACCTTAAAAACTATGCGTTGTTTATTGCACAGTATTGCACATTTTACGATAGTATTGTAAATAGCCAATTTCGTCAAACGTGGAAATAAAACCTATTACGCCACCTATACAAAACTTTGAATTCTCAGTTGCAGTAATGTTCACATTGATACATTTTATTCTAGTGTTTTACATTTTTTGTAAATCAAATCTGGTACAAGGAGACAAAATTAATAGCAGCCGGTAATTTAACAATAATATTTATTTATGAATTAAAAAATAAAAAAGAAGAAACCTGTGAGAGGGCTTCGTACAATAGGCATTATTAATGCTACTTAATTGTTTTAAAATGCATGATTATTATTATTAAAGGATTTTAATTTTCATTTTGGTAATTCACATTTCATTCAGTTAAAAAATGTCATAATTTAATATATTTTTAAACAAGTTTAATTTCCTCAAACATATCGGCTTATGATTTCATAACATAACAAGTATTTACATATTATATGCTGGATATAAAAGCCGTCTCATTTTACACACACAGTCACACTTCAGACTACCCAAAATCACATTAGTAAAACTGTCAAATTTCTTCAAACTTAACTTGTTTGTTTATAATATTATGCATTTTTAAATAAAGGTATATCACACAAAGTCGATTGAGAACATTTGATTTTTTGTGGGTTGAGAACATTTAATATTTAGGTGGTGACTGTACCTAAATATTTCAGCACCAAAATACCCGCAAAATGTACTCCTGTGTCTTTTTATTCACAGAATCGAGGAGGGTTACGAAATAGCTAAACCAGTAAGCTTCAATCTGTTTACCATGTTTGAATCCTGCGCTCAATCGACAATGCCTCATCAAAAGTACGTACGCATGTGATACATGTGATACAAATTATGATATTTCTACTTTGCTCCACTGACCTCTCTATTATGTATCTATGTATAATAGAGGTCAGTAATTTGCTCACTTAGGACGGAACATTTGATTGAGATTTCAGTCAGGGGCCTTACCACCAACTCTAACCGCGACTCAATTCCCAATGTTAAAGTGAGACAACGCTATTAGCCGAGTAGAGCGGCGTCCCGTTTTGTCACCCGCGTTTGGATCGCACTAATACTTCATGGTACGGCCACAGGTTAGCTCATCAAACTGTCGGCGTGTCGACTATTCTGATTCTATTTATTGTGTGAGGAATGGGCAGCAGCGTTCCTCTTGTACCACCTAGCAATAGCCATGTACTGCGACTTTTGTGCCCGATAAAGGGCAATAGGCTCGCCACCTATTACATGGGACAAGTGGCGAAACGTGGATGCTAGTTCACCTCTGCCTACAGGAGTATATAGGAGTGATTTATGTATGTATGTATTTATTGTGTTATTCGCAATCGTGTTGTGCAATCATACTTATATTATTATGGGATACTGTTATTTTGAGTACTTTGGTATTGATTGATTTTTCGCACAAAGAATATTGTAGTTAGAAAATGTTCGAAAAATTATAGTTTTAATGCGGGAATCGAACCCGCGTCCTCTACGATCCAGGCAGATGCCTAAACTACTCACTTTTGGCAATTGAGATTTGTAACCTAACCTCCCACCCAAATTGGTAATTATGTTGAATAATAAAATATAGTACCTAACTTTGCTTTGAACAAAATTACGATAAAACCCACATTAAAAAACTAAATCAATAAACACAATTTTATTTCTCAAAGTAGTCTGTGGGCTAAAGCGAAGTGTAATTATCAGGATTAAACTTCCTTAGAGATACATTCTTGTAACTTATTAACATTGACTCGTTTTTCCGACAGGTTCATTGTGGATAACGTACAAAGTTTCATCAACTATCCTTCAAAGACTACAGTTGGTTTCGGCCCAAAATTTACGAACAATCGAAAATTCTTTGCTAATATGCTAAGCACATCAGCCTTCAAGGAAATGTTAGACAACGACGAAGACGCAATAAGGAGGGGCATAATTCAAAAGTTACAATACTGTGATCAAGTGGTTTTCAATCGGGGAATATTAACAGAATTTTATGATCGTGAAGTAGACCAGTCTAAAATTTAGAATATCTATTACTAGTGGACGTCCGCGGCTTCGCTCGCGTTAATGTCGGTTATTATATAGCCTATAGCCTTCCTCGATAAATGGACTATCCAACACAAAATAAAACTTTTCAATTTGAGTCATTAATTCCTGAGATTAGCGCGTTTAACCGAGGCTTTGGTCAACTGATCCCGCTCAAAACTAATCCCGCGGGATCAGTTGTCCACACCATACAAACAAACAAACAAACTCTTCAGCTTTATAATATTAGTATAGATTAAGATCAAGTGGAAAAAGGAAGTCCGTTCAATTTAATACATAAGTCACAGTTTTTAAAAACTCGTCCGAAACGGCTTGAGCAATAGGTAGAGTGCGGGTCAGATAAGTCCGCGCGTGGTCAAAATTGGAACAAAAAATTCGGCTGCTATTTTGTTTGTCTACGAGTGTCAATGTTAGCGAGCAGCGCCACTCCTCGCGCGCAGACTTAACTGGCCCGCACTCTAGTAATGACATTTTTTGTGTACTATACCAGGTGACTTTTTTATCGCTGCATAAATTTTTGGATTGATGGTCTGAACGAATTCCGAAAATTTTTGCAGTGATTAAAAATTCACCTGGTATTTGGTAGGTCTGAAGGTCGTAGGCTATTTTTTATACCCCTAGGTTATTATAGCAAACTTCCACACACAAGACACTATGCTTTAATATACATATAGTATGCCATCATTTGTTTGCACTGGTTTGTAATAAAGGCTGTTCTCGTTTCAAAATACGTCTTGATGCGGGAATAGAACCCGCGTCCTCTGAATTCCGGGCAGATGCCTGCCTATTCAACTTCAACCCATCAGGTAGAAAAACTAGACCCAATAAATGGGTTGAATCCTCTAAAGAATAAACAATCTCCAAAGTATAATGACTTATCCTCAAAAAAATTAGCCCAATATTTTAGAAACAAGATCAGCGACGCGCTTAAAAACATGCTGTAGATATAATCAAAATTTCTTGTATCTAATCAAAATGACATGCTGTACAATAAAAACGGCCGGTGTAGTCGAAGAGGTCAGAAGTCAAAAGTCAGAAGTCAAGAGGTCCCGGGTTCGAATCGAAGGGATACATTTTGGAATAAGCACAAATATTTGTTATCAAGTCATGGTTGTGTATGTTTATGTAGTTTATTTACAACATTTTTATACATAATTATAATATTAAAAATATGTTACTTTGGGCTAGCTAGATGATAGATGTGAGTGTAAAAATATTTATATAAAATATTTAAATGTCTTAGCCTAGCCGCGTGGTGACGGCAGAGTAGAATACAATTGTCACCAACCCAAATCTTTCCCGTGGGTGTCGTACAAGGATAAATCTGAATATGAATAGGCTCGCCACCTATTACATAGGACTTGACATATTTGGCGAAACGTGGGTGCTAGTTCACCTCTGCCTACCCCTTCGGGGATATAGGCGTGATTTCTGTATGTATGAATGTTTAAATGTCTTTTAAAATAAGGTATAGCTTGGTGACGTTACCAAGCTATACCATTAGGGACTGTTTCACAATAGACGGGTAAGTTTTTCGCATAAGTGTTCTTAGTTACCCCACTCGTCTCTAGTTTCTAAAAGGCGATTAATGATAAGATTAAATAGGTACCTACTTCACCTAATTTAGTATGTGATGGTAGCTTAAGTAGGTACCCTACATAAAGTATAAAACAAGAATATTTAATGATCAGTTTTTTCTTTCCTAGTCTATGTGATGGGCCTCGGAAACGGTCAAGCGGTTTCGCGTCAATCTAGTAGAATTTAGCTTGCTTCAATCATTTTCATCGCCTACAACTCTTACTTGAAGTTTGAGTCAAATTTATGACCTTGATATGCGCTTGATGTGATTTTAAATGTATGTATAGTCTATGGTCAAGCCTCTTGACAGGTGTTTCAATCACATTGTTTAGCAAGCACAACAGAAAATCTACGTGTTTGTCGCGAAGCCGTTTGACCGTCTCCGAGGCCCATTATCTTAAAGTTAAGGGGTTCCGAGAGGTCAATCAGCTTGAGTCAAGCACGTTAGTTTCCTGTGTTTCTGTAGGCCTATTCCCTAACTTTTTTTGACAGTTGAAAGTGATGATCACCGAACTATTTACTTATCCATTACTACTTTACTATAATGCTATTGTGACACTTGTCCTGTGATAACAGCAATGTATTAGTAAATAGTTCGGTGATAATCACTTTCAACTGTCAAAAAAGTAAGGGAATAGGCCTACTGTTCTGTTGCTAGGTCAAACAAATCTTTTTTATGTCTGTTTGATTTGTTTGACTTAGCAATAGAACAGAAACACAGAAAATGAACGTGCCTCAAGCCGTTGACACACCTCGTTGACTCAAGCTGATTGACCGTCTCGGAACCCCATTAAGATTTTTTAAATTTGCCGCGATTTGATAGGTTCGGTTTATCTTTCATTGGTAAAACTAGCCTTCCTACCCACAGAACAGAGATAGATTCCTACCCATGGACGAATTTCCTACTAAACATATTGATAACGTCGAGTGTTTGGCGCGTTTCAATGGTGCCAGTCAATTTTTTTTCAATATTTCAAAAATTGTTTCATCGTTTAATTTTTTGCAGCGAAAGTGGTGTATTTTGATGCACAAGCATCCGTGCTGATGTGCAAATATGCAGAATCATTAAAAATAGGTCTTGTGATGTGTATGATGTTGTGGTGTAAACCACTATAAAAAGTGGTTTTGTCCACCTTATCAGTCACCATCATGAACTCTAGTTACCATTCAATTCACGCCAAGCACTCCCTAGATGCGTTAAAATGTGTGACGCCCATATTTTAACGTAAAATTCATTTTCATTTAACCTACTCATTCATTCATATGAATACAGAATAAATATACTAAAGACATGGCTGTATGGGCTAGACCCTTTGCCTTCCCTAAAAATACATGAGCATCAGAGACGGACAGCACGGGACGTGGACATATCTCTTTCGGGGGACTGAAATATCTTTTCCTCTCGCTCTAACTTCCACTAAATCTCGAGACAAAACACTGTTAAGTGTTGGAGAGAGACTTGTCCACGTCACCGTGCCCGGTAGGTCCGCAGACACGTAGATTTTCTGCTGTACTTTCTAAACAGTGATATTGTGTGTGTAACGTCTGTCAAGATTGACCATAGACAATGAGCTTGATACTACGTGCTTGATGTAATTTATAATATATGTATAGTCTATGGTCAAGCCTCTTGACAGGCGTTTCAATCACAAAGCCTCTTGATCGTCTCGGAGGCGCTTAACAAAAGAAATGGTAACGCCATGACCTAACGTCACGTCATTTGTCAAATAATCTTATTTGATTGTCATTAGGGTCAATTCTGACATGATTCTCTAAACTTAAAACTAAATTTAAGATCAGTCTCTCCTTTTCATTCTATATTGAGAATGACAGAGAAACACTGTTGTCAAATTAGTCTTAGGTTTAGAGAACCATGGTCAGAATCGACCCTAATGTCAAAACCACATGTGATGACCGATTGACCGAATGAATTTTTGTAAAAAAAATTTTTTTGTTTGTCTGTTCTGCTGTCTGTCTGTTTCATTCATTTCATTTTCATTTACGATTTACGTTTTATTTTTGTGATAAATATTTTTTTTTATTTTATGTGCTGCAAGGGTGGAAACATTTCCATAATTTAGCTATAAATTGTTACTTTTAGAAAATTGTGATAACGATTATTAGACATTACTTATTTTATTATAAATAGTATACATTTTGTCTTAATGCATTTTTATATTACTTGATAGATTTCTAAAGCGCTTAGGTAATGATGAATTCTAATAACCAAAATTTTGTGACGATCAATACACTAAATGGACCTGTTCGTGGCTATGTAAATGAAGAAAATGGTACAAAATACTACAAGTTCAAAAAAATACCCTACGCTAAACCTCCCCTGGGACCATTAAGATTTCTAGTAAGTACAAATCCATGTAATTAATTTAATCTCACAAAAAATTAATAACATTTGGTTTTACTTGAAATAACAACACTATGTTATCATTTTCTAATTTTATTTACCATCAAACATTTTATCAAAACATGACATCATTTGAAGCTTGACTGAATACTAAATAATTTTTAATTATGTATGTTAAATTATTTTCAATATAATTTTTCAGCCTCCAGCCCCCGCAGCACCTTGGACTGAAGTACTTGACTGTACAAAAGACGCACCTCTACCAATTTATGGTTGCAAAACTGGTCAAATAAGAGGCTCTGAAGATTGTTTATACATTGAGCTCTCCACAAGAACCCTCAAACCTGACAAACCCATTCCTGTTATGTTTTGGATTGGAACTTTTATGTTTTCTTATCACATAGATGATCGTTTGGATCCTTCTTTACTTAATGATCAAGACATTCTGTTTGTCAGATGCGGCTTTAGAATAGGAGCACTGGGATTTCTATCTGTTAATGATTTCACAGCCCCTGGTAATTGTGGCTTGAAGGACATAGTTATGGCTTTGAAATGGGTCCAAAACAATATAGACAAATTTGGAGGTGATCCAAATAATGTCACATTGTTTGGATGTAGCAGTGGAAGTTCAGCTGTACATTTAATGATGCTGTCTCCTATGGCATCCAATTTGTTTCATAAAGCAATTATACAGAGTTCAACTGCGTTAAACAATTGGTCTTTAACAAAAAATCCTTCACAGTCAGTAATGGAATTAGCTAAAAAGTTAGGCATTACGAAAACATTGAAATTTGAAATAGTTGAAGAATTACGATCATTTCCAGCGGAAGATATTATTGCAGTGAGTAGTGATCTGCAAGAAGAATTGATCTTTCCTGAATGGAATACTCTTGATGCATATTTCAAGCCATGCATCGAAAATGATTTAGAAGGCCTCCCAGCCTTCCTTACGAAAAGTCCGTTGTTAATTTTAAGATCTGGAAATTTTAACAAAGTACCAGTAATTATAGGATCTAATAATATTGAAGGTTCATTTTTCCAATTTTTACAAAAAGATTTTTACAAAGATTTCCAAAAATATAATGATGATTTATCACTTATTGTACCTAGATCACTATCTTATGATACAAAACTGTCCAAAGACATGGCTGTAAAACTTATTGAGTTTTACTTAGGAGGTGAAAGTACTCTAAGTGAAAATACTAGATCACAATTTTTACAATTAATTAGCGATTACTACTTTTTATATTATGTAAATAAAACTGTAAGGCTTCATGGTGAATTTGCACCAGAATGTTCTGTATTTTACTACATAGTAAATTGTGCTGGCGAATGGGATGTACCTGAAGAACTTTCTTTTCTAAATAATCTTGGACACAGTGGAGAAATAGCATTCATTTTCAGTATAAAATCTGAAGACTCTCAAATATGTAAGGGAACCAGGGACTCCATAAAAACAAGGAACAGAGTCATTAAAATGTGGACAAATTTTGCTAAATACGGGTAAGTTCTACAAATAACTAGAATTTATAAATAGATATATTGTTTAATTGTATTCGATAAAAATTGTATTCTTTTGGAGAGGGTTGGTGTCAGGCAGGCAGCCAGCTGGATAACCTAAGCCAAAACCTTGAGCATTATGGATTGGAATGTTTTCATTCCAATTACTCTCTCCGTTCATCTGTCCCTCGACATGGTCCATTCCGCCTCTTATTCTATACATTCATTCATCACTAGCACCTGGATGTGTGATGGATGATATGAATTAAAAGTAAAAAAAAAGGTGGATGACTTGATGATGCCTGACTGATATGAATAAATACTGCGTTGACTCCAGATAGACTGGGAACAGGGCAGGGAGAAGAATAAGAAGATTTAATTGTATTCTATAAATCGAGCAGATCACTGCTAGATATACAGAATCTGCTGCAGAAAATATTCACTGATACAAAAACGCCCAAACCTTTACCGATACGTTTGATCGGTAAAGGTTTGGGCGTTTTTCCACTCACCGACCCCGCTGCCGGGGAAGCAAAAATGTATGAAATATATGGCCATTTTTTCCACATAACGGCACGGCGTTGACTCCCACCGATGCCGTCGCCGGCCGGTAAAACTGCATGTGTATTGTGTATGTATTGTAGCCATGTGCGTGTGTCCCCAATAACAAACGTAAACCGGCCGCGACACCGGCCGTTGCCGGCGCAGTGGAAAAACGAAGCCAAGGCGCCTGTGCCGGTGCCGGAACTTTGAGTGGAAAAACGCCCTTTCTATTTGACAATAAAAAATATTTAGGTTTGTGATTTTCCACCAGAGTCGCGAGACGAAAAGATCGCGCAATCGCGTTCTATTAGGACAACGCCTAAGAATACCGTGATGATAGTACAAGCCATTTCTACTAGAAATCGCTTTTAACACGAAGTACAGTTGCAACTATCCATGCATACCATTCATACCTGCATATGTCAATTTAATATTTGTGCGTGGCGTGACATAGATGGTTGCAAGGCTCTTTTGTTTTGAATAAAGCCTACGGCGGTCACGCGCTAGCTCGCGATAGCTATTTTTAGTGGAAAAGGGTCAGTGTGATTTCAATTCTCTTTCCGCCTCGTCTCGTCTCGCCACTCTGGTGAAAAAACACCTTTATTGTTGTTCGTTGCTACTGTCTTATTTCCGTGTTTATTACCTGAAATTACCGAGAATGTTTAGTGGAAAAGGGTCAGTGCGATTTCAATTCTCTGCTCGCCTCGTCTCGTCTCACTACTCTGGTGGATTTTTTATTAACTTAACACATTTAACTAAAGAAGAATTTGAATCTTTATAAAAGAAATAATTAATAGATTATGTAAACGTTAAATGTTCTTATACTCGCAAATTGGTTAGGGGGAAGATGAAGGTGTACAAATTATAGAAATAACATGAGTGTTCATATAAAATGCTAAGAAACTTCTTCGTTTTTTTTTCAATAACGTATTTCTACTTTCCTTTGGTACAATCTAGAAACCATACTCTATTTCCATTGTTAATAAAAAAAAATATCTTAGATTTACGTCCTTTTTTTTCAGAAATCCCACTCCTGACGAAGATGATCCATTATTACAGATTAAATGGGATTGTGTTGAGAACAAAGAAAAATTAAATTACCTTAGTATTGGAACGGAACTTACTAAAGGTAGAAATCCATTCCACGAAAGGATGTTATTTTGGGATAACCTCCACAAAGAATTTACATTTCTAAGAATGCTTACATATTTTAATGACTTGGGGGTGACGTGGTAACTTAAGATTACTTTAAAGTAGAAGTTACACGATTAACAAAGTATACAGCAAATTAAAGCTCTAAAAGACTTAAGAAAAAAGGAAGCATTCCAATGAGTAAATATACGTTTTATATCTCGAAATCTCGGGTGACTGGAATCATATTATAAAACAATATCAAATATTCAAGAATTGCAAAAACCTTGCAACTAAATTGCAAATATGTAAAACATTATAAGTAACAGCTACTTATACCCCCGAATACAGAAACGCTGCTTAAATTGTGAGCACTGCCTAAGAAGTTAAGTGGACAATACCTGTCAGAATTTGTATGGAAAAACGTAAATTTTGACAATACTTAAATTTTAAGCAGGACTCAAACTTTAAGAAGCGATTCTGTATTCGGGCGATAATGTTTTACGTGAACTAATACTACGAAGACGTCGAAAGAAACCAGGCATATTGAATAAGCCTGGTATGAATAAGTGCTTTGCCACAAAAAATATGCTTTATGTACAGAGATCTAAATAAAATTTTTAGACTATTTTTATATTATCGACTAGTTTTTAAGTACAAATGGGGGCCATTTTTATGATAAGAATAAGAATTATGTTTTTATTATGTTTTTGAAATATATTAATAAAATGTTATATTTGTTAAACAAATGTATTTAAATGTTTAAAGTAACGCATCTATTGTAGATACTGCCAGTGCCAGAAAATACAGACGGTCATTACTACCAATATACAGCTACACTGCGACAATATTATATTATATACGACAATATTCCCAGACTTTACTATTTGGACTATTTACGATTTACCCTTGGCTACTTGACGTCATTATCCCTTACTATTATAGTTTTATTCCTGATAATAGATGTATAATTATAACGGTAAGGTAAATTCAAGGTAGACAGAGACGTTATCCCTTTAGCATGATGTAATTGCACAATACCACCACACAACTTTTATCCACGTCAATTTATGAAACCGAAACCCTTTATCCCCTCCAAGGATACCCGCCATTTTGAATTTCGCGCGCTTACGTCACCTGGCGGCCCCCCCACCCCTTGCAAAAACGCCGCGTCTTTTTAAAATGAAAATATCTATAAAATGTTGTATGAAAGCTATTTTATAAATGTTGTGTTTCTGAAATCGTTATGAAACAAGCTATCTAGTGTATGTACACATTAATACAATTATACTGGAAATATGTTATTAATTCTATGTTGAAATGTATTTTTGAAATTTTTGACAGTTCTATGAAAACACAAAGGCAGCTCGAGTAGGTACAACTAGTGACTCATTCAATTCAGTTAAAATGGCGCCGTTTGGTTGTCATGTGTCATTATATGCCGTCCTTGTTCTTTTCTTTACGCGTTGCATAAGTTAGAGCAGTAATAGATAAAATAAATCGCGTGAGTTGTGCTTTAATACAATGTAGGAGCGATCGACCTCCTGGAGGCGGCTTGACAGATGTGCGGTTTTTGACATCGACCTCAATGAGGTGGCGTGACAGACGAGGGGTTATACTTTAGTTGGACATCCTTTGTTGGAAGTTTGTGTCAGCTTGGCTCAAAAGAATATGGTCACAAAAAGGCAAAGGATATGGAATAATAAAAAAAATACAAAATGTTGGTATCAATGTGTAATAGTTATTTTATGACCAATAAAAAGAATCATTTTATATAACAATATCCAACTTGAAAGACTGGTTTCATTATCTAGGGTACTTTTAGAAAGTAATATCTGTCAAATAGCGACAAACAAAAAATTAGGTGTTGGCCTTTCTATATACATGACGATATCTGACAGATATTAAACATTTACCAGGTGAAGCCAGTCTTTAAATTAAAAGTAACAAAGTGACACAACACCAAAAAAATATACTTTATACTACAACATAAATGAACTAGATTTACTAGATAATGCAGTTATCTACAATAGCAAAATATAAAGCGCGCCTTTTTTAATAATATAAATTAATAAAATCACCAATGCGTAACTATACTATAATACATTAGTTACACTTGGATGTACAGATTATTCGAGGTCCAGATGAATGAAGAGTTCAGCATGGTATAGACATCTGAAATTACGAAAATATAAATTTTTAAATATTATACCAACAGTAAAATCATGGCACCTATTTGGTATACATTATACCATGTAAGAAATGTGGTGTGGCCGTGTGGTGACGCCAGAGTAAGGGCAAAAATAGTGGTATGTTCAGCATCATTTCTCATAAACTACGTAATAATACAATGCGATGTCACAGAAACAACTAACTTTGTTTTTTAAAGGTATACAGCTTACATGAATATAGTTAAGTATGTTTCAACATATTATTATTCTAATGTGGCAAATAGAAAATAATCATTTGAGCTTCAACTAAATCGTTATCATCATTATCACTACCCATTTAATGTCCATTCCTTCCATTGATAGGAAAGGCCCGTGCCCCACTGCTGGGGCACGGTCGTTTCCTATGGATGGGAGAATATAGGAAGATTGGGCCATAACCCACCACGCTGGCCCCGTGCGGGTTGGTGGGTATTAACGACTGCAGATTTAGCCGGGACCAAAGCCTTAACGTGCCTTCCGAAGCACGGAGGATCTCGAGATAGTAAATTTTGGTCACCCATCCAATGTCCGGCCTTAGCGACCACTGCTTAGTTTACGCAATCGCAGGCCAAGCGCGCTATGCCACTGCGCTAGCGAGCCCCTCCCCCAACGAAATAATAGTATTCAAATGTTGGAAATATTTCATATGTGACTTTTGTGGGTAGGTAGGACCATCAATTAGGTATAATCTTAAAAGCAGACGAAATAAATTCCATCAATTGACGCAAAAATGATGCCAATTCAACCACCTGGTTGACAACACAACAGACAGATTAATATAAAATTACTTCTAGACAGCATTATCTCATGCTAGAAATAATTTAAAATCTTTGCATACTTTATATGCAAAATGCTACCAGGCCCACTGTCTGCGCTGCCATAAGACAACAATCATTGAAGTTATGCAGAAAAGTAATTTACATTAGACAGATTTCTTAACTGCCAACTTGTATTTCCTGAATAAAATAATAAGTCCTTATGCGCAATAAGTTACCTAGGTTGTGAACACTGCCAAATAAATCACTTACTGCACAATGCGTTCAAAAAGCATAATGAAGCGTTGAGTTAGAATTGGAAGCCACCCATGGGCACTGACTGATCGGTGCTGAAAGTGTATTGATCAGTGGTGGAAGATACTGCCGGTGCCAGTCGCCCGTCCTCCTCTTCAGACCCAAAGAAATTTTCGATTATTTCGAACGATTTCTGGTATATATCGAGATTTTGATGAGATTGTAAGAACTCGATCTTATCTAGCCCTGCAATCAAAGAAATATTTTGTATGAATTACAATAATTTATTGTAAAGCTCAATTTCTATATGACTAGACTATTCCACCGAATACTGAAAAGCTACTCAATTTTTGAGCAGTGCTTCAATTAGTTAAGAGGACAATACCTGTCAGAATTGGTATGGAAAAATGTCAATTTCGACAAAACTTATATATTGTCAAAATTAACGTTATAACCCACAACCGTATATAAAAATTACGTAAACGGTTACCCCCGAATACATAAACGCTGTTCAAAGTTTGAGCCCTGCTTGACATTTAAGTATTGTCAAATTTGACGTTTTTTCCATAAAAATTCTGACAGGTATTGTCCACTTAACTTTATAAGCAGTGTACAAAATTTAAGCAACTTTTCATTATTCAGGGGTAATATTAATAATTATTAGTATTTGTGCCCTTTGTTTCTAACTTCCTTCCATTATTGGGCAAGAAATAAAAAATTGTTACCCCTTAAATAAAATGTAGCTAATTACCAAAGCATTCTTCAATAAGGGATGCATAAGGATTGTCCCGTTGGTCGGACTGCTGCCCTGCTTTCAATATGTTATCTAATCCATTTAGAGCAACTTGAATAGTTTTTACATCTGATAATGTTAATAAGTCACACAGAGGTGAAATACAGCCTTGTTCAACTAAATACCTGTAAAATAAATGTATCATTCGTTACTGTTGAATAATAAGTTGTTAAACCATCTGATGAACAGGTTGTATAATAGAAATTAAAACATAACTGCTTCCGAAATTCTTTTAAGTTATATTACTTCGTTTTCTTAACTATCTTTTTCCACTATTCGATTTTAATTTCAACATTATATGAAAGTTAGAAAAATTAGTAAAAAGATTTTGGTGGTTAGAAAAAATTCGATAGTTCGAAGTCCCTTGGTTGGCCGAGCGTTCAGGAACCTGCCCGGATAGCAGGACGCGGATTCGATTCCCGCATTTAGATCATAATTTGTCAAACTTTTTCTTACCACCAAAATCTTTGTTATCTTTTACCATTTATAATAAATACCCTATTAACAATTAAAATCTGATAATAGAAGACCTTTTTTATATAGACAAATAAATAATATCAAAATAATAATTGTATATGATAATACATACATACATATATAAATCACGCCTATATCCCCGAAGGGGTAGGCAGAGGTGAACTAGCACCCAAGTCTCATGTTAGGTCCCATGTAATAGGTGGCGAGCCTATTGCATTTATCGGGCACAAAAGTCGTAGTACATTGCTAGGTGGTATAAGAGGAACGCTGCTGCTCATTCCTCATCACTCATTTATCCTTAGTCGCCTTGTACGACACACACGGGAGAGATTTGGGGTGGTGACAATTGTATTCTACTCTGCCGTCACCACACGGCACACATGGACAAATATAACAAAATAATTGTATATAATATTATTGTTAAATAGCGATACTTGCTTAATTTGTTCATGGGAGCCTCCAGTAGTTGCATTAGTAATGGCCCATGCAGCTTCTTTTCTAGTTTTAAATTCAGCTCCTTTTAAAATGTCAATTAAAGTGGGGAATATGTTCGCGTTTATTATAGCCTGCAATAGAAATTACTTGATTAATTTAATTAATCATAAGGATAATATACAAAATATTACATACATACATAAATCACGCCTATTTCCCCGAAGGGGTAGGCAGAGGTCAATTAGCACCTACGATTCGCCAATTATGTTAGGTCCTATATATTAGGTGGCGAGCCTATTGCCTTTTATCGGGCACAAAAGTCGCAGTACATTGTTTGGTTGTATAAGAAGTACGCTGCTGCCTATTCCTTGTCACTGTTTCATCCTTAGTCGCCTTGTACGACCCCCACGAGAGAAAATAATATTCACTTAAAATTTGTATTTGTAGTAAAAGGTAACAGTAATCATGGATTATTACAAAAATTACAACTATTTGTAGGTTTGGTACTGTAAATAAAGTGGATAATTCTACAAAATGGTGGAAATATTTCACCTTTACAGTTTTGCAGCAATAACACTATACACAATTTTTGCTACCCATGTTACATTTCCAATATAATTATTTATGTGTCAAACACTAATCAAACACACAAATTATTTATTAAATAGTATATTCTTTATTCAATCTTCTAATGAAACAGGTAGACATCGGCTGGTAGGTTATGTAGGTTGTTATCCCGGTTAAAAAAGGTAATTTTTAATCTAACCTGTATTTGCACTGCATTCCCGGCCGTAATATTAGAGAGCGTCCAGCAAGCTTCTTTCCTTAAGGATTCCGTGTTCGACCGCAGTAGTGCATGTAAGTTCGACATAGGATTACAATTGAGGACTGCCTGCGTCTGAGCATCATTGCCAGTCACTATGTTACCGACGGCTCTGAGCGCTGCAGATACCACTGTTGACTTGGTGTGCCTAAAAAATACCTTTGTTATAAGAGTATACATACACTATTTTTCTCCTAACGGGTAGGCAAGTGTCTAGTATTAACGTTTCGCTAGCTTGTTTCAGATAATTGCTGATACTGTAATAGTATTTTATAAATATAAGCAAAGTAAAAGTCCACTATTTTTCGATAATGACATAAATCGCAGTATATTCCCAAATGGTAAAAGGGGAATGCTGGTGCCCATTCGTCATTACTGTTTTAACCCTTTGTCAATTGTATAAATTGTATTACGGTCTGCCGTCACTACACAGCTGTAAAAATTAATATTATGTTTTGCGTACATTCCTATTTTTATTTATAAGTAGTCATGATCAAACTGACCATTTGAGCTATTAACGGGTTCGATTCTTACCTAGGAATCTATTACAAAAATCTAAAATGGTATAGTCGATGCCATTTTAGTTTTCATCAAAAATTTGTCACTATCCTTCATACCCCCGAATACAGAAACGCAACTCAAATTTTGGGAAATACCTTTACCCGACTAACCGTACGTAAACAGCCTAACGTAAAGGTATGAAGGTGAATGATATTAACTAAAAATCAACTTAATATTAATAGTACACTCACATTAGTAATTCTACAAGCCTTCTACATACGCCAGCGTCAATTACCGCCTGTATTTTCTCATTTGGTCCATCTGATAAGTAAGAAAGCGCCCAGCATGCATCCGTTAGAACATCGGCATCCGTGTGATGCAGCAGTCGTGCTAATACTGGGATGCCTGAAATTGATTTTAAGACATGTTAGACTCACTCATACATACATACATAAATCACGCCTATATCCCCGAAGGGGTAAGCAGAAGTGATGCTAGAAGAGGGTGAAGATGTGAGGTCCCATGTAATAGGTGGCGAGCCTATTGCCATTTATCGGGCACAAAAGTCGCAGTACATTGCTGACTGGTATAAGAGGAACGCTGCTGCCCATTCCTCATCAATGATTTATCCTTAGTCGCCTTGTATGACACCCGCGGGAGAGTTTTGGGGTGGTGACAATTGTATTCTACTCTGCCGTCACCACCCGGCAAACGACGAACGAACGAGACTCACTCATTCTGTACAGAAATCTAAAATTTATGAATGTGGTATTATTGTGGGCATTTTAACATACTGAGCGCATTACAGTTGGCTCACAAAAGCCTAGAATGAAATATTTATAGTCAGACACATAAAAAGTCAGTTGTTTGTCTCGGTGAATGAAATGGCGGTTATTTTTGTAATACCACATCTCCTATATTTATTTTAATCTTTACGAACAAAATATTAAACGCACCAAATTAAATATCATTATTGTCTCTGCGAATAAAAACACTCTTTATATCAATCTCGCAGATGAATAGATTTTACATAACGCGCGACATAACACGCGATTTTACATATCTTTGTGTGATAAAGTCGGGCTGCGTTAAACATCGTCTTCCATAATCTAATCAAATTGAATTGTTTCTGTAACCAATTAGGTACTAAACCCTCTATTTTTAAATATGATGATGATAAAGAGTAATTTTAATTTACATATATTATTAAAAGAGAAAGCAAATCTGTCTGACCTGAGACAATTTTAGTGTGAAATTTACCTGGTGCAACAGATTCAAAATTAGTTGGGGGATTTTTGCCTCTGCACAAATTTGACAATGTCCACACTGCATTCCTCGTCATGGATAATCTTGTGTACTTATTTAGAATTCTGAAAGAATACAGCAACAGTTTAGCAAACATGATTCCAGTGACGCCAATAATACTGTTTTATGTCTAGTATGCTCGTTAATGCGTAAAGTCAGTACACCTGCTACTGACGCTGCGGTCGGCTTTGCTGCCTTTTGGGCAGACGTCGTATAGTCAGTAAACGCTGACGACTCTTTAAGAATGCCTATTGAAATTTCCTGACTAAATAATAGGTTAACAGCAATTTAACTATATTTATAGCAAGTTTGATTATTTTTAAATCATTATTAATTCAAATAATATTTTTAACAATATTGGGGGAGATAAATTAAATCAATATTTCCCACAACTCTCAGGTTTTATGGATTATGACTACAGCATTTTATTTTTAGGACTTAATGTCCTGATGCGGGAATCGAATCCGCGTCCTCTGCAATCAGAGCCGATACCTATACTACTTGGCCAACCATGACGTCGGTTAATTTGCCGAAACTTTCAAATACTCTTGCATTATTGAAATAAATTTCTAACATCCAAAGCAGGTATTTTTACAAATAACATGCATTCGGTTAAGCATGGGTGTGCTTTTTAATTATGATTTGATTTTTAATTAAAAATTATAGGTATCAATATCAATGTTGGAAAATTGTTACAAAGAAAATAAATCAGGAAAAAAAATTTTAATATATTGTTTTCATTCCTATGTGGAATAGAAATAAACACAAGTAAAAGTATCATAGTTACATACATACATAAATCACGCCTATATCCCCAAAGGGGTAGCCAGAGGTGTATTGGATTTTTGGCATAAAATAAATTTTATTTTGAGTGTTATTATTCATTAAACCAATGCACTTTAAAACAACATATAATGACATGAACTAATAGTTTATTAAAACATGCAATGCATAAAATGGAATATTTTCCACATAAGTTACCTTTACCATAACATAAAATACCAACAACAAAATATCTGTTCGATATATAATTATGTAAGTACCATAATTATATACTTGATATACTACAAATATACTGTAAACATTGAAAATATTTACTCAATGAGCGGTGGCAGTACTCCCGCTGCTAGTACAATGTCTCGACAACGAGGCGAGTCCCCTGCGACATTTCCCAGTGCCCACACAGCCTGTTCTCGGAGGTCGTCACTTGCGCCACTTGCCAGGAGACCCACCAGTACATGCACTGCTCCACATTCCACAACCACTTGAGTCTGCTCCGAAGAACCCGATGCAATATTCGTCAACGCCCATGCAGCTTCAAACTGATCAAAATGTTCTATTAAACCTTATTAAATAAAAAATACTTTTTTATTGCACATGTATGTACATTTAAAAAATGCTGTGTTCATAGCCCCAAACAGGTGGTATTATTGGTTGATGAGTACGTGAGTGTCAGCATTGTAAGAATAGTATCAAGGTTCCTGATAAACTTTACATGACATTGGCCATAAAGTACCAGTATACTGAGAAAAAATAGGTATATAATATATAAAATAGGTATTCCAATTTCCAGGTACAGTATAGTGATGCAACTATATAAATGGATAACATTATTCCATTTATAATGTTGAGACTTATTACTGAAAAACGAAAAAGCAATAGTGCTTTTTTCTTTTTTCACAGACCTGCTTTCCTTATTACTTCATACAAAAATTCTAAGTTTTAGTGAGAAGTTAATTGTTATTTAGTATTGATCAGGGGGCCTACCGCCTAACTCGATTGCTGATGATAGCTATATTGCAATGCACTGCTTATGGCTACAGCAGCCATCCTGAAATTTTAGGCGGCACGGATTTTGTGCCAAATTCATACAAAATCATTTGGTGATCATTCGTTCAAAGCTATTGCTAATAGTTTAGGTACATTTGGTGGGAAATGACAGCATGACGTCATAAACTATAGCTTTTGCTTTAGCAATCGAGTTAGGCGGTAGGCCCTCTGGAGTCTATAGCTATAAAACAAAAGTGGAGGTAGATGGTAAACAAACAATACCAAATGGTAATTCTTTTTCCCATGCTCATATTTGCAAACATATGTTTGAATCCAAATATTCAAAAATATGCGAATATTCATTACACTACTAGTAAAGACATCATTAATAGAGGACAAGATGAAGAACACTTAAGACAGCAGACATCAAGGACTCTTTAGCTTCTGTAGTTGTTAATACAGTGGCGTGGGTCAGTCTCCTTGTCACAGGGAAGTCCTGTTCCACACTAGTGGGTACAGTATAGAACTGGGGAGGATGTCCTAATAATGATTAAGTTGTCATGTATGGCTGATATTAATTTGAATATAATTAATTAGGTAATAGGCAAGCATTTACTAGCACAATCTATTGTCGAGACACCCACTTTTGGGCATAAGCCTAAGCATAGGACAATCTATTGACTAGGACATTACTTATAAATGTTTGGATTACCTGCAATGTGGGATTTGAAGTATTTGTAAGGAATTCAACAAATTTTGGTACTATTCCAGTCTGTATAACTTCATCAATTGGTGGATTTGGTTCTCTACTAAGAAGCTTTCGGAACTTTTGTGTAGCCAATACTTGTTCTTGAGGATTATCTCCATATAATGTTGCTACCATTCCAGGTGTGATGTCATCATTGGATGCAAATATATTCACATCATCCTGAAAAGGAAAACTCAGTTTTAAAATAAATAAGATTGCTATTATGTACTTCCTATTTAATTAGTAACAAAAACTTTAACTTATTACCGGTAATGTAAATTCTGAAGCAGTGGATTCTTCTAAATTAACATTTCTACGTTTAAATAATTGTTGTTCCCTTTTTTGTTTCCGGAGTTGAACACCTTCTTCTTCACGGCGACGACGTAACTCATCAGCACTGAGACCGACATTTTTATATCTATGTTTGTGACCACCAGACATCTATACACAAAAACATTCTAACATAAACAAATTAACATAACAATAATATTAAGGATAATTTTTACCACTTTTGTACCAATAATTAATTTCATTGGTATAAGTTAATTAAATAAATATATAATTTACAGCTGGATAATGGGTACTCTCAAGCATTAAAGTTATAACAACTTGATAAAATAGGTCTACCCAACTGCTTTACTTTGATTGAGCAATTTGACACGAATTTATAGAGACATCAACAAAGAGACCTGTGTCCTTTAGGTTTCGCATTAAGCACAAATTAAAAATATTGTCAAGTACCTATTATCTTATTACAAAATTTATAAACATGACGAAATGAACCATATTGATCAAAGACGTGTTTCTGAAATACGAATCCAATACTCTCAAGAGAACACTTCACTTTTTGATTTCTAAAGAAAACTGTTGTAATTATTTCTAAACACTAACGTTTAGCAAACGAATAGTAAAATTGAAATTTACACGCGTTCAGGCCTAAATGAGAATAGCAATAGCCCAAACCAGATTCCATGTTCATTATATTAAAATACTTACGATTTAAAATAAAATAACGAGCAAGAAAATAAATAGAATTTATTTTAGATCAACCGACCATTGATTTTAGACGAACCTTATTTTTTTAACAATCAATCACGTCACTGACTGATTGATTAGAGAGAAGAGAAGAGAGTACAAACCAAAGAGTATATAACACACTGGTATAAACTACCAAAGAGATTAAAGACTACGACCACAGACTTTTAGGCGAATGCTACACGCTCGATATGGATCGCGATATTTATCGTGATATTTATCGAGCCATATTTTGGTATACTACACATACGATACGGATCGCGTCAGTACGACGGTAAATTTCAATGAGTACACTCGTACAACGTCCGGTGACGGCAGAGTAGAATCCCCAAATCTCTCCCGTTGGTGTCGTACATGGCGATTAAGAATAAAATCAGTGATGAGGAATGGACAGCAGCGTTCCTCTTATACCACCTTACAATGTACTGCGACTTTTGTGCCCGATAAATGGCAATAGGCCCGCCAAATGGGATTATGCGCTCGCTGACAGAATGAATAAAGGAAAGTAACTAAATATGGGACAGTGCTTTGTGTTTATACTGAAAAACTGTCATCACATCATCATCATCATCATCACCAGCCCTTTAATGTCCCCACTACTAGGGGCATGGGCCTTCCCTATGGATGGAATAATATAGGATTGGACCATAACCCACCACGCTGGCCGAGTGCGGGTTGGTGGGTATTAACGACTGCAGATGCAGCCGGGACCAATGGCTTAACGTGCCTTCCAAAGCACGTAGGAACTCGAGATAATAAATTTTTGGTCACCCATCCAATGACCGACCTTAGTGAAATTGCTTAGTTTACGCAATCGCAGGCAAAACGCGCTGTGTCAATGCGCTACTGAGCTCCTCCGCTGGAAAAAATGTATTTGTGATTTTTCGACTGGTTGCTCTCCTCTACTGACGCGATAAATATAGATTAGAGACTAGACGCCCGATATTTATCGACGATACTTGATTCAGATCGTGGATTTTAAGATTTCTAGAAATCCAGCGATCCGTATCACGATACGTGATACGCTATTCTACACACTCGATAAATATCGTGATCCTCCTAATATCACGATATTTATCGAGCGTGTTTTTTAATCAGACTTGTAGTTTATTTTTTCTGTATTCATATGAATGAATGAGTAAAATGAATGATTGAAATGAATTTTACATTAAAAGGGTGTCACATATTTTTAAGCATTTAGGGAGTGCTTGCTTGGCGCGAATTGAATGGTAACAGAGTCCATGATGCCGACTGATGAGGTGGTGAAAAAATCCACTAAAAAAATCGCGGTTGTCTATCGTTTTCCCGAAAAACATGCCAAAATATTCATATTCCAGAGTTTTATTTGCCCGAATTTCATTTGCCCGAATGTTTCGTTTGCCATAATCTTAATTTGCCAGACTCTTCATTTGTCATAATTTCATTTGCCATACTATTGAACAGAAAATATATTGTTTTCCATAATTTCATATATCATACACGCACACTTGCCCGAATTTCATTTGCCCGAATGTTTTGTTTACAATAATATTCTTTTGTCATAATTCCATATGTCATACTCATTGTTTATTAATATTAGTCACGTGCTAGAATTACCTCTACAATCGACCCAACTCGCTTCTGTGCAATTGAACCTAACGCCTGGCATCTGTCACGGCTTCTTCTGTGACGCGAGCTTATCGTCGCAGATGGCTTCGGCTTGCTGGCCTGCTTCGCCGGCCAGCCTCAGCCGCAGCGGCGGGCTTTACAACTACCTGCTCCTCAGCTCGCGGGCGGCCTCTCTCCTCTGCGCCTACGCGATTCTAAATTACACTCTAGGGGTAAGGCAGACAAGTACCACGTGGAGTTGGGGGTGATCGAGTCGGATTCGCCATATAGTCGCTTCCGAACAAATTCAACCTAACAGTATGGCAAATGAAATTACGGCAAATGAAATTCTGGCAAGTGTAGGTATATGGCATATGAAATTATGGTAAATAATATTATGTCGGTTGAATAACTAGTATGGTAAATGAAATTCGAGCAAGTGTAGGTATACCAAAAATCTCAACGTCAAACACGTCACAACACTTTTATTTCAATGATTCCTTTAATTAAACATCAACACGGATGCAATGACTTTTAATACTCCTAAGTCATTGCATGCATGTGACAAGAGAGAGAAAGAGAGACGAGACGAGTAAGACAGACTGAGACAATCCCACAGAACATTATTTTAGTATTCTCCATAGAGGACAATAATACGACGGATACTCTTTGATTTTACCCTGACGGGAAGAAAGAACGTCAACCATAGAGGCCAATAATTAATACTAACGGAGTGTTTGGCGCGTTTCGTGGTGTCAGTCAGATTTATTTTCGTTAATTCATAAATTGTTACAGAGTGGATTTTGTGCAGTGAAAGTGGTGTTATTTTGATGCACAAGCATCCGTGTTGATGTGCAATTATGCAGAATCATTGAAAATAAGTCTTTTGATGGTGTTTGATGTTGTGGTGAAAACCACGTAAAAAGTGGTTTTGCTCACTTCATCAGTCACCATCATGAACTCTGTTACCATTTAATTCGCGCCAAGCACTCCCTAGATGCGTTAAAATGTGTGACACCCATATTTTAACGTAATATTCATTTCATTCATAATTTCATCCACTCATTATTTCATAAAACTACAGATAAAATATACACTAAAGACATGGCTGTATGGGCTAGACCCTTTGCCTTCCCTAAAATATAGGGAGAATTTAACCGAAAAAAAAAAAAGAGTGTTTGGCGCGTTTCGTGGTGTCAGTCAGATTTATTTTCGCTAATTCAAAAATTGTTACAGAGTGGATTTTGTGCAGTGAAAGTGGTGTTATTTTGATGCACAAGCATCCGTGTTGATGTGCAATTATGCAGAATCATTGAAAATAAGTCTTGTGATGGTGTTTGATGTTGTGGTGAAAACCACGTAAAAAGTGGTTTTGCTCACTTCATCAGTCACCATCATGAACTCTGTTACCATTCAATTCGCGCCAAGCACTCCCTAGATGCGTTAAAATATGTGACACCCATATTTTAACGTAATATTCATTTCATTCATAATTTCATCCACTCATTATTTCATAAAACTACAGATAAAATATACACTAAAGACATGGCTGTATGGGCTAGACCCTTTGCCTTCCCTAAAATATAGGGAGAATTGAACCAAAAAAAAAAAAAATTAATACTAACGTCAACCCTGGACAACCGTGAACCGCACCAAAGAGTATATAATACACTACGTTTAAGAGTCGGGACTTCAAACAAGCTTTTTAACAATTTTGACTCGCAGTTTAGGCTAAGATCTCGTACCAACCAACAGAGACAGATAAAAAAGTAATGCCAACATACTACAAAAGAAAACTAAGGATGTGGTGTACGCTACAGAATGTGTCGATATCGATAAAAACGAATGGGTACCCCCCCCCCCGCCTTGCAGAACTTGCAGACAGGTTTTTTAATCCTACAAAAGCAAAATAAAAAGCTCTGTTCGTTTGAAAATATTGAGTATTATTTAATACAATTTATTTAACAACAAAAAATAAAAGTTATGTTTACAATGTGGAAATTAAAATTGTTGGTAATTTTCTGATCTCATATTCTAGGCGGAGTCTTCAGATGTTAGCTGATCGATCAACACACGTTTTTGCAATGTTGTGTAAGCAAGTAAGCAGGACATTTAGATCTGAAATAATAAATAGAGATTAGTAAATATATCGTTTGAGTTTACGCTGGTCATCATTAATTCAATTTATTGTTCACCGCTTACCATAGCGGACTATGTGTAACGCGCCCGAAGGTCTGGTTCTGCCCAATCAATGAAATCTGGTTCTGAAATAAACCACTCATTAGCTTCAGGAATTGAGCTATCAAACCATATCGGAAAGATAAGTTATGTAACTTACCAATAGAGGCGCTTATGCGGTTGCAGGCAACGATCACACCCGACGGGCATCGTGTAGCAAGGCGGCAGTCACGCTGTCTTCTTCTTCTAGTGCCTCTTCAATTCCGAAGATAAGCCGTCAGCTTTTTATATTCATCTCTGTCAGTCGCAAACCGAAACGGCTTTTCAACGGGGTTAATGCCGATCCACTTTCATATGCTTTGTAGCCATGACTCTCATCGCCTTTCAACAAGTCACGCTGTGATCTGAAAAATAAGTGGAGTTGAACACAGAAGAACTTTTGATGATGATAATGAGAGATGAATAATAAAACTCATACAACAAACTTTGTTGTTAATGATGTTATTATGTCATGGGAGGTTTTTGTTGTTTTATAAATAACCCTATATATGATATACTTTATTATAATATATTGCAATAGACAATATTTATATGTATAAAACTAATGAAACATCTCAAGTACATTTGATACTCAATTTACGAAAATAGATTTTTTATCGATAATTTGGTAAGTAGTAAGGACATCGCTACGGCGCATATGATTTTTGATTAAAGTGACCAGAACTTATTTCTAATTACTTAGCGTTTATATAATAACATGGAAAAATACTTACCGCTTCTCATCTAGTGGGAATTGGCCATGAAAACCCTCTTTTGGTTTAATTTCCTACTAGATTTTCGTCAACATATTTCACACCTTTTGTAAAACATTTCGCTGTTATGCACATAAATAAATGACACAAACTAGTTAGATATACACTAATGATAAGTCACTGAAGACAATAAATAAGCACAAGATGGAAAACTAAACTAAAACAACGCTTTATTTTATATTTTCAAAACGGCATAGTGACTTATGACATTAGTGACACACTCTGGCAGCGCGAGACAAGGAAGGTTAGATCGGAAGTAAGAGACAAAACAAGTCGCCATTAAAAATTGCCTAAACTCCATACATTTTTTCTGCAGTATGGGAGTTTCGCCAGGCTGAACCGCACAGAACACTATTACTTGGTGAACCGGCTTACCATTAATTTCAATAAACCTAGCAATTATACCAATAAGCTACCAGCAATTGCAATCACGAGAGTTTTTCTACCTTATATTAACTAAAGAATAAGATCTGATCTAATTTAAATAGTAATAATCATCATTCCTTAGAATATAGAATAAATATTTTAAGCATAATTAAAATAAAGAAGTCAACAAACAAGGTACGTTACTAGCGAGATTACTAGTACTTATAATTTTAAAAGTGTTAGCGGTGAAAACTGAATCTGCAGAATATTTTTACGTTTAATCCTACGTAAAAATGTTCTGCCCAGTCACTTTGATGAAGAATATTTATTCCTGTTCCATAATTGGCGAAACGTGGGTGTTAATTCACCACTGCCTACCCCTTTGGGGATAGGCAATATTTAAGTATGTTCTCTATTTGCTAAATAAAGCCCTGTAATTTTTTTACTAGTGTACCTAAACCTGTGCTAGGTAAAATAAAGTAAAGATAAGTATTATGATTTTCTAATGATCCTATCATATTGTATCAGTATCACGTTTCAGAAGCAAATAGAATGACTTCTGTTGAGGCCCAAATTTCTGGAGACTATCAACACAGTAAATGGCATCACATAAGAAAGCTCTTAGAAAGGTCAGGCCCATTTTGTCATCCAGATTTTGAGCCATGTGCCGAAATCTTAGACTTCATTATGAGTTGTTGCAAAATCCTCATAGTGGGTGCTGGAGGGCTTGGCTGTGAACTACTGAAAGATATTGCATTAATGGGGTTTAAGAAGATCCATATAGTAGACATGGATACAATTGAACTGTCAAATTTGAATAGACAATTTCTCTTCAGGAAGACTGATATTGGACTATCAAAAGCTAAATGTGCTGTTGAGTTTGTTAATAAAAGGTATGTATTCCTTATTTTTGTGTAGCTAATCATAGTTGTGTGGTGATGGCAGAGCAGTATACAATTGTCTCCACCAGTCCTGCAGTCCCAGTTTTTTTAAGGGTATATTCAAGTGTAAAGAACAATTTTTTCTGTAGATATCATAAAGTAATTTATTAATTACTTAAATGTTTATTTATACTTTCACAATATGGATTTATTTGTAATATTGAAATTCAAATATTTCTAATATTACCAGCCCTATTTGCAATTTTATATTTGCTTGCAGGATACCTGGTTGTCAGGCTGTGGCACATCATTGTACTATACAAGATTTAGATGAAGGGTTCTACCGTCAGTTCCATATTGTTGTATGTGGATTGGATTCCATAGTTGCTAGACGTTGGCTTAATGGAATGTTGATGTCATTATTGCAGTATAATGATGATAGTACGTAGTAAATACTAATTGCACTTTAAACTACATACTTACATATTTCATTAAACTTATAAAATTTTCTAATTTCACTTTTTATAGGAACCTTAGATCAAAGCAGTATGATTCCACTAGTTGATGGAGGCACAGAAGGTTTTAAAGGGAATGCGAGGGTAATTTTACCTGGAATGAGTGCTTGTATAGAATGCACCCTTGATTTGTATCCACCACAGAAGACCTTTCCATTATGTACTATTGCAAATACTCCTCGGTTTGTACAATATTATATATATGATATAATTTAGAAATTACATATTTTAGTTGCTAGTTGATAGAAGTAAAATAGTATAGCATATTATTATAGTTAACACATCCAATACTGCACGCGTTAATCGGCGTATTTAGGGCCCTCGCCCACGGCGACTTTTAAAACGCGCTATTGCATCGCTATTAATGCGCGTTTGTCGCATTTGCAACGCGCTACAGCATCGCGACTGTATCGATGCAAACCTGCGACCGTGTCAGACGACATCGGGGTGAGAACGGGGGGAGGGTGCCGTGTGAGTGAGAACCGAGCACGACGGAAGCACGACAGTATCGCGACTGAATCATGATTACGTGGGCGAGGGCACACACTTAGCGACCGCCGCGCGACTGTATCGCGACGTTATCGATGCTAACGCGCGACATCATCGCAACAAAAAGTCGACTTAGTCTAGGCCCTAACCCCCGAATACAGAAACGCTACTCAAATTTAGGGGACTGCTTAAAAAGTTAAGTGGACATTACCTGTCAGAATTTGTATGGAAAAATGTCAATATTGACAATACTTAAATGTTAAGCAGGACTCAAACTTTGAATAGCGTTTCTGTATTCGGGGATTAGTCTTCCGTTTCCGTTAACATAAAATATTCAAATAAAAATCAAAAATAATAGGCAAATTAGCTGTGAACTTGCGGCAGAGACGATTTCAAACGCGGGTGTGAAAACACTACACACAATGTATCTCGTCATTGCAGACATTATGATGTATTAATGATGTAAAATTCTTAAAATTGAAATGATTTCATTTTGACAGATTGCCAGAGCATTGTGTAGAATATGTAAAAGTTATTCAATGGGCTAAAGAAAATCCTTGGGGTGCAACAACACAACTTGACGGTGATGATCCCCAACATGTTGGCTGGGTTTTAGATAAGGCTCAAGAAAGAGCTATAAAGCATGGAATCACAAATGTTACATACCGTTTAACACAAGGTGTTTTAAAAAATATTATTCCTGCTGTTGCAAGCACTAATGCTTCAATTGCAGCCGCCTGTGCTACAGAGGTAATGTAAATAAAGCATTGTAAAAATATATATCCGGATTTGGACTTTTTTAAAATATATTTATTTTTTAAAAAGACCCAAGTCTCTAAATAAATTTACTATGTAAATTTTACTGTTTAGTTTGTGTCTTATCTTTTTTCTGTCTGTTTTTAGGTTTTCAAACTGGCTACATCCTGCTGTACCAACATGAATAATTATATGGTGATGAATATGGCTGATGGGGTGTATACCTACACCTTTAACGCGGAACGTCGACTAGACTGTGTGGCTTGTAGTAACACAACAAGAGTGTTAGAGATTGAACCTGATGCTACTTTACAAGCAATCTATGATAAGCTTTGTGAAGACCAAGCTTATTTGATGAAAAGTCCAGGTAAGTAGTTTCTATAAAATTTGTAATTAAATCTGAATTTGGTGTCAGTGCTGATTAGGGGAAACCTATAATAATTTTCATTGCATCAGCGGGATTATTGTATAAGTCGATTGCAATTGCTTTCGTCCACATGTCACTCTCACACTTTACAATTTTCTCTATTTGTAAGAGTAACGTTATAAATATGTACATACAATATACATACAGACATAAACCGCGCCTTTATGTAGCCAGAGGTGAATTAAATACCCACTTTACTTCCAAAATTACTGAATAAATCATTACTTTAAAAATTATGCATATTAAACTATACTTTTGCTTGACAGGCATAACTACAATTATAAACGGGCGCAATAAAACACTTTATATGTCTTCTATCAAGAGCATTGAAGAGAGAACCAGAGATAACTTAAAGAAAAAAATTACGGAACTTGGTCTTTTTAATGGAGCTGATATTTTAGTAGCGGATGTCACTACACCTAGTACTGTAACGATTAAATTAAAATTTGCTGTTAATATTGATGTAGAAATGAGCCTCTAAAATTGATTGTTTGTGTTTTAGAAATGAATAGGTTAAAACTTGTATGTAATACCAGAGCCTAATTTATATTAAACTTTCACATAATGCATAGTCTTTCAGCTACAGTTAATTGATTTATCAGTCCATGGATTTCTATAAGACTTGATTCCACACACTTTTAGGGCCACATGGATATTGAACCGCATGCGTTAAAATTTAATTTAATAAACGCCCGGCAAGCGTTTATCACGCCTCACAATAGTTATGTACACATAAGAAATTGTTCTTTGCGGGAGCTACGCATACGGGCTAATCAAATCCGCGTGACACTAAAAACAGCCTTAGGCCTCTGCCTCGAAATTTGTGGGCAGCGGGACGGAGGCGTGGCAGCGGCAGAATATTTTGTATAAAATCAAATATAACGGCCTCCAAACAGCAGCGCGGTGGCGCGGCGAGAGCCGGCGGTGAGCGTTTCACCCATGCTGCATTGATAGTGTTGTGCAATTTGTTTTTCGTACCTCTTGCTCAAAAAAGAAAAGAATTATCAAAATCGGCCCCTAACGAAGGAATTATGCGTGGTCTAACATAAAAATAAACATACGGGTGCGAATTGAGCAACCTCCTCAGTTTTTTCTTCGGTTAAAAATGACAATTAATCTGTGTCAAGTAAGTAATTTGGACCAAAGAGTCGTCAAACACCTCGACGATACAACACTATAATACTACGGGAAGTACCGTCTTTTGTAGTCAGTATCCCCATTACCAGGGGGGCCCGAAAGACCGAAAACTTCTTTCACATTTATTCCCAAAAAAATTGTTGTCTGGGCACTTAATTAACACTCTTTTCACAAAAAATATAAATTGGCTTCCTTTACATTCCAAAAGGGTGCCAAATTCTTGTTTCCAAGGGGCGGCAAAATTCGCGGCAGAGCCCTAAGAGCGCTTACGCACTACATCCGATCCGAATCAGAGATTTTGACGGACCGTTGTAGCCGTAGAAATATTTCTATGGTAACTTACGTCCTACATCCGATCTCTGTTAGAGTTTTCTAAACCAATAGGTCCCGGGTTCGAACCCCAGGGGGTACAAATTTGTGCTTGGTTTGGTTGGTGGTATAGGGCTTCTTTGAAGTCCGCATGGCTAGCTACCACCATCTTATCAAAAATCTGTAGCAGTAATAATAATATTAACAGCATTATTGTGTTCCGACAATGTGTGAGATAAGATAGCCAGCCCCTCTTGAGGTTGAGGGTTCCATCTTCAGCCGTTATCGTCACTTAGAAGGGCAACCAGGGCAAGAGCTTACCTGTCTAACATAAAAAATAACACTCCGATAGGCAAATTAAACCTTAATTAATTATAAATTTCATTTCAGTCGCCATCATGAACTCAGTTACCATTTAATTTGAGCCAAGCACCACCACCCTTAAATTTATGACACCCTTAGTTTAAAGTAAAATTCATTTCATTTCACCTACTCATTCATTCATAATACATAATAATTAGGCGTTATCCTAATAAAGCGCGATGCGCGATCATTGCGCGTGCAAACGAGGCGACCATCGCGTGAACGCCATACAAACACGGCCGCGTCGCGCGATGGACAGTTAGGACACCTGTTCGAGTTCAAACCTAGATTGCGGGTTCGTACGAGCAAAATTCGCACGAACTGGCGCGCAATCGTGTTCTAGTAAGAGAACGCCTTAAACTAAAGACATGGCTGTATGAGCTAGACCCTTTGTCTTGCCAAAAAATACATGGAGAATTAAAAATAAGTGAGGGTGTGTATGGCGCGTTTCAATGTCAGTCAGATTTTTTTTTTCGATAATTCAAAAATTATTTTAAAAGTGGATTTTGTGCAGTAAAGGGGTGTTATTTTGATGCACAAGCATCCGTCTTGATGTGCAATTATGCAGAATCATTAAAAATTACTGCCACACTCAGAGACGTCAATTAACTTTAATGAGTATTTAATGTCAAAAATTTGACGTTAAGTACTCATTAACGTTATTTGACGTCTCTGAGTGCGGCAACTGCCGTCTAAGTAAGTCTTTTAACGTGTTTGATGTAGTGGTGAAGACCTCTTTAAAAACTGGTTTTGTCCACTTCATCGGGTACCATCATGAACTCTGTTACCATTAAATTCGCTCTAAGCACTCAGACAACAGATAAAATAGACTTGGCTGTACAGGCTTGACCCTTTGCTTTCCCTAAATATAGGGAGAATTAAAAAAAAAGCGAATTTTCAGCGTCAATATTATTTATTTTGTCTTGTCGCTGGGTCTGTCTTTTTAGAGATTAGAAAGTAACAACAATGAATTTATTACGCTCAAGTTGGGCTATGCGTATTCTTAGACGCAATATGTGCAAAACACCGCCAGTGCAGGAGACCAATGCAACATCTCCACACTCCATGGCTGCACGTTACAAACCCTCAGAGTTTCAAAAATTTATTTTGGTTTGGACCAAAAAGTTCAAAAATAAAGATGAAATCCCGAAATACGTATCGTAAGCATTAAGATTTTATCTCGCCAAATATTTATGTATAAGCTGAAAGCTGATGATCAGTGGATTAGGGTGCAAATGAAGGTTAACTGATATAATTATATGATAATTATAGTATTATGAACCCACTATAAGGCGACCCCCATATGTATGCAACTACTAAATGACGTTAATTTTGAGTCTCATTGATTTTACTAGCTACCATTATTTCTTCATATAAGGCAAGACCTATTAATACAGAATTATGTAATCTACGTTAAATTTAAATAATGTTTACAATCTTATAATTTAATAATGTGAGTCCTCATAGCCGGACATACATTGAACTAATGACTTTTACTAGTTTGTCAAAACTTCAACCCGGATTAAACTGATTTTGACTTGGATGTTAATATTTTTTCAGTGCTGAATTGATAGACAGATCACGCAGTCAGGCCAGAATCAAATTATCTAATATTCTTATAGTATTGACGGCATTAGCAAGTTTTGGGGCAATTTGGTCTGGTAAATCTGCTGCTAAAAGAGGTGAATCCATTCACCAAATGAATTTGAACTGGCACAAACAATACCAAGAAGAGCACAAAGAAAAACCTGCTGATAACTAATATTAATCCTTTTAGTGATATCTCTGTACATAAAGATGAAGAATTATTGATATTGATAATAAGATATTCTGAAATATAGATAGTTTAAACTCTATATAAAATATCATTGACTTTCTTTGACTAAAGCTTAACAAATGTACTAATCTTTATCAAACTGTATGTATAAAGAACTTGTGGGATAACTGCCAAATAAACTTGATGTCATGTTACCATGCCAATTAACAGATTTGTCAGTTTCGATCATTGTGGCAGTCACCCTTGTTGTTTAAGATGCAAGTTTGAGTTCTGCTTTAGGACATCATTCTTCAAAATTGTTCTGATAACAACAAAAAACTTTACTTGCCTAGAATTTCCTTTATTTGGTACTGGGACTCATAATTAGTTTTCTCAAATATGGTAAGATAGGGGAAGCAGGGCAGTTTAGACAGGTCTAGATTATTATATAACATAGTCTTACTGCCGCACTCAGAGACGTCAAATAACGTTAATGAGTACTTAACGTCAAAAAATGACAATTCAAAACTAGTCGCTATTCTTGTCAGGTCTATGGTCTTGATTTGAATAAAAATTTTTACATTAAATACTCATTAAAGTTAATTGACGTCTCTGAGTGCGGCAGTAAATCTTAGATCAGCAGTCCCAAGCCCCATGTTTCACTTAACAAATGAACCATGTCATCAAACACCAAATCCAGGCAAAGCTAAAAGTTGTAGCCTCAGCTCTGATCTCTGCTCATAAATCTTTTGTATTATACAGAACCTTATTATGACTAAGAAAAAAAAACTTTAATAAATCACTATTTTTTATGATAATAATTAACCACAATAATGTAAATCTATTTATATAACACAATAAATCTGCAAAACTACATGATCAGTCTTCATAAATCCTTAGGTTTATAATATGTTCGGCATTTTTCCATAAATAATTTAGAAGTTTTGTCTCTTATAACTTCTTCAACACTAAGCTCAGTTTGTAATAAACGTAACTGAAAAATAATCCAATGATTAAAAGCTATTCAACAATTTACTTAATGATATTTTGTGCTGATAAGGATTATCAGCAAAACTATCAGTAAATGGTTCATTGAAATTATTAATTTATTCAATTATAGTTACCTTTTTCTGTTCTGTTTTCAAATTTTTTAAAATTTCGAAATCATCAGGTTTCTCTTCTTTAGTAGCTTTGAGTTTTTTAACTATTTCAGCAGTAGCAACAATGCAGTTTTTAATCACATTCTCTCGATCAGAGTGACCCTTTTGAATAAGAGAATTTAATTCCTCGCAAGCAAATGAAGCACTTATTTTATTCTCAAAGGACTCTGTAGGTAGTGAGGTATTCAAAGAATAAATAATTTTGTCATCTAATACTCGCATTTTTTTTAACACATCCTGCAAAAAAATTAATTTAATGTACCTGGTGTTGTATTTATAATAACCTAAATCTAGTATTTAGTTACGTACCTGAAATTCTAAGAAATCCGCACAAATCATTGTTATAAAAAACCGCTTGAACGGCAATCAATATTTATAAAAATTAAGGTATAATTGAATGGTTTGCTAATAAATATGCACAAATGTGTGGTGTTATGATAATTTTTTTTTTAAATTGGCTTAACGTTCTTGGATACAAGTTCTTTAGGAACTGTCTTTGTATACTTTCGTTTACTTTTCTTAATTTTGAATGAATGTATGAAATTAATGAATGATCTTAATGCATGAAATGAATTTTATATTAAAATATGGGTGAAACACAGTTTAACGCATCTAATGGTAATAGTTCATGACGGTGACCGATGAGGTGGTGAAAACCACTATAAAATTCTCAACGTCAAACACGGCACAAAACTTTTATTTCAATGATTCTTCATAATTGAACATCAACACGGATCCTTATGCATCAAAATAACACCACTTTTACTACACAAAGTCCACTCTGAAACAATTTCTGAATGATATGATTGAAATAAAAATTTGACTGACGCCATTGAAAGCCCGCCAAGCACTCCCAAAGAGTATATAATACACTACGTTTAAGCACTCCTTTCAACGCAGAGTCGTTTTAAAGAGACAAAACTGTTGTCATTTCAATCAAAGAGTATATAATACACTACGTTTAATTTCAATGTCTGAATTTTTTTTAATTCTCCCTATATTTTAGGGAAGACAAAGGGACTAGCCCATACAGCCAAGTCTTTAGTGTATATTTTATCTGTAGTCTTATGAAATAATGAGTGGGTGAAATGTATGAATGAAATGAATTTTACGTTAAAATATGGATGTCACAAATTTGAACGCATCTAGGGAGTGCTTCGAACGAATTTAATGGTAACAGAGTTCATGATAGTGCTTGATGAAATAGATAATGTTAATAATGATCACCTTTTGTGTGCATATTATTTATTCTAGAGAATATCATTACAAGACATTGCATTTTCTTCGCGTTACCGAGTCCGAGTGACAACGTCACAATTGACCATAACTAACACCTCCTCTCAATGTTAAATTGCAAACAATTTAAGATTGCTAATTATATTACTATTCATATACATTATACAAACAAAGCCTCCTCTCAAATAAAAAATCCTAACATAAACAAACACTGCCTACATTCATGACACAATTAATTAACTATATCCTATATTTGTGCATGAAATTAAATCAACATGTATATACAACATTTTAGTTTTCACTCAACTTTTAACTTCCGAAAAAAGTAGGCATGCTTTACAGAATTGAGAGGTTTTGTAAATATATCCGCAATATTATAATTTGTAGAAACGTAAGACATGCTAAATTTCTTTTGGTCAAAAGCATCTTTAACGAAATGATATTTTATATCGATATGCTTAGTGCGTTTACTGTTTTCGTTGCACTCAATCATTCGAATTGCACTTTGACTATCTATGAGCAAATAGGTGCGAACATCCTTACATTTAAATGTGCTCAAAATACCTTGAAGATAGATAATCTCAGCTGTTGTCATTGCTCCCGCTATATATTCTGCTTCTGCCGATGATAGAGAAACCGTGTTCTGCTTTTTGGTAAACCATGAAATAAGATTTCCTGAATAAAATATAGCACACCCGCTTACACTTTTTCTGTCAACTGTGTCGGATGCCCAATCTGCGTCGCTATATGCTACGAGCTTATTCATGTCATGTGTTCCTCTCGTGTATAACAAGCCTTTGCTTGCTGTAGACTGTAAATATCGAAGCACACGCTTTGCCGCTGTCCATAGAGATCTTGTAGGTTTATCCAGATATTTGCTTAAGAACGAAACTGCGAATGTTATATCTGGACGAGAAGTTGTTGAAATATACGTAAGACATCCTATAAGCTCTCTATAAGGCACATCGTTTATCTTTTCCTCTTCTATATTGATCTTAGCTTCCATAGGTGTCAATGCTCCCTTGCAGTCTTCCATGCCAAATCTAGCTAATACCTTTTTGATTAATTTTTCTTGTTTGATTACTAATTCTCCTTCTTTTCTTGATATTTCCATTCCTAAATATTCACTTATATCTCCCATCTCCTTCACGTTAAATTCTCTCCTAAGTTCACTTATGATTGGTTCATAATCACCCATCACAATGATGTCATCAACCCAGATGAGAATCCATGTTTTCGAACTCGTATACAAACAAAAATCATATTTGGAACTTTCAAAATTTTGGGATATAATAAAGTTGTGGAATCTCTCATTCCAACATTTTGGTGCTTCTTTGAGACCATACAATGACCGTTTTAGTTTTAAGACTTTATCTCTATTAACTTTTACTCCCTTTGGTGGTTTTATGTACACTTCTTCTGATAAATACCCGTTTAAAAATGCTGTGGGTACATCGAGTTGTTTCATAGGTAAATTTTCTTGTACTGCTAAACAAAACATCATCCTTAATGTAGATAGTCTGGCAACAGGAGAATACACATTATATCTATTTTCTGTTTGAAAACCTTTAGCCACCAATCTAGCTTTCTTCTTTCCTCCTTGTTTAGTTCGAAAAACCCACTTAGTATCAATAGCTTTCCTTCCATATGGTAATGTAGCTTCATCCCACGTATCTAAGTGTTTCAAAGAATTGAGTTCACTGTCAATCGCATCTTGCCAATCTTTTCCTCCTTCGATTGCTTCTTCATATGTTTGAGGATCTGTCATCAAACAATATGCAATATTACTTTCATATTCGTTTACTACATCTTCACATTCATAATCTCGGAGATATGTTGGCTTTTTACACATTCTTCCTGACCTAGTTTTCTTTGAATGTTCTCTTTCTGTTTCGTTTTCACTGAAAGTTTCTTCAATTCTCTCTTCAACATCATTCTTATCATACTCTCTTCTATCTTGTTTCTGTGTAGTTACTTCTTTACTTGACTGTTCTATTTCTTCTTCTTTTTCTTCCTCGGACCGTATTACTTCTTCTATCTTATTGTCTTTACTTTCCTTAAATGTCACATCATTTTCATCAAAACAAACATCACGCGATTCTACTATTTCATTATTTATTGGATCCCATAGACGATATCCATTGTCTGAGTAACCTACCATACGTAACTCACGACCTCTTTGCTCAAATTTTGACCACCTAGGTAGAAAGACAGCCCATGCTTTACTCCCAAATGCACGTAGTCTGCTAAGATCGTTACTGCCTAAAAATAGTTCCGCTGGTGTCCTGAAATTAATGGTCGATGAAGGACATCTGTTAAGTTGATATGCCGACGCCATTATTGCCTCACTCCATAGATGTTTAGGAAAACATGACTCTACCATTAAAGTTCTAGCTTTGTCATACAGTGTTCGGTTCATCCGTTCAGAGACTCCGTTTTGTTGTGGTGAATATGGTTGCGTGTATTGAATATCTATACCTTTATTTTTGCAAAAGTTTTCTAAACTGTTGTTTTTAAATTCTTTTCCGTTATCGCATCTTATCTTTTTAACTGTTGCTCCATTTTGTGTTTCAATTTTGTTAATGTAATTTATTAAATTGTTTGTTGCCTCTCCTTTATGCTTGAGTAGACCTACAACTAAAAAATGCGAATAATCATCGATAATTACTTGATAGTAAAGATGTCCAAAAATTCCTGGAACATTCACTGGTCCGGCTACGTCAGTATGAATTAATTCACCTATCGCTCGAGATCTTGGTCTTGCTACTGAAACAAAAGGCAATCTAGTGGCTTTACCCTGCATACAAGGTTCACATATCTCATTACTTGCGGGGAGTTTGAGCATTTTCAATCCACGTCGATTAAGGTGTCCTAAGCGCCTATGCCATAGATAATCAGAGTTAGTTCCTGCACTGAGAGCAAGTTCTGTGTTTAGAGTGAACAATTTGCCCTGCTTTAGACCAGTTAGAAATTTACCAGACTTCCTATCATTTATGTACACTTTATCTTTGTTAAAATTCACAGTATAACCATTATCTAGAATTTTATTTACAGACAATAAATTAAATTTCATGTTTTTAACAATTAATGCTTTAAGAGCTACAACATGGCCTTTGTCAACAATTTAATTTCACCTACCTTTTTAGCAACAAGAAAATCTCCATTAGCAATATGAATCTTTACCTCTTTTTCTAAATTTTGGATGTTACTCATGACGTTCTCAAAATTTTCCTGAATTAAATGATCTGTACAACCTGAATCGATTATCCACTCTATCTCTCCGACTTTATAGGATGTATTGCAATATTCTGTAGATGTTATGAAGCTGAAAGCGATGGTAGCAGCTGATGAGTCCTGTGTTGTTCTATGCTCGTGCTGACTTCTACCGCGTTGATTCGTCCAGCGTTTGCTATATCTGTTACCTCGACTACTGCCTCTGCACTGTGATGCTATATGTCCGTGCTTATTACATCGATAGCATGTGATGAAAGCTGCGTCATTTGATGTGGAGTTGTCATTTTGATTTATCATCGTCATTTTCAATTCCTCGTCTAATAGTCGTGATTTTACGAATTCTATTCTTAAATTTTCGCTACTCAATGTTTCTATCGCCGTAATAACATAATCATATTTTTCACATAATCCAATTAGTAAATAACAAATTTTATCCATCTCGCTTATCTTTTCATCCGCGCACTCTAGCTCTCTTACTATCTCATCAAATCTTGAAAAGTATTCCTCTAGTCTTTCTGTATTACTGTGCTTTATATTTAGTAACTTTCTTCTATAGTGAATTTTTGTTATAACGCTTTTTCTATTGAAAGTCTCATTTATTCTGTCTAGCATTTCGCGTGCCGTACCGCAGTCTTTAATAATATTTAAATATTTGTCCGGCAGACAATGTACAATTATATTTTTTGCTTTTGCATCTTTATTCAAAAAAAATTCAATTTTTGTTTCTTTGTCACATAATATTTCATTTAGGCCCTTTTCCTCTAATATGCAACGTACTCTAAATATCCAATTATTATAATTATCGGCTTGTAGTTGCGGAAAATTTGGTGAACTAGCTGCCATTTTGTTTTGCGAATTTTCTTTTCATCCCACCATCTCGGAAAAGGCGTTTTTGCTCTTCGATATCTGAGTGCAAAAGCCGTTTTTATCCTCTAGAGGTTAAAGTAAATTTGAATTTAGAACATCGTGCGCACTAACTGCCGCACTCAGACACGTCAAATAGCGTTAATGAGTACTTAACGTCAAAAAATGACAATTCAAAACTAGTCACTATTCTTGCCGGGTCTATGGTCTAGTTTTGAATGAAAACATTTGACACCAAATACTCATTAAATGTAATTGACGTCTCTGAGTGCGGCAGTAAGTTCGTGAAGTCAAAACATCACTAAAGCTATTTACTTCTACCTCTATGGTGCCGAGTTTGTCAGGCAACCTTTTTTTAATCTTTTTTAATTCTCCCTGTATTTAAGGAAAGCAAAGGGTTTAGCTCATACAGCCATATCTAGATATTTATTTCGTATTAATATAAATGAATGAAATCAATTTTAGATTAAAATAATGAGTGTCACACATCTTAACGCATCTAGGGAGTGTCAACATCAAACACATCACAAGACTTATTTTCAATGCATCAAAATAACACCTATTTCACTGCAGAAAAAACACTCTGAAACAATTTTTTTTTTATCGAAAAAAAACCGGCTCACACCATTGAAACGCGTTAAGAGGGTGTTTGGTGCGTTTCGTGGTGTCAGTCAGATTTATTTTCGCTAATTCAAAAATTGTTACAGAGTGAATTTTGTGCAGTGAAAGTGGTGTTATTTTGATGCACAAGCATCCGTGTTGATGTGCAATTATGCAGAATCATCGAAAATAAGTCTTATGATGTGTTTGATGTTGTGGTGAATATCACTTTAGAAAGTGGTTTTATCCATTTAATCAAGCACCATCATTAACTCTGTTACCATTCAATTCGCGCCAAGCACTCCCTAGATACGTTAAAATATGTGGCACCCATATTTTAACGTAAAATTCATTACATTCATACATTTCACCAACTGATTATTTCATAAGACTACAGATAAAATATACACTAAAGACTTGGCTGTATGGGCTAGACCCTTTGCCTTCCCTAAAATATAGGGAGAATTTAAAACTAACTGAAACGCGTTAAACAATCTGTACTATTTTTTTTAATTTGCGCGCGCCTTTTTTTTGTAACTTCATATTGTTATATCCTTAGGTGAAAACAAGTTAAATAAAAAATGAGCGATTCTAGCGACGAAGAAATTAATTTGACGCCTACACATTTAATTGAAACTGTTAATAATGTTTAAATGAGCTTTCTCCCTCAACAATCACGCGAGAAGTATTTGAAACAGTACGATATGTTTAATACGTGGCGAGTAGCTAAAGGAGCCAAAACTTTCTCAGAAAACGTATTGCTGGCATTATTTTATTGAATTATCCCGGACCAAGAAATCAAGCACTCTGTGGAGTACGTATTCAATGCTAAAAGCAACAATAAAGATGAAAAAAGACATACATATCGACACCTATCCTAAATTAGTGGCATTTTTAAAAAGAGCCTCATCTGGTCATCAACCAAAAAAATCAAAAGTTTTCACAGCATCTGAATTGCGCCATGGAGGCTGGAAGTCCAATGCGGTTGTAGAGGGATACATAGAGGATTCCATCCAAAATAAGACTAAAATATGTAAAGGCATCGTAGAAGCCATTACACTTAAGGAGCAGTCAGATCCTTGGACTGGCCCTTCTACATCAAAAATAAGATTTTACGAATCACCAATCACCAACCATCACCCTCTCTCGCCGACATTTACGCCAAGGGAATCCGATGAGTCGGTACAACAAGTCCCTGACACCAACATTGCAGTACCTTCTAACAAGAATATAACACTTAACATAAGTAACTGTAGCAACGTTACTTTTAATGTATTTTAATTAAGTATATATTTAAAGTAACGTTGCTACATCATAATGTAATAGTTAAAATAAAATAAATGTATCTTTTGGTGGTTTTATTTGTATTTAGTCATTTCCTCGCTGGGGGGGATGAAAAGTTACGTGTTGCACTCGAGTGCAAAGATTTTTCACCTTGTGCTCTTTTGATTCCCTCGCTATCGCTCAGGATTCTAATTTTTGAATCACTCGCTACGCTCGTGATTCAAATTTAGAATCCTTCCCTAGCTCGGTCATCAAAATTGAGCACGCGGTTAAAAATCAACTTTGCACTCACGTATAACAAATAACTATTCCTACTTTTCGATAAATATTATTTATATATTTTTCTTTACCTTATTTCGTTCTCTTATGCACTTTTTCGGGTGATGCGGCCCATAACCTGTTAATAATGATCACCTTTTGTGTGCATATTATTTATTCTAGAGAATATCATTACAAGACATTGCATTTTCTTCGCGTTACCGAGTCCGAGTGACAACGTCACAATTGACCATAACTAACAGATAAAACCACTTTTTATAGTGATCTTCACCACAACATCAAACACATCATGAGACTTATTTTCGATGATTCTGCTTAATTGCACATCAACACGGATGCTTGTGCATCAAAATAACACCACTTTCACTGCACAAAATCCACTCTGTAACAATTTTAGAATTAGCGAAAATAAATCTGACTGTCACCACGAAACGCGCCAAACACTCCTTTTTTTATATTTTCTCTGTATTTTTAGGGAAGGCAAAATGTCTAGCCCATCGACTAAACGTAGTGTATTATATACTCTTTGCATACAGCTGTCTTTAGTATTTATTTCACATTAATATGAATGAATGAAATTCATTTTATAAAATATGGGTATCGCCATTGAACTACTATTACTAGCGTATAGAAGCGACACCGCAAACAAGAAAAGTAGCCCGTGCGTTGATGCTCCGGAGCAACAACTCATTTAGTCATTCGCCAACGCTCGAAGCAACTGATTACCGAAATTGTGGCTACAAAACGATTTAAAAATGCCTTCTTGCGTGTTAAAAACATGCAAAAACGAATCAAAAACAAGTCAAAAAGTTAAGGGTGTGACTTATCATCGGTAAGTTACAAAATATTAATTAAAACAACAAATATTAATTTTAAAACATAATTCGCCATTTTGTATGTAATAAATACTAGGAATTAATCGTAATACACATTTTATTAGTTGCTCTTCTAATAATCAAATCAAAAATGTCACGCTGATGTGACAGCATATATCAAAGAAAACATGAACTGTTAGCTATGTAAAAAGTATATATCAGTCCCCCGCCGTAAATTTCATGAGCGGTGGTGCGTGTTGACGACTCCAGCAGCTGAGAGCATCTGATCGATATGCCGGCGCCACATCTGACCATCATCCGTGCGTACATCGTAATGCAGCAGTCCGTATTTTTGTACGACGGTACCAAACGCCCATCTCCTCCCCCTAGGCATGTAGGAACGTATTTGCACTCTATCTCCTATTCCAAAATTTTTTTTAATAGGTGTAATCAGTTGCCCCGTGTGTCTTGTAGAATTCTTATAAAACATCGTATGTAAATCGGTTCTGATATTTCTTCCAAACATTAATTCGTAAGGTGTCTGTTGCGTGGTCGTACTAGGGGTCCTGCGTAAGAAAGTTTTTACTGTCATTAGTTTTTCAATTAATGTTCCTGGTTGGTCTTCCATACACTTTAGGGATCTTTTAATAGTCTGGACGAATCGCTCTGCCTGTCCATTTGTAGATGGGTGATACGGAGCTGAAGTTCTGTGTAGGATTCCTGTAGCTGTCAAAAATTCCGTAAATTCTGTAGATACGAATTGACGTCCATTGTCCGAAACTAAGGTATCTGGGATTCCGAATGTGCAAAAGAGGTCCCTTAGTTTGGTTATACACCATCCACTAGTGGTCGATTTCGTTGGAAATATGTCCACCCATTTAGTGTATGAGTCCACGATAATGAAAAGTTGGTGGCCGCTAATTGGCCCCGCAAAGTCTATATGTAATCTCTGCCAAGGTCTCGTAGGTTCCTCCCAATGGTGAGTAGCAACCTTTGGTGGTTCATTCTGTTGTAGTCTACACGGTCGACATGCTTTTACTAGGTTTTCAATATCTCTGTCTAGATTCTTCCAATAGACAAAACTTCGAGCTAGTAATTTCATTTTCACAATTCCTAAATGTCCTGCATGAAGTTCATTTAGAACGTGACTTCGAAGTGATTGTGGGATCATAACGCGTGTGCCTCTCAGGATGCAGTTGTCTTGGAGAGTGAGCTCGTTGTCTTGATAACCATGTGATTGTACACTTCTTCCGGTGCGTAGTTTGTCAAGAATGGGTTTGAGTTCCTCGTCTTTCAATGTTTCTTTTCCTATGGTTCCAGGATTAATTGATAATTGATTGATTTGTCTAATTTGAAAAGAAGTATGTTGATCTTTGTTATCTTCTACACTTTTTTCGACAGGAAATCGTGATAAAAAATCTGCGTTTGCGTGTTGCGATGAACTTCTGAAGCTTATATCGTAATTGAAACCTGACAAGAAATGTGCATAATGGAAAAGTCTCATAGTGCTCATTGTAGGAAGAGTCTTACTGGGATGAAATATAGAGGTCAACGGCTTATGATCAGTTATTAAGGTGAATTTTCTACCGTAACAATAATGGAAAAATTTCTTTAAGCCCCAATAAATAGCAGTAGCCTCTTTGTCAATCTGACTGTATTTCTTTTCACTGCTAGTTAAAGTCCTTGATGCAAAGGCTATTGGTTTTTCGGTTCCATCTGGGAATTTATGAGACAAAACTGCTCCGAGTCCGAAAGGTGAAGCATCTGTGGCCAGTGTTATCGGTTTCTGGGGGTCGAAATGTACTAAAGTAGTGTCGCTTGTGATTTCTTGTTTAATTTTTAAGAAACTGTTTTCACATTCATTTGTCCATTCAAAACGTTTTTTCTTTTTAAGCAGCTCATTTAATGGGTTCGTGATCGTAGCTAAGTTTGGTATAAATTTATTGTAATAGTTAGCTATGCCCAGAAATGATCTTAATTCATTTATATCTCTGGGTTGTACGGTTTTTAAAATAGCGTTTACTTTTTCTTTATTTTTATGTAGTCCATCTTTATCTATGGTATGGCCGAGGTAGTTAATACTATTTTTAAAAAAGTGACATTTATTCATATTGACTCTAAGGTTGTTTTCTTTTAGTCTTTCAAGAACTTGTCGTAAACGTGTTAGAAGTTGCGGTTCAGATGAGCCTTGTATTAAAATATCGTCAAAAAAACATTTTACTCCTTCGATTCCCTGTAGTGTTCTATCCATAAATTTTTGCCACAAATTAGGGGCAACCTTTACTCCGAACATTAATCTGTTAACTTTAAAGGTCCCTCTGTGGGTACTTAGGGTTTGCATGATACAACTTTCCTCGTCCATTTCCATATGTAGGTAAGCCTGACTTATATCGAGTGTACAAAATAAATGCCCTCCATTCATTTCTGAAAATAGATCTTCGATTATTGGTATTGGATAGTTTTCATCTTTGATAACTTTGTTCAATGTTATTTTGTAGTCCGCGCAGAGACGAATGCTACCATTAGGTATGACGATTGGTACAATAGGTGTGCCCCATTCTGAGTTGTCAACCTTAGTGATGACTCCTTGCGAACAGAGTCGGTCGATCTCCTCTTCTACTCTTTCTTTAAGTGCGTAAGGGATTCTACGTGGTTTGATAAAGATTGGCTGTACATTATCTTGTAAATTTAAATGTCCTTTAAAATTTGGTATTTTACCTAGGTCTGATTTGAAGACTGTCGATGTATACTCCTTTAGTAGGTCATCTAGTTTTGGGTATTTTTCTATAGATACAGATTTTATATCAGCTAGGTTAAGTTTAATCTCTTTAATCCAAGTTCTACCGAATATAGCTTCAACATCTTGTTTAATAATGTACAGCTTCCCAAAAAATTTTTGTTTGCCATAGTTGCAGTTTACAAAGGCTACTCCCATAGGTTCTATGATTTCTCCAGTATAGGTCTTCATTCTAACGTCCGTTTCAAATATATCGTTCTTTATATTTAAGTTCTTGAATTGTTTGAATGACATCGATGACAGTGCCGCTCCAGTATCCACTTCCATCGGTAACCTAGCAGTTTCAATGTTGATTGTAATCATATATTTTCCTGGGGTTTCAGATCTAATTACGTTAATGTCACATAATTCATCATATTCTTGATTTGAGTCGTCCAATACATTAACGTTGTTTGTAATTTTCCTTTTCTGCAGACATACTCTACCAAGATGGCCCTTTTTCTTGCAATTAAAACATATTTCGTTTATGCACCCACATTCATTCGAACGGTGATCATTTTTTCCACATCGAAAGCATTTACCATGTAAGTCTTTGACAGTTATGGGAGTTTGATGAGAGTTGCTTGTGACAGGTTGCGATTGGTTCTTCGAATTTGAATTTGTCCTATTTGATGATAGCTTGTAGATTGAGTCTTGGTGGCGTGAGTTTTTATCTATATCGTTGTTTTCATTTTTTCCCATTTCCATTGCCGATGCCAAATTCGTTAGTTCAGAAAATCTTAATATTTTTCGTTCCTGCAGTATTCGAGTTCTAATTTCGCTATCACGTATTCCACGTAAAAATTGAAGCGATAAAAAGTTTTCTGCGATGGATTTGTTACAGCTGAGACAGTTAAATTCGCAGTTATTAGTTAATTTTTTTAGTTCTGTCGCGTAATTTGCAGTAGTTTCGGTTTCCTTTTGCATTCTATTTATGAATTTGTGTTGTAATGTCCAAATGCTTGGTGTTGGTTCTATATATTCAGAAATAATTTGACTAAGTTCTTCAAAGCTCAACTCTTTTGGGTCAGCGGGTGAGCATAAATTATACGTTTGTTCATGAAGTTCCGGGTTTAGTGCCGAAAGAAGAGTGTAAGTTTTCAACTTCGTGTCCTTCACATTATTTAAAAGTAAGTGTAATTCCAATCTGCTGACGAAATTTTTAAATGTTTCATTATCGGTTAGTGGTTGAAATGGTATTTTAGGGTTAAAAACCTTTGGGCTGGTGACGTTATGTTGGGCTGAGCTCGTGCTAGGGTTGTTTAACTGTGTAAATTGATTCTCTTGTTGATATAACGTGTTCAGGTTAAGCAGTTTCACTTTTATAGATATCGCGAGTTCTTCGTATGCATGTCTGTATTTTGCTTCATCTTCTAAGTCTTCATCGTCTACGTATTTCTCTATAGATTCTTGGAATTTGTGCAGTTTTTCTAGATTTTCTTGTAGTGTTTGTAATCGAATTGTAATCTCTTCTTCTGGTAGTGTAGATTTCGTACTTACATAGTTGTAAAATCGTGTTAATGTGCCGTGAACGGCTCCGCGATTACGCTTTAATTGTTTTAATTCTTCCTCCATCGTCGCCAATAATAAATACTAGGAATTAATCGTAATACACATTTTATTAGTTGCTCTTCTAATAATCAAATCAAAAATGTCACGCTGATGTGACAGCATATATCAAAGAAAACATGAACTGTTAGCTATGTAAAAAGTATATATCAGTATGAAAATCATAGATTATGAAAAAGTGAACTATACAGAATGGACAATTGATAAATTGTTGGTGAATTTTGTGACTTTGATGCAACTGATAATTTTGTACTTTTTATTACTCAGTTTGTTATCATTCAATATAATTTCACTCTCAGACTAATTACTTGTGTTATGGATACTAGATAAATGCGCTTCACATTTTTATAAATAAACTACAACTATGGCTCGTGAGTAATTGTTGTTGTGAGTGTGTGTGTGTGTGTGTGTGTGTGTGTGTGTGTGTGTGTGTGTGTGATTACGAGGTTATGTTCCTTTTCTATAAATAAAAGGCAAGAATTTTTTTATTAACCCAAAATAATGATTTTTTTTCTGATGTTCATATTCGCAAAACGAATTTCTCGAACGTATTATTATAATAAAGGAGAATGCCCAAAATCTGAAACCAATTGGTTTCAGATCTGAAAACAAAATTAATAACTTAGCTTAGAATTTTGAGAGTTTATCTCAAAAAAGCTTGAGACAATTTTGCTTCAGGTACAAAATGGGCCCTAGAATGGGCATACATACCCCTTTTAAATAAAAATCAAAAGTAGTAGGCTAATTTTATTTCATTTTAAACTTGTAACTATTCATTGACTTTTCCTTTGTTTCTTAACCATTTTATTTCTAAATAATATCTAAGTAATTTTTTAAATCGAAGTAATAATTTATTCAAATAAATATAAAAATAGATGATGCATTCAAATTCGGTTTCGTAGGCACTAAATCTTTGTCTCTTCTGCGATGCATAATCTATAAGGATATTTTTGTTAAGACTGCGTTGAAAGAAACGCGTAAGCGCCATGAAATCAGCGGCGCTTACGATGTTTTGGTCGCGAGAAAACTGTGCTCAATCAGCGATTAGCGCTGCATGTTTTAATACTTTGGTTAGACGATAATCCACTGGTAATTGTGTTAGCGCTTATGTTGTTTGTTTAGCGCTGCAGCATATAACTGATTCCAGGCCACGCTCGCCCGCTCGCCCCGCACACCCCGCCACCGTAGGTAGATTCGAGTTGGGAGAATATTTTTGTTTGGCATAGCGTCTCTAGTTTACTTTATAACTCAATGGGGTATCGCACATTTTAATGCGTTTAAGGAGTTGCTTGGTGCGAATCGAGTGGTAACATAACATAGTTTGATGACGATTGATGAGGTGAAAGAAAATTGTCAACCTAAAACACACCACAACACTTTAATTTCCATGATTCCCTCTAATTGAACGTCAACACGGACATTTTTGCATCAAAATAACACCACTTTCGCAGCACAAACTCCAAACCAATTTATTCATGATTAAAATAAAAATATGAATTTAAATTTTTTTTAATGTTCCCTATATTTTAGGGAAAGCAAAGGGTCTAGCCCATACAGCCAAGTCTTTAGTGTATATTTTATCTGTAGTCTTATGAAATTATGAGTGGGTGAAAAGTATGAATGAAATGAATTTTAGGTTTAAATATGGGTGCCACATATTTTAACGCATCTAGGGAGTGCTTGGCGTGAATTGAATGTTAACAGAGTTAATGATGGTGCTTGATGAAATGGATAAAACCACTTTTTATAGTGATCTTCACCACAACATCAAACACATCATTAGACTTATTTTTGATGATTCTGCATAATTGCACATCAACACGGATGCTTGTGCATCAAAATAACACCACTTTCACTGCACAAAATCCACTCTGTAACAATTTTAGAACTAATGAAAATAAATCTGACTGACACCACGAAACGCGCCATACACTCCTGTTAATTTATTTAAAATTTTCCCTTTTTAAGCAAAACAAAAGGATTTAGCACATACAGCCACGCCGAGTTTACATTTTATTTTTTTTGGCCATATGTATTGGGTTCTGTAAAATAGGCCATATTGATGGTAAATAAATAAATAATTTAGAAAAACTGTATAAGTTTTCCTTTGTCTGCAGTAATGAGATATAACAGCATCAAAGACATGGATGTGTGGGCTAGACCTTTTGCCTTTCTTAAAATATGGGGAGAATGTATTGAATAAAAAAAAAAATATAAATGACTATAGATAAAATATACACTAAGACATGGCTGAATGGGCTAGACCTTTTGCCTTCCTTAAAATATAGGGAAAATTTATCAAAATAAAATCAACAGGGAGTGTTTGGCGCGTTTCGTGGTGTCAGCCAGATTTATTTTCGCTAATTCAAAAATTGTTACAGAGTGATTTTTCTGCAGTGAAAGAGGTGTTATTTTGATGCACAAGCATCCGTGTTGATGTGCAATTATGCAGAATCATTAAAAATAAGTCTTAAGATGTGTTTGATGTTGTGGTGAAGACCACTTTAAAAAAATAGGGAGAATTAAAAAAAAAATCGACAGCTTTCTTCTTGTTTTATGAATGGCAACGTCCCATATAAGCTTTGTTGTAATCTGTAGTGATAAGTGCCACTGTCCAAAGAGTATATAATACACTACGTTTAAGAGTCGGGACTTCAAACAAGCTTTTTGACGATTTTGACTCGCAGTTTAGGCTAAGATCTCGTACCAACCAACAGAGACAGATAAAAAAGTAATGCCAACATACTACAAAAGCAAACTAAGGATGTGGTGTACGCTACAGAATGTGTCGATATCGATAAAAACGAATGGGTACCCCCCCCCCTGCCTTGCAGAACTTGCAGACAGGTTTTTTAATCCTACAAAAGCAAAATAAAAAGCTCTGTTCGTTTGAAAATATTGAGTATTATTTAATTACGTGTAATTATTTAATACAATTTATTTAACAACAAAAAATAAAAGCTATGTTTACAATGTGGAAATTAAAATTGTTGGTAATTTTCTGATCTCATAATCTAGGCGGAGTCTTCAGATGTTAGCTGATCGATCAACACACGTTTTTGCAATGTTGTGTAAGCAAGTAAGCAGGACATTTAGATCTGAAATAATGAATAGAGATTAGTAAATATATCGTTTGAGTTTACGCTGGTCATCATCAATTCAATTTATTGTTCACCGCTTACCATAGCGGACTATGTGTAACGCGCCCGAAGGTCTGGTTCTGCCCAATCAATGAAATCTGGTTCTGAAATAAACCACTCATTAGCTTCAGGAATTGAGCTATCAAACCATATCGGAAAGATAAGTTATGTAACTTACCAATAGAGGCGCTTATGCGGTTGCAGGCAACGATCACACCCGACGGGCATCGTGTAGCAAGGCGGCAGTCACGCTGTCTTCTTCTTCTAGTGCCTCTTCAATTCGGAAGATAAGCCGTCAGCTTTTTATATTCATCTCTGTCAGTCGCAAACCGAAACGGCTTTTCAACGGGGTTAATGCCGATCTACTCTCATATGCTTTGCAGCCATGACTCTCATCGCCTTTCAACAAGTCACGCTGTGATCTGAAAAATAAGTGGAGTTGAACACAGAAGAACTTTTGATGATGATAATGAGAGATGAATAATAAAACTCATACTCAACTTTGTTGTTAATGATGTTAGCTATCTAGTCATGGGAGGTTTTTGTTGTTTTATAAATAACCCTATATATGATATACTATATTATAATATATTGCAATAGACAATATTTATATGTATAAAACTAATGAAACATCTCAAGTACATTTGACACTAAAATTTACGAAAATAGATTTTTTATCGATAATTTGGTAAGTAGTAAGGACATCGCTACGGCGCATATGATTTTTGATTAAAGTGACCAGAACTTATTTCTAATTACTTAACGTTTATACAATAACATGGAAAACTACATACCGCTTCTCATCTAGTGGGAATTGGCCATGAAAACCCTCTTTTGGTTTAATTTCCAACTAGATTTTAGTCAACACATTTCACACCTTTTGTAAAACATTTCGCTGTTATGCACATAAATAAATGACACAAACTAGTTAGATATACACTAATGATAAGTCACTGAAGACAATAAATAAGCACAAGATGGAAAACTAAACTAAAACAACGCTTTATTTTATATTTTCAAAACGGCATAGTGACTTATGACATTAGTGACACACTCCGGCAGCGCGAGACAAGGAAGGTTAGATCGGAAGTAAGAGACAAAACAAGTCGCCATTAAAAATTGCCTAAACTCCATACATTTTTTCTGCAGTATGGGAGTTTCGCCAGGCTGCCACTGTCAATGTCAAATTGTCAATATATATTTTATCTGTCTTGTCTTTCTTTTCCTTCGTTCTCTTTGAAAAAGTCAAAATGAAGTACGTTTAAGAATTTATTGTTTTATCGAAATTAATCGTTACAATCCGTTAAACTATGCTCAATATAATAGTGAAGTGGTCTTGATGTATTTGTGTTACTATAAATTTGTGATCTATTTTCAGGATCGGTCTTTGTGCCTACAGTGGTTTCAAGATTTACCCAGGACATGGGAAAACTATGGTTAAAGTTGACGGCAAGGTAAATATTTTTATCCATTCACATTTCTCCTAATATTAGCCGCTTTATTTTGCAGTGTCTGATTTTGTGGGTATATCTAAAGATGAGCTTGCTGAAATAATTAACCTTAAATCATGTAAGGAATTGTTTTGTGAGGTATTCAGCATGACAGTATCATACTTTACCTATCCTGCAGTCACCCCACGGCAGCTAACCTCTCATTAGATAATATTAATTGTTGTTGTTAGACACTTGACAGTTTATTTGAAGCTATTCAAGCAATCAGGTAATTTACTGTAGGCTATAAAGACTTCCAGGAATAATGTTTACTGACTATATAACCTTTAATACTTTAATGAATACTTTAATTGTATTTCTAGAATTACTTTCAATACAATCTTCATTAATTTATTATATTTGGATTTATTTCAGACATTCACATTCTTGAATTCAAAATGTGAGGCGGCCCATCTTATGAGGAGAAATCCTCGCAAAGTTACCTGGACTGTCCTTTACAGGTAAAAATTATTAATGAATAGTTATAACACTTTGCATAATTACCAAGTTAAAAAAACGAAACCTTGTTTATTGTGTTGATATTGAATAGTGGATAAATTAATATAAAAGGTGCTTATCACAATGGGTCTGTGAAATACGCCACCTATTACATGGGATCTAACGTAATAGGCAAAACTCGGGTGCTAGTTCACCTCTGCCTACTATAGACGTGATTTATGTATGTATGTATATTAAATTATAAACTATGCCATGATAAGCCGACTGTAATTGTTTTAACTTTATTTGTAAATTTCATTCCAGTTTTATTTATTTACTAATTTTCATCTGTACCAATCTACCCCAAGTACTAACTTATTCTAATCATCATCACCAGCCCTTTTATGTCCCGACTGCTGGGGAAAATGACTTCCCTATGAATGAAAGAATATAAGGAGAATGAGCAATAACCCACCACGGCCCAGTCCTGATAGGTGGGCATTAATGACTGCAGATTCAGCTGGGACCAACTGCTTAACATGTCCTCTGATGCATGGAGGAACTCGAGACTACATTTTTTATTACCCATCTAATGACCGTTTAGTTTATGCAACTGCAGGCCAAGCCCACTGTGCTAGTGAGCTCCTCCTCTTTATTATAAATAAGTTCTTAAACTAATGTTGTCCAATGTCAGTTACAAATATACTGTTCTATTTATTAGACGTAAATTCAAGAAAGGACAAGAGGAAGAACAAGCCAAGAAGCGCACCAGGAGGGCACAAAAGTTCCAACGCGCCATTGTTGGTGCTTCCCTCACTGACATCATGGCTAAACGTAATATGAAGCCAGAAGTGCGCAAAGCTCAAAGAGACCAAGCTATCAAGTGAGTGTATAATTTTGTTACCATCATCCTTGCATATTAGAAAACCGCTATGGCAATACAAAAGTGACTTGTACAAAAGTTATATTTGTAACCAAAATACTGTAAGTGATCCAAATTGGCATGACAAAAGGGAATCATCAGCAGTCTTAAAATGTTACCAGTTAAAAAGCTTACTTCCTTTTGGGGTATCATTTTATTTGCCCCAAATTCTATCTTTCCCTTTATCTAATAATGATAGTTGCTATTACTATATGTATTAAATATAATCTGTGTGGTGATGGGAGAGCATAATACACCACCACCGTCACCACCAACCCATTTCTCACGTGGGTGTCACCGTACAAGGCAACCAAGGCAGGGAAAAATGTAATAAGTAATTGTTACCAGCGTTACTATAATAATAATAACCATTTATCAATATAGGTACTTCAGTGTTTCATAAGGGTGATTTACGAATGTTAAATATTAAAGTACTGTACAGTTAATATTGTTGTTTGAATAAAAAATAATAAGTGTTTTTAATCTACTATCTTTTTGTAGCAAACATTCACAGATCAATTGACAACATTTAATTTTTTCAACATACCTTTATTATGATGTTATATGAAATTAAACCGAAAATGAAGACACCAATATTTTTTATTTATTTTGAATTTTGTCGTTTTCATACAAAAAATCATGATTGAAATACCGGCCATTCTAAACAGATGACGTGCCATGCCACGTGACATGAAAGCGCCAAATGACGTCACAATCGTGGACAAATGGCGAAATCACTCTTGACGCAAGAAATAAAAAGATCACTTGTCAAAATTGACGAACTGGCGTTTCCGGTGTCTAAAATATAAACATTTTATCTAAATTGTTTGAAATTAATTTCAAAGTAAAATACGTTTTAAATTAAAGTTTATGAAGGATTTCAATTTATTACAACTTATTATTGATGTTAATTTCGACGATGATAATTAATGACACTGGATTTAATTTATGACTGATGTCTATTATCATGATAACTATGATAATTTTTTTATTCTTCTATCTAGGAAGGCAAACGTTTTAATTTATACATCCCCGACTGTGATGTCATCGCATGTTTTTTACATTTTATTTTTTTTCTTTGTAATTAAGTAATAAAAAAATTTAATAAAAATATTTTCGAAGTCAGGATTGGAAAATAAAGAAACGGTATTTTTATTTTGGGGGGGTTGTCATTTTTGAAATGTTGTCAATTCTATACCTCCTAGATGCTTGTATTGCTTACTTTTTTTATTTACTACTGTTAAAAAATTACAGATTTTTCGGAATGGGTCAATCATTTGAGATTTATTATATAAATCAGCATTTTTTAATTCTTGATTGTTGTGCTTAACAAAGTTATTAATTATTTTCATATTTATGTACTGTACTCCCTAAAAATATTTCATTTCTCCCAAATAATCTTTACTATCTCAAATTACAGGGTCGCAAAAGAACAGAAAAAGTCAACCAAGGCTGCAAAGAAGGCTACAAGTGCTCCAGCCAAGTCTAAAACAGCACCCAAAGCTAAAGCAGCAAAAGTGAGTCAAAAATCTGCTCCTCGTGTTGGTGGAAAACGATAAGAGCCTAATAAATATTTTACTTTAAATTTAATTCTTTTATTTACACTATTATCCTAAAATTACATAGGCGCTGGCTCCACGAGCGAGAGAATCGCTGGAATATTATCGTCGTGCCATTTATCGTCGTCGTGTCGAGTATTTCTATATACAGTGTGGAAAGAAAGAGTGGGCCCTGGAGGGAATGTACCTTAAATCTTTAAAAATAGCTCAATTTGCTGAAAGGAAACATTCCTATATTTTTAAAAAGAAACATTTGCATTCTCAGAATGTTCAAAAAAGCTTACCCGAACCGGGAATCGAATCATGTAAAAGATCAAAAAAATAAACACTCGCTATTTTATTTTTACTAATCGATGTAGTTGATGTCAACGATAATTTTTCCCTCAGAAACAGGGTCTTAGAAAAAAACATGCAAACTAACATTTATTTTACTTTTACTCTCAAACACCTACTCCCAATTCTTACGACAATCTTCTTTTATTAGAAATGAAAGACCCAAACTAATATTGAAGAAAAATGTCACCTAGCAAAAGGCTAATAATTTGACTTATAAATTCCACTAATAATTTTACTCCAACATTTACCTACTTACTAAGTTTCTTACTATTCGCGCCAAAACTTTTCTCGGTGAAATTTGTGTCAGTGGTATGGTGTATTCGTATACCTTTTACCATACCAATGAAGGGCTAAATTGTAATCGTTGCAGTTTAAATTAAAACTTATTAACAGAAGCATTCATTTTAAATGGATTGAACTTATTACGCTTTTATTTTAATAATTAGGTAATATCACAAAATACTTATTATGAAATAGTGCCAAAATAAATTGGAATTTCAAAAAATTGTCCTCTATGATTTCAAAATTGCCTTAAAATGCTACACCGTAAACAAATTAAACGTTCCATTTTCAAACTTTCATTCTTAAATTCCAATTACCAACAGAAATCGCGAGTAACAATACTAAAATAAAGGTTTGATTTGATTCGAGAGTAAAATAAATGTTAGATTTCATCTTCATCATTTCTCTCAGAAACAGGATGTTAGAAAAAAAAATGCTAACAAAATTCATTCATTTCTCTCAGTCATTAATTCATAAATATACTAAAGACGTATGGGCTATGGGCCCTTTGCCTTCCCTAAAATTACATAAGGAGAATATAACAAAAATAAACTTAATGGGATTGGGGGGGGAGTGTTTAGCGCGTTTCGTGGTGTCAGTCAGATTTATTTTCTTTATTTCAAAAATTGTTACAGAGTGGATTTCTTGCAGTGAAAGTGGTGTTATTTTGATGCACAAGCATCTGTGTTGATGTGCAATTATGAAGAATCATTGAAAATAAGTCTTGTAAAAAATGGCTTTGTCTACCTCATCAGGCACCATCATGTTACCATTAAATTTGCTTAAAGCACTCCCTAGATGCGTAAAAATGTGTGATACCCATATTTTACCGTAAAATTAATTTCATTTATACATTTCAACCACTCATTGTTTCATAAGACTACAGATAAAATACACACTAGAGACATGGCTGTATGGGTTAGTCCCTTTGCCTTCTCTAAAATATAGGGAGAATAAAAACACTACCTCCTCAGTCACCGTCATAAACTCTGTTAAAATACGATTCTACTCACGGCAAGCACTTCCTAGATACGGTAAAATGTGTTTCACCCATATTAATGGCCTTTATAGACAAGTATGTCGAACAGGTCCTTTCGACCCCCAAACGCTCTAACGGATAGTTGTTTGTCGGACCTTATATACTCTATGACGCCCCGACGAAAAGTCTTCAAAATTAGTTGCTGCAGTGAAGGTGTTAAAGAAAGTTCCTAAAAGACTTGTTTCCAAAAACGAAAAACCGATTTCAAAAATACATAACCTTCCCTAAAATATAGGGAGAATTAAAAAAAAAACTTAATGTCAAGTACTGTACTATCAATGTCATTTCAGTAGTGATGGGCCAACTTGGAATAAACATAACTCGAGTTAAAATTCACGTAACTCGAGTTAACCATATGGAAGACTATGTTTTTTTTATTTGTTACCAATTAACCCTCACCTTCGCAAAAATAGTAAAAACTAACAAAAACGCAAAAATAGTAACTTAGAACAGACATCATATTTTTATCTCTTTCAATTATTTCATTTTTATATTATTTGTATAAAATATATTGGAAGAGTTATACTAATTAAAGTAAAAAAGGAAATGATTGTTTGAAATCGAATCATTTATTGATGTGTTTTTGGCTTCAATTTTTTTTCTTAAAGATATTATAAAGCTAAAGAGTTTGTTTGGTTGGTTGAATACGCTGATCTCAGGAACTACTGACTCAAATTGACAAAATTCTTTTTGTGTAGGATAGTCCGTTTATCGATGAAGGCTAATTCAACACAATATTCAATTATGAACAAAATCATTCTTTACATCATTGGATTTCAATGAATATCTTTAGATATATCATAGTTTTAAAATAGCTCCGCAACAAAATAATAATCATCTACTACGCGTGCATTTAAAATATCTAAGACGGGTGGTATGTTTTGAGTTTTTGGACTATTAGAAAGCCTTCGATTCTGTCGAGAAATGGTCTGTGAGCCAGTCACTTCAGAGGTGCCCAACAGATACATCCAATTGTTGAACTCACTGCACTAAAACGCCACTATGTCAGTCCGTCTCAGAATTGTAAACCTATTAAGCTCCAGCGGGGTGTGAGACAAGATTATTTAAATACTAAACCACCTATGTACCTATTGTTATTTTCCTAATGCCCCGCGAACGAAGTCGCGGGCACAGCTAGTATATTTAATATAGTCTCATATGATCGGCAAACTTCGCTACATGTCGGTTTCATTCGGTCTTTAAACTCGAGGCAGAGAGAATTCATCTCGAGTTGGTTGGAGTTAAGCCCAACTCGAGTTAGTTACTTGAGTCGCCCACCACTAATCATACAATGTGATGGAAACTGTCAAATCGAAAAAAAACCGAAGAAGAAGACGTTCGTCACGTAACATTTATCTGTGGCCGCGCTTACGTAAAGGAAAAGGTTTTTCTTTTTCTTGCTTCTATCAGTGTATTTGTAATAGCCACTGATCAATCCACCTACAGTAAAATGTTTTCTGCAGTCTGTAGAGCCGGCCGTGTAGCTACACGAGCGGCAGTTAACACTGCTTCCGAGAAAACTCCCTTAGCTGCCGGAACCGTAGTGAACAGGCGAGACTATGCGGCGAAGGGCCCAGGAAAAGGTAAGGTGGTTGCTGTGATTGGTGCCGTCGTCGATGTCCAGTTCGATGATAATCTTCCGCCCATTCTCAATGCTCTCGAGGTTCAGAACCGGACCCCAAGGCTCGTCCTGGAGGTGGCGCAGCACTTGGGAGAGAACACAGTCCGCACGATTGCCATGGACGGCACAGAGGGTCTAGTCCGAGGCCAGCCTGTGCATGACTGCGGCTCTCCTATCCGCATCCCGGTCGGTGCCGAGACTTTGGGTCGCATCATCAACGTTATCGGTGAACCTATCGACGAACGTGGTCCCATTGAGACCGACAAGTCCGCTGCTATTCACGCTGAAGCCCCCGAGTTCGTAGAGATGTCTGTACAGCAGGAGATTCTTGTTACTGGCATTAAGGTTGTGGATTTGTTAGCTCCCTATGCCAAGGGAGGCAAGATCGGTCTCTTTGGAGGTGCTGGCGTTGGAAAAACTGTACTGATTATGGAACTTATCAACAATGTAGCAAAGGCTCACGGTGGTTACTCAGTGTTTGCTGGAGTAGGGGAACGCACCCGTGAGGGTAACGACTTGTACCATGAAATGATTGAGTCTGGAGTTATCTCCCTGAAGGATAAGACCTCTAAAGTAGCTCTTGTGTATGGTCAGATGAATGAGCCCCCAGGTGCCCGTGCCCGTGTAGCTCTTACTGGATTGACTGTGGCTGAATATTTCCGTGATCAGGAAGGTCAAGATGTGCTCCTCTTCATTGACAACATTTTCCGTTTCACCCAGGCTGGTTCTGAGGTGTCTGCCCTCTTAGGTCGTATCCCATCTGCTGTGGGTTACCAGCCTACTCTGGCTACTGACATGGGTACTATGCAAGAGCGTATCACAACCACCAGGAAGGGATCCATTACTTCTGTGCAGGCTATTTATGTACCTGCTGATGACTTGACTGACCCCGCCCCAGCCACCACTTTTGCTCACTTGGATGCTACCACTGTACTATCACGAGCCATTGCTGAATTGGGAATATATCCTGCTGTGGATCCACTGGATTCTACCTCACGTATCATGGACCCCAATATTATTGGTGCTGAACACTACAATATTGCTCGTGGTGTCCAGAAGATCCTGCAAGATTATAAATCTCTCCAGGATATTATTGCTATTTTGGGTATGGATGAGTTGTCTGAGGAAGACAAACTAACTGTGGCTCGTGCCCGCAAGATCCAGAGGTTCCTGTCACAGCCTTTCCAAGTAGCCGAAGTATTCACTGGTCATGCTGGTAAATTGGTGCCCCTTGAGGAGACTATCAAGGGTTTCTCTAAAATCCTTGCAGGAGAGTATGATCATCTACCTGAGGTTGCTTTCTACATGGTGGGACCTATTGAAGAAGTTATTGCAAAGGCGGAAACACTTGCCAAGAACACAAATTGAATGGGACTATAATATCTAGTTTAGAATAAAAACTGCCTTTTTGGTATTTATTGTAAGTAGAATGTGTACAATCAGAAGAAAACAATTGTTTGTTATTGTAATATTTAATTTATAAACATTTTATTTTCATTATCACTTTACTGATAAATTCTATTATTCTAGGAGAAAATACATCCAATATAAGTTAAATTTTGTATTAATTTAACATCCTTTGTTCATATTAGTCCTAATCATATCAATGATTATAGCTTTCAAATATGCCTATTATTTATTATTATAAAAACTTTACATAGCTGTAATACATTGTACGTTGTTGCAATTGATTTTAGACTTTTATTATGTTATGTGTCTGAGGAGGCAACTTTGCCATTACCCAACTGCCACAACTTATATTTTTGTAGGCAATTGGCAATAAATTAAAATATAAGTAATTTCTCCTTAGCTTTTGACTTAAGGCCCATTTCAATATTCTATCAACAGTTAAAGATAGACATAATTATTATTCCAGTTTGGTTGATTAGCAACTTCTGCTATTTATCGTAATAACAAAAAATGCTAGGCAACTAAACTAGAAAGCTTATTTTTGACTGTAGTAATATTCTATATAATGAAACCCGCCGTTAAACTATTTACTCATAAAAGATTTTGGTGGTTAGAAAAAGAATTTCGAAAAATTATGGTCTTGAGGCGGGAATCGAACCCGCGTCCGCTGCTATCCGGGCAGGTGCCTGACCGCTCGGCCACCCAAGACACGGCCAGAATTAACTTGCCGAAATTCTTCTAGCCTTTACACTTCACGTTGTAAGCCAACGGGTACCCTCGCAATGTAGAAATAAATTTCAAACATTCCAAAGCAGATATTATTACAAATACCGTGCGTTCGGTTAAGCTTGGGTTTGCTTTATAAACTATTCGATTTTTAATTTTAACATTATATAAATGTTAGAAAAATTAGTAGAAAGATTTTGGTGGTTAGAAAAAATTTCATTTCAAAAAATATCTGCTTAGGAATGTTTGAAATTTATTTCTACATTGCGAGGGTACCCGTTGGCTTACAACGTGAAGTGTAAAGGCTAGAAGAATTTCGGCAAGTTAATTGGTGTCTTGGGTGGCCGAGCGGTCAGGCACCTGCCCGGATAGCAGCGGACGCGGGTTCGATTCCCGCCTCAAGATCACAATTTTTCGAAATTCTTTTTCTAACCACCAAAATCTTTCTACTAATTTTTCTAACATTTATATAATGTTAAAATTAAAAATCGAATATTTACTCATAGACTAAGATAACATAAATCCCGCCGATCCCGCCTATTTATCCCCGAAGCGTTAGGCAGTGGTGAATTAACATCCACGTTAATTATGTTCGCTCTCATATAACGGGGGCGAGACCGAGACTATTGTCATCTAATGGGCGTTTTTCCACCCAACGGCCCGGCGGGTCCGACACCGGCACGTCGCCGGCGGCACAGCTAGCATGACCACCCAAACACAAAATGATATTAGCCATTTATCACGTAGAACTTACAAACATCATTGGATTCTCGACAGTTAAAAGCGATAAATGGCTATATCTTTAAGTTATAGCCTTAGAGGCTTATTAAATTCAGGCTTATTCAAGTGTTATAATAATCCAAAGATTTTTGACTGTTCACGCGATAAATAGCTATATCACATAGTATTTCGGTGGTCATGCTAACCGGGCTGGACCGACACCGACGAAGGGGCATCGTTTTTCCACTGCGCCGATGTCGCTGCCGGTTGCCTACTAACCCCGCACGCTAGTTGCCTACTAACGCACACTAAAACGTAGTGTTTATCATGGAATTATGAATCAAACTGGAATGAGCTCTTGCTTCGAAAAGTGTGCCGTACTGTTTGTCTCTTTCCCAAATGTGTGACCACAAATTCTACAAAATCGGGATGTTATCTCAAAAATAATATTCATCCTGAATATGCTCAAACATCGCGCGAGGAGCACGCTATCGCAGTGGCATAGCGAGCTTGGCCTGCGATTGCGTAAACTAAGCGATATCGCTAAGGCCGGTCATTGGATGGGTAACCAAAAATTAAAGTTCCCCCGTGCTTCGGAAGGCACGTTAAGCCGTTGGTCTCGGCTCCATCTCCAACTCTCACTGGGCCAGCGTGGTGGGTTATGGCCCCGCACAAAAGGTTTTTCCCATTGGAAGAATATCTTAAGTTGAATCTCACCTCAAGATCTCTGGAACAAGATGTAAAAAACCTACATTTATTGTTATTACATGTTATTGATGAATGAAAGTACCTACTAAATAAACAGAGAAGACGAAGAGCTAGAAATAAAGGAGTTTATAAAGGAACTGAATTTTTATATTATTGTGTTGGAGGGGTGTTACCTTTCTCTGTTCTGTGGGTGTTACAAATGAATTTGTCGGATATGTGGGTTAAAGTCGAGTTTTAATTGAAGAAAGCCACGACCATTCCATAAAGCAGATACGTAAAATGCTATCAAGAATTTAAGGAAAAAATTGAAGTGGAAAACATCGAACATGAGGGAAAGACCAAATACTGAAGACATGACTGTATGTATGAGCTAGTGAAAGTTTCTTTCCGGAAAGGAGGAATTTAAAATAAAAGTGAGGAGTGTTTGGCGCGTGTGGCTTATTTTGATGCACAAGCATCCGTGTTGATGTTTAGTTAGCGGAATCACTGAAATAAAAGATAATGATGTGTTTGACGTTGAGAATTTTATAGTTGTCTTCATCACCCCATTTGTTGATCATCTGCCAAGCACTCCCTAGATGCGTGAAAATGTGTGAGACCCATATCCCCGAATACAGAAACGCTACTCAAAATTTGAGGATTGTTTATAAAGTTAAGTGTCACTTTTGGCAATACTTAAATGTTAAGCAGGACTCAAACTATGAGTAGCGTTTCTGTATTCGGAGGATAATATATTAAAATTTTTAATGTAAAATTCAAGAAAAGTAAAATTTCCAACATGGCTGTATGGAGTATAACCTCTGAAAAAGGGAGAATTTATTAAAAAAGTCAATGTCAAATTTGTCTTTGTCATGTGATTGTCAAATACCAAAACGTTTTGTCTTCGTTATTCACTTCTTTAGCTTCTTTCGTTAGTTATAGTTAGTATTTTATTAAATTTAAATAAAAATAAACGTAATAAAAAGGCAAAGCCTTTATAGTAATATTGTTAATATTATAATTATGGAATACATAGCACAGGAAAATGATATTCCTTCTGACAGTACACGAATGTAGGTACCTACTTTTGAGGTTAAAATGAAACAAAGATTATTCAAGATAATTTTATTAAAGAATAACCCAATTAGTGACTTGTGTTAATATATAGTAAACTATTGAATTTCAGATTATGCTGTCAATGTGCTGTACCTATAGAAGCAAATCCATCGAATATGTGTGTTGCATGTTTACGGGCCCATGTGGACATCAGTGAAGGCATTCCAAAACAAGCAACTTTGTTTTTCTGTAGGGGTTGTGAGAGGTAATATTTTATTACTTAAAATGTACATACATACATTATAAATCATTTTTCGAAATTCTTTTTCTAACCACCAAAATCTTTCTACTAATTTTTCTAACATTTATATAATGTTAAAATTAAAATCGAATAGATTATAAATCATGCCTATTTATCATCGAAGAGGTGGTGAGTCTTCTATGCTGGTCTGGGAGCGAATAAATAACGTAGAATAGGCCAGCCCCGACTCATCCCATGGGTGTCTTAAAGTCGACTAAGGGAGATTGCCCTGTGTAGACCAGTAAGCACCTTGGGGCACCCAAATGGTGGAGGGCAAACCACCAACAACAGCATACCCAAAGAGGGTTAGTGTCAGGCAGGCGGCCGGCTGTAAAACCTAAGCCAAAACTTTGAGCAGTATGGGTTGGAATGTTGTCATTCCAATTACTCCCTCCGTTCATCGGTCTCTCTACATGGTCCGTTTCGTCTCTTTTCTATACATTCATTTATCACGAGCATCTTTACGGTGTGACGGATGATATGAATCAAAAGGGATTGGATGGCTTGATGACATATGACCGATATGAATGGAAGAGGAAATATAATGCACCGACCCCAGATAGACTGGGACCAGGGCAGGGAAAAGAAGAGGTGGTGAATTAACACCCACATTTCGCCTAATTATGTTAGGTCTCATGTAATATTGTATGTAAGGTTGCTATCTTAACTCACAGTCCCCTTGTATGAAACCCACAGAAGACAATGATGGTGACAATTTTATTCTGCTCTGTAAAAACCTGAAATATTCTGTATTAGAATCTATGGATTCTCCTTGCTACAGAAGGTACTTGAGAAAATCTTAATTAAAAGTTATTGGTTACTAGATATCTACAGCCCCCTTCAGAATGGGTGATATGTGCCCTGGAATCCAGAGAGCTACTCGCTTTGTGTTTGAAGAGACTAAAGAGTTTGAACAGAGTAAAATTAATTGACGCTGGCTTTGCTTGGACTGAGCCACATTCCAAGAGAATAAAGGTTAGATAACACTTCAAAATTACTAGTTTGTGCAATAGTATTACCAATAAACAACAAAGCTTTGAATATGCGAACATTGGAAGTTATACAGGATTATTTTTAAAACACCAAAAACCTTGCAGGAGTAGATAGCTAATCATAAGCAACAATGTTTGTTCTACGACTTTTAATGATTCGTAAGATTTTACATTCACACAAAAAAAATACTTATTTAATTTACCACTCTAAGGGCCTGTTTCACAATCTACAAGTAAGTTTTAAGTAGCTTACTTCGCAGATCATTTGACAGTTGTAATATGAAATATATGTCAATTGATCTGAAAAGTAAGCTACTGCGAACTTACTTATCGATTGTAAAACAGGCCCTAAGGGTCTGAATCACAATCGACAAGTAAGATCTAAGTAGCTTACTTCGCAGATCATTTGACAGTTGTAATATGAAATATATGTCAATTGAACTGCAAAGTAAGCTACTTCAAACTTACTTGTTGATTGTGAAACAGGCCCTAAAAGTCAATAACTCTATGTACACCTACTTGCATCGGCATTATGCAGCACACGGGCCTAGTGTGGCGTTTAAGAATGAAATAATGGACATATAAATGTCACGACAGTACAATAAAAATTTAAACTTATATTAAATGTTATATTAAAACTCTTTAAACAAATGTTGTTGTTTGTGATGTTAGCTGTCTAGTCATGGTAGGTTATTGGTGTTTTAAAAATAACCCTGTATACTAATTATATAAGTGATTTGTTTTTAACATTTTCTACATTATTTTAGGTCAAATTAACAGTTCAAGGTGAAGTTATTGGTGGGGCAGTGCTACAGCAAACATTTATTGTTGAATATACTGTACAGCATCAGATGTGTGATGCTTGCCATCGGTCTGAGGCCCAGGATTACTGGAGAGCTCTAGTACAAGTGAGACAAAGGGCAAACAATAGAAAAACATTCTATTACCTGGAACAATTGATTTTGAAACATAAAGCTCATGAAAATACTCTTGGTATTAAGCCCAAGCACGGTTAGTATTTCACATTGCTTTGCTAGTAGTACATTTACCTTGACATATTGCTTTAGATTACAAGTACCAATAGCGTTTAAATGTAGCTAAGATTGTTTTAAACTAAATTATGCCTTATTTACTTCATAGCAACACTTTTCACTACTGATATTTACCTACTTGAATCAGTAATAAAAAGTGATAAGTAAATAAAAAAATATTAACAATATTTTAATATGGTAATTTCAGATGGTCTTGACTTTTTTTATGCAACTGAAAGTCATGCACGTAAAATGGTTGATTTTGTACAATCTGTTCTGCCTATAAAATGTCAACATTCTAAGAAACTTATATCACATGATATTCACAGCAACATCTACAATTACAAGTTCACATTTTGTATTGAGATAGTGCCTTTATCTAAGGATAGTTTGGTATGCCTTCCAAAGAAGTTAACTCATCAGCTCGGCTCAATATCTCCAATTTGCCTGGTCAACAGAGTTACCAGCACCATTCATTTAATTGACGCAAATTCAGGACAAGGTAATTATTTCATTAATACTTAATAATAGTAGAAATATTAACTACAGTTCTCTTTGTTAATTGCAGTAATAACTGATAAATTATACAGGATCTGGCAGAAATAACCCCAGTTTGAAAGTACCATTGTATTGCAATGGACCAAAATGGAGTACATAGTGGGGGGCTTGAATAGATGCTTTATGTTAAAAATGGCAAATCGCCCATAAAACGTTATTTTCATAAAATAATAAGCAAATTATGTTATATATTAATATCGGCGAGAATTACGAAACCAGTGCATGTTTTGTTTAAAACAAATCATCATAATTAAAAATGGGAATAAATATTATGCACCACCAGAAAATACTTCGACACCCTAAGCTCTTTTACCAAAAATATATACTTAACACCATAAAATTAAACCTAAAATAATGAAAGTTCTAGCTGTTCACGGCTGTAGTTCAAATTTAGTATTTGAAGACCAAAAGTAGTAAATGATCACCAAATTTTTGCGAGCAATTAATGTGCTATTTTTTCCCAGTTAAAACATTATGATTGCCATAAAATGTGATTGCATTACCAATTAATGTATAATGATTCCATATTAAGTCCTATCATTGATCAAAATAAAGAATTCTTGTTTTTTTTATTTTTATTAGCATCCTAAATAGGGGGGTTATTTCTGCTGGACAATAAATTGATTTAGAATGTTGAATTTTCATATTAAAACGTAAGAAATTTCATTTCAGTGTGTGACCTTTCATCCACTTTGTATTGGAGATATCCATTTACCCCAATATGCAATCCAAAGCAATTGGTTGAGTATATTGTGATGGACATTGATATCTTGAAGGAACATGTAAGTAATTTTTTTAATTGGGGAGAGATTTTGAAGACTTCTTGTAAAGACTCTTAAAGTCTACAGCTGTTAAAAGTTTTGTTTAGTCAACTGCTGTGTTGGCATGATGGTAGTGTGTATAATATGTATATATTTATGCCAGAAGAGATACATCGGTTATTAAAGTTGGTGTATGTTTCTAACAATTAAATTTATTGCGCTACAAGACATGATAATTGCAGTATATTGCTAGGTCTTTATAGGTTATTTATATTGACTACCAACTAACCCAAATGGTCAGATTGCTGGATATTGGCCAGAGGTTTTGTCCCTCGTCTAGTTTCCATGACACAAGCTAATAAGCTACTTACTTTGAGCTAGATGATATTGTGAAAGTAATAAATATTATTACTATATTGATGGCAACAATGTGAATGACCATTCCTCATCACTGTTTAAACCCTTAGTTGCTTCTCAATCCGTGAGAGAGATTAGGGAGTGGTGGATTGTCACATGTTGCCTATATTATCTAGTTAATACATTAAATAAAATAGTAGTAAAAGTTAATCTTTCTGCAGGAGAAGAAATCATTCCCTGGTCAAGGCATGGTCTCCAACAAACATGTTATTGCTGATGCCTGGGTGGTCAGGTCATGTGATCTTGGTCTGGATGTGAGTCCAATACATACGAAGACCCATCTTGGACATCTATTGAAGCCTGGTGATACAGTTTTAGGGTTTGTATAATTAAAATTGAACTTATACATTCCATTACAACATCATAAGTGCATGCACTCACTATATTATGCTTCGAGTTAGAAAAATATGCAATCTGGTAATGCCGCAGATTATACTAGAATTAATTTTGGATAATATCACTATTGTCAAATAAAAACTATTGGACAATACTAGGTGTCTGGACGAAGGATGTGGAATTTAGAAATAAACATAAATCCTTTTTCTTACAGCTACAATCTCGCCAACTCCAATGTAAACGACGATAACTTCGACAAGTTGGACCAGAGTTCGGTGCCAGACGTGTTTTTAGTGAAGAAGTTCTACGGAGAGAAGGCGGCCAGGCGCCGCGCCCGCACCTGGAAACTCAAGCACATGGCAGATGATCTTCACGACGGGACCAGTTCAGCTAACGAGTCAGTCTCTTATTTTCCCCTATCGATAGTAATAATAATAATATAAAAAATAAATAAATATTTTTACACTCACACCTATCATCTAGCCCAAAGTAAGTAGCCTAAGCACTTGTGTTATGGATACTAGATGACGGACATATTTTTAGTATAATAATGTATATAAATTTTGAAAATATACTACATAAACATATACACAACCATCGGGAACAAACATTTGTGGTCATCACAAAGTTTGCCCCTACCAGGATTCGAAGACGGGACCTCTTGGCCAATACCCAGCAATCTGAGCATTCGATCAAGGCGGCGGTCGAATAGTCTAGTAATAATAACTTATCGATAATATCACCTGCGAATCCAGCTACATTATCAGTAATCAACACAATTATGGTTCTCCCATAGGAAAGGCAGTAAAATTTAGATGTAAAGGGAGGGTTAAAATTTGCTGTTTTTTGCCTATTCCTCTTCCATTCACACAGGTCAGACATCAATAAGCCATCCAATCCCTTTTGATTAATATCATCCATCACACCGAAAAGATGCTAGTGAGTAAATGAATGTATAGAGAAGTGATAAGAGACCAATGAAAAAAGAGTGTTTGGAATGACAACATTCAGATCCATACTGCTTACGATTTTGGCTTAGGTTTTACAGCCGGCTGCCTGATACTTTGGGTATGCTGTTGTTGGTGTTTTTCCTTCTACCATTAGGGTTACCCAAGGTGCTTATTGGTGTACGGTCAGTTTGTGTAAAAAAAAGTCGACCATACCTATTTGGTATACCAGAATGTTCCCTTCTTATTTACCACCCACGTCATTATACTCATCATACACATACTATAAGTTATTGTAACAAAATATATTTTTTTCAGGGATTATAATGAGTTCTTGGACGACTTGGAAGAAGACCCAGATTTCAGGCAGAACATTAACATATTCAAAGACCAAACCAAGATCGCTGTGGACACTGATGAAATTGATCCCACTTTGCCGCGTATCACTCTTGCTGAGATGTTAGAGGATTTAATAATCGAGGATGTCGAAATGAGTGATGTTTAATAATGTGTCTTGATTATTGTATTGTAAACTGTCGAAAAATTATGATCCCTAACAATCTATCTGTAAAATTCTTTGAAAGCACAACTCATGGCCCGTTTCAATATTCTATCAACAGTTAAAGACAGTAAATAGAGTATTGAAACCCGCCCTTAGTAGGAACAACGTACTAACTTAAATGCGTTAAATATTAAGCAGTATGTTACGGATCACAATTTTTACGAGGTACAACAACAGTTTACAATCTTACGTATACTGACTGTATATCTTTACAATTTCAAGGTGATATATCTGTAATTTATATACCAGTGTAATCTTTTTATTTTTAACTGCAAATAAATTATTATCATTTATTTAATACTGTGTTTTTCTTTACTGTGTTCCTCAGCAACTATTATTACTGTCATATTTCTGAACTTATACTGCTCTCAAGTTCTTTTGTTAGAATTAAGTATTTCGCTAATCGCGGCGTGTACTACAGATAAATCTATTCCAACATTGTTGTTATTTTACCTATACCTTATTAAAGTATTTGTTTATCATTCTTAAATGTGCTTCCGTGGTAGCAACATGAGAGCGTTTTCAATAGTGTTCATGTTGATATCTCTGTGTACGGCGACGCGACTAATAAGTTTAAGTAAGTTTTTCACTGGATCATTGTTTTATTAATTTAATTACGTTTAATGGCCTTGATGCAACTTATCATTGATAAGTTCACGAATCAAGATTATATTAGGTACAAACTGACCTGGCAAACATTCTTTCGCCCCTATCACATCTATAGGCGTATAAAAAATAGCTTACGAAGGTCTATTTTCACACCTACTAAATATTCCCAAAAAGTTTCATTACAATCGGTCAACACTGTGATACGAGATTTTTATATATTAGATGTTGTACCAAAGGTTATTAAAAATTATTAATGTTCTATTCTCCCTGCTCTGTTCCCAGTCTATCTGGGATCGGCGCAGTATGTTTACGACTGACTATATTTCTTTGTAATACCTAGGTATATATTCAATTAAAAATCTAGAAAGACAACAACATTTGGCATGTCGGTATTGACATTTTGCGGTTCCTTGATAGATTAACTACCTAATGATTGATAATAATGCCTATTTTAATTTCTATATTGTGCCCTGCCTGAGTAGTTAAAAATTGTCATTTAAAGTCGTTTTGAGACTTAAATAGTAATCTGAAAATTTCGAGAAAGTTGCATTAATTCTGAAGGTTCGTTTATTATCCAAAATACTTATACCTACCTACTAAAAAGGTATTTTCATCCCACCATCTCGGAAAAAGTGTTTTTGCTCTTCGATATCTGAGTGCAAAAGCCGTTTTTATCCTCTAGAGGTTAAAGTAAATTTGAATTTAGAACATCGTGTGCAATGAGTTTGTGAATTCAAAACATCGTTATACATATTTATTTCTACCTCCATGGTGCCGAAATTGTCATGCAACCTATTTTAATTTGTTAAAAACTCAGACTCGGAACCTTCTTGGTGTACTTTTTTTGTAATTTGCTTTGCCCGCGCCATTTTCTTTTCACGTCATATATTTGTAAAAACCTAGGAGTTCCGTTACGGTCAATCAGCTTGGCGTCAATCTTGCTTTAAACATTTTGATCGTCTACAACGCTTGCTGGATGCTTGAGTCAAGCATTTAAAAGCTTTTTAGGTCTGTTTGATTTGTTTACGCTAGCAACGGAACAAAAACATACAGAAAATCAACGTGCTTGACTCAAGCTGATTGACCGTCTCGGAACTCCATTAGGGACGGTAATTTTTATTAGGTACTTACAGGTGTGTCTGGATGAATGTGTGTTTTGAGGGTGTGTCTGGGTGAATGGGTGTGATTAGGTGTTTTGTGGGTGTTTCTGGGTGATTGAGTGTTTTTTGGGTGTGATTGGGTGTTTTGTAGGTGTTTCTGGGTGAATGGGTGTTTTGTGGGTGTTTCTCGGTGAATGAGTGTTTTATGTGTGTTGCTGGGTGAATGGGTGTTTTTTGGGTTTTTCTGGGTAAATGGGTGTTTTGTGGGTGTTTCTGGGTGAATGGGTGTTTTGTGAGTTTTTCTGGGTGAATGGGTGTTTTGTGGGTGTTTCTGGGTGAATGGGTGTTTCTGGGTGAATGGGTGTTTTTTTGGGTGTTTCTGGGTAAATCGGTGTTTTGTGGGTTTTTCTGGGCGAATGGGTGTTTTGTGGGTGTTTCTGGGTAAATGGGTGTTTTTTGGGTGTGTCTGAGTGGATGGGTGTGTATTGCGGGTGTGAATGTTGTGGGTGTTTCTGGGTGGGTGTTGAGAGTGTGTTTGGGTTAATGGGAGGGTGTTGTGGAAGTTTCTGGGTGAAAACAGAAACTGTTGTGATTGTATTTTTTTTTTGTATTTTGCAATTTCCTCGTTGGGGGGGATGAAAAGTTACGTGTTGCACTCGAGTGCAAAGATTTTTCACCTTGTGCTCTTTTGATTCCCTCGCTATCGCTCAGGATTCTAATTTTTGAATCACTCGCTACGCTCGTGATTCAATTTTAGAATCCTTCGCTAGCTCGGTCATCAAAATTGAGCACGCGGTTAAAAAACAACTTTGCACTCACGTACAACAAATAACTATTCTTTCTAAAAACTTTTTTTTATTCACAGATGAGATAGACACCTTATTTACCAAGTTTGTATTAAAACAGTTGACTACAGAAGAGAATGTAATATTCCAAGATGTATTGCGCGCACTTTCTAGATCGGAGCCTTTAACGTCTCTAGAAGACAGAAGTGCATTAAGACTGGTAAGTTTTATTGGAAGAAAACGTAAAGCTGTAAACTGTAGTCATTTCAACCGCCATCGCACAACATTAAAATTGTTTGAGTTTTGTTAGGATTTATTTTAGGTAGGTTGCACGTATATAGTAGATATACCTAATCATTTGCATTTTAATTTCATTATATCGACTAAGTAGACAAAAAATATAAATACAAATACAATACAAAAAATATAAATTTCCTCCAACTCGTCTGAACATGGTCCGTGTTCTGACGGCTGAGTATACCATCCCTTATCACTTTATCAGTCCCGGCGGGGAGGTTTCTCCCTGCCATCATGTGGTGAGGTGACGGAAGAGCAGAATACTATTGCTCCGCACCGTCTCTCGTCTCTGAGGGTACCTAACCTAAAGACAACTATATATGAGTAATGAGCAGCTGGGTGTCTCTTATACCTAGCAGTATACTAAGATTTACGCGCCCTTTAGATGGCAATAGGCACGCCTCCTATCCTACACTACACCTCTGCCAACCTCTCGGATAAGTATATGTAGAAAATGATCATTCAAGTTTTGTTACAGACAATTGACTGCCTGATATGTAGGAGTGCAGGTTCCGCATTTATTACTGCAGTTCAAATTGGACAAACCGACGACGAGCTCACAGAAACATTGACGGTCCTTTGTTCTGGCTTGGGCCTCACCAGCTATGACACTTGCTACGGCGCTATATCGCTCAATATTGTAAGTGAGCTTACATAACTACCTACCTCCAACGCAAATGCACGGTTCTTGTAAACACCTTAGTTACACTGGTCATCACAAAAATCGGCCCCTCCACCAAAATTTTACATGAAAACTCATGTTTTAATACTTTTAATTAAACTAATTTTATTTTAATCCTATTGATTTCTCTAAAGCTTTGGTCTCTTGATCGTAACGCACAACGCTGCGGTATACGGCATGAACCCAAAGTGGCGGCGTTTGCTTTTTGCTGCAGACGAATACTGCGACGGAACAAGAGATCACTCCAGTAGTTTTGATACGATGATTGTGTCCGACGCCGCACACCGTACACCTGGTGCGTTAGGATCAAGAGACCAACGCTTAAGGTCATTCGACTCTCACCACTATCACAGAATAGAACTGACGCCCAATGGTCTATAGTCCATTCAAGGTGTTCCCTCGCAAATCGAAGTCTGGCTTGCCGATAAGCTACGGTCAATTCTGGTCCTGACGCGTTACTCTGGAAGTTTATTTGGTTCGATCGAGTTTTTGCGTCTTTGTCGCTCTTATTTTAACACGCAGTGGCGTGAGAAAGACGGATAGATGTGAGTTCGTTCGTTCGGAGTTTTAGAGTAGGCCCCCTATTGCTGGCTTGTGTGGTCTTATATTCTGTTCGCGAAGTCTTCTTCTCAACTTGTTTGTCTTGTCACTTATAGCTACCTACTTCCGTTACCACTAGCCGTCACTGCAGATCGACACCAGACAAACGGTCATCTCTTTGAGGAGTGACCCTTTGTCTACCCAGATCCTGTTTTTTTCTACGGTATTTCTCTTCTTATCTTACGCTAGACATAACAAAACAGCTCTAAACGCTTATCTTCGAAATTATAAAGAACGTAGTTAGAGTATAGTGCAATTACAGGGTGGGTCGATTTTTGTGACGACCAGTATAGATAACTCAACTAACGAACCAATGACTAATTTAATTGATTGAGCATACAGTCAACAGCATGACTATACAAAACTGTCATATATCTACTATGGATTAACAATCAACCTTGACTTGTATGTTGGGTAAAGGGCAAAGTCGATTGAAAGAATTTGAAAATAAGTATGGGCCCCCAATAGCCAATTGCAATGATAACAAAACCGACATAAATTCGCAACACTTTTTTTTATAGCATTAACCTAACATTTCTCTGTCATAGCATAATATAATTAGCTGAAAAATTGGTATTAATTGACCTCTACCTACCCCTTCGCGGATAGAGATGTAGGCGTGATTTATGTATGTAGGTATGTATGTTTTTATCAAGGACCTAACTATCGATCTAATCGATTTGTTTTACATTCACTAGGTCGCATTCGGTTCTAATAATGTTACCTGCAGCTCATTCATGTTTAAATAATGTTGAAAATATTATTTTCAGCCAATCTTCACTTACATCATCAAAACAACACCAGAAATAACCTCTCAAACGTTTTGTGGTCTCCTTCTTCAAACTCAAAGTAACCCTAACGCTTGTCCATACACTGATCCAAGATTTGAATGGCAAGTAGATTTACCACCAGCTATTGAAAGAGTAACAGCCATTGTAAGTTAAGCTTCTCATTTGGCAATAAATAAATAATATGCATGTGGATCCCTCTGATAAGCGGGGAATTCACTAGACGGGCATATGTCCGCGAGCATGCCTGTCGGAGATGTTCGCCGGACCTCGCTATAGGCCAGACTAACTGTGACGGTCATAAACTAGGCAAACATCGCACAGACCTATAGAAGAGTGGTCCGGCGGGTATGTCTAACAGGCATGCCTGTCTAATGAATTCCCCGCTTTAAGCATTAAAACAGGGAATTCACTAGACGGACGACTTTGACTTTGGTGTTATTGTGCAGAGTTGATTTATTTTTCTTTGTAATAATTCCAGCCGGAGTTCAGTGACAGAAATCCTTTAAAAGTAGCACTTATTACGGATGCTCACATTGACCCGCTCTACGAGCCTTTTGGTGTCGCTGACTGCGACCAACCTACATGTTGTAGAAAGGGTCAAAATCCAGCAAAGAGCTTCCATGTAAAGTCACAATTAGGGGAAGCTCTCTTTGAACAAAGCTTCACTCAACAGAACGGTGAGACACTGTTAAATCTGGAACTTGTGGCTGATAATCTTATTAGCAATAGAATTTATGAAAAAAATCAGAACTCTGAGCCGGCTGGGTTTTGGGGGGACTACAGAAATTGTGATACCCCACTATGGGCGTACGACGATGTCATTGACACTATCAAGGAAAATCACGACGTGAGTAAAGGAATATTCTTTTCAATATCTACCTATTTACTGATATCTATCTAATCTGTTTACTTGCTTAATACTGAAAACATACGATGCTCATTAACCTTCAATTTTTTATATGCAAAATCTAAATTACTTACTTTATTATTTGAAATCAGGACATTGATCTCGTGTATTACATTGGAGATACTATCGATCATGGCGTTTGGGAAACATCTTATGACTTAATAAATGAGATGAATCTTTACTTAGTAGAGAAAATTCGACGGACTTTCGGGGATCATGTTAAAGTTGTGCCAACTATTGGCAACCATGAGACGCAACCGACAAATCAGTGAGTTGGCCGAAATACAATAATATATGAACACCTATTACTGCTTTCGGCTTTTCATTCGAATTATTCTTTCAGATTTGCTCCGTCTTCCGTGACAGCACCGAACTTAAATACCACATGGCTCTACAAGGCTTTAGCTACAAAGTGGGATTATTATTTGACAAAGGACGCCAAAGCTTCTTTAGAAGAACATGGGTCGTTTTCAATTTTAGTAAAACCTGGTCTTAGAGTTATATCTCTGAACAATAACGTTGCTTACGTATTTAACTGGTAAGAAAATAATACAAAGCTTAGTTTTATCCAAAAACTGATTCAAAGACACCTCTGTGGTATTAATTAGGTAACATGTTTTGTCACAGAAATGCAATCAATTTGGAGAATGTCATATAACTGCTCTAGGAATTGCCGAGGTTGTCTTAACTCACTGCCTGTTTGACAACCATACTTTAATTGTCACAACGCGGGAAAAGGAATCGTTAGGTCTTATCAGTAGTACAATAGGTATAATCATTGCATTCGTCGACAATGCCATGCCCCGTTCCCGGTCCTATTTATGGTAGACTCAATACATGTCTTTCCCGTACATTCTCCACTATTCCTCGCCGATGTACCATTCTTTCTTTCGGATTCAGACAATCCATTAATTTTTTCGTCGGTCCATCTCTCCCATCGCATCATTTCGTTACCTTATTCAGCACATAATGATCATCTATCCTGAAAATCCATTTCCCTTAAATTTTTATCTTGCAGGCACCTGTTTCAAATGTAACCTTCAATATAACATTTTCGTTTATCAATTATGGCAGAAATAAGTCATTAATCTATTTCAACGTAGTATACACCACCGAACAGAGAAAGAGGTAAATAATTACTAACGTAATTGACAGGTGGTTACTTTACGATCCAAGTGATTCAAAAAGGACGCTAGAATGGCTGATTCAAGAATTGTACAATGCAGAATCACAAGGAGAAATGGTTCATATTTTAGCACATATCCCACCTGGTTCTAGAGACCTAGCCTACACTTGGACTAGGGAATATAACAGGGTTGTTAACAGGTAATAATAATTATTATAGATCGTAAAACAATAAATTTAGTAAGAATAAGTTATTTTTGTCTAAACTTAATTTTTTTTACCACAATATGATTAGCATACATTTGGATATTGAGTAGGTACCTAATTATTAAAATTTTACATTTTATTATAGATTTTCAGCGACAATAGCGGCTGAATTTAACGGCCACACACACAGGGATCAATTCAAAATTTTCTACAGTGCAGACAATAAACCAATCAATATTGCTTGGAATGCTGGAGGAATCACTGCTTACAGATTCTACAATCTCAATTACAAAATTGCTCATTTCAACGCTGTCACTTTGGTAAGATATTATTGGTAAATTACTATATTTTATTGGGAGATAAGGAAAATTATCTATCACCGTTTATTTAGGTCGGTTCAATAACAACCATCAGTTTAATAACTTAACCTTCTCGGCATTGTAATTTGTTATTGAATGAAACCGATTATAAGACAGCCCTTAAGGGTCCTTAGCCACAACATTTTGTCCAACGCAGTCGAGATATCAAGCGTAGAATGGGCGCGATCAAGTTGCTAGATGTTTCCATCCGCCCAAGTATCCACGATTCTGCAGCGATGCAAACGCGATACAGTTGCGCGTTTATCGCGCGATAGCATATCGTTACAAAAAGTCACTGTGAGAGAGGTCCCTTAGTAACTCTAAATTCATATTCATTAGTAGGTACTTATTATGGATTTGTTATCAACCAATATGCTCACCACAGTATAGCACCAAGCTTTATTGCGATGAACGTGGTATGGCGATATTTCTTACTTTTGAGACTGACTTGGCTTGACTGAATGTAGCGTGGTGTTTCTGATTAGTCTTTCCGAGATATACAAAAAGCATAATGACTTAGCCGGTGTTCTTGTGGGGGATATTTCATGATTAATTCGATTCTATTTTAGAAAAATACTGTTTAAATATTTTTAGTAGATCATAGTAGATTATCGTTTAATGTGCCAGATAAAATACATTATTACTAAGTACAGTTAAAATGGATGTCTAAAAACAGATAATTTCTTACGCAGATGCCGGACAACATAATAAACTACGTGTATAATCTCACTGAGGCCAATCTGACACCACATAGGAAGCCTCATTGGTTCCTCTTATACGACATGAAGAACAGCTATGAACTAAGCGACTTGTCTCCATCTTCTATGGACAGTTTGATTAATTCTATGGTCACGGACAAACCGAATTTGTTATTTCTTTACAGCGCTTTCTTAACCAAGTTAAGCGATCCGCTGTGGAACCAATGCGACGATGAGTGTAAAATTAATATTGTATGCGATGTTGTTAGTACAGTACTATGGGAGAGTCACAAATGCGAGGAACTTAAAGAACAGTATAATAGTAATTATTACCTACTCAAACAAAATGGCACATGATAAAAATAGAAACTCGAAGTGAGTATAATTAAATATTATTATACAAAATGGATACTAGTAGTTGTTTTTTTATCGTACCATCGCATTTATAATAAAATACCTTACATAAATCACGCTTATTTATCCCCGATTGGGTAGAAAGAGGTGGCTTAACACCAACGTTTCGCTTATTATGTTAGGTCCCAAGTAGGGGGCGATCTTATTGCCATCTATCGGGTACGAAGATCTTTTCAATATGGTTTGTATACTTCATTCATTAATAGCATGTTTCCGGTATGATGGATGAGATGATTTTAGGGGGTTGAGTGGCTAGATATATGAATAGACGTCTGACTGATATGAATTGAAGAGATAAAGCATACTGCACCGACCCCAGTATCTGGGAAAAGGGAAGGAAGATGATAATGATGATGATTGTACAGTACAAGTAACTAAAGTGCTTACGCCAGATAAACTGATGGAGCAATTTTGAGTAACTAGTAATTTGATTGGTCGATATAGGTGAACGTTTTTTTGGTAGGTACCAATTGCCACCCAAGCTGCAATTTAGTAACAAAGGATTAACTATAATTAGTAAATTATAAGTAGGTAGGTATCTTTGGATATTAATTAATACTATCTGTTATCAAGAATACTTAGATAAGCTAATGAGAATGATCAGAGCATGTTATTAAAATATTTTTAGTATGTATTGTATTTCTACTAGGGGTTCAGTACAAAATAATCTATTGTGTATCTATTACAAATGGTACGCATTATAAGTACGTGGTATAGGAAATAATTGAATATAATGGAACGGAATTAGGTACACTGAATATCTAAATTTTCTACTTTTCTAATATAAAGTTTGAACTTAAATTGTGTTTATCAAGATGTACTATATTGCTTCGTATTAAACTAATGGACATCCTCTACGTTTCATACATTTTTGGTCCAACATCAAAAGTGCGGCCAATGAAAAAAGTGCTGTATTCTGACAGAACACGTCAGCCTTAGCATTTGCTAATATGACACTAAAGCTGTAGCACCAATATTACTAGTGCTATAAAGGGCGGAAAGTTGAGATGGGGCATTAAGGGCAGCTACCAGATCCCTTGCTGTCAGGCGAAAATGGTCCTAGGAGACCCGTGCTAACTTTTGAGTGATGACAATCGACATTCACAGATTTTGTATTAAATGTATAGTCAGCGAGAAAATCGTCTTAACCCTACTAATATGTATGGAAAAGTTTTCTTTGATTTGTGGGTGTTCTATTACTATAACCTCAGTTGGTCTTAAAGAGTGTTTTAATCCTCTATAGGAATGAGATCGATTGGCATTAAAAAAATCTTAATTCTGACGATTTCCTCGTTAACTGTACATTTTATCTAATATCTGTGAATGTTGATTGTCATCAGTCAAAAAGTTGGAAAAAGTCTCCTAAGACCATTTTCGCGTGGCAGCAAGGTATATGGAAGCTGCCCTTAATGCCCCATCTCAACTTTCCTCCCTGTCCACTACCAATATTGGTGCTACAGCTTTGGTGCCATATTAACAAAGGCCGACGTGTTCTGTCAGAATACAGCACTTTTTTGTATTGGCCAGCACTTTTGATTTTGGGCCAAAATGGAGAATGTCTTTTGTTTAATTCACTACTTTACATATTCAATTTTTTATGGGATTGTTATCTGCTACAATCTAACGTCGGCATTTAGAAAGTTTTATAATGACTTAGTTAAACTATTGCGTTGCTTCTAGTAATTTTAATAATAAATTAAGATTACACGTACTATTTCATAGAGTGCGCGCCAGATAAGTCCGCCCGTGGTCAATATTGGAACTGAATTTCTTCTGCTATTTTGTTTGTCTGGGAGTGTCAATGTTAGCGAGCAGCGCCACCCCTCGCGCGCAGACTTATCTGGCGGGCACTGTCAATGTTAGCGAGCAGCGCCACCCCTCGCGCGCAGACTTATCTGGCGGGCACTCTACAACTCCAACAGCATCCGACGTGGTTCATCGATTGATTTATAACTTATTTTGAACAGACTTTAAAAAGAGAAAGAAAAATCAAGGAAAAAGCATGCATACATACATAGTACACCACCTATAACATTGAGAACCCTAAAAGTTGTTAGTTGGTGCTCAATTGCTAGAAAAATTATTAAGTAGGCGGGTGAACTGGCACTCTCTGTTATGAAATAATTATGAAAATAATGAACATACTTTCTAGCCAGTCTCATTATCTGCCCCCTAATGGGGCAGATAATCCGCAATCCCTCTTTGAGCCGCCCTACTGCTTGACACTAATTATGATAAAAATGTGTTATCATCACAAAAAAACCTTGCATAGCCGTTGTCTGCAGCCAAGCCACCAGCAATCATAATAAACATTAGTTAATTGGCGCCCCTATAATAAACAATGCCAATGAAATATGCAAAGGATGTACACAGAGACGTGACAGAAATAGAGAAAATGGTGCCAGTGCACATTTTGTACAATTAGGTATTTAAAATATCTGCTTTCGTAAAAAGTGATACCTACTGCTATTATCATTCGTGAGCGAACAATTGAACAAGATGAAGGTGTTTGTATTTATGTGTTTCTTATCGGTTGTGACCGCTTCCACGCATCTATTAAGTTTGAGTAAGTATTGGATAATTTTCTCTATCATTGTAAATATGTCTAAAATACCTTATTTCTTTTAAATGTTTCTATAAAAAAATCATATTTCGCCAACAACAACCACTAGAATGGGATCCTGAACCTTTTATGAATAAGTAATCATTAATATGCATTCGTTAATCGAAATTTTAAATTATTAATTATGTGTGTAATTTATTTCAAAAACAATTGTTTGTAAATTTTAGACGAGATTGAAACTGTCTTTTCAAAGTTTTTATTAAACAAATTGACGGAAGAGGAAAAAGGATTACTGGTGGATATTTTGGAGATTCTTCAAAGGCCTGAAACTTTGTCCTCGCAGTCTTTAGTAAATCGCAGCCAACTCAGACTTGTAAGTGGTGAATCTGTTGAAACTGAATTTCAGTAAGGCAACAATAATAAATGTTTCCCTTAAAAGGTAACTTTTTAACCTTTTAAGATGCAAATTAAGTTTTACATTTGTATGAAATGCAGCATGAAACATCATAGAAGTTGGAAAACAATTTAAAACTTCAGAATTTGCTATCAGAATTATTTCTAGTGTAAAGGATGGAACAAAAATTCGGCCCACAATAATATAAAATGGCAATAAGATTGGTAATCGATACACTGACGACAATTGCATCAAAAAAAGGTTACAAATAATTATTATCACAGAACCCTCTAGTATTCCGATTATTATTCTGTAGCCGGCAGGCTCAGCAAATAAGTAAAAAAAAAAATCCTTACTTGCAATAAAAGTTTTGACTTAAGTCCTTGAGTCTGCTGATCATAAAATTAAGGTTTGTAATTCGAGCAATTATATGTTATTTTGCTATTCCAAGTAAGTGCTTAATAGGGAAGGCTGTTGCTTATGCAGTGAAAATGGAAACATGATGACATAAAATAAAATTGCGAATTAAAATGAGAAACATCCATGGTATAACAAATAAACACCCGTATTCACAAACAATACTTGTATAGGTAAGTAAAGAAGCAATACTGTACTAAGTAAGACATTTCTCAATGCGTTTTGTCACTCAAGTATTGCCTATGAATAGGTTTTTGGGACCCTGTGCGTTAACGCACCTCATAGTAATGTTTGTGACTACGGTTGTTAGATGTCCATTCACAATATAGTGTATCATGCCTAAGATTTTTAAAGATTGACATATCACGTGTAAATTTCTTATCATACAAAATACCTATCTTATCCTTGCCCTATATCCACTTATGTTTTCTTTAAATTGCAAAATAGATTAAGTACCTACTAGTTAATAATAATCTATTTCAATAGTAGATATGTAAAAAAGTAACAATTGGTTAGCTGTTTTAATCTTACTATATTACGAAAATGTAACGTCAAACTACAATTCCATGAAGTATGCATATTTTGCAGTCATATATCTACGCAGATACTACTGCTTTATCACATTTAATGCCAGTGATGCAATATTGCATAGATAGTGGCCATGGCGCCATGCAATATTGCGTCACAGGCACGCAACGTGTTGACAATGCTATACATTTTTCAGACATTGGACTGTATAGTGTGCAGAAGCGCATTCTCGGCGCTATTCGAAGGCGTAAAAGATGGTCAGTCAGATGAACTCCTGACTAACAGCCTTACAACACTGTGCGTCAATTTGGGAATCGAAAATTATAACGTATGCAATGGTGCCATAGCTCTAAATATAGTAAGTAAAACTAGTCGTTTCTTTGTACTTATTATATTGTAGTATTAATGGTAACACTATATATTTATAAGAAATATATTTTAATAGACTCTTTTATTTTTAGCCTATCTTAAGTTATATTATCAGAAAAACACCAGAGGCCTCTCCCAATACGTTTTGCAGTTTGATATTGCAAAATTCGGGTAACCCAAACAGTTGTCCACATCAAGATTCTAGATTTGAATGGCAGGTCGAATTACCAGATGAAAGGGTCACAGTGCCTGTAAGTATCAGTAATTTCAGTTTTGAACATTTGGGGCGACACATCGATACTAAAAATATAATTGTGTCAAAGTATGCTGGCGGAGTTTTTGGCAAATCCTGAAGCAGGAAGCGAACTCTATTAATTTTTTAAATTAATAAGTATATATATTTAAAAAAAACTTAAGTATACATTGCAAAGTGATGTCTACTGCTATTACCTATGAGAATTTCACTATTAATTCATATTTTCCAGGCTCCACTAAACGACGGGAAGCCTTTAAAAATTGCGATTATAACCGATGCTCACATCGACCCACTATACGAGCCCTATGGAGTTGGGGATTGTGACGAGCCCACGTGCTGCAGAAAAGGACAACAATCAAGCGAAAGCAAAAGTTTCTCTTACAGGTCTAACATTGACGAGTCCTTACTCCAAGAGAGTTTAGTTCATAGCGATGGGGAACCAATGCTAAATCTAAGTGTAGCGAACATGATAAGGGAGCAGAAAAAAAAAACTCGCACCAGATTCCCAAAAGCGCGTAACTCTCCACCCGCCGGTTATTGGGGTGACTATAGAAGATGCGACACTCCCATATGGGCTTACGATGATGCAATTGACACAATCAAAGAAAATCACAAAGTGAGTTTCCAACATTCTAGCCCGAGTACACTGCCCTGTGAAACCCAAAACCTACTTACTAAATCTCACAGAAGTCTACTAAATAGCAAACCGGAACTCTATCTAAGTCTTTTTCCAGGACATAGATTTATTATATTACATTGGAGATACAATCGATCATGGAGTATGGGAAACGTCTTATGAACTCATAAACGAAATCAATCGATACATGATAGAGAAGATCAGGAAAACGTTTGGTAATGACGTGTGGGTGGTCCCTGCGCTTGGAAATCACGAAGCTCAACCTACAAATCAGTGAGTGAACTGAATACATATTATCTGCCACTATAATTTGAACCTTAGTGGTTTGTAATAAGATTTAAGACTAATTAAAAATATATAAAGGGTTAATTAATTATGCTATTAAGGGTTACTTAAAACACGTCATAGTACTAACGTTAGGTACTTTAAAAACTCTTTGCTTTTTAGAACTAAAGTATTCAGTATTTTCTTCATAGGACATCAAATGTGATAGACAACATGAGCTGATCGATAGTACCTCTACATAATCTAAGAAAAAAACGTAGAAATTTTACTATAGCTACGTAAATTAATACTTATTACAAATAATTTAAGGTTTGCGCCATCATCAATAAACGAGCCAGGCCTTAATACGACATGGCTCTACGAAGGATTAGCTGAGAAGTGGAGTCCCTACTTAACTGAAGAGGCCAAAGAATCTTTACTGGACCGTGGCGAATTTTCTATACTTGTCAAACCAGGGCTACGGGTTATTTCGCTTAACAATAACGTCGCTTATACAGACAATTGGTAAGTAAATGCAACTATTCTAGAATGTAAAAAATCTAGAAATTTCACCTTTAATTTTATAATACCTCTACCTTCTTCCTGGTAAAAATGCTGAAAGCTGAAGTGACGCCAAATTTATTTTTGGGTCATGTGATTCACAATATTTTTGATGACTTGAAACATACAATCAATGAAAATTCTCTTTCAATTACCTATTGTCGATGGAAACCTACCTACCTAAAAGACGTTTTAGTTAGAGGACTTAGACTAAATACTAACTTTGATAAATCGGCAGGTGGCTGGTCTACGATCCCTTAGACTCGAAGCGCCATTTGGATTGGTTAGTTGAAGAATTGTACAAGGCAGAGTCCAATGGAGAGAGAGTACACATTTTAGCACACATTCCACCTGGTGTTGGTGACCTAATTTACACTTGGACAAGGGAATACAATAGAATAATTAACAGGTGAATTCTCTTTTACTCTTACCCTGCGTAGTGATGGTAGAACAGAATGCAGTTTTCAGCCAACTCTTATGACCGCTACGGAATGTTTAAGGGGTTCACATACCGTAGGGATCGTACCTATGAGGTGACTAAAATTGGTTTTCTAAATCTGTAAATATTATCGTATTTCTTCGTATACAAGGAAATAAACCAAAATATATTAAAGACATTAATTCATTCATCTACATCCGAAATGATACTATAATATCCTCCTTAACAGTTTAAGGTATTCAATTTTAATTTCAACATTATAACAACGTTAGAAAAATTAATCGATTCCCGCATCAAGACCATAATTTTCTAAATTCTTTTTCTAACCACCAAAATCTTTGTACTAATTTTTCTAATATTTATATAATTTTGAAATTAAAATCGAATAGTTTATAAAGCAAACCCAAGCTTAACCGAACGCACGGTATTTGTAAAAATATCTGCTTTGGAATGTTTGAAATGTATTTCTACATTCCGAGAGTATCCGTTGGCTTACAACGTGAAGTGTAAAGGTTAGAAGCATTTCAGCAAGTTAATTAGTGTCTTGGTTGGCCGCGCGGTCAGGCACCTGCCCGGATAGCAGCGGACGCGGGTTCGATTCCCGCATCAAGACCATAATTTTTCGAAGTTCTTTTTCTAACCACCAAAATCTTTGTACTAATTTTTCTAACATTTATATAATGTTGAAATTAAAATGGAATAGTTTGAATGATATTATTATTTTATTTTGGAGCAGGTATTCTGGAATTTTGTAAGAACAGCAAATGTTTACAGATTTTCTTCTACTATCGCAGCAGAATTCAATGGGCACACACATTCTGATGAGTTTAAAATATTCTATAACTCTGATAATACTCCTATCAATGTGGCTTGGGGTGGTGGCGGTATCACAGCCTACAGTAATTATAACCTAAATTATAAAATTGCCAACATCAATGGAAATTCTATGGTCAGTATAAATAATTAAAAATAAAAAATTAAATTAATAATTATTATAATTCTAGCCGCTTTAATAACATTTCTTTCAATTTATTTATGTTACAGAAGCCTGAAAACTTTATGAACTTTGCATACAACATTACAGAAGCCAACTTAACACCAAACAGGAGACCTCATTGGTTTATGCTTTACGATATTAAAAACAGTTTCAGCATTAATGACCTTTCAGCAAAATCAATGAATGACTTGGTTTACTCAATGGTTCATGATAGGCGTAGATACCTTGACCTGTACAATGCTTTCTATTCAAAATTAAGTGATCAACGTTGGCCATACTGCAATAATAATTGCAAAATTGATAATTTATGCAAAACTGTTATCACTGTTCTTTGGGAAAGACAAAGATGTAACGAGCTTAGAGATGTGTTTTTCTCTTCTTAACTTAGCTGCATCAAGTAGCTAATAAATGAGATTTGCTATAAATTACAGTGTTTTATTTTCAAATACTATAGCTAAAATATAAATAATCAACAAATGCCATTAATCACTTACGAAACTAATGATCATGTATACTTAACCAAGAAATATTTGGTTTGAATTTCAAATCTTCACTAGGCATTTTATCCAAGAGAGATATCTGCAAAAAAAAGTAACATAATTATGTGTATAATAACCAATTCCATAAAAGATTTCTCCTTAAAGGTTAAAAATTCTTTGAGCTAAAACGATAGAAAGCACAGCAGTGTGCATAAATTGTTTAATGGGGCATTTAAGATTTGAAATCACCATATTTTTGATTCCATGGTTAACATTAAAATATTTGTATTTAACTAATTAATAATTATTATTACTTTAAAATCGAAAATATCCTGGCATTAATAGAATTACTGTTTTGTACCTGGTGCCTTATATAGTGAACTATTTTCTCTATATTTTCTGGATTTGCATCATGCGACATAGCATAAAATCGTCGCCATACAGCAGCAGCCAATACTTTATCATCACTCAAACCTTCATCATAAGCCACAAGTGCTGCTTGAAACTGTTCTGAGAGCTCTGCAACTTGTTTTCTAGCTATTGATGGATTGGCACCCTAAAAATTATTCAGAGAATATTTATTAAAATTACCCTCTAGGTATGTAGATAATTTTACTTAAATAGTTTATAGGAACTCACCTCTAACAATTTTATCTTGTTGCCAACATCTGCCCATAGTGCTTCTACTATACAATTCCTAACAAAATGACCATTGCCTTTGATGTACTGTTTTGCATTATTATTTGATGCAGTGACATCTTCTGCCATGTAGCGGACCATTAACATCCATACATGCAATTCGGTAACAGTGAACCATGATGCAAATGTGTCAGGTAATTGTAATTTCTCAAACCAATGATTATATTCTACTTTATCAGGTATAGATTCATATAGGAAATATCCTGTTAGTTTTAAACGCTATAAAAATAGAGATATAATTATTCATAGTGTTGATAAATAATTTGTTATATATGTTACAACAAATAAAATTGTTGGTTTTCAACTTTATACATTTCCATTATTTATTTGCTCTTTAGACTGGGGTATGGGTGTAAATTAATATAATTAAAGTTAATTTAAAAATGACAGGAGCAAAGATTACCTATTAGGTAGTTCTTTACCTCATAAGTTCAGTATCTTGATGAGTTTAAGACAAAAGGTATTTAATATTCATGGACTATTTTAATAGATTTCAAAATATAACATGTAGGTCTCTAATTACTATGGTACTGTGGCCACCTTGTGTGGGGTGTACAAGGTATACTTGTATGTTTTTGATAAAATGGTAAAAAATAATTAAAGGTACCCAATGTGGGCAAAAATGTTACTATCGTCAAAATTTTGACAAGGAAATGTATGTTGCAATTATTATTACCGTCCGGGACTGATCCATCCAACCAACAGCTTTCATAAATTTTTTAACGTAACTGTCTTCTACAGCCACTGTTCCTTGGGGTCTAACATAAACATTGCAGACTTGAGGAATAACACATCTTGCGTAAATGCTATTCAAATGTGTCCTCCGCATCCACAGAAACTGTAATTTTTTATAATAATCACATTTTTCAATGTAATAAGTGTAAATATAGTCGCTGGTAATTTCATAACAATTTAAACATGGTACTTACACAGGGGGTAAAACATCTTGGATACATTATAGTTTTAAATTTAGTAAAAATATTTTATTTTAACCTATAGAATATACACATCTAAAATTAAAATTAAGATGAGATTTTTTTAATATAGCCTAAATTAAATGTAATAATATTAGGCACTCAAAGAATAACCTAAAACAATAACAAAAAAGTCAATTCAAAGCGGATCGGATTGTCAATGTCAAATCATAAAATGTCAATTTTTACTGCTTCTTTTTTTTTTGTTTTTTTTTTTTCATTCTGCCTATATTTTAGGGAAGGCAAAGGGTGTAGCCCATACAGCCAAGTCTTTAGTGTATATTTTACCTGTAGTCTTATGAAATAATGAGGGCGTGAAAGAAAAGTACGAATGAAGTGAATTTTACGTTAAAATATGGGTGCCACATATTTTAACGCATCTAGGGAGTGCTTGACGCGAATTGAATGGTAACAGACTTAATGATGGTGCTTGATGAAATGGATAAAACCACTTTTTATAGTGATCTTCACCACAACATTAAACACATCATGAGACTTATTTTCGATGATTCTGCATAATTGCACATCAACACGGATGCTTGTGCATCAAAATAACACTACTTTCACTGCACAAAATCCACTCTGTAACAATTTTTGAATTAGTGAAAATAAATCTGACTGACACCACGAAACGCGCCAAACACTCTTTTGTTTTTTTAAATTCTCCCTATATTTTAGGGAAAGCAAAGGGTCTAGCCCATACAGCCATGTCTTTAGTGTATATTTTATCTGTAGCCATATGAGATAATGAGTGGGTGGAATGTATGAAAGAAATGTATTTTATGTTAAAAAGAAAAGTACGAATGAAGTGAATTTTACGTTAAAATATGGGTGTCAAACATTTTAACGCATATAGGGAGTGCTTGACGCGAATTAAATGGTAACAGAAGTTCATGATGGTGCCTGGGTTGGACCTCAGCCACTTTTTATAGTGGTCTTCACCACAACATAAAACACGCCACAAGACTTATTTTCAATGATTCTGCATAATTGCACATCGACACGGATGCTTGTGCATCAAAATTATACCACTTTCACTGCACAAAATCCACTCTGTAACAATTTTTGAATTAGCGAAAATAAATCTGACTGACACCACGAAACGCGCCAAACACTCTCGCAAAAATGTTAAATTTCTTGTAAAATTCTCTCTATATTTCAGGGAAAGCAAAGGATCTAGCCCATACAGCCATGTCTTTTGTGTAATATTTTATCTGTATTCATATGATTTTTATTTTTTAATGATATTGTCAAATGTATTTTTAGGGCAAGGTCTTACCACCTTTTTGCTTATTCAGTAATTACTCTATGGTTTAATTTTTTTATCACATACCGCTGTTCACATATTGTCTATGTAATTTTAAGGTTAGATTGACTTCTGTCTGTCTGTACCTACTTCTTCTACCTACCTATTACATAATTTGGGGCCGCTGCGAAATTTCATCTTCCAAGTGCTCCAGAAAATAGAAAATGTTCGGGGCCGTAAGTAGGGTCGGAAGCGGCTTCTTAGCCACAAGAACGATTGCCGAAAAAGCCTTGACAGAATGTGGTAAGATCGCCACTGTGTCAATCAGCAGCAGGGATTACGCAGTCAAAGCCGCCGCAGGCAAAGCGAATGGTAAGGTAGTAGCCGTTATCGGTGCCGTCGTCGATGTCCAGTTCGAAGATAATCTTCCGCCCATTCTTAATGCTCTTGAGGTTCAGAATCGGACCCCAAGGCTCGTCCTGGAGGTGGCGCAGCACTTGGGAGAGAACACCGTCCGCACAATTGCCATGGACGGCACAGAGGGTCTAGTCCGAGGCCAGCCTGTGCTTGACTGCGGCTCTCCTATCCGCATCCCAGTCGGTGCCGAGACCTTGGGTCGCATCATCAACGTTATCGGTGAACCCATCGACGAACGTGGTCCCATTGAGACCGACAAGTCCGCTGCCATTCACGCTGAAGCCCCTGAGTTCGTAGAGATGTCTGTACAGCAGGAGATTCTTGTTACTGGCATTAAGGTTGTAGATTTGTTGGCTCCCTATGCCAAGGGAGGCAAAATCGGTCTCTTTGGAGGTGCTGGCGTCGGTAAAACTGTACTCATCATGGAACTTATCAACAATGTAGCAAAGGCTCACGGTGGTTACTCCGTGTTTGCTGGAGTAGGGGAACGCACCCGTGAGGGTAACGACTTGTACCATGAAATGATTGAGTCTGGAGTTATCTCCCTGAAGGATAAGACCTCTAAAGTAGCTCTTGTGTATGGTCAGATGAATGAGCCCCCAGGTGCCCGTGCTCGTGTAGCTCTTACTGGATTGACTGTGGCTGAATATTTCCGTGATCAGGAAGGTCAAGATGTGCTCCTCTTCATTGACAACATTTTCCGTTTCACCCAGGCTGGTTCTGAGGTGTCTGCCCTCTTAGGTCGTATCCCATCTGCTGTGGGTTACCAGCCTACTCTGGCTACTGACATGGGTACTATGCAAGAGCGTATCACAACCACCAGGAAGGGATCCATCACATCTGTGCAGGCTATTTATGTACCTGCTGATGACTTGACTGACCCCGCCCCAGCCACCACCTTTGCTCACTTGGATGCTACCACTGTATTATCACGAGCCATTGCTGAATTGGGAATTTATCCTGCTGTGGATCCACTGGATTCTACCTCACGTATCATGGACCCCAACATTATTGGTGCTGAACACTACAATGTCGCTCGTGGTGTCCAGAAGATTCTGCAAGACTATAAATCTCTCCAGGATATTATTGCCATTTTGGGTATGGATGAGTTGTCTGAAGAAGACAAACTAACTGTGGCTCGTGCCCGTAAGATCCAGAGGTTCCTGTCACAGCCTTTCCAAGTAGCTGAAGTATTTACTGGTCATGCTGGTAAATTGGTGCCTCTTGAGGAGACTATCAAGGGTTTCTCTAAAATCCTGCAAGGAGAGTATGATCATCTACCTGAGGTTGCTTTCTACATGGTGGGACCTATTGAAGAAGTTATTGCAAAGGCAGAAACACTTGCCAAGAATGTTTAATTTATATGTGAAAGCTAAATGTATTTCATATTAAACTTAGTTATAAATTTATATTTTTTTCTTTAAATATTTACCTGCTTTTAATATTTCATTTACTTTACAAATTATAAATATATACATACATAAATCACGCCTTTATTCCCGAAGGGGTAGGCAGAGGTGAACTAACTCAAATTATAAATGATATCTTTAAATGTTTCTAGATGACAACAACAAATTGGTTATTGATTTTTTATAATATTCCTTTGTAATAGGTATATAATATACCTAAAAATAGTTTATTTGGCTAAGATATATTTTAAAATAAGATTGCTGCCTATTGCATAATATTTTTGAACTTACACCTTCATAAATGGTTTCATTTTAATATGATTAGGTATATAAAAGACCCCTCTGTAACATTATGTACACTAGTACCTAATAGTAGTTCAATGCTGCAGATATAAGCGAACTAACCTATTACATGAATGTTGGCTAGCGTTTGTATGGTAGCCTAGTTTATTTCACGGTATTAAGCAATAGCCATAACATGTAAAAGTTACCCACGCATATCATATATTTTTTCAATTTATTGTCAACCTTCGACTTTGTTTGACATATGATACAAAGTCGGAGAAAATTATATTAGTTTGTATTGTAGAAGATTTAGAGAAAATGCTCCAAACTTGGCAGGCAAGCAGTCTGTCGGTCCATTTAAGAGATATGTGTGTGTGTGGCTCGTAGCAAGTTTACTGCAGCTGAGTCACCTGGGTATTGAGAAGGGGCACGACGACGACGTGGAGAATATCTGATTACTACATATAAAAGAAGTGCCGCCGTGAGGTGACGGCAGAGCAGAATACCCCCCCCCCCCCTTCTCTCCCGTCGCCTACACAGATATATGTCGCCGTACAAGGAGACTTAAATCTGTGAAGGCGACTAGGGGTAAAGAGCGATTCGATAAGCAATAGGCAGCAGCGTTAGTCTTATATCTATCTACTACCTAGTAATACTGCTATTTATGTGCCCGGTAGATGGCAATAGGCTCGCCACCTATTACATGGGACCTAACTTAATTGGCGAAAAGTTAATTCACCTCTGCCTACTTTTACTTCTTCTTCGGGGATATAGGCGTGAGAGCCTGAGACGGTTGGTTGAAGAATAGGTGGGATGATGAATTGGCTGTTCGCGTTTGCTGTCTGTGATGCTAGTTGCCGGCGGTTTTCAAATAAAATGGCCCGTGCTGTGAGAACCCGTCGGCCATCCGCACCGCTGTGATCGTGGAGCGGACAGGGTCAGTAGGCTTGCGATCCTCCTCTGGCTTCAGGTCCAGCAGCAGCCAATTGAGGCTCCACAGCAGCTTGTCCCTTCTATAGGGCACGTAAATCGCAGTATATTTTATTATAAGGTGGCTGGCATAGGCGGAACGCTGCCCACTGAGTAATGTAATGAGTATGGCGGTCTAGTTCTTGTAAGATACCGCGGGAGAGATTGGGGGAGGTGACAATTGTATTCTGCTCTGCTGCCACCACACCTCAAAAAAGATATGCTGTTGTAAAATTAGTACTATACTGCTGTGCTACCTAGGTCTAGAAAACTGAACGACGTAGCCCAAGCCCCTTCGTACCTACATTAAGCTACGCTAATCTTCGACGATTTTAGTCTTGTTTTCAGGTATTAATCGAGGTTCCGTATGAGGTGGGTGGATATTAGCAACGTAGGGATACCCGCTTCTGCGAGTTCAAAATTTAATTCAGGCACCTTTCCTTCAATTATACCTGCGCAGCCGACCGTCATTTTGGTTAAATTTATGTGCCGGAAACTTTAAATATGGTACCGTGTAGCCTTGTTAAAAAACTTACCTAAGTTAAAAAAGTAAAAATATTAAGTTGCTTGGCTTTGTCGAGAATACCTACTAAAATACTGTAGGTAAGTGTACCTACAAATAAAACAATATTTTGTAGGTATTGTGGTGTCCAATTCAAATATAAACACGTTTGTCAGAAGAGTTTCTGACTTACTGAGCAAACAAAAAACCCATAAAAATAAAAATGACTTCACAATATCAAAGTAATATCTTTAGATTTATTTTGCAAAAAAAGAGCGATTTGATTTGGATTTGCCGGTAAGTAGGATATTTTTTTATATATTATGGTGTCCCACGGAATCGGTTGATTTATCGAATGCTAATTTAAGTAGAGCAACAGACTGAACAATGATTTTCATAGAAAACTTTAAATCAAAGTTTGATGTATCCTTGAGTGTATGTAGACATTAAACAGTCAAATAAAACCAAAACGGGATCTTAAATTATAATGGGAGGTTAGTACATAATTCAGTTTGTAAGAATTATTTATTTTGTCTAGCTAAATAACATAAAATAATATACTATTTACATGAAAAATATTTGTTACCTCATGCAACAAAGTAATTAGGGCATAATATATTGCTCAAATTCGTACGATGTACGTAGAATTTCTTGATACCTCAATATTTGACATTCTTAATAGTAAATAACCACTACACATAATTATGTACAATGCGACTAAATTTTATACATAGATATTTTTGGTAATATGCATTTTTTGCTTCTTTTTAGAAAAACATACATAGAAGCCTAAAAATACATAAATCACGACTATATCCCCGAAGGTGTAGGCAGAGGTGAACTAGCACCCACGTTTCGCCAGTTATGTTAGGTCCCATGTAATAGGTGGCGAGCCTATTGCCATTTATGGGGCACAAAAGTCGCAGTAGGTAATAGCTAGATGGTATAGAGCGAACGCTGCTGCCCATTCCTCATCACTGATTTATCCTTAGTCGCCTTGTACGACACCCACGGGAGAGATTTGGGGTGGTGACAATTGTATTCTACTCTGCCGTCACCACACGGCTACGGAAGCCTAAAAATACAGTCAAATATGTGACCAGTCATTGCTTTTGAATATAATTTGACTAAATCGACTCTGAATTGCACAAGATATTTTAAATATCGATAATTGGTGTCAATGTTCTTATTAAAAAATATTTCAACACCAAGTTCAATATTAAAATACTCCTGGATTTGAACATACAATAATTACAAATCACAATTTTTAATGGAACGAAGTACTTTAGTACATTAATATCTTGCATGTATAAACCAATGAAAAACAATCAATACTGTATTGTTCTTACGATAATTTATCACAATATAGGTACCAAGCCACAACCACAATTTACGAAACATTCTGTATAATATGATATTAAAATATTGTTCAGTTCATATTTATACTTTCTACCTGCAGTTTAACTACTTAGTTCTATATTTTATGGCCAGACATCACTAAATTTCTGTGTCAACATCATGTATCATTAACTTCATTATCTAAGTTATTGTTATTTTTTCCTTCTTCTATATTTCCGCACACGTTAGAGTAATCTGTGGCTAAACCAATTTTACTGTTAATTTTTTCAGTGCTTCAATTATCATCACTATTTTTATCAATTTCAGTGTCGGTTGGGTTTTTTTCCACTTCATTATTATTTAGATTTATTGTAGGTGGATGATGATTGTTTGATAGTGGTTCTTCTATTTCTCCTTTGATAACATTAGCACTGTTAACAGTTTGTGGAACTGTATGTATATCATTAGCTACTCGCGATGATACACACTCAACTTTAGGAACTTTTACTACAACAACTTGATCAGATTCTTTTTCCAACTTCGTGACCGAAGTTTTGGATGGATCTTTCAATTTTATAGTTTGAAATTTTAAAGGACCTTTAGAAGCTGAATTACTACCATCTTGTTTCCTATGTATAGGTTTAATAACCAATATTTTTGTTTTCATTCCAGCTTTATTGAAATCATTAATATTTTTATTGATAAGAGGATTATTTTTTAACGCTTCTAAACTTTGACGCCTAAATTTAATAGGAACGACTGCTGGGATATTTATACTTTTCTTTACGGTATTATTTGTAGTAGTGACTAATGGTTCTACTTGAGAAGATTCAGTTTTTTCTAAAGAATCGATTTCATTTTCTAAAGTTTTAGGTGTATCATTAGGAACGACGTTGTTTGAGGTTGTGGGAATCTCTTCAGAATTGATTTGGTCTACTGTTGTACAAATTTCATTTTGTAGGCTTGAGGAATCTGTTGATTCTTCTATAAGTTCTTTTTTAGGCGAATTTTTATCTACTTTTGAGGATACTTTCGGCAACATAGGTCTAACGAACATAGTAGATGGTTTGGAGTCTTTATGTCCGCTATTTATAATAAAAGGTAAATTTTTAAAATGAGCGGTCGAATTGACCACTGCTTCTTTTGTTAGTGTAGCCAATGCACCATTGCAGTCTCTATTTAAAATTTCGTAATAGCTTGTATTGTCTTGGCTTGGCTTTTTCTTGTTTTGGTTTGTTTTTGACGCTGTTGTTTGTGATTCTCTATAACCTTGAGCTTCCATTTTTAGTAAATTAGATAAATCATATTCAAAGTCTGCGTTTTTAAGTTTTGTCTTCTTACGTACAGGTCTTCGTAACGGTACAGTCGTAGACGGGCCTGTAACAGATCTTTTGGATATTTTATCATCAATATCATCCATATCAGATGAATTTTCTTCGAAAGTTTTAGACCTAGAAGTATCTTGATCCATCGTCTCTTTTTCACCATCAGTATTCTTTTGATCCTCTTCGTCATCTGTTGAAAATTAAACCATTAAACAAAATCTTTATCAGAAATAATATATTAACAAAACTTTTGGCAAGAACCTAAAACCTTATGCTCAGAAAAATTTAGGGAGAAATGAATTTAACCTTTAACTCATGATTATATAATTTTTACATACTTTTATGTATTTTACTAATAATAAATTTAGCCCCCTTCGTGGTCTAGGTGGTTCGCGCAACGGAATTAAGATCTGTAGATCCCGGGTTCGATCTCCAGGGGGGTACAAATTTGTGCTCGGTTTGGTTGGTGGTAGGACTTCTTTCAAGTCCACCTGGCTAGCTACCACCATCTTATCAAAATCTGTCGCCATAATAATAATGTTAACAGCATTATTGTGTTCCGACAATTGGTAAGATAGCCAGCCATTATGTGGTTGAGGGTTCCAGGTGAAGCTCGCTTCCGTCTTCGGCCCTTATCATCACTTACCATCAGGTGAAATGAAGGGCAATAGCTTGAATGTTTAACAAAAAAAACTCACCATGTATTAATGCTTCTCTTTTCTTTTTAGTAGGGGCCTTATTTTGGCATAATTTTCTTTTGCGTGAACCTGCTTCTACACGCGTGCTGCTAGAAGAACTGTCGTCAGATATTCTACTTGAATCACTTGAACATCGGCTTGGTCGCCTTGATTCGGGACTAGTATGATTTGTATCTACAATATCAACTACACTTTCAGCTAATTCCAAAGCTTCATTCCCATCAATAGCTTTGACAGTGCTAAAATAGAAGTCACTGTCACCTCTTAGTTTATGAACTATTTTTACATGTTCTGGTAGCTTTTCAAATTCATAGTGCTTGAAATTACATAATTTACAGGCATAACGAAACCATTTATAATGATCAGCCATGTGGTGATACAGTTCTTGCACAGTGTCATGTTTGATTTCACATTTTTTACAAAGAAGTGTATTTACTTCTATATCTGGTTGTATTCTTTGTCTAAAAATAGTTAAATTATTTTTTTCAGTCTGTTGTGAAAAAGGTAATTTTGTTGGAGTTATAGAATTTGGGGGTAATGCATTTTCGTCCTTTGTTTTCTCGAGAGTAATGGTTGGCTTTTCGTTCTCTTCTACAACATCCCCAGGGATTTCTTCTTCAGATGGCTTTGCGCTGTCTTCTTCAGATGGCTTTGCGCTGTCTTCTTCAGATGGCTTTGCGCTGTCTTCTTCAGATGGCTTTGCGCTGTCCTTTGTTGTTGCCAAATCTTCGATAGATGTTTTGTTTTCTGTAAATGAATTTCAATTATGTTAAGTAATAAAATATTTAATTGAAATTATGTTACAATAAAAAAAATCATTTACCCACCATTTGAGTCTGTAGGTTTGGGAGGCAGGCTTATCGTAGGAGCTGTGCCTTTATTGTAGTCTTTGCGTATCTGAATCTCAATTTTCTTAGTCTCAGGCGGTCTTCGAGCGAGCGCCCGCGATCTAGGCTGACAGGTGTGCGTGTGAGCGGCGAGTGCGGCGCGGCGTTCGAATGTGCGACCGCATCCAAAACATCGCGGAACATCCCCGTCCCCTTCGACGTTGTCCATCCAAGCCTTGTGAAAAAAGTTTAAAAATTGTATATTGATTTTATTTAGAAGAGTTTTACCCTTCCCATGTAAACGTGATCATGTGACCCACAAGTAAAACTATTTCTATCTAGCATAAAACTAGTTACATAATAAGCTATAAATATTCAAATACATATAAGTTAATAAAATGAATACTTCTAAGATATACGGCTGATGTGGAGATTACAGAAAGATTATGGTGGTTAGAAAAAGTTCCAAAAATTATGGTTTTGGTGCGGGAATCGAACCCACGTCCACTGCAATCCGGGCAGGTGCCTAAACCGCTCGGCCAACCAAGAAGCTAATTAATTATCTTGCCGAAATTTCGCCAACCTTTACATTTTTCTGACATTTATATAATGTTCAAATTAAAATCAAAATAGACATTACACAAATACTTAATTTGCATCTACTTTATATCGTTGGTCCAATAGTAAATAGCCAATCTGCAATTTTGGTAGTTTTGACTTAAATATTAAAAAATACATTACTAACTATTTTATATTTACATTGTGGTAAAATTCTGTATCTGTGAGTTTAGTAATCGACGAAATAAATGGTTATTCACTAATGCTTATCTACTATAACTATAGTAACAATTCTTGTTTTCGTTTTGCTCTACTGAAAATTTTGACATATGCAGATTTGCAAGTTTTCTATTGAACCGACGATCATAAGTTAAGTAAATTAATTACATGTTTTATGCACTTAATTGTGGCCGTGTGGTGACGGCAGAGTAGAATACAATTGTCACCACCCCAAATCTCTCCCGTGGGTGTCGTACAAGGCGACTAAGAATAAATCAGTGATGAGGAATGGACAGCAGCGTTCCTCTTATACCATCTAGCTATTACCTACTGCGACTTTTGTGCCCGATAAATAGCAATAGGCTCGTCACCTATTACATGGGACGTAACATAACTGGCGAAACGTGGGTGCTAGTTCACCTCTGCCTACCCCTTCGGGGATATAGGCGTGATTTATATGTATATAATTGTGGTATAATTAATTTGGTAAAAACTTTAATAATTTATATAAATTACCTATGTTATTACCTATGGAATGCAATTAACTATGTATTGAGTATTCATTTGATAGAGTTAAAAAAAAGATGGAGTGTGGTGACAACAGAGCAGAGTACAATAATTATTATCACCACCCCGAATCTCTCCCGACCCGAATCGGTTAAGACAGTGGGCCAGATAAATGGCAATAGGATCTAACATAGTTGTCGAAATGTGTGTGTTATTACACTTCAGCCTCCCCTTTCGGGAAGCAATAGGCATGATGTATGTATGTAAAATAATTTATTTATTTTTAGGTAACTCATCTCAGAATGGAGTCCCAAAAAACTACCAGTGAAATATTTTCCATCAATGAACAAAATAGCTATGACTATCATACATTCTTTAAAGAAATATATTTTGTTGACACCAACCTGATTTTCTTGATCTAGTCGGTCTTCATCACTAATTTTTTGTACTGCAGGTGGTTTGACATTCTTTCGTTTTTCGTAATATGCTGGAGGGTTGTTCATTCGGAATGCTTTTGTTTGTACTGATTCCCTCAATCTTTTGATTTGAGCAGCAGTTTTACTATACAGTAAATGTGTGAACAAATTAGTACTAATATTAATAATATCAAATAAGTATAATAAACTCTATATTATTATAAATTTATAATGTAGAATCTGTATATATTGTATAACGATTCTATTTTAATTTATTTGTAATTTTTAACCTGTCATGTAAATATTAGGGCCTGTTTCACAATCGACAAGTAAGTTCTGAGTAGGTGGTTTACTTGGCAGATCATTTGACAATTGTTATATAAAAATTTATATCAATTGAACTGCCAAGTAAGCTATTCAGAACTTACCCGTCGATTGTGAAACAGGGCCTTACAACACTAACTATAATTTATTATGGTGCAGTGTTTCTAGTGGAAAACAATGGCAATGCTTTTGAGAATGCATGCTCTCTGCACTCTTAATGAAATATCAAAACCTTTTTCTCTTTATATAATAAGACTCAAGGTCTGGTATAATATATCACACCCTTACTGGTAAAAGCAATCTTACAGAATTGGAGCTTTTCCAGCTATGGTAATTAAGCAAAGATGCGTTTGAGGAGAACCATACAATCACTCCATTATCAAATAGACTGATTCCATGGATGTAGGGATATGTTTGAGGTGAACCAATAAAAACACTCTATACAAAAGTGATTGGTTCTATTAGTGCCCCTTGGTGCAAAATGTGCAAGTTATTTGGGCTTACAAGTCAGGATGCAATATGTTTCTTAAAAAGTTCTAATTTTTTATTCTCTAAAACTATGTATAAACATTCTGTTATCTATTTCATCAATATCCATTGTCGCCATTTCCTTTTTACTTTTTAAAGATTCAAAGTATTTATCTTCTAGTTTTTTCATGCCAGTATACAATTACAGCAAATATTTGTACAGACACTAAACATACCATATTGTATTTATACATCACACCTACCGATGCACTTTGAACAGGTGCCTGTACACACTCCAAGAAGTTGAGAAAATTTCTAGACAGTCTGGGCATGGGTAGACAAGACGGCTTTCTACATGTTTATATTTCATGTGATATTTGAGAGTTTTCATAGTTGAGAATTCATGATCACCTGTAATAATTATAAAATTATCTTAAATAAGATACAATTAAAAATATGTAACATATCGCCCATTTTCGTTTTATTGTTCCCTACATAGGCAATAATGACGATAATTGAATATATGAATATGAAGATATTCATCCACTGAAGGTGATTATGTCACTATTTTGGATTTTCGCTTTACTTTGCATGATCTGACATGCATAGAATCAACAACAATAAATCCTAAGAATGTCTTTATTTTGTGACTATTTCAACAAGTAACTGCTGGATAAAGGTGCAACATAACATTCCAATACTATTGCAAGTGAAAGTAAAGTTAAGGTTTTTTTAAATACATATGTTATATACCATAAATGATTTTTTCTCCTTTATATAGATTATATTAAATATTTATTAATTTTTAAGTATTTGTTTCTCATTGAAACTTCACAATTTGCTTTCTCAGTAATCTTATTGAGTGCTAAATGCAACATGTAACAGAAATAATGCACAGCATGAATAATACCCATGTTGACATAGTCATAGAAATAGTATGTTGTTATTAAAAATATATTAATATCAAATTTTTATTTTCTTCCCCAAACAAACCATATGGAAAATTCTAAAATTAATATTACGATGTAGAATTTTTGTTATCACAATAGTTTTTATTTGTTTCACTTAGCATGTCCAGGGTGTGCGCTATTTCTGTTACTTGTTGTATATCACTTACATCCATTTATATAGAAAAAAATGGAAACCTTGTATTTTATCAAATCTATAATACAGAAAAAATCTAAATAAAAATGGTATAGGATCAGATAAATAACGCAATAAACACTTACACATTTGGCAATTCAAGTATTGAATGCTATCATCCTCATCATCACTTATTTGTATAACATTATCAGATTCACATGGCAGAGAACTTTGTATTTTAAACTTCCCATCACTTTGCAAAACAGCTTTGTTTTTTGATAAAATTTCATCCAGCTCTTTGACCTGTTGAACATTTTTACATACATACATAAATCATCCCTATATCCCCGAAGGGGTAGGCAGAGGTGAACTAGCACCCACATTTCGCCATAAGTGTTAGGTTCCATGTATTAGGTGACGAGCCTATTGCCATAAGTCGCAGTACATTGCTAGGTGGTATAAGAGGAACGCTGCTGCCCATTTCTCATCACTGATTTATCCTTAGTTGCCTTGTACGACATCCACGGGAGAGATTTGTCCCCACACAGTGAACATTTTTACTAGTGAATAAAAGGCATAGTCAGGGGCAGAAAAATATACAGCTACCTTTGACACTAATTGGCAACTTACAGCAGTCTTATTTAATTCTGAAAAATACCATACCTGCTTTTTCATCCTGTCTAGTTTCTCATCTTTACTGTCATAATTTTGGTACACAGCTACATTGCTATTTGGTACTTTTTGTAGCACCAGTGTATCTTCTGAGTTCTTATCATTTAAGCAATTGACAGATACAATTTTCTCCACTATAGCAGTTAAGTCTTTTGTAAGAGGAATTCTGTTATCTATTTCATCAACATCCATTGTCTCCATTTCTTCTTTACTTTTTAAAGATTCAAAGTATTTCTCCTCTAGTTTTTTCAATTTCACCATTTCACTTTCCTGCAATGTGCAAGTAGCTCATAAATAAATTCTAAATTTATCTTGATTAAACCAGTTATTACATTATATTTTAAGAAACAGTTTTACTTACAGTAGAAGAGACTTTAAAGAAATTTCCATGAAGGGAAGATTTAAATTCTTCTTTACAATAGACTCTCTTGTGGGATATAAAATTTGCCAAACTTCTAAAAATATTGCGGCAAACTTTACATTCATATAATATATCACATTCATTTGCAATTAAACCCTTTAACTGAAAAGAAATATTATTTTAATTTAGTAACACAATATTAATCAATATGACATGAATATACCCTAATTATACGTATTGGTCACTCACTTCCTCAGTAGCTAAATCGAAAATTTTTCTGGCTTGAGCGAAACTTGTGATGCTGGTCTGTATTGGTTTTCTAAGAATAGAAAAGTCCATGTCCTCTGATTCTTCACTATTTTGAATTTTATTTGCTTTGGATTTTTCATCTTTTCTTGCTTTGGTAGATATTTTATTACCAGCCATTTTAATACCTTTAGGTTAAAATTTTTATTTTTTTTTACATAATGTCATTTCAGTATGGACTTTGTGGACACTAAGTAAAGCATTGACTAAACTAAGTTACTTGGTCCCCTTAAAGGAAAGCGTAGAGAGATTAAAAGCAATAACTTTAGAATTTGTTAATAGATAATTTAATTAGGGCGCAATTTTCAAACATTCAAGTTTTGAATCAAGCATGGTTAAAATCGTTAGATATACCTTCAGCGATGCTCGCCGTCTCTCCCTTAATTTTTATCCATAAAGCTTTGTCTGCTGATACTCATTTATTAATTATATCTAATTTAGTATATAGAAAACCCGATGCAATTTCAGAATTACGTCTACGTATTCCGGTAATATTGGAACCCGGAACATGAAAACCTCAATATCCTACATTAGCACTTCCATCACGCCTCCATTTTTCAACAATTGAATATCAGTTCATTCATTCATTACACCACAGATTAGAAAAAGGTTGTACGACCGCTCGGTCCACCTCACAGTTTTTTGTGACTGTTTAATAGAAATTAGTTCTCAGAAGCATAATGCTGTAAAAATATTTTTTTATTAACGTTAACAGCGGTGCTTAGGTACTATTAAAAAATACAGTATATTTTAAATTAAGTGTGATTAAATGACAAATGTATGGAACCTTTTAGCCATCATGATATCATGGTTGTTTTCGAACGGACTAGTTTTTAATTTATTGTTACTAAATAAGGTACAGTACTGTTCGGTACTTTGTACTGACAGTATGCTTAAATGTAGCATGACTAAAATCATGCTCAGTACTAGCATGCCACTGTATCTGTTCACACTGTATAACTCTTCTTCTTTTTGGTTAATGGCGTCTATTCAGTATATTTCGCCAGTCTCAAGTTGTTTGCTTAGTATTGTCTTAGTATTGTAATTTTGACTCTGCTTTAGCTGCTGCGTATCGTGAAAGTACAAGAGGATATTGTGGTAGAATCAGGTGAGATCTGTTGACACTGTATAACCAAAGAGTATATAATACACTATGTGTATAACAATAAGCATGCGAGTGAGATGTCAGTTTTGACATTCTTAATGGTTGCCAAGCAACCACAACGCCCCCTTCCACCCGCGCCTCTGGTAGCATGCTCAAAAATCAAACGACTGTTAATTTTTGGGCATGGGTATGCTCATTACTATGTATGATAGTTGTTCATTTTCTGTTCGTCCAATTCTTGCCAATTTTTACCAATTTTTTGTTCTTGCCAATTTTTAATGGCGCTAGTGGTCAACAAAGAATGTCATAGTAATGTCAAAATGTACTGGTGAATTGTAGTTCTAATTTTCACCGCTTCACAACATAAATTGGTACCATACCACTTTAGTGGTCCGTTTGCTGTAGGTAGTACTATTTTGACTTTAATTTCTAATGTCATTGAATATTTGTGGGTAGGTACCCTACTTAGCCTAAGGTATCTACCTAGTTTTATTAATAATTAATTAATTATTTGCTAACAACAAAAATTTGTCCAATCACAGTTGAGAGAATAATGATTAACTATTTCGTGGTTGGTAGCACTGTATAAACGTCGATGTCGGATGTCGGTCGGCAATAGTCGGCGACAGAACAGAATTGTCACGTCAACAACAGGGAAAGAAACTGGAAAAATAAGAAATAGGTGAAATCGCTGTTTTATAACTGTACTGAGTTTCAATAAAATCAAAACAAAATGTTGGACAGTCTATTTGATGATGTCAAACGCATGAACAAGCGTCAGGTAAAACATGAGTTGTTATAACCCTATATTTTGTCATTACCAATTGTTCCTTACGTTTAATAATTGACTATTTCAGTTTATCTACCAAGTTTTAAGTTTTGGTATGATAGTTTCATCTGCTTTGATGATATGGAAAGGTCTTATGGTAGTAACAGGCAGTGAAAGTCCGATTGTAGTGGTTCTTTCTGGTAGTATGGAGCCAGCATTTCATAGAGGTGATCTCCTGTTTTTAACAAATTATCCTGAAGAGCCTGTACGTGTGGGTGAAATTGTAGTGTTCAAAGTTGAGGGACGAGATATTCCAATCGTCCACAGGGTGTTAAAACTTCATGAAAAGTAAGTATTATAATGAAATAGAGAAAACTAGTACATAACTCTTAAAATATATACTAGTATTCATGGTTTGACTGAAAGAGATCTCTTTTAGAGATAAGTCCAACCTTGCAAACTATGTATTTCATTATTATGCATTTGAAGTAAGAGTATTAGTACTATAGAGTATTATTAAAATAAATAGCAATGTTTATCAACATCTGTAGTTGATGGACTTAATATTTAGACTTATTTTGATCAACAAAGCAAATAAGATAAAGTTCTGAAATAGGAAGTAAATGTATGTCTATAGTTGATTAATTTTATTTTTAAATAATGTTAATGAAATGAATCTTCAACTTGTTATATTTTTTTGCAGAAACAATGGCACAGTCAAATTCTTAACTAAGGGTGACAACAATAGTGTTGATGATCGAGGTTTATATGCCCAAGGACAATTGTGGCTTACAAAAAAAGATGTAGTTGGGCGGGCTAGGGGATTTTTACCATATGTTGGCATGGTTACTATTTATATGAATGAATATCCAAAATTTAAGGTATGTTTATTATTTTATTATATTAAAAATAATGCTACAATTAATATAATTATTCTACTTTGAGGTTAAGAGAGGTCAGCATGGTGTAATATGGCCCAATCTACCTACATTCTTGCATCATTATAACAAGGGGGTGATGGCAGAGCAGAACACAATTATAATAATTGTCACCACCCCAAATCTCTCCCACGGGTGTCCTACAAGGCGACTAAGGGTAAAACAGTGAAGAGGATTGGGCAGCAGCACCCTCTAATACTACCTAGCTGCGTACTGCAACTGCGACTTTTGTGCCTGATAAATGGCAATAGGCTCGCCATCTACAGTTCTACAAAAGTTGATAGGGGAAAGGTACTGATTCTGAAGGAAATGATATGTCAATATTTCTGTCCATGGAAGAAATGCATAAGCAGAAATTTTGCAGCTAATTAATTTTTAATTCTTAATCTGGTGGTACCTACTTCCTGCTACCTGCTACTACTTGGTACAAATTAATCTCAATGAAATCAATCAGTTACTTTTAAATGTAATTAATGTGGAACTTATATTTTACAACAACTTTCTCTTATTGTTTCAGTTTGCTGTCTTAGCATGTCTAGCTATATATGTTCTTGTGCATCGAGAGTGATCTTATCTGGAATATTATTGTGGTTACTTAAGATCTTTGAAAGAGTGGGTGTAATTATATGAATAAATGGAGTTCTCTCTAGTTTGAAATTATATATTTATTTTTGTAAAATACAACTAAATATTCCTGTATATATTACTTTGGATGGAATATCCTTGTATTATACAGATACATTTTCAGATATATGTAGTTTTATACATAATTGCTATGTTTCTTTCATAAATTAACTATCATCAAAAAACATCTTATTCAGTGCAATAAAAATAAAGTTATATTTTCATCCTAAAAAGGTGATTATTTACACATTTTCTTTATATATATACTGACTGTTTGATTCAAACATAAATAGTAATAATCTTTACCCTTGTTAATGGCCTCTGCAATTTAGGAAAGGTGACAGCTTGCTTTGAATTTATTAGCATAATACGAGATCCGATGTGACAAATTTATCAGGTATTCACAAATCAGCTCATAATGATCAGAATAGGTAACAGATTTAGCGAAACAGCAATATGAGGATGATGACACTAACAAAGAATCACTGATAATTTATAATAATGATTTATAATAATAATTTTGGATAAGGAGATTCGTTAATAGTCACTTGTTATCAGATTATACTTGTGATTGATATTTATTTTATAAAAATAAAAGTACAAAACTTCATAAATCAATCCGCCATATTTGCTAAAACGCCGCGTGACGTCATTATTTAGTTATCTTCATTTTGACATTTTATTTGCCAAACAAATTCACTAGTTTAATATAGAAACTGGCCTTTTTACGGTATAGTGACGTCACCTAGACGCCATTGCTATTGTGGCGTTTGGCAGAAATTTTACATTGCATTTCAAAACATGTTTTTTCTATTTTTACAAAAATATAATTTAATTTGTTTAGTTATTCAATGGTGTAGTTATTCAAAATTAGTCATTAGCCTATTGATAATTGTAGATTAAATATTGATTTTTCTAAATAATATTATTATAAAGTAATATACCACTCTATTAGCAGTCTCGCACTATCTCATATAGTTTTGTCTATAAATATAAATAAATTAGGCTTCTTCTAATTCCAATTTTCCCGTCACTGCAGTTTGTTTGATTATAGTAGCTAAACCGAGTTTCGAGTGCAGACAGACCTGTTTTTTATCATTATTTTATTCCACTGCATCACAATATTGGCTAGTAAAGTCCTGTCTTTTGTTATTAGTTTTTGTTTTCTCGTAATTGTAATTATTTACGATCTCGCACCGCCGCCGCCGCCGCGTCACCGCCTCGACTTTGCAGTGGGCGACCCGCCTTACGTAACACGGGAGCAGGTCATTAGCATCGCGGGAGTCAGCACACTGAACGCAGTGGCAGTTTCAAAGCAGTTGCAATGCTGGCCGCGTTTAAACCGCGTTTAGTATGCAGGCAGTATGATTCAAAATGTCGAACAATGAAGAATTCGTACTGCTTTTGGCTCGAAGAGAAGAATATTATGATAATAATATCGAAAACCATACTAACATTTATTTTTACGCACTAATTCAATTCTCTTTTTATTGATATCCATCACGCGGTTGTAAAAAAATAGAACTGTTGTGAACCGCTTTCGACGCGCTGCGCTGCACTGCCCCGGCGAGCCATGCTAACATGACCGCCATAGTTATAAAACAGCGCCGGCCCGCGCTCGAGCTGCTTTTGTCCTGCTCCAGCTCTGCCTGTTTTGTAGTCCGGTAGGTGCAGTGCGGTGCAGTAAATTTTGAATTAATTAATAAGTAGTGCTTATAATACCCAAAATGAGTTGATGTCAGGCGGGCGGCCGGTTATAAAATCTAAGCCAAAACCTTGAGCAGTATGGATTGGAATGTTGTCGTCCCATTTGCTCTATCCGTTCATCGTCTCTTTTCTATAAATTCATCATCAATAGTACCTTTCCGGTGTGATAGATGATATGAATCATAAGGGAAGGGGAACATACCTACTGCGCCGGCCCCAGATAAATTAGGAACAGGCTTAAGCGCTTGTGTTACAAATTAGATGATGGACACGCATAAACCTTGATTGCTCTCGTGTTTTACATACATCACCGGATGCGCATTCGGTATTGGAATAGTAAACAACCATTACTCGAGAACAAATAACGATCTGTGTTCATCACACAACTAGGATTCGAACCAACCCCTTAGCCAATATGCGGTTTGTGAACTACAATTTTATATTTAAGTAGGTACTTATAAGAATCAATATAAAAGAGGTAAAGTGCAAATAATTGCAAAATAAAAATTAGATGTGGGGGCAGAGGCGGTGTTGCACGCACTTCCGTTATCAATTGTGATTGCGTATTTTCGGCGATATGGATTGATCTGGAAAAATAAGTGGCAGGAGATGATTTAGCAACTTTCCGGAAATGGGTCCAATGGACCCAGTCGTCCGTAACATTACCAGTCACAAGCCTCTGCAAAGTGTCTGGATCGGCTTTGACAACGATAAATCATACCGCGAGATCCAATCGTTCGTTCTCGAGTGAAATACTTTTCCGTATTTTTCGTTAAGATTTCGGAGTAATGAATCTTAGGCCACCCGCCGTATTATGCTATGAGCAAAAACCTGTTATGTAAATTCACGTTACCAATTGCTAGGGCATTATAAGCACATTAGGTATAGATAAGTATACTTTAATGTACATAAAGTACCTATACTTATCTAAGAGGTACCTGTAACAATTATAATAATTAAATATAAAACAGCCTTAAACCTGAATAAAATAGATATCATATTAAAATGTTCAAATAATGTGCCTACAAAGTTTAAAAGACATACGTACATCACGCCTATATCCCCTAAGGGGTAGGCAGAGGTGAATTAACACCCACTTATCGCCAATTTAGCTAGATCCATGTAATAGGTGGCGAGCCTATTGCCATCTATCGGGCACATCAATCGCAGTATATTGCTAGATGGTACAAGAGGAATGCTGCTGCCCATTACTCATTGCTGTCTTTACCCTTAGTCGCCTTGTACGACACCCACGGGAGAGATGGGGGTGGTGACAATTGTATTCTACTCTGCCGTCACTACACACACGGCATACCATTTGAAAGAAGTTCTTTGAAATATCATTATAAAATTAATTAGGTACTACGTCAATTCACCTTCCCACCGACGACCTCAACACATCGTCACTTCCTCTTTATCCGCACAACTAAAGCCGCAAGTAACAACCTAACTATCTTTAAAAAACTAACTGGTCCCCCCACTAGAGTTATTTATTCAGCGACCTGTCGCCAGGAGCATGATCAAAGTGATTGCTTAATTATAAGTCCTCAAAATGGTTGTCTGTGGTGTCCGCTAGCCCAACCCCAACTAACCCCACCCACCCACTTTGCCTTGTGGGAATCATTTTTGATGTTTCCATAAGTAGGTAGATATTACCTAAAATATAGGAACGGAATGCGATATTGACAGCAGCTGTCCCTTTTTAAAGATTGATGTTTTAATGTGGAGACCGGATTGTGGTAGGGTCCAGAGTAAGTTGGGCAGGTGTCAAGACATACAAACATCAACATTAATAATGTAGAATAATTTATGGTGTATTAACTCCCCTAGCTTCAGAGTAAAAGAGACTTGAAGCATGTCAAACAATAAGCAGAATGACTTAAAAAATATTTGGTCAGGTTTAATTTATTAGAAAGAATGAATTATTAGCGTTAGAAGTTTAATGATTTGGAAAGAAAATTATAAAATTGTCGTTAGTTATTGTCGGGAAATGCGCTGAAAAAAAAGTCTTAACGTCGCCGAGTGGTTGCTGCCTGGATTGCACAGGACGCGGGTTCGATTCCCGCACCAAGTATAATTTTTCGAATTTTTTCTAACCACATTTTTTTTTGCACTGATTTTTCTAACATTTAAATAATGCTTAACTTTAAGTTGTGAATTAAACAAAATTAAAAATTTGTGACTACCTTAATTAATTAGCCGCAAACTTAGGGCCGGTTTTTAATGCATAGTTAACTCAACCAATTGTTAAAAATTGTGACTAATGGTTAAATATCAGTCAAATTGTTGCTAATTTGACGATTCGTAAGTTTACCTACAATTTAAATTTCATATCAACATAATTATTGACAGAGGAGCTCGATATAGCTGAGCAATGTTTGCTAAGGCCAGTCCAGTCTCAATCATTGGATGGTTCGGTCACAAACATTATATATTATATAACATAATATTTACTTGAGTTTATCCATGCTTCTGACGGCACGTTAAGCCGTTGGTACCGGCTGCTTTTGCAGTCGTTAATACCCACAAATCCGCACTGGGCCTGCGTGATGGTTGTGGCCACAGATATTATCTGTGGTCGTGGCCCATTCTCCGTATATTCCATCCATAGAAAAGCAGCGTGACCCCAGCAGTGGCGACATTAAAAGGGCAGGTGATGGTAATACTTTGTCAGTTGGTGTGGTTAAAGGTGATGGCCATCGTGTTATAGCGGGTTCGACGCCTGGCAGGAGCAAAAATAAGTACGAGTGTAGGTATACATAATTATATTTCCTACTAAAACATCGCTTCTCCGCTAAAATAAGGAACTAGGTAAACACATTTATTTTTTGTCAGTAGGTATGCATCATTTATTCACATAGCTACCAGCCAGTCTCTAGGCGAGAGCAGTAATCATAAACAAGTGCAGCGGAAGTTTGGCAGCAAGTTTTTTTATATTTACGGGCGCTGTGCACGCTGGGACTACCTCTGCATCCCAATTCCCACCCCCTATCACATATGAGACTTTTGGCAAACGTAGCCAAAGTTAAATTTACTTTATTGTTTGGCTATAAAATTGGACATTGCCCGTATCGGCTTGTTCGAGCTTTGCAGGTATGTATTTTCAAAGAATATCGCGTCGGAAGTGCCTTACCGAATACAATTCTTTAAGTTTCGTTAGGACCGTATTTCCATCAGTTTCCAAACGGAACGTGACCGATGTTGAAAGTATGCTTTGCACAAGGAAGAGTGCGCACTCTTTTCAATTGCACCAAACTTATTCGGTTTTCACGTTATATTATTCGTGTAACTAAAGGTAATAAGTATACCTACCTAATGTTGTTGTCTTTAAATTATGAATAATAAGTGTGAACTTTTCGCATGTCCGAAGAGCAACAAACTCAGAGCCAGAAAGTGTATTTCCCTAGCGGCCTTTTACAAAGTTAACAAGGTGTAACTTGGGAAATAAATAAGGAAAAGCGACGATTAATATAAAGCACCGCCTATTTTTTTTGTTTCAAAACACAGACTAAGACTATTTTGGTAATTTATCATCAACATCTATAAGTATGTAGTATCTTTGTATTTATAAGTTGATTTTAATGTGACGGAAATGTTTGAATATTTGTTGTTCATGACGAGGAATCAGGGCGAGGACACAGTAGCTATTGTTTAAACACTTTATATACGGTAAAGTTCCTCCGTGCTTTGGAAGGCACGCAAGGCTAAGCCTCCTTATAATATACTAGTGGTCGCCCGCGGCTTCGCTCTCGTTAATGTCGGTTGTTATATAGCCTATAGCCACATCCTCAATAAATGGACAATCTAAAACAAAAATAATTTTTCAATTTGAACCAGTAGTTTATAATATTAGTATAGATAGATTCTTACATCCATACATACAGGGAGTCCATTAGTGGAGAAATTAACGGACAGTAGTAAGATAAAAGACTGGTGGTGATACAGGCATACAGTTCCTGCCTCTGTTACACAAGAGGCGTCATTGCATCGGGTGTCGTACGAGGCGGCTATGGGCTATAAATATAATGAGGAATAGGCAGCTGCATATACACACTCTTGCAATACTGTATACGTGCATGGTAGATCGTAGATGGCAAGAAATGTGGATGTTTATACACCTCTTCTGTCTAACTAAACAAACCTCTAATAAACAGGCGCCTAATACCTGCATCGTAGTAGAGGAAATATTTTATGTAATCATTAGACATAGACATACATTGAAAATCTGTGTTGTAAAGATGGTACAATCGTACATGATCGAGAATCGTAGCATGCGGGTCGGATGCTACGATTCTCGATCATCTACGATCCTCCATCGTCTTTATACTTGTATATTATATGCATATTTGTAAACAATTTGCGCTTGGTTTCCACTTTTTTGCATACGATAACGCAAAATAACACCATTCTATAAATTTTGTTATTGTTATTCTCAGAATCTCTTCTGTATTTACGTGCTTACTTTATTTTTTTTTAACTAACGTAAATGTAATGTAATTATAAGAATGCGTACCGTACTGTGTATTTATTATTCCGCATCAAGACAGTGACACCTGATATGTTGGTTTTTAAATATTGGTTCGCTACAAGCAGCGGTTAGTTCACACGCTACGGCTGGGCAGAAATATTAGCAGACTCATTAAGTATGTCTCAGGCGTTTAAGTAATCGCCGCGCGTGAGCGTTTATGTTCCTTCTAATGGTGGTATTGGGTGTTCTAATGAGTTCTGCTCCCTTGTGTTCATGTTTTAACAATTGCACGGTAACCGTATTTGTTTTCAGATTTCCTTTAACATAAATTTGTTCAACACAAGAAACACTGAAGAATGTGTGTGTAAACGTGTGTGTGGGTAAGCGCATCAGCATTCAATGTCAATACATACATAATGCAATGTCCATAGTAAGGTTAAATTGAAGTAATAATTATTTAGACAGCGCGATGCATTGAGCAAATGAAAAGTTCTCAATGACAAAATAATAAAAGGTGGATGAATGAAAGAAGGTTTACGGACTTAGTTAAACACAACAACATTGAATTATACATTCAAGTGAAAACATTGTAATAAAATGATACTAATAAATAAGTAATATATGTCGTTTACTATAATCAAAACATAATAATATTATTATAATCCTTGGGATTATTGAATAATCGTACCTACCTACTGTAACACATTCCTGCAATCTTTCAGTAAATTACTTGAAGCCTTCAGTTATTTTTCAATGTAGTTGTTTGACGTGGCGTGACTGAATTGGAGTCGCGAAACTAATATTATGTGAAATGGGAAAGCCCAAATGACTCTCCCAATATAGCTCATTACTATTGCTAGAAATAGCATCAGTTTGGTACGATACCCACCTAACGATATCATACTAGCGTGAATGTTTACAATAATATATTTCGTGGGAGTTGGGTGTTCGATATATAATCTGGAATGGATTTAGTAATATGCATACCAATTACGTTAGCGTATTGTAACGGTAGGACAGTCTACAATTGACAGCTCTATTCTGCCGCACAATTCATAAACGCAGTAAGTGACCTAGCTGCAGTAAGTGACATAACTGCAGTAAGTGACTTACTGCGTTTATGAATTGTGCGGCAGTATTCAACACTGAACATCCTCGGGGGTCATGAATGACGATAAATTCGCAGCAGCATTTCTTGTACACCACCTATGAGTAGATGGCTCCTCTCTTAGAAGGTTCCTCTCTTACTTCATATGAGAATTTGGAAGAAAGTGGGTGTTAATACACCTGTATGACTAGTAGTCCTAATTAGGAATTATCTAATATTTAGGCCCTGTTAAATCGACAAGTATAGTCCTGAGTAGCTTACTTGGCAGATCATTTGACAGTTGTAATATGAAATATACATGCCAATTGAACTGCCAAGTAAGCTACTCAGAACTTACTTGTCGATTGTGAAAGAGGCCCTTAGTAAACTAGACTGATGCGTTAATTGAAGGTAGGCACATTAGCGATGAAGTTGCTTATAGGCGTAGGCTGTCTAAAGTGGGTATGGTGCCTAAAACGGGCACTTTAGTATATAAAATACATTGAAGACTTGATAAATATAAACTATTAGATTTTAACGTTGGCTTACAACGTGAAGAGTAAAGGTTAGAAGAATTTCGCCAAGTTAATTAGTGTCTTGGGTGGCCGAGCGGTCAGGCACCTGCCCGGATAGCAGCGGACGCGGGTTCGATTCCCGCCTCAAGATCATAATTTTTCGAAATTCTTTTTCTAACCACCAAAATCTTTCTTGATAATTATATTCCAGTAAGGGCCTGTTTCACAATCGATAAGTATGTTCGAAGTAGCTTACTTTGCAGTTCAATTGACATATATTTCATATTACAACTGTCAAATGGTCTGCGAAGTAAGCTACTTAGAACTTACTTGTCGATTGTGAAACAGGCCATAAGTCTCATTATCTACACTAGTGAGGGCCTGGTGCAAATTTATTCTACACATGACAGTGCCCGCTTTAGCCAGTAAGCCCGTTTTGGGCGACACTCCCCTAAATAAATGAATCCCCTACCTACTGTATATGTGAGACAATTAGTTCACAGCCGAAATACTGACAGCAGCGGAGACCACGTGTTTTAGCAAGTGTAGAACCGCCCTTACACGTGTACCCGTAATTACATTTTAGAATTAACAAAGTTTTGCATTGAGTAAGCTTTATGTGACCATTTGACTAAACGTTGTTGTGGAGCAATTAGAACGGGAACGCGAGTTTCATATTACGCACCTCCCCCATTATGTGGACTCGGTGCTTTTATATCGCTTTTTTCACTGTCGCTCCCACACAATTATAATTGGGTGGTATTCCCAGGAAATAATGTTAACAGCAGCAACGACTGAAACTATTAAACTTTTACGTGATGCGTAGTTTACCATTCGTTTCCGTGGAACGTTTATCTTAGCTGGTGGTCAATGGCGCGTTAGCATACATACATACATACATAAATCACGCCTATATCCCCGAAGGGGTAGGCAGAGGTGAACTAGCACCCACGTTTCGCCAGTTATGTTAGGTCCCATGTAATAGGTGGCGAGCCTATTGCCATTTATCGGGCACAAAAGTCGCAGTAGGTACATAGCTAGATGGTATAAGAGGAACGCTGCTGCCCATTTCTCATCACTGATTTATCCTTAGTCGCCTTGTACGACACCCACGGGAGAGATTTGGGGTGGTGACAATTGTATTCTACTCTGCCGTCACCACACGGCGCGTTAGGTTACCACTATATGTAGGTATAAAATAACTACCGTTAATTTTATTCTGAGTATTTATTATTTTATCTAGTATTGTTCTTTTACAACGAACAAAGGTTACAATTATTTGTAAACAGTGCAAAAAATTTTACCCTTTGTCCTATGACAATTTTAGAAAAAAAAATGGTATTAATAAAGTTCAGATAAACTTTAGACTAAGGGAGCGTTCCCACTGTGTGACTTTTTCTTTCTTTTCGAAGAAAAGAATATTGGGAAATGGGCCATAACCCACCACGCTGGGCCAGTGTGGATTAGTAGCTAGGTAAGCTGTGATTACTTCACCTTTTTTTAATTTGTTATTGAGAACATATTGAATCATATACCTAGGTATATTCTAATTAAAATGACGTCACGAAATATGAGAATTGGCCTCTAGAATCCAGTAGCAGTACTAGTTCCAAAACAGGCCCGAGGCATATTGGGCTGCAGTTGGGAAACAAAATGGAAATCCCTGAACAACTCGCGGCGAATATTGGACTCAAAAATCGATTTAATAAGTCAGTAAACCGTCGCCGATTGAGCCAATCTCACTTTACGAGTCCCTCGGCTGCAAGATCAGGCGGACTATAAAAATGTTACAAACATTTCGAGGATCTTTCCTCTCTACAATAAATAGTAAGATAACTCTAAGATTCCTATTTGAAAAAAAATGACAACCAATGCTGAAACGGTGGTTTGGGTGCCTTTATTAAAAAAAAACCAGAAAGGTCGTTAGTCCGGATAGGCAACTATTCAATAGGTATCTGAATCTGGTGAATTATGATAGTCTGAATGTGGCAAATGATGATGAATGACCGCAGTAACGCAGTAATATTGTATATTATAAGTTAATATTTAAATAAGTTCATAAAATAATAATATTTATAAATAAGTAATTGTGCAAATGTGGTCATTATTATGTGACCTTTTCGGTGTGATGGACGATATGAATCAAAAGGGAGTGGATGGCTTGATAACGTGTGCCTTATATATGTACATGAAAGACGAAACATACTGCGCCGACCCCAGAGAAACTAGGAACAGGGCGGGAAGAAGAAGATTAATTGGCGGATAGAAGAATAATTATAATAAAAAATATCGTATCGAAAATATATCTGTACTTAAAAATACATTTTAAATGCTTTTCTTTTCAAGGAAGTTATCTTCGGTATTTAATTACTGTACATTAGCTTCGTGACTTAGGACATTATAATAAGACGAAGATCGAAGAAGCAATGGGTATATTGTGTGAAAGATTATATGAGGAAGAAGGAGATCATGTTGAGATCAGGGGGCCTACCGCCTAACTCGATTGCTGATGATAAGTTTAAAGCAATGCACTGCTTCCGGCTATAGCAGCCATCCTGATTTTTTAGGCGGTACGGATTTTGTGCCAAATTCATTCAAAATCATTCGGTGATCATTCGTTCAAACCTATACTTTAGGTACATTTGGTGCGAAATGACAGCATGACGTCATAAACTATAGCTTTTGCTTTAGCAATCGAGTTAGGCGGTAGGCCCCCCGGTCTAATAGAAGAGAAAGACATGTTGTGCCCCCACTTAGAGTGGGATAAGGGTAGGGAGAAGAAGAAGGAGATAAAAGCTTCGTGGAGTTAAGACAGATAGTTATCATCAACTTGATCAAACGGGATAACTAAATAATTAGAACAGCCGAGTTTTATTTTTATTTGCTTCTGTGCCTGAATCCTGTCATGATATAACGGTTATTGTTATTTTAATTCAAACGAAGGTTTTACTAATGAATTTTATAATAATGGGTTACACAAATTGCGGTGCTCAGGCCCTAACAATAATTAGAACTGACGACAAAAGTAATTAAAACTATGTAGGTAGGTAGATGGTACTCTCACTATTATAATTGGTTAGGTCTACTAGCTAAACGAGAATGTGAAAAGGACCGGGAGTTTAGTACTTTCATCTGACCATGAAGTATGTTTCCTGTTCCATATAAATGACAGAAGAAATATACTGCACCCACCTCGATACACTAATGTAAACATGGCAGGAAGATGGTGACTGATGGATCATAGGGTTTCCATTATGGATGTAAGAATACAGCATGTGATAATATTTCAATTGTACCATGTCATTTTTGAAGCCAAGTTGAAATACTGAATTAAATTCAAAATAGATCTAAATCTAGCGCACGCCAGACTAAGTTAGCTATTAAAGGAATCGACGAAGACGATAATTTGATGTATCTGTCACAATGAAGAGTCTATGATTCTACAGAATCCGTAACATACGGTCCAAAATTAGCTAAACCGAACATTCGTCACGAATTGAATGTAAAATGCAATGCATGTCAACTCAATGGTATACTTTAAAAGTATCACTAGAGTTTTAATAAGACTTTAGAAAAAAATGCGTTATTGTAATTATGGTATTATTAGGTTTCAGCACCTAGACCAGATAACTATTACTCTATTCACGGATTATCAAGCGATATCGAGTTCGAATCGACTCTACCACGGGAAACGAACATCCCAAAGACCATGCAATATAACTTTGACTGAACAAACCAACTAACAAAAATAATAATTAACGGCTATAAAAAATCGGACAGTAGGTACCTATTTAAATGTCCACCGGCACCTACGGTTTCTGAGTTTCATCAGAAAACCAGGAAAATAAGCTGAATTTTAAATTAAATTCTCTTATCAGTCTCTCATTGTAAATCACTGCCTCTCAGGGTCATAAAACCAAAATGGGGTATTTTTGTAATTGGAACAAATTTATTTTTAAGGTATTCACCTAACTCGGGCTTCTCTAACACTAATAATTAAATTTTTTTGTTCGTTTTATTAACCGTTAATCAAATTTGAGATTTGTTGAGTCAAAGATTGTTAAAAATGAAACGATGCAAGAGCTTGCTAAGGCTTGTAACGACCACTCGAGGCTAGTGGCGGCTTGACAAGAGCATCCCTTTGATCCAGCATTCATACACCAGCCTTGTCGTCTAATGAGATGGGGATGGGAGCCATTTTGGGAAAACCGTTTTCGACATTAAAAACCCATAGCCTCGTAGAGTCTTTTTTAAATTTGTTAATTGTGTATAGATATTAAACTTTATTTATTTTTGCTATACATGTAAGAATTTTTTAAATGCAACTAAATGATTGGCGAAATGCGAGCGATATTTCACACAGTTGTGATTTATATATTTATGTAAAATTGTGACCAAAACAAAAGCAAAACTTATGTTCTTTTGAGATCCCGCATCAGGATCGTCTAATATCGAATCGCCTAATAGTTGAAAGGGTAGGCAGAGGAGTATTAGCACCCAAAATTCGCTAAATATCTTAAGTCCCATGTAGTAGGGGGCGAGCCTATTGCCATATATCGGGCACCTAAATCGCAGTATATTGCTAGGTGGTACAAAAGGAACTTCTTCATCACTGTTTTAATTTTCAGTGGCCTTGTACAGCACCAAAAGGGAGATATTAAGGGTAGTGACAATATAATTGTAATCTACTCTGTCGTCACGACACGGCATAAGATATTATACATACATACATAAGTCACGCTTATATCCCCGAAGGGGTAGGCAGAGGTGAACTAGCACCTACGTTTCGCCAATTATGTTAGGTCCCATGTAATAGGTGGCGAGCCTATTGCCATTTATCGGGCACAAAAGTCGCAGTACTATTGCTAGGTGATACAAGAGGAACGCTGCTGCCCATTCCTCATCGATTTATCCTTAGTCGCCTTGCACGACACCCACAGGAGAGATTTGGGGTGGTGACAATTGTATTCTACTCTGCCGTCACCACACTGCATAAAATATTATAACATATTAAAACACAATACATTAATTTACATTAAAAACTTGGACGATTCGAAGCTGTAACGAAAATGATTACATGCCATACACGTTTACACATAATACACATAATAAAGCCGAATATCCAAAGTTAGAAGCCACGCGAATGTTCTTCAGGCTTGCATTTATAATTGGCGGTTTCCAGATCCCTATTCGCCGATAGATTTAGAGGCAAATGGCTTAAGCAAGGGTAGCTTAAACTGCTTCCAGAATTTTAATCGGGTTCTGCTTGATCCGGCAATTTTTCTGTTATATCCGGCTTGGGGGGACCACCGACCGTGGTATGGAGCGCATTATTAATTGGCGTCTGCCCGGCCATTTAATATTTCACCTGAGTGCAGCATCGCCTCAACCGCTTGAGCCTTAATCCCCACTTAATTCCCCATATTTCGTCGTTTTCAACGTTTTTATCCCTATGGAAACTCGATTTTTTAATTTAAATGCGATGATCAGGTCAGCTCGTTTTAGGGTTAATCCAACCAATAAGTTATATTAAGTTAATAGGGGATATTAAGTTAAGTGCTTAGTAAATGTCGTCAAAAAGCCATATATAAGAGAAAGGTGTTTTTTTTCTATAGATAGGTATCACTACTTTTCTTAATTATTATTTTTTGTTTTTTAATTCTCCCTATATTTTAGAGAAGGCAAAGGGTCTAGCCCATACAGCCAAGTCTTTAGTGTATATTTTATCTGTAGTCTTATGAAAAAATGAGTGGGTGAAAAGTATGAATGAAATGAATTTTACATTAAAATATGGGTGCCACATATTTTAACGCATCTAGGGAGTGCTTGGCGCGAATTGAATGGTAACAGACTTAATGATGGTGCTTGATGAAATGGATAAAACCACTTTTTATAGTGATCTTCACCACAACATCAAACACATCATAAGACTTATTTTCGATGATTCTGAATAATTGCACATCAACACGTGTTAAGACCTCTTTTTAGTTTATACTTTTTCTGTCACCGTGAATGATTTTTGTTGTCAATTATATAGATTTTACACGTTTGAAATTAGCTGTTTTTTATTCCCTCAAGAGATTTTAGATTTATTATTTACAAATAGTGGCGACCGTGACATTTTTTTTAAATATTTTGTGTGCAATAATGGAGGGCTTGAAGAAACAACGCACTGTATTGCGCCGATTGTATACAGAAAGCGAGAAAAAGTTACGTTGGGCAATAGAGGATAAAAGCGACACGGTGAGTGCCGCTTACGGCGTTTGCAAAGAGAGGGCCGAAGCCTTAGCTAGGATTGATGAGCAAGTTACGAGTCAATGGTTTCTGGCGGCGTCTGCTTCCGAGGATGAAATTTGTGCGGACCTTCAGACCGGCGATGTATATAAGCTTTCTTGGCTAGAGGTATGTTCGTTATTTGAAAAGACACACATAGTACCTGCTTCATCTCTTGAGGGAGATACTATTCGATCAAACGTAACGTTAGACCAGCATCGTCGTTTTCAACTGCCACGGATAGAGTTGAGGAAATTTGATGGGAGTGTGAAGAATTGGATCTCATTTTGGGGTCAATTTGAAAAAATTCACAAAGACACCAGTATTGACGCTGTAGATAAATTTCAATACTTGATTCAAGCGACCATCGAAAACTCTAAGGCTAGGGCGCTGGTTGAGAGCTATCCGCCTTCTGCCGAGAACTATATGAAGGCTGTGACAGAGCTCAAAGAAAGGTTTGCGAGAGATGACTTGCTAATTGAGTATTATATTAGAAGTCTTTTACACCTTGTCCTATCTAACAGAGATGGGTGTGCATCGCTGCGAGAATTATATGACAAGCTTTCTACGCAACTGCAATCGCTGGAATCGTTGAAGGTGACTAAGGATAAGTATGCGGCTATGCTACTACCAATGGTTGAATCGGCGGTACCTTCCGACGTGTTGAAAGCATGGGAGAGGTCAAAGCACGACAAGAATGGGGGCCAGGATTTGCTGACAGACCTTTTAGGATTTTTGAAGCGGGAGGTAGAGAGTGAGGAGCGCATTATGGCATCCCGCGAAAGTTTTGAGGATCTTGGCGAGGCTAGTTCAGGTGTAGTGCATACGCGAGAGTCTACGGCAGCCTGCATTCTAACGCACGAGGAGGAAAACAAGAAGAAAGAAGGGGAGAAGTCGTGCGTATGGTGCGGTAAAACTATGCACAGCAGCCTTGAGTGTTATAAGCCATCTCGTATGTCGATAGATGAGAGAAGAGATGTATTGAAAAAGAAGAATTGTTGTTTTATATATCTAAAAGTAGGTCATAGTTCTAAGAGGTGCCGAAACTTCCCTAAGTGTCTAATATGCGGGAAGCGTCATGTAGTATTACTATGTCCCTCTTTGGAGAACCAGAAGGGCAACAAAGATGTAAATACATTGTTGTGTGCTAGAGGAGTTACTACTGTATTGCAAACTGTATTAGTAACGGTAATGTATGGCGGTAAGAATATTATTACAAGAGCATTGTTTGACAGCGGTTCTCAAAGGTCATATGTTAGACAGGATATTGCTTCGCATGCGACCGTCTAATCTTGAAAACGTTAGTCAATGCTTGTTTGGTGGTATCCAATCACGTAGTAATGTATATAGTAATTATAAGTTTACCATTCAAAGTTTAGATTGTAAGTTTCAGTTGGATATCACTGCTTTAGGGCAAAAGCGAATTAGTGGCCTGTTACCGCGTTTAAGTTCGGTAAACGCGGAAGTATTACAAAAATTAAGTTCTTTGAGCATTAAGATTTCGGATGTAGGTGACGAGCCGACCGATGTAGGTTTGCTTATAGGTGCAGATATATCAGGTTATTTGCTTACTGGATATGTTGTAAATATAGGTGGTAATTTAGTAGCGATAGGAACTAGGTTAGGCTGGTGTTTGCAAGGTTCTTTACTGACTAACACTTATGCAATAACTCACACTTATGTGACGAATTTTTCTATGACTGATTTATGGGACTTGGAGACATTGGGCATACGTGATCCTGCTGAGACCAAATTTGTCGATGTTCGCATTAATGAAGTTGTGCAATTTTTTAGAGACACTGTGGATCGTGGGGACGACGGGCGCTATTCTGTGTGTTTGCCTTGGAAGGAGGGGTTTCCGGTGATGCTGACGGAGAGCAACGAGGCGCTTTCTTATAAGAGGTTGCAGTCCACAACAAAGAGGTTAGGTGCTATAGGATATTTAGATCAGTATAATAGTGTGTTTAAGGATTGGGAAGCAGAAGGTGTTATAGAAAGAGTTATAGCAACCAACGAGGGTGGTTTCTATCTTCCACATCATGCTGTTATAAGGTTATCCAGTTCTTCGACGCCTGTCAGACCGGTGTTTGATGCATCCGCCAAGAATGTACATGGTGTATCTTTAAATTCTTGTTTAGAAAAGCGTGCTAATTTTATAGAGTCTATTCCAAAGTTATTAATATATTTTCGCTTGGGCTCTATTGGATTAATCTCGGAAATTCGCAGGGCATTTCTCCAAATATCGATAGCACAAAAGGATAGGAATTATTTGAAATTTTTATGGTGGGACAATGTGCAAGACTGTAAGAGTTTAGTTACTTTTCGTCACAGACGTGTAGTATTCGGCGTTACGTGCAGCCCATTTCTACTGGCAGCTACCATCAATCATCACCTGGATAGTGTTACTGACGAACGGAAATATATTGCACAGAGGTTGAAGTCGCCATTCTATGTTGACAATTGTGTACATAGCGTAGACTCAGAGGCAGAGCGTAATGAATTTGTCGAAGTGGCTTCGAAGTTGATGAGAGAGGCTCAGTTTGACCTTCGGGGATGGGTTTATGGACCATGTCAAATAGAGAGCACACAGTCAGTTTTAGGTTTAATGTGGAATAATAAAGAGGATTTTTTGTGTATTGTTCCCGACTCAATTAGTGCAGATGGTAAGGCGGTTACTAAACGAGTATTACTTTCTGTGGCCCAACAAATTTTTGATCCGATCGGTTATACAAGTCCAAGCACAATTATTCCTAAGATTTTGTTGCAAAAATGTTGGACACTTAAGTTAGACTGGGATGATAAGTTGCCGGACGAGATCGTTTCTGAATTTTCAACCTGGTTTCGTCAACTTCCCGTTTTAAGCCAAATTCATATTCCACGGAGATTGACGAATTTCCCTATAAAGGAATGTCAGGTGTCAATTCATACATTTTGCGATGCGTGTAAATACTCCTATGCCGCTTGTGTGTTTTTGAGGTCGGAGTATGATGGTCAAGTTTGTGTTCGTTTGATAAATGCCAAGTCAAGAGTTGCGCCAGTCAAAGAAATAACTATCCCTAGGTTAGAGCTCATTGCATCAGTTATAGGTGTCAGACTTTATCGTTTGCATCTAAATGCATTAGAGTTTAGTAATTTTGATTCTTATTTTTGGACCGACTCGTCAGTTGCGCTCGCATGGATTAAGCGAGATAATAAATGGCCTGTTTTTGTTAGAAATCGGGTTAAGGAGATTCGTAGTCATTCGGATAGGAGTCAATGGTATCACATAGCAGGTGTTGATAACCCGGCTGATTTACCTTCCCGAGGCTGTTTCCCAGAAAAGTTAATGACTTCCACTTGGTGGACTGGGCCCAAATGGTTATATAGCAATCCTGCTTGTTGGCCTCAGAGATGCAGTCAGATGTTACATTAGAAGAGAAAGGCAGCATATTGGAAGGTAATGTTAATACTGTACATATAGTGGATAATGAATGTTTTAGTGATAATTTTCTCTATTTTAGTAAATATTCAAAAATAGTTAGATGTGTAGGATGGTTACTTAGATTTTTCCACAATTGTAGGTTTCGTAATAAGGTTTGCTGTGCTAGGGAATTGTCATATGACGAATATGTTGCAGCTGAGAAAGTGTTATTACGGTTAATTCAATCTGAGCATTATGCGTCCTCAGATACTCCTGCATCCGGCCTAGAGACTGTAGTATTGGAGGATGGCTTAATTCATGTTAAGACACGTTTACTGTTGGGTGATCAATCAGATAGTTTTAAATATCCTATATTGATTCCGGGTAACCACACCATAATTCAGAGATTAATTTACCAGAAACATTTTTCGTTACAACATGGAGGTGTTACAATAGTTATTAGTAAACTTAGAGAATTTTATTGGTTAACTAGAGCTCGGCGTAGTGTAAGGAAAGTTATATCTACCTGTAGTATTTGCAAGAGGTTCACCAGTAAGCCAGGGCAAGCCCCGGAGGCACCGTTACCAGAAAATAGAATAAATATGGGTAAGGTTTTTGAGGTCATAGGAGTAGACTTAGCCGGCCCTCTATATCTGAAGACTGGGCAGAAATGCTGGGTTGTATTGTTATATACATGTGCGGTGTTTAGGGCAGTACATCTCGAGCTAACAATGAGTTTGTCCACAGATTGTTTTTTAATGGCTTTTAGACGGTTTATAGCCAGAAGAGGTAGAGTTCGCGTAGTTTATTCCGACAATGGAACTAACTTTGTTGGGGCGAATAATTTGTTTAAAAATTTAAATTGGGACTATATTAGAGGTCAGCTTAATTTAGAAAATATTGAGTGGCGATTTAACGTCCCTAGTGCACCTTGGTGGGGAGGGTTCTGAGAGAGATTGATAAGATGTCTTAAAGATTTACTACGGAGGGTATTAGGCAGAGCATCCTTATCCTACGTTGAGTTAGAGACAGTTCTTTATGATTGTGAGGCTACCTTAAATAGCCGACCACTCACTTATATATCGGATAATGACTCCTTAAGTCCACTTACGCCAATGCATTTTTTGCACGATTTACCATCTAATGCTGTTCATGATTTTGATAAGATTGATAGTAATACTTTGAATTTGCGTCTAAATTATTTACAGAACTTGAGGAGTAATTTACGAGAGCGTTTTCGGAAAGAATATTTGGGCTTATTGATACATAGGAGAACAGGTTCTCGTAGTAATACAGTACTGAAGGAAGGTGATATTGTATTAGTCGAAAGTGAAGGCAAACGACAATTTTGGCCTATAGGGAAAATAGTTAAAATGATACAGGGTGCTGATAAAGTATCGAGGGCGGCTATAGTTAGGACCAGTAGTGGTAGTATCACCAGGCCGATTCAGAAGCTATACTCTTTGGAACTTAGTCGGGCTGATGATTATGTAACTCGATTTGGCCGAATTGTCAGAGGGGGAGCGTGGTAACGTGTCATAGTTGATTTATGTTACTTATAGGATTATGTGTTTATGTTGTAATATCCTTAATGTTTTTTATTTGCGGTCGGAGGATGTTAAGACCTCTTTTTAGTTTATACTTTTTCTGTCACCGTGAATGATTTTTGTTGTCAATTATATAGATTTTACACGTTTGAAATTAGCTGTTTTTTATTCCCTCAAGAGATTTTAGATTTATTATTTACAACACGGATGCTTGTGCATCAAAATAACACCACTTTCACTGCACAAAATCCACTCTGTAACAATTTTTGAATTAGTGAAAATAAATCTGACTGACACCACGAAACGCGCCAAACACTCCCTTATTATTTTTTCTATAATAGAGAAGCCACAATAGAGAAGTGACATTCATATTGAAGTGACAAGGGAACATTCCCATAAAGCCAATAAATTGTTTGTATTATTTCCTAATTGTTATTAATAATACAAAATGAAAGCATTATTTTTTTAATCCCTCATGTCTTCCACGGCAACATTGCACAATGGGTGGTAATCGTAATGCTAATAATGATAATGCTCATCCTTTGTCTGATCTTTTGTCAATATAAAATATAAATTAGGACTTATTAAATGATATAATACTCATAAAATATTATTGATTCAGTCTGTCCAACAACAAGGCACTCTTGTGCCACATGAGTAAATAAACGTTTATCTACTCATGTGCTTGTGCTAGAAAATCAACACAACAATCGATTTTTTTTAAATATATTTATATTTATAGTTAATTTTTTTATTGAATACTTTTGAATTTTATGAAATGTGTAAAGAGTTGTCAAGCCACCATCAGACTGTTTTAGATTGTAATTTAAAATAAGGATTTCGTAAACGTGAATCGTTTTGTATAGCGATAGGGCATCTGTTTCTGTGGAGATGCGGGAACATAAACGGAATTCCTTCGTCACTTCAAAACAATTGAAAGTGAGAAGAATGGTTCTATGGTTCTACCTGAGGTTGTGTTTACTTTGATCGTATTTCGTTTACATTTGGCAGTGCTTTTTATATCTTTAAGCAAAGGAATAATTTAATAAATGTTTTGATAGTTATCTAAGAGAAGGAATATCTTGATAATAGTTATTTGTTTTACGTGAGTGCAAAGTTGTTTTTTAACCGCGTGCTCAATTTTGATGACCGAGCTAGCGAAGGATTCTAAAATTCAAAACCCTGAGCGTTACCGAGGGAATCAAAAGAGCACACGGTGAAAAATCTTTGCACTCAAGTGCAACACGTAACTTTTCATCCCCGCTCAGCGAGGAAATGGCAAAATGCAAAAAAAAAATACAATCACATTATTAAAAGTTTCAGTCAATTCAATTTACACCCTGACATTTCCATACCCATCCTACCAAACACACACACCCAACACACACACAACATCCACCCAGACACACCCACAACATCCACGCAGACGGACCCACAGCATCCACCTAGACGCGCACGTGCAAAGCAAATTAATAAAAAAGTACGCTAAGAAGGTTCCGAATCTGAATTTTTAACAAATTAAAAAGGTTGCATAGTAAATTCGACACCATAGAGGTCCAATAGGTTTAATGATGTTTTTCAAAGTGGATTTTGTGCAGACTGTCCAGTGAAAGTGGTGTTGTTTTGATGCACAAGCATCCGGGATGGTGTGAAATTATGCAGAATCATTGAAAATAAGTCTTGTGATGTGTTTGATGTTTAGAATTTTGAAGTGGTTTTCACCACTTCAAAACTCTGGTATCATTCAATTCGCGCCAAGCACTCCCTAGATGCGATAAAATGTGTGACACCCATATTTTAATGTAAATTTAATTTCATACATTCATTTTACTCACTCATTTACTTTTATTTTACTTAAGACATGGCTGCATGGGCTAGACCTTTTGCCAAAAACAGGGAGAATTAAAAACAAATTTAAAAATTATGTTTTGTATTCACAAACATAATGCACTTCCACGCGATGTTCTAAATTCAAATTTACTTTATCCTCTAGAGGATAAAAACTGCTTTTGCACTCAGATATCGAAGAGCAAAAACGCTTTTTCCGAGATGGGGGGATGAAAATAATGTTATGAAATTGTCAATTGAAATAAAATGAATGACATAACGTTTGATTACTGCTTTGTGTGTGCGAATAATTTGGTTATACTTTATTTATAATTTAAACACGGAAGAAACGCCGTAGATGTGGATAGTTTACATAGCATATATCGATCTGACAAGAACGCTCTCGAATGCAATATCCGCTTTTAAACGAGTTTTTGGCTCAAAAAACTATTCGGTCTAGTACTCGGGTAAAGGCGAATAGATAACAGATAGTGGCACTTATATTCAAGTTCTTAATTGTTTAGACATTTGACATGATATAAATTTCAATAACGATCAAATAAACATCAAAATAATAAATACTCCGAAGTTTTATTTAAGCTACATGGAAAACAAAGCTTTATTATCCTGTATCAGAGTAGAATCAATGGAGTGTTGAATTGGAAGCGTTTCGCACAGATAGACATAACAACAGTGCCCGTCCCAAACTTTCGTAAACGGCTGATGCATTTTTAACTAGTTGGGATTTTTTATCAGCCTATCCTCGAAGTTTTGACCTCTGTCAAACCAACTGGTCAATAATTGAATGAATCTCAGCAGTGCTATGTGACACTCCGACGTTAGATATAAGTAAATAAATTAAGCTCGCAAGGCGAATATACTTGTGTACCTAATACAATTTATTTATTAGATAGTTTAATCATTATCATCTTCGTGGTCCCATTACCAGGTTATCTAGGATTGGCGCACTATGTTTTTACTTCCAATTAAGGTTTTGGTTTCCTACCACTGACACCTGTATATGTATTTGCCTGACACGTTTAATTACCCACATTAAAAAATAAATAATTTAAATATGGGACAATGGCAGGTGTTAAAATTACTGTCAACAGACGTATAACGTAATAAATAAGCTCTTCAGAAATGGTTAAATACCTTACAAATATCTATTCGTACAAAGGAAACTAACATGTCTATACAGGCTACCTTCTCACCCAAAGATGTACTGGATATTTAGAGCTATCATTAACTGAGTGAGCTGAATTGCTTGTCAATATTTTATGAATAGGTGTGTTCTGCTGTTCGCGAAGCAAAAAGATGATAGTGGCGTAACCGACATACAGTATTTCACTAATTTTATTAGGTCCCATGTCAGCGATTTGTATTCTGCTTAACCCTATTACTTAAGCAACACAAAACGATTTAAATTGGTGATAGCTTAAATAATCCCAAATAAAAATTTGTGCCCAAAAAAAATTTGTGCCGCCATCCTCCATGTCTTTTCTTTTTGTAAATTCGAAGGAAAAAGCAGTCTTATATCTTGGATGCGCTTGAATCCCTCGCTTCATTCAGGACTCTATTCTTGAATAGATGTTTTTAAACCTCTCGCTTCGCTCGGGAGTAAACCATAGGGTCTTTCATTGCGCTCGGGATACACGTCTGTACCCGTGACATAAGACAATGCTTTATTCCCTTGTGACATAAACTACTATTATTATCTATATTTTGGGGTCTCAATGAAATGAAACGCAACCAATATCATCTACACATTGTACGTTCATATACATATGTACATTTTTTTGTCCGTTGTGTTTTTTCTTGAACGGTTACTTAGTTAATTAGACCCGTTGTGAAAATCTGTATTTATTTGTGAACAAAAGAAATACTGACCTAACAACACTGTGGTTTTTGGTAACAAAAGGCAAGATTTTATTACGGGAAAAACAATTTGTTCCGTAATCAACAAATGACGCAATCTTCGTAGATACACCAATTGCTAATGAACTCTTACAAGTGCTTAAGCATCGAAAGGACTGTTTACAGCCTCATTGGTGTTTCTCTTGACGTGTGATCGTAAATTTTTTACGTTACGATTGAATGGTCCACTCGCCCTTAACTAAAACAGGTTATAAACTTTCACGATTCCAGTTTATGGTACTATCCGTGTTCATTTTATAAATGATGTGTCTTAACATAGGCCTTGTTGTTGGTTTATATTGTGTTTCTAATTTATTCTTACTTGTTTACTTGGCATTGGTTTACCTGATTCTTTCTTATTGACGGTAAAATATTATCATTAATAGGTAGTACACACATAAATAAAACCTATTTATGGCAGAGGCAGAGACGAATTAACACTATCGTTTCGTTTATGTGAGGATACACGTAATAGCGAGTGAGCCTATTGCGATGTATCGGCACGTAAATCGCTGTATATTTCTAGATGATATGAGATGTACGCGAGTAAGGGTTATGAGTAATTACTCATAGCCTCATAGTCTCATAGTCGCATTGTATGACACCTGCGGGAGAAATTGGGGTGTTGACAATTGTATTCTGCTCTGCTGGCACCATACGACTAAATAATATCACAAAGGCCAGCAGGTTTTATTAGTTTGTTTAATTAATTCTCTTTTATGCATTTGTTTGAGTTATAGCGGAAATTGAATTTAACGTAGGAACTATACCTGGGTACCTACCTAATTCGTTTTATAGGACCTAACAATAAGTTAGCGCAATGTAGGTGTTAATACACCTCGGACTTTGCGAAAATACAGGCGTGATTTATGTGTTAATGTGCAGTGCTGTGCTGTGAATGGTAGAGTTTTCTGATTATATTATAAAATTTTACTTTCTTTCTCCTCTTGTAAATAAAATATTGACGTCAAGTAAATTTTATACAAGGCAAACGTAAAGATATTACAGGGAAAGCTTGCCAAATATCACGTCTTCGGTTTATTACACGTTCGTTTCGTGGCTCTTCGTGACTCGGCCTGGCAGACGTGTTCGATTGAGCAGGTAATGACTGCCCATGCTGTACCCAGTACTGGTATAAAGGTCGGTCATAGTACGTGATGTCGAATGATTGTAGCAGATTTATATATTCGTTTTTTTTCGCCACGAAGATTATGCAATAGGATATTGTGCTAGATTTAGTATGCTGTTTTTGTGTAAGCGTCTGAATTTTAGCTATACTACCGTACTGAAGATTTTGTTCGCCGAAGTCGTGTAAATAATAATATATATATAATATAGAGGAAAACTATTCCTGAGACAGAGTTTAATGTTATGTTAGATACATGTTAGTTATTGTAACAATGTTCACTTAAAATTGTTAATATATACAAAAGTTTTAAAAGGCAAATGCCACATGTAAGGAAGCCTTGAGATACAATTAAATAAACTGAAAATTAGAAAATGAAGTTGGTATTAATAAATACACGGTGTACTTCGAACAAAGTCCCCCGGGTAATAATCTCAAGTGAAATATTCAAGAGATGTTTGCATTTATGGCAACATTGAACGTTCTATGTTTAGTAGTAAATCTACAGTTTTTTATTCCCTCCCGTGAAAACCGGTCTTTGCTCGGGCCTGAAAGCGGTTTTAAATATTGCGCCCCGATTTACCCCACTGAAGCCTTCTTACAACGTATATTACCTAACATGAGAATTACTTCAGGGAAATACAGAGCTTTGAATTGCTAAACGCCTTGTTGCTCTGTACTATTTTATCCCATGATACCTTAATGTTTCTATTGTTATTCAAACATACATACATAAATCACACCTATATCCCCGAAGGGGTAGGCAGAAGTGAATTAACAACCACGTTTTGCCAGTCAGATCCCATGGTAGAGAGTTTTTCATGGAGTTCATCACTAGCAACTTTCCGGTCTCATGGATGATAGATCTAAAAAGACCCATTTAAGTGTGCGACTGCTACTTTTTTTGGTTTTGAGTGAATCCTCCTGGATACTCGGTATTGGGGAATACTAAGCCGTAGTACCCACCAAACCCCTTCGGGCTCGCGTGGGTTGTTTATGACCATTCCCAATATTCTTCTATCTTGTAGGAAGAGCTATGTCCCAGTAGCACACAGACACATTAAACTGCTGGTGATGGTGATGATTCTTGAAAACCACTGTAATAACAGAAATACACTTTTATTATTGTTGTAACGGTTCAGATCGCAATATATTGAGAAATATTTTGATAATTAACGTTCTGTCTTAATTTTGTCGTCTAATAGAGTTAATTCGCCATAATTTTAATATAAAAATATCAACTAATAGGCTAGTTAGCCGTAGACCAATAAAAATTGTACTTTATAATTGGATTAAATATGAAAGTATTTAATTAAAAAGTATAAAAATAAATGGATAAACGTTTTACACGTCATGTGAAAGCAAAGTCCTTTAATGCTAGGAATTCCTTGCATATATCCTTCGCTTCGCACAAACAAAAATTTAATATAAAAGGCGTAGGATTGGCGGCAACAAAGGGCGCATTCGAACGTTGTTCGCCGAGGCGAAAACAAATTAATTGCTATTGGTTACGATCCAGTGTCGTAATTGCTTTGTTCCCTCGCCCATCAATCGATGAAGTAAGAAAAATTAATTGAAATGCTTGACGAGCCTATGAACATCAATGCCATCTCTCCCGTCATGCCTCTAGATACCCAAACTACGAGAAAAACGGTGTCATGTATTTTTTTAAATATATTTACAAAGATTTTGGTGGTTAGAAAAAGTTCGAAAAATTATGAACCAAGACGCTTGGCGCCAACCAAGCGTCTTGGTTGGCCGAGCGGTTTAGGCACTTGCCCCGATTGCAGTGGACGCGGCTTCGATTCCAGCATCAAGACCATAATTTTTCGAACTTTTTATGTATAATATAAATATATATACCCGAACGCGCCTATATCCCCGAAGGGAGGCAGAGGTGAACTAGCACCCACGTTTTGCCAATTATGTTAGGTCCCATGTAATAAAGTGGCGTGCCTATTGCCATTTATCGGGCACAGAAGTCGCAGTACTTTTGCTAGGTGGTATAAGAGGAACGCTGCTGCCCATTCCTCATCGCTGATTTATCCTTAGTCACCTTGTACGACACCCACGGAAGAGACTTGGGGTTGTTACAATTGTATTCTACTCTGCCGTCAGCACACGGCATTAAATTTAAATATATATAAATAAGTTATTTAAATTATTATATTAAGACGCAGCAAAAGCTGTTTTGTTTCTCTGTCGTGTCTGTTCAATATTTAGAATGTTTGGCCTCGACTAACCCGTTTAAATAGATTGACTACGGCAAAGTCAATTTTCAGAGAAAAGCAATTAAGCGGATTTTAGGTGTTGCACAATTCACGCAGTTTAGGGTTACGTCTGCCTGTCTTGTTGGTTAGGTGGGTCTAAACAAAAGCGAAAATCTAATATTTTTAATACTTTTTTATTGAACATGGTTCCCTACATGGGAACTACGTGTAGTATTTTTTTCGACTTGTTGCCTTTTATTGAAAATATAGGTAGGTGAAAATACATAAAAATCAAAAATAATGAAATCACAATCTGGTGTGACAATCCGTCAAATGCCCGCGGCCTTAGTCGCCTTGTAGGACACCCGCTGGAGAGATTGGGGGTGGTGTCAATTGTATTCTTCTTGGCTGTCACCACACGGCACAGATTATAAACTATGTAGGTTTGGGAAATAAACTATATTTAATATTTTTATAATAACAATCTTACTATTCGCGCTTACATAAAACTAACACTTTGTGCACCGAAGTATCCGTTAGATAGATTATATTTGTTAGCAAAATTCGCTTATACGCGAGAAAATAATCTGACACGTATACGGGATTATCTGCACGATATGATAACGGGCATGCTGTACCTACACATCCTGTGACTAATATGTAATTAAATGTTATTTTTTTACGAAATGCATGTAAAGTGAAATGTATGTTAATAGCAATGTATCGTATAATTAGCTTCAAAAGTTTAATTTAATATTATGATGCATAATTATGTTAATCACTAAACAACAGTTTCCGCCAATTAATTACGTAGGTACTATAAATGTCAGCATAAGATAAAATTAATACATATATTTCTACAAAGATTTTGGGGTTAGAAAATGTGAGTTAGAAAATGGGCTAGTGCCTGACCGCTCGGCACCTGCCCGGATAGCAGCGGACGCGGGTTCGATTCCCGCCTCAAGATCATAATTTTTCGAAATTCTTTTTCTAACCCCAAAATCTTTGTACTAATTTTTCTAACATTTATATAATGTTAAAATTAAAATCGAATACATATATTTCTTACACTCACATCCATAATAATTTAGCCCAAAAAATAAGCACATGTGTTACAAATACTAGATAACGGCAAAATTAAATTGTACATACCTACATAATAATTATATGTAAATATTTGTAATATACAACGTAAATATACTATAAACAACCATGACTCGAGAACAAATGTCTATGTTATATGCAAACATTCGCCCCTATCAAGATTCGAACCCTAGCTGATAGCTAGCGATCTAAACGTTCGAACAAACCGGCCCTCAAATAAAGAAAGCAAGAAAATTTAATGTGACTCACGTACAGATTATTGTTTGATTGTCATCAAGGTTCCAGCCAATGTCCAGATTCAGTCGAAGTTGTTGAATATATTCATATCTGAATCTGCATTTGGGCAGGTACCTATTTCTTGAAGAGGAAATATCAAAGAGGAACCAACTAGGTTAGGCAGGAACTTCGCATTGCAAGTTCTCGATCGGGAAATTGCATCAGACAGTATTAGCGAAGTGAAGAGTAAGTGGGCTGGTTATATCTGTCACGGAACTATTAACCACCGCTTTCAGATTGGAGTGTATTTTCAGTGGTTAAGCTATTATTGATTGTCATGCAGTTAGGAATATGAAATAGGACGAAGTGCAAATAACATTGTTGTAATTGTATTTTGGAACGAAGAAATCATAATTATTGTTTGGGACGATCTGAGATTTTTTTATGTGGGAGTTACGTCCACGTGGGATGAACGGCGAATAAATCTTGTTTTTATAAGTTTTTAATTAATATTTAAAAATTATAAAATGCCATAATTGGGGACATTATAAAAACGTTAATAATATAAACGTTTCAAATGGAAATTTCAAATTTTAAAGTCCCCGTGAAACAGTGGGTAGCAAAATATAAGTCTATTGTAGATATTCAATTGAAAGGATAAGATTATTCGAGAAATAATAAAGATTATAGAATTGTTTTGATTTTTTTTTATCAACTAGAGTGGAGATTTACTAATTGTTTACGGATTAACTAGCTATTTTAATTATTTGTTTTTTGGTGAGTAAACTATAGTATAAATAAATATACTACCTTTCTACATATAATACTAACAGTATAGCTTATCGAGTTATGTACAAAGCGATTGCTTGCCTACGCAAATCACTCGTTGAATATGCAACGACTAGTTTAGGAGCTCAGTAAGCACATGCTTAGACTATTAAGTTCCTACATATCAGTTTAGAATCACTTTATTTTCATCCCTCTGTAATCTCTTCAATATCGATTGTGGCTCGTCTCGTCTTAAGAGTAGTTAATTTTCCGACACGCAGTTTGTTTACAGATAAAAATGCTTTTATAAATAAATAAATTGGATACATACATAAATCAAGCCTATTGACATCCACGTGTCGCCATTATGTTAGATCCCATGTAATAGGGGGCTAGCCTGTTACCATCAATCGGATACGTAAACTGCAGTGTATATATACGCTATGAATATGCTATAAATATACGTACGTCTATAAATATTATAAGTGGTATAAGAGGAACGCTGCTGCCCATTACTTATCGCTGTTTTTACCCTTAGTCGCCTTGTACGACTGACGGCCGGTTCCACTGAATGGTCAGTTCGATTTCAGACTATATTCGGAGTGAAAACATATTCTGTAGGTACATACAATCATAATTACGGACAATCTAGTATTGCTTGGCGTAGCTCATAAAGTTCTCTAGATGGTATGATTCAAAGGCCAAAATGCGAAACCAAGATTGCGTTATAAGCTAGCACAACTATTGACGCAGTCTGCATCACAGCTGGTTTCAATATGTAACAACATTAATATCGCTCAAACCCGAACTTCGACTGCTCTACATACGCCCGCTCATATAGGTAGGCGAGTGCAGTTTCAGAAAGGGTTGGGATTAGGGAGTTGGAGAGAAGGGAGCGCTAAGGAAAATCCAATTAGCTGGATAAACAACCGATTAAACTACACTATCGAGATAAGCTCTATGTATTTACTCCCAGCAGATTGCCGACACCGATTATGCTATCGAGCAAATTGTTTGATAATTGACCCACGAAGTAGGTGTGAACTTTCGATTCATGTGGACGTTATCAGTTTCGAAATTATACTGAACTCTATGATTAATTAATTTAGTAATAGAGACATTGAATTTTCCAAAGTAACAAAGTTCCACTGATTGGGGCTTTGGACCGGATGTTTAGAGGTTTGATCTTACTCCATTCGAAAACTTACGACCTTGTATGTAGTATTTTGATTTTAATTGGAACATTTTATAAATTTATAATTTAGAAAAATTAGTACAAAGAATATTGTGGTTAGAAAAAGTTCAAAAAAGTATCTTGTCTTGATGCGGGAATTATTATTATTATTCTTCCCGGCGCATCATGACTATAATTTTTCGAACGTTTTCTAGCCATAATATTATTTGAGATTTAGATTCAGAATCAGATTTTAGAGTACATGAATACATATAATAAAAAAATATATGTATTAATATACTCTAAAATCGTTAAATAGTATAGACAATACGGAGCACATTTGTTTTCATTGAAAATTATACTTCTTGTCTCAATTCTAAATGTTCCTCCGTATTTTTATTGCGGTTGAAGTCACAGTATTAATGTTTAATCTCTATGAAGGTCTGGCCCCCTAGTTGTGTTTCGACAGACGGGGTCGATCATTATCATTGACTATGAAAGATACTAGCTTAACGTACTTTCCGAACAAAGGGAAATTTGGTTAGGTCATGGGATTTAAACAATAATCGATGTACAATATAAATGGAATATTCTGTTTTGATTCGGAAAAAATACAGCCTTAAGTGGTCCAAAGTGGGCATGCAACCCAAGGGAACAGATAGGAACTTAATTTTCCACGTGAACCCCCAAGGAAGCAATAAAAAGGAAGATATTGCTTCTTGAATATAATAGAGCCAAATATCAAAACGATGTCCTTTCAAATATAAGGCTTAATGCTATCAATTTTGAATACACAATGCTTTGATGATTTTTTTAGTTAGGCCGTTTCTTTTTTAAATGCTTGTATACAAGCCTTCTCCTACATTACAGGGTTACACGGAGACATAAGCTAATACCACTTGCCGTGCATACGCAAATACATTAAAAAAATTGCTTGCATTGATAGACAATAATATACGTCTTAGCATGCGTACGAGATCATAGCAGACTGCTAATATTGGATATCCGAGTCTCATATTATTCTTGTTCGCGGCATACCCGCATGTAATGTTAGACCCTCGTCAGGTTATACCAAGATGTAATTCAATCTAGGCCACCCCATCAATCTGTGAGTTCTCACGAATATATTTCTGTTGATTTGACAAATGAGAAGGGTGTGCGTCTATGCGATGTGGATGAGGTACGGGGCGTTCGATCGGTAAAATATAACCTGATGCCTTCTGAGTTAGGATCTTTCGTGTCAATCGGAACGCGGGGTTAAGTCGCTTATTCATGGCGGGATCGTGTTACGAGTGGGTTTTTCTGGTGAATAAATTCGTAATGTAACCCTGTTTGTGTTATATTCTAGTCTAAATAGACACGTTCCTTTTGTGCAGAGATTTCAGTGGAAAATTCGGCATTAATTAGTGTAATGTAATTGCAACAGGAATAGTACACATATTAGAGGAGAGACAAATTGTTTTTAGACTTGTCTAATGTCTACCGTGCTACCAACTTAATCGTAAATATTTGGATCGGTGCAATGTGAGCAATATAACTCCCCTCCCTCATTGGAAACAATATAACTCCCCTAAAGACAGGAAAGATGGAGGTGGTTTACTCGTTTTAGTTTGTATTTAGTATTAGTGCATATTGCATCTTCAAATAGTCCTTTTTAAGTAGATATCTTTAAATATAGGTCAAAAATGTATGGAAATAACTGGTTATGCGTTTAATTTTCAAGAATTTGAAACTCAATTTCTAATTGACTCTTCTTTATTTGAGTATATATGACAATTTATTAAAAAATATAAAATAAACTTGAGTACTAACTATGTTATGCGGCTCACGAATATTCAGCCAAAACTAAACGACTGTTGGCCTGAAGTTATGAGAAGATGCTTAGCAACGAATATGATAACATTGTAAGTTCTAAAAGGTAAAACATAAAATTGTTGTTGAAGTTAGACGTGCGCTGTGCACGCATCAAGTTTTTCCTTGCTATACTTTCAAAGTAAGTTGGCTCTATTTTGTTGCATGACAAGTTTAATAAAAATTATTCTGCCCGTAGCTCAGCAATAAGCAGATAAAAAACAGACCTCTGTATTCATTAAAAGAAAATTAGTTTTCATAAGCAATTTCAACTAAATCACAGATTAGTTTATTTTCATTACAGCGTAAAAACAATTTGACAGAAATAGACAAACAAGTATTCCTGTGGCTGAAAGAAAACAAGAGACACTGTACCATAAACACCCAGGTGAAGGCCTAATGGTGTAACGTTTCCAAGGTGTGGAGGAATACAAGATGATACATTTTTGGTAACCAATCCAATGACCCACCCGTCTTTACTATTGTAGAAAAACAATAGTTGCACAAAAGCTACTATTTTTTTTCTACAATAGTGGCTTTTGTGCTACTATTGTAAAAATTAAGTATTTTTATTATTTGGTTAATTTAAATTGCATATTGCAATCAGCCGTGTGATGACGGCAGAGTAGAATACAATTGTCACCTCCCTAAATCTCTCCCGTGGGTGTCGTACAAGGCGACTAAGGATAAATCAGTGATTAGGAATGGACAGCAGCGTTCCTCTTATAGCCCCTAGCAATGTACTGCGACTTTTGTGCCCGATAAATGGCAATAGGCTCGCCATCTACATGGGACTTGACATAGTTGGCGAAACGTGGGTGCTAGTTCACCTCTGCGTACCATTTCGGGGATATAGGCGTGATTTATGTATGTATGTATGTTTATATTGCTGCAGAAAAAATTTCACAAATATCACTTTACCTCAAAAACAAAATAAATAAGTTCTGATGCTGATATTTTTCTGATCTCTTTTAATAATTATCACGGAAAGACAGTTTTATATCGCCTGACTGCTTAGTCATGCATAAAAATGCCTTAAAATGCTATAGTGTTTCTTGGGAAAAATAACTATAGATTGCCGTAATTTTTATAGTATATGTTATGACGTTTTGAGTACCGCTAATAACTCATAAAGATACGATCTACGTAGGTGGTGTTGCTCACTCGTCAGTTCGGAAGTAGCAGTTTAATGTCGGCGGTAATAGCTACGATTTTTCCCATCAATTCTAATGACTCATATTACGAGGGCAAATTACGTGATAACTATACTAATTTGACAAAAAGCAATTTCACACTAAGATCTATTTTGGTAGCTGCTTATTATTTACATTTTTATTTGTTGTAATGTTTTACTATTTTGTTTATACCTATTTATTAATTTATATCAATTAAAATATTATATAAGACATTTGGAGCCGTGTGGTGACGGCAGAGTAGAGTACAACTGTCACCACCCCAAATCTCCCGTGGGTGTCGTACAAGGCGACTAAGGATAAATCAGTAATGAGGAATGGGCAGCAGCGTTCCTCATAAACCACCTAGCAATAGTACTGCGACTTTTGTGCCCGATAAAGGGCAATAGGCCCGCCACCTATTACATGGGACTTAACATAATTGGCGAAACGTGGATGCTAGTTCACCTCTGCCTACTCCTTCGGGGATATAGGCTGGTTTATGTATGTATGTACATTTAATAGGTTGAGTACAATATATTGCATTTAAAAAGCGCATCTTACTGATTGTACCTCTACTTCATCACGGTTTTGATATACATGATAATTAAGTATTCACTTTATTGTAATCACTACCAAAATTTACAAGTGAAATTACTTATATCTAGGAACTTACAAACTTGTTACGACGGCTAGGATATTATTAGCCAAGATTTTTGTGTGTGTGACGACCATAGACATTTGTTGTACCTATGTGTTTATAATCATGGTGTGCATTTAGTTTTTTTGGTGACCAGAATGGTATTTTCCCTGTATGTCGATTATTTGGGTATTATTTCACGTGGTATTTTGCTTGGGTAATTAAAATATGAACAGTTTCGTATAAATGACTGTCTCCCACTAAAACTTTTCCTGGAATATAAAGGACGCGTTGTAAATTACATTAGCAGTAAATTTTCGTTTGAGACTTATGTAAAAAACCCAGGCATTCCAAATTATTAAATGGTGCCTATATATTTTAATTAGGCGCGTGCTCTTGCAGTCATCGATAAGGAGGGCGGGCGGCTCTCGGCGGCCTTTTATTTCACATAATAACATATTAGAAAGCTTCCGACACGCTCCGCATTTTCGTTGGCAGTGTAAATAAAACTCACTTAACCGCTGCACGGAACGAGGCCACTTTTAACATTATAATATGATTTTGGATGTTAAATTTTTAAACACTCACAAAGGATGTTGTGGAGTATAAACAAAACCATGACTGGCCAACTCTGCCGTGAAAACAGAGCCAACTAGAAATATGTCCCGCAAGGGATGTCCGATGGAGATAATTTTATGTGTAACATTCATAATTGCATGTCATTTTATTTATTTGCTTGGATCTATAGGGGTGTATAACAGCATTTTCCTTATTACTGCAAGTCATATTAAGACTTTTATACCAAAAGCTAAGAATTATTTACAACAAGTAACACACAAATAATATACCTAAGGGTATGCAGACGTGATGTAGTAATGTACTAAATATATGTAATGAACATAGTGGACACAACAAGTCAAAAATATTTACTATAAATAGGCCTGCACCTTGCATGTTATGCACCAAACATACAAAGGAAACTTATTAAACAGTGTACCGCCAAAATCGGGAAATTTAGGGTAAAAATATGAAATTGTATTTTATTTTCTCCTTCTGACCGTTTTGGGCACTGTGTCTGCTTAGGCTTACTTCATCTACATTAGTAATAAGTATTGTTTTTGAGGAAAGTTGTAGTTTCTTAGTGTAAAATATTTACTGACAAAATTGTTATTGAGAATACTGTAATGAACTGCCTTAAGAAAATAAAAGTTGGTAGGTATACGTGTCTATATTTTAAATCTGATTAAAATAAATCGATTTATTTCGTCCTCACAAGGAAACTCGGTGCACTTACAAAATTACTCAAAGCAATTTCGTCATAAGCAGTTTTTCTTATTGTGAGTAACGTCTGTAGTGGAAGTCGTAGATCAACTAGTCCGTGATGGGCATCAATGGCACTAAAAATGAAAGTTTAATGCAGATTCGCACAGGGGGCCCGAGCTGACTCAACTGCACTCTGCAGGGCCCTCGTAAACTTGTTACGGTTATAGCTAGAGATAGTTAGGGCCTGTTAGGGCTTCGCCCTCGCATCAGCCACGGATGGGCGGCTGCGGTAATGAGGGCGAGTTGCGTAATTTACGCCCCCGCCGGTTATGAACGGGGAGCAACTGTTTGAAGTTTTTACGCGTGTTTGTTCACTAAGCCTTGATGTGCAGGTAAAACTGTTGACGGAAACAATGGGACTAGATAGATAGGGCGCACCTCTAAATCACTGGACCTGGCCAAATTTGAACGTACAGTCAACAACACGTCAGACTTTACATAGATGTCGAATATCTTCAATCAATTGTCAACCTTTATATGGTTGATGTAAAACCCACATACATACCCAAAGTGGGTTTGTTCAGGCAGGGGGCCGGCTGTAAAAGCTAAGCAGTATGCAGTATGGAATGTTGTCATTCCAATCACTCTCTCCGTTCATCGGTCTCTCGACATGGTCGACTCGACATTCTATACATTCATTCATCTCTAGTATCTTTACGATGTGATGGATGATATGAATGAAAAGATATCAACCATCAAGCCATCCACTTGATGACGTCGACTCCAGATAGACTGGGAACAGGGCAGGGAGAAGAAGAAGTAAAAGGTTATTAAACATTTATTTAATCATAATAAACTGACAAATTGAGTCCACGTAACAATTTATTGATTAATTCCTTACATAAAAAAGTTTAATGAATCAAAAATTAAGCCATAACTAGACCACAAGCTGTAAATGCCACATTACGGCCATAATCAGGATGTGCGTACTTAGAGGGGGTACACGAAAGAGTTCTTAAAATATTTTTACGAGGGGCTGTAATAAAATTTAAATCGGGTCGCCGTTCGTCTAGTTGCAGTGGCAACTTTGTAGACCGAGCTTACTTTTTCTGTTTAATGTGCCTGTTTTGCAATTAGTTGCTTTTCAGTTATGGCAACAGATTACACAATTTATGTGATGTGATGATTGTTTCGATAAGGTTTCAGCTAACTGCACCTGATACTTTATCTGACTCCGGTGGCCTCTCTTGGTAAAGTTTGGGGATTCACAGGGAGGAGTGGCGCTATCCGCAGTGATAATTTATTGTACCCTGCTCTGTCGTCACCACACGGCAATTTAGTGCTACAAGCAAGATTGACCAAGAAACTTTCGTTTAAAAAAAAACCTAAAACTGCGATATGGGCTTAGGCTTAGGTTAGAGTTCACAATATGTGCGGTTGATGTCAATTGTGTTAAGTATCGTCTGATGCCAGTTTTTAAGTTCCCACATTACTCAATAGATGTCACTAAGCGACTGTAAATCACGTTATTAATCAGCTCAGTTTATTAACAGTGTCGCCATTTCACATTTTCTTCAGTTTTACATATTATTTATTAAATTATGCCGTGTGGTGACGGCAGAGAGAATACAATTGTCACCACCCCCCCAAATCTCTCCCGTGGGTGTCGTACAAGGCGACTGAGGATAAATCAGTGATGAGGAATGGGCAGCAGCGTTCCTCTTATACCAGCTAGCTATGTACTGCGGACTTTGGTGTCCGATAATTGGCAATAGGCTCGCCACCTATTATATGGGACCTGACATAGTTGGCGAAACGCGAGTGCTAGTTTACCTCTGCCTACCCCTTCGGGGATATAGGCGTGATTTGTGTACGTATGTAAGTGTTATTAAATTATTTTAATAAAATAGATACCATGTGGTGACGGCAGAGTAGAATACAATGTCACCACTCTAGATCTCTCTCGTGGGTGTCGTACAAGGCGACTAAGGTGATGAGGAATGGGCAGCAGCGTTCCTCTTATACCACCTAGCAATGTACTGCAACTTTTGTGCCCGATAAATGGCAATAGGCTCGCCACCTATTACATGGGACCTAACATAATTGGCGAAACGTGGGTGCTAATTTACCTCTGCCTACCCCTTCAGGGATATAAGCGTGATTTATATGTGTATGTATGTATGTAAATGGGTGCTAAAGTTTCGATAGGTAGGTTAAGCGACTAAACGTAAGTTAAATGTAGGTAGTTACGTTACCAAAATCCACTCACACAATTACAAATTACAAACTTAATTTTTAGTTCTGGAAAGCTCTTTATAAATGTTTATGATAAGCGGCTTACCGTTGGTCAAGGGACTTATATTTTGCTGCAATTATTAATGAGACGTTGTCTGTCATGTAATATTATAAAAGGGGAGTAAAAATGAAATTCGCATCACACGGCAGCATCTTTCCTTGTTATTGCATTTCTCTAATGCTACGATGGCTACGACTAATTGCTACGAAACGCTATACGACGTAACGCTACGATAGTTTTGCTGCTAAGCCGGGTTATTAATTATACTTTGTTCTTCGAATACGTCTGTTTCATTACATGGAATTTATTAATGCACAGTTTTGCTTGTCTCCATAATGTTTAGGGTATACAGAATGGTTATACTTTCTATTAGACCTTGTTGTATACAATCTTGTACACACCATTCATTTGATGATTTCTTTTATTTCTTAAAAACTTTAATTTAAATATTGTTATAAGTTGTTTATCTAACTATTAAGTTGATTTATCTATCTATTAAGTTGATTTATCTATCTAGATTTAATACTTAAAATTTAATTAACCTACCTTATGACATGGGTTCGTAATGGATACATTATATTTCGATTTTTTCTGACCTATTTTGTTGTGGTAATTTTATTTACATTTATATCGAAGTAAAATAAACGTTTTTCTGTTTTTTTTTCCCAGTAAGAGTTCTCGGAAATAAAACTTCTAACGCGTACCTAATTATTATTACCTCGAATTGCTCTATGTTTTGAAGGCACATTAAAAAGTTGTTTGTCATTGAGATCTTATTACACGAGACTGTGCGACTATTGATAAGGAGAAACTATTTCTGAGAAGGGGATTGCTAATTATGATGATTGATAATTGGAAGTTACAACACAATAATTACGTTTGTTTTATCAGAAAATTGTCTTATCTGACCAGCAGTCTAAGCAATTGTCCAATTTTCTATATCGACTTTATTAACGTTTAAAATTTATCAGTGATGAATTCGAGGTTAATATCTTTTTAAGGTTAAACACACAAGCGTTCCAATTAAAGTTTCGCAATAAGCCAAACCGTGATCTGTGATAATTTGCAATGTATTTAGTAAACCCAACTCAATTATAGAAATTCAAACAAGCAAATCAAAGGGCCTGACAGCCGCCAAATTAGGTCCTTGTTCTATCTCAATTCTCGTGTATTATCCTTATGTTTATTATAAGCGTGTTATAGACGTAACTATCTGAGAGATTATTTAGGCTTATCTCATTGTATTCGTTTAAAGACTATTATTAGGACTTTCTTTTCGATGTACAGTTTAATAGCTATAATTGATACAGTACAGAAACGCCGCATAAAATAAAGGTCATTGTTAAATTTGGATAAAGAGTTTCTCTAGCATGATTATCAGTAGCTCAATGATGAGCAGCTAGATGACGATTGCGTTATCTAGTAAATTTTTGCTAAGGCCGCTCATCCGAGGGGTGATTAAAAATATATTATCTTGAGTTCCTTTGTGTTTTTTGGGCACGTCAAGTCATTGGTGCCACTTCTTTAATACCCACCAATCCACACTGACCTACGTGGTGGGTTATGGCCCATTTCGCCCAATATTTTTTCATCCATAGGGAAGGCCTGTGCCCCAGCAGTGGGAACGTTAAGTGGCTGGTGATGATTGCCAGTAGATGGCAGCATTTTATGAGGATGTTATGTTTTTATGCCTATATAAACAGTAGATAATGGATATAGGCTCGCATTGTATATTATATATTATAATGCTACATATAAATAGAAAAGATATAATTTACTCTATTGCTGATGCAAATGCCGTTTGATTGAAACGAAAAGATTTTTACACAGGCGACTGAGTTTTAGGGCCTGTTTCACAATCGACAAAAGTTCGAAGTTCGAAGTAGCTTACTTTGTAGTTCAGTTGACATATATTTCATAATACAACTGTCAGATGATCCGCAAAGTAAGCTACTTTGAACTTACTTGTCGATTGTGAAACAGGCCCTTAGACATATAAAAATTGCAATACTTATTGCTTTGGGATTATTTCGAGTTGAGCTACTTTTTGTTTAGACATGCGACACGTTTGAAGAGTTCTAAATTAATATTCATTTTGTTGGTGACGTATAATCCAATAAATACGCGGTTCGGTTGAAGTGGCAGTGTCACAGTAAGACGTTTCGAATAAACTGTGTTCGACAGCAGTGTCACATTCAGATGGCGTGCCCGGGCGCAATTTGCTCGGTCGCAACGCCTACTGTAATAACGACTTCCGACCCGTCGTGGCGCCTCCTGAAATTGGTCGCTTATCACCAATCTATGGTGTGGAGAATATCGCCGGGCCGGATAACCCCCGTCAGAATAACGTAACTCAATGTTCAAGTTTTAATCAACACCGCAGAAAGTACTGATGATAATTTGAAATTAATCAAATTATCGGATTTTTATCACGACGTTTCGATTACTTTACAGCGGCTGTGGGTGTGCACGAGGAGTCTAAAGATGACAGGTGCCTTCATATCAAATTAGTTATAGTTAACTACCGTAAAGTTGATTAATGCTTAAGTGGTTCGATTTAGGCATACGGTACTCAGTGAGTCTATTGATAAGACGACGGTATTGGGTTTTTATTATAGGGTCTGAGTCACATCGTCCTGAGTACGCTAAGAAATATAATAAACAAAATAAGGTTGGAAAATTTTCGCTAAATAATTGTACTGATGCGACAATTGCTTTTCGAAATTGTTCAGTTTTTATTCTTGGTTATATTTGTTCTAAAATTTAATACGTATAATGTTCAAATATAAAACAAATTATAAGAAATATAATGTTGAAACATTTCCAGCTACACCATTTAGCTGCGAGTCGTCAGATCGGTTGGCTTATCGCAATTTGTCACTGCACGCCGCTTAGTTGTTCCCTAGTTTACAAATTGCTATACGACCGATGATCTGTTCGCTCGCTCCACTACAATTGAAAACCGCCATATTGTTTTGCTATCAATGTTTGTCATCGGTTCAGTGTGTTGTGTTTCTGTGTTAGCACTACTTTACGTAAAAAGTTTGAAGTAATCGCATTTCGGTTTGTATACCTCTTTATGGACCGGCTGGCAAGTTTGACGCTTTCAAACCTTTAAGTTTACCCTTTCATGCGCGACGTAAATCCACATTTTATTTTCACAGAGTGATACCTCGGCACATAAATAGCGATTTGATAGGTGGCGCTTCGTTTATATTTGCAAATGGAAAATCAGAACGAAAATGTAATAAAAATATCGTGCTGTGGTGACGGCAGGGCAGAATGCAACTGTCACCATATCCAATCTCTCCCGCGCGTGTCGTACAAAGCGACAACTGCCACTCTCAGAGACGTCAAATAACTTTAATGAGTATTTAATGTGAAAAATTTTCATTAAATCTAGACCATAGACCCGACGAGAATAAAGACTAGTTTTAAATGGTCATTTTTTTACATTAACTAATCATTAACGTTATTTGACGTCTCTGAGTGCGGCAGTAAGGGTTATGCCAGTGATGAGTAATGCGCAGCAGCGTACCTTTTATACCACCTAGAAATATACTGAGACCTTACAAAATTGGCGAAACTTGGGTGTTAATTCACCTCCGCCTACCGTTTCTGGGATGAACAGGAGTGATTTATAAAATTATTATGAAAAATTAAAATCACCTAACGCTTATCTCGCGCATATCGGCAATATCACGGACGAATTTTCATAATTTTATATTGACATTCAAACAAAATTAAATGATATGCTAATGCTCCCATTGGCTCAACGTTTGAAACTCGCAAACACCATAAGTAAGACACAAATTATTACCTCAGCTTTCTGTGTACTCGTAAGTTACGACTCACACTGAAAACTTTGGTATATTTCTCAAGAGTGTGTTCCAACTTACTGGTTTATTGCTCCTAAAGATATTATTTCAAAGAACTCTTGGAATTTATTCCACATGTGGTAATCCCGACGGTTCTTCTTCGGTTGCTTAGTCAAACACTATAATCCGAATGTGCAATGCCGAGCTCTTTGTGGGTGTTTGTTTGAACGTGGAATGGGATGTTCGTCGCCCAACGTTGTTAACCAGTCTGGGGAACTAACCGATCCGCTGAACGGCGTTCGAACGCTTAGCAACTTGTACTAATGCTCTAGTCTAGATTATTTCATGTGTAACCAGCGTAACAAGCGTCGTCCCTGCCGGATTATCTGTGCAATATAATTAATTGTTTCCTAAAATTTGCATTCACACTTTCGCGCATCATAGGTGTACTACTGCTTTAAAATTAATTAACTCACCTAGAAAATAGCGCGCAACAGCCAGTGTTATCAGAACAAAATAAATTTATCACTCACCGAAATTTGATTGTACCACTCGCTTAATGCGTTAAACATTAATTTGCTAATAAAACCTTATACATACAGTATTAAAGTTTCATAAATATTTTGTTATATACAAAATCAATATTGTCAACCCAACGAAGCATGAAGCAGTATGGTTATTGAGCGCATAAGAAATTTGCAATAATAAAGGTTCATGATATAAACGGGTAGCAAGCACCTACATCTCGCTTATTTATCCTCCAAGACGCCTTCGAGGATAAGGCGGAAGAAAACGCTGCCCATTCCTCATCGTTGTGGGTTACAGCCCATTCTCCCTATATTCCTCAATCCTTGGCCTGTGCCCAGCTGTGGGGACATTAAAGGGCTGGTTATGATAAACAGTTTTTATTAGGACTATAGTTTCTAGCAAAATATTTATATTACCAAATATGAAAGTATATTATAGGAGCAGTGGCTGTAAGCTTAATAATAGGTTTAACAACCAAAGAATACTGTTAGGTGGCCCAAAACCAGCGAATGGGCGTGCGTTTTATTAAATTACATGTATTTGTATCACGCACGCTAGTAATAATGGTTGTCATTCGACAGAAGGCCAATGCCTGAACTGAGCAATACAAAGCAAAGAGAAAAATATAGAGAACTTCACCAAGTCTGAGGGTGCGTCTAAACCGGTGAAAACTCAACTCTTTTATTTATTGCTCCATGTTTTTGTTCTGCTGCGGTGTTTTTTATGGAAATATCACGGTTTTACTTTGTTGCGAAGACAATGATCAAATCAATCATTAATTAAAATCTTTAGATCAATATGTAACGAGGAATGGACGGCAGCCTTCCTGGTACCTAGCAATACTGCGATTTATGTGCCCATTAGATAACAATAGACTCACCCCGTATTCCATGTGAGTGTTGATACTAGAAAGGTTCATCATCATCATCATTCGAAGGTTCGATAACAATTAAACCAGTTCAGCTATTTTGCTAATTGAGTCTAAAACCAATTACCTTATAAAATTTTGGAATTAAATCTACATAAGTGAATTTATATAAGTAGTTTCAGTTAACTAGTCATATAGGCGAATTTGCTGTGTGATATGATATGTTGATTATTGTGCGTCAGATGGTAACCTAAATTCACTGACGTGTCGTATTGAATATTGTACTTATTGCCTACCTTTGACACGCCAAACATTGATTGACAGGGTGATCTAATTTCTGTCCCAAATTTCACTTTGAAGTTATATTTGTTTACACAGTGTTGTGTACCAATAAAATTGCCGGTAGCATTTTTTGTATGGCTTACGAATTGATTGAGTGTGTAATTTAATGATACCTAACATATGTGATAAATAAGTACTTAAATAAAATTAATATAATAATAGGTATTTGTCTGATATTGAATCGTAAATAATCCGGTTTTAGTACAGCTCGAACAATACAACATTCATGTTAAAAATCTATTTTTATGTAGATTAATTAGGACGTAGCTTATCAAGTATAAATTAACATACATACATAAATCACGCCTATATCCCCGAAGGGGTAGGTAGAGGTGAACTAGCACCCACGTTTCGCCAATTATGTTAGGTCCAATGTACTGCGACTTTTGTGCCCGATGAATGGCAATAGGTGGCGAGCCTATTGCCATTTATCGGGCACAAAAGTCGCAATAGATTGCTATTGCTAGGTGGTACAAGAGGAACGCTGCTGCCCATTCCTCATCATTGATTTATCCTTAGTCGCCTTGTAGGACACCCACGGGAGAGATTTGGGGTGGTGACAATTGTATTCTACTCAGCCGTCACCACACGGCACACGGCCACAGTATAAATTAAGTAGTATGAATTTGCCGTTTAATATATTTTTTTAAAATATGTTTCTGCAATACTAATGTTTTCGTAATTAAGTTAGCATTAAAACATCTTTACACGTTATCACTTTTTGAATATGTGAATGGAGTAACAAATATAAAAATTGTCCATCCCATATAAAGTGGAAGAGATAAATTCACTGAAGATTAACATTAATCCAAATTAATGTATCATCCATGCCGCCATCCAAGCTATAGAAATAGTTTTGCAATTTTACTCTTATTAAATTGAGTTACTCATATTTGATTGTCATTCATTTTCGTTTGACTGCTACCTCGTACAGTGTGCCAGTACAACAAAAGGATACAGTGCTATCTAAAATGCTTCCGAAGTGGGCTCGTGCATATAAATTTTAACGGCACAAAAAGTATTTTCTCGTAGTGGCGTGCATAACGAACGCACTTCTGTTGAGCTCAAAACTAGGTAATGTTGACGACAATCCTCCAGCTTTAACCGCGGCTCAAACGGAACTTTGACGAGGGATTTTTTTAAATTTACCTCGAGATGCGATTTCAGCGTGCTATTTAATGACATGAATTCATTAAGTACATACATACATACATAAATCACGCCTATATCCCCGAAGGAGTAGGCAGAGGTGTCCCATGTAATAGGTGGCGAGCTTATTGCCATTAAGTAATTGTATGAAATCTGGATATATTTTTTAGTCTCATTAAATCTCCCAACAGTATTAAGAATAATCATCAGATATAATATAGGTGTGGTTTACACCTGTTTGTCCTCTAAAGAGTTAGCAAAGGTGAATAAACATGAACATTTCACAAAGGTTCTATTTATTTGTGGCTTTTGAATTAGAGTCAGTTGTCAATCGGTACCTAATAGGTATTTTTGTTTTTACTATCACATTTGGTTGTTATGTAAGAATAGTTGTATGCGAGTGTGGTTGAAATAAATCAATTTCGCCAACTATGTTAGGTACCCTGTAATAGGGGCGAGATTATTACCTTCTAGCGGGCATGTAAATCGCGGTATATTGCTAGGTGGTAAAACAAGAACTACTGGCTCCTCATCATTTTTAACCTCATCATGTTTTAACCCTTTATCGCTTTGTACGATAACCGCAGGAGTGATTGGGGCTTGTGACGACTGTGTTCTACTCCGCCGTCACCGCCGTCACATAACTATAATATTGCGAAAAATTATGCCCTGATATCTTCTATATTTCTTGAGCAGCTTGGTTCTTCCATTAGAAACTAATAACAGATTATTGCTTAAACAGTTACAATGCTAATTTTAATTGTTTAAATAATAAAAAAATATATAATTAATATTTTTTAAGTCCGCTCAAAACGCCTGCTTTGATGAGGTTTATTGTTGTGGAGTTATACAGATTATTACTATTTTATGACGCAATGACCTTTATGAAATATTAAATTTACAGCAATAAAAAAACTGAAGTCCGGAAAATGCATGTCGGTTATCTGGTTATAAAAACACTTTCTCAAGCGATTTATGCATTTTACGTGGAACCAAAGTGTGGAAAGTCTGGGGTATAAAATTAAGATTGAAATCGCACAAAGATAATTGACGGAATTCCTTGTGGTTTTTTAACACATAAACTTAAGCATTCCGGAGTCATTGCTTGCAGTTTACTATCGAACAACACCACGACATAAATAGCTTTCTTCATTTCCTTAGCAATTCAGTTCGAAAATTATACCCACTTTTGTTCCCCATGGCGTGACGGGTATGCAAAGTCAACCTAGAATTAGGAAGGTATAATAAGCAAATATCTGGAGATTTATGCCCGAAATAATTAAGTGAAATCGTTGTAATAACATGAGTCAGCAATGTATACGAGTTTGTTTTTGGTTGCCATCCAGAAATTAATTAGCATTTACAGGTAGTAATCTGAAACTCCGGCTTAATTATTTGGGAGCAATAAAATTTTATGAGTAGGTATATACCCTTTAAATTGCTTTCTTTTAGTGTTAGTTGCCTTAACTATTTATTCTCGTTTATTATGTATGTTTGTGTGGAAAAAAATGGGTATTCTAATTAACTGCCGTTTAGTCATGTGAGGAATATATATTAAAATGTAAGAAATGGTGTTTATTAGATAAATATGTCAAAGTAAAAATTAGTTTATACAATGGAACAACGATTTTATTACGCTTATTTTACAACAAGATGCCAAATTAATATGGAAAGTCCGTGCGTCCAAGTATTCACTTTTTACTGGTTAAAGAAATAATATTCTCATGGAGAACTCCAACCAGTATCTTCCGCAATCCGGACACAATTGTCAAAATTTGACATTTTGTGGTAACCCAGCGTGCTGTCGACTGTACAATGTTAAAATAACCAAATAAGTGACCAATCCGTAACCACCATCCGGTGCCAATCGATAACTGCTCTACAACGACTATGACTACAGGACTTCGAAGAAGACCCGAATACGGGCGCGAAAGGATGTAAGAAATACTGCTTACATGCAGTGTGCATCTGAAGAAGCGTCAATCTAAGTCTTGTTAAGTTTGTGCTGTGTCGCGGAAACTGCCACTAGCTTGTGTGGAGGCCCTCGTTATATTTTTATATCCTAAAAATTTTAAAAAGGAATTTATTTTTGTGTGGAAAAATGTGTTTGAATAAAGTATCTTTGTTGAACCCTACGATTATGTCAGTGGTGTCTGGATATCTTTGATTCTCTAATTATTTAACAGCCGGCCTTCTGCCCGACACAACCCTTTATATATTGCCTGTTGTTGGTGGTTTTTGCTGTACCATTCGGGTGATCCAACTTGCATTTTGTATACACCTGACCATCTCTCTTCGTTGGCTTTTATGACACTTCAGTATTTTTTATTTTCATTTAAATTTACATACATACATAAATTATGTCTTTCATCCCCGGCTCCCGAGGTGATAGGCAAAGGATTTTGACAGCGTTTCGCCAACTTATTGCAGGTGTCATGTAATAGGAGGCGAGCGATATTGGCGATTTATAAGGCGATATTGTCACTCATAAAAAATTTGGTTGAATTCATTATAATTTCTTACTTTTTAATTTTCTTTTACACTTTATTCAGGTTATCGATTGTTTTACCACAACAGTTTGAAATAAAACAACTTTTACTGATAAGACTCGCGTATAATTTGGTGTTTGGCATATTAATTATTTAACCCGATGTTTCGATCACTTTACAGCGGCCGTGGTCACGGGGGGACAATCGATCTTATTCGTAAAAGTTGTTTTATTTCAAATGTGTAGTGCTCGTGCAAATATAAGAAAACATTACCACAACAACATTCAAAAAGTAATGATTCTGATTAGTTTTTTAAGGCATCTATTCTAAATCGAAACTACTGTATGTGCAACAGCTTAACGCATACAAGTCACTGTGTCACACAGCATTGCATGTTCGGAAGTTTTAATTAGCTTATTAAAAGTCTTTTATTTTTAATGTGTTATGCAACACGAATAGTATTTCATAATGGCTTTGTAAAGAATTGTTGTTGAGATTGTGTGTTACAGTCACGTTAGGCCTGACACGGCGTGGTTGAGACCTGATAGCCATGTATTGTTGTAAGAAGCACCTCGATGGTGAGATAAGATACCTACAGGCTGATGGTACATTAACGTTAATTCACGTAAACATTGATTGAGGTTGTGACAATTAATATGCTAGTTTATCCGAGCTGCTTGATCGTGCATGTTAGCGAGCTCAGCCCATAATACGATTCTGTAAGTTTTAATTTTGAATAATCATAACACAACACAACACAAGTAGAATTATACGGAAGTATGACTTTCATTATTTTAAGTTTTAAACCTATACCAGGACTTACTCTTATAAAGAATTATCATTAAGTACTTGTTAAATAAATTATAGGTTTACATTCACCAAGAAATAAAGGCCAAGCAATGTCTGTCATTGGATAGGTGACCGACAATTTGTTAATAATATAATTCAGCAGAACGTAACAAATTTGCTTTACAGTGTCATAATTAGTGTTAATATGTAGCTTTTAGAACTAAATACCGTATTCAGACAAATACATAATTTATTTTAACGTGGGCTTCCCTCGATGTCAAGTATTTAGCTATGAGCTAGTGTTTTGCATAGCTATCCCCAAGGAAACAAAAGCGGTTCATTTTCGGAATACACGTACCAATATTTATGCCAATCAAATACTCACACGAGGGATAAGAATTGGTTCGGATTTTAAATATTTATTTTTTTATGATCATCACCTTTTATGATCATTGTCTTGTGTCTTCACTCTCTTCTGTCACTCGTCATTTCCTCATTTATACCGATCACTATGTCATATCTTATACAATTCATCCATATTTTCAGTGTTTTTCTTCCACTTAGATATCCACCAAGATTTATATCTATAACTGTTTTAGTAGCATGCATGTCATCCTGTCTGATAACGAGTCCCACCAAGCAAAATGACTCCAACCCGAAATGAAATTTAGATGTTGCGTTTTTTTTTAATTTGGTATAGTTATAGATTTATTGTTTTAAAGGTCATACATAACAAATTTAAGTTGAATCAAAGCTAGTCTATGTAAGAAAGCCTAATAGCATTTTATGATACAAATTTGCAACCTGACTCGCCACATCTTTATGTGGTTTTATTATCCCAACTTTAATTGGTAGGTATTCCAACTTGATCGGGCAGCGAATGTTACACAAAATGTCACGTCACAAAATGTGACTTTAATTCCTTGACACAGAGACAAAAATACATTGTGGTGTGAATAAAGTATTCGGTACAGCACTTTGGTTGCCATCAACTGACAACTTTCTCAATCCATTTTGAGCCTAACGGCTTACAACTTAAGTTTGAAATGTAATAAGGGACATGTCACAACTTCGACTAACCTTACCGTTGTTGCTGTATTACGTATCGTGGCAAAGCGTGTCTTAGTTGAATAAGCAGTCGCACGCCGATCAAGCCTCGTTAGGTTGCGTGCTTCGCGCCAGATTGCTGGCTAAAAGTTTTTAACGGCAACGTAACAACTCAACTTTGCGCTATCAGTTGTTTGCAACTAAGTCTGCTTTTGGGGCTTCTAATTTAAGGTTTCAAAATCGAGATAGGTACTTTTTATTCTTTTTAATGTTATTTTTAAATGTAGAAACCAGCAGGAGAAGGCTCAGGTGGATCTTTCATAATCAAATTGAAAGTATACTTAAACGAATCAGGTTAAGAGTACCCGAAAACGACGGGCACGCATGAATACAGTAACGACATTGGATGAAGCGAAAGAAGTGAAGCAAGTGAAAAGAAGTTATCTGTGCCTACCAGTGTGGGAGAAAACCGTGACATAATATAATACATATATAATAATACATTGTAACAGAAATAACGTACACCCTGAATACTACTTACACCCGAATAGTGTCATTAAAAAATCAAATTGTTAATTTATATTCTTTCCCCTTATAAATTGATCGGTCAGTAAAGCAAAATGTTTATTAAATTCGAATTAAATACGAGGAATGCAGCTGCCTACATATGTTTAAATAATGTTAGTCCTTTCAAATAATTAAAACATTTCTATCATGTAAAAAAACTTAACAGTCCAAAACAGTAGAGTAGGAGTTTGCTTGCACAGATAATCATAATGGGCGAGCTTACAGTTTCAAAAACATTGTGTTTTGAGCTTCCTGATATTAGCTAATTACAAAAGAGTGGACAGGCAAGGCAACACAAACGATCTCGGCATTGTTACCAACTGTGTGTTTGCTGAACTGCGTCCCTTTCAATAATGGAGCCGTTTGATCACTACAGGCTGGCTTTTGCTTAATGCGATCCATTACCGTTCAGGTTTTATGGATATTTTGCAAAGCTATCAGTGAAAAATTGTATCGCAATATTGATTCCAATAAAAGTTACAGTATTTTTTTGTTCCCAGACCAGCATGCAACAGCCATCTATCGGACACTTAAATCGTAGTACATTAGTAGGTCAACTAGGTGGTATAAGAGGTCGGCTGCTCAACGATGCCTGTACCCTTAGTCGCCTCATACCCGCGGGAGAGACCGAGGTGGTGATAATTGAGTTATAACTAATTATTATAAGTAACTATTTTTTTTAGAAATGAAGTGCCAATTGATTAATGTACTTTGTAATAATAGTCTACAATATTATCCATTAAATGATTATCAACGGTACAGTTTGAATTAAGAACCTCACAGTCATACTTTCATTTACGCTAGGTAGCACTGAGTCTGGTAGCTTCAATTGGCAACTTCGTAAGCCTGTATTAAAAAGCAATAATTGAGTGAGTTTAAAACGGGCGAGTATGGTTTTAATTTCAATATATAATAAAACTCATACGAGGCTCAATTACGGTGCAGCGGGCCGTTATTCGAGGGCGAATTTCATTTCATTCATAAAGAACTGCGCTTGGTGAGTCAGGGCTCTAGTCTATATGCTTTTATTGTGTATTAAGCTTATTAGTGGGGCAAAATTTAAGTTGAATCGTGTACTAGGTACTAGAAAAATGTGGGGACAAAGGTTTCCCTCGGCTCCTTCATAAAACTAACAATATTGCTTGCGGTAACAAGACAAGAATGTTTCTCCCGCGACCGTATTCGCCGCCCCATTGTCTCTTTAGGGGCTCGAGCGGTGTTAGACTACACAGACCATTGTTTAGCCTCACCTGCCAAGACGGATTTGAGACAAAGGCGAGGCTTTCTGCACTTGTGTATGTTTTTGTTATGCAATTGTAGGTTTTGAGTGTGCCACGCGAGTGCGCCTCTACGCTCGTTTGTGAACTGGAGTGTGGATTGCCCCTACCACAAAGACACCGCAACGAAAATACGTATTGTTAGGTCACTCCATATACTAAAAGGTAACTCAGAAAAAGTACTTTACAATTCACAATTAATTTATTCGGGGACACAACTTTATCCAGCAAGCGCCAATGCGAGAGAGAGCGGGCTACACATCGTCCCGTCAAATGTTAGCGCGTATTACAGCTGCGTCAGGAACGAACGCCTCACAATACTAGTTCGTTGAATCCCTTACAATTTATATATATATATATAGGATAGGGACGACGAGTTCATTTATAGAGTTTTATTAGTTTGGCTCCTAGCAATTTACGTTAAAAGACTACGTACAGTACAGTTTGTAATTAAATTATAACAGTGTATTAGTTAATTAATCGCTTGATTACGATACGTTACTTCTAGAATTTCTAGTGATTAACTAATTTATTTGTGTGAGATCCTTATGATATTAAATAACTTAATCTGAACTTACTGTGCTGTGATTATTTTTTTTATATGATCACAGCTTGTCAGCTCACAGAGTATTTGCTTTTTGGATTGGTCAGAAATTGTTTTTGTTATTTTGAGAGTATGCCTCATACTTCGACTACTACTTCTAGTTTTACGTAAGAAACTAGATATTCTTTAAAATCGCACCGGTTTACTGACGTATGTTAAGGAATGCAGGTCGTAAACTTCCGAACATAAGCAAAATGGTGAAGACCGCTTATAATGCTGCGGCGTACGTACGGAAGCGTGCAATTTGCATTTTATGCCTCGACGCGAAACTAACAAAGGCTAGTAAGGAAGGAAGAGATGAAAGAATTTTTAGTTTAGCCGAAATAATGCGAAGATCTTTTGCTTCCATGGAGGAATTGAAAAGGCTGTGCCGCGCCCGACACCGCTGCTGGATTTTTATGTGCAAAGGCGACTCGTGTTTCGTACTTGTTACATTGTTGAGTTGCTTAGGAAATGTTTAAATATATATTCATTGTGGTTGAAGGTAAAATCAGGAATCTTTTTTGAATTGTATTGCTATTTAAATAACATTATTATTGCTCATTTCCGATGTTGTGTGGCGGAGTAGTGACGATAAGACAATTTATTAAATAACGTGTGGGCAATATTATTTATAAGTTATTGTTTCACAATTTTTCTTTGTGGTTACAATGTCACTTGAATATAGGGATAAAGTGATAAAGATTTTTTTTATGCGAAGCAGGAAACTCTTGCTTCATCTCACATGATGGTAAGTGACGATAAGGGCCGAAGATGGAGTCGAGCTTCACCTGGAACTCTCAACCACAGAGGGGCTGACTATCTTACCACAATATTGTCGAAAGACAAAAATTAAGTTGGCAATAATGCTCGCCCGCGATGGAGGGCTGCGGGGAGGCCTTTGCCCAGCAGTGGAATCTTGTTAGCCTCCAATTACTACAAATAAAAAAAGCAAATAGGTATAAGTCGCTTCAACTATTCAGTCAATGTGTATTATTATTATAATAACTTTAAACTAACTTTTGGTTGGACGACAGGTGTGAAATTCACACTGTGAATGAAAAAAAATATTTATTTATGTAAACGTCTAATATATAGTGATCACACGGGCACGTTAATCGCCGTTCCCTCCATTACGAATTCCGGTGTTCTTGACATGTTAATAATTGAATTCTCACGATGTAATGTAATGAATATGTAGTCTATTGATGGTGCAAGCGAGGTGTTAAAATACCAGACGATCGGTGGCATGAATTGATTGCTCTTTGTAAGATTGAGCACGGAACTCTATCCCCCAAAGGGCCCGAGACTATTCCCCTATTCGGATCCGCAAACTTGCTAACACTAATGATGGATAATGAATGATAAGGCTCTGATGTTGTTTGTGTTATTGGCTTGTTCAGTTGTCTTGTCCGTTATTGGTTTCGCATTCATTGACGTCATTTTGAGTCCAATATATAGTTTACTTGGTAATTGATTGAAGGGCTAAAATTTTTAATTTAATAATAGAGATAGATAGATATTATAAATATTTGTATATTACAACAGGCTACAGTTATGAAAAAAAAAAAAAAGTAGATAACTGGAATTAGTTAATGGTGTTTAAATTCAATTCTTACATCTGTATACTCTCACTTAATATATACATACATAAATCACGCCTATATCCCCGAAGGGGTAGGCAGAGGTGGACTAGCACCCACGTTTCGCCAGTTATGTTAGGTCACATGTAATAGGTGGCGAGCCTATTACCATTTATCGGGCACAAAAGTCGCAGTAGGTACATAGCTAGATGGTATAAGAGGAACGCTGCTGCCCATTCCTCAGCACTGATTTATCCTTAGTCGCCTTGTACGACACCCACGGGAGAGATTTGGGGTGGTGACAATTGTATTCCACTCTGCCGGCACCACACGGCATTTTTACGAGTCAAGTAGAAAAGTATTTAAATATCAAAACGTAAGATATTCGGAAGTCGTATTTCCTTAGGGAGACACAGTCGAAGTCACGGGCAAAAGCTAGCAGGTATCCTGTGAAATAGGCAAGAACACTGTGGGGTGAATTATACGACTTGTATATAGTTGACATTCTCTGTCGCAGTCTCCTGACGCTCGCTCGTAAATCTCACCACCAATTTAGAACATCTGAATTCGGCTAATAGCTATTCTGAAATCTGTCACAGCATTATTTTGTTAAAAATAATACATTTCATGATGCTAACAATCCAAGTTCCTACTTACATGAGTGACTCTGTTACACTTTTAATTTATGGAGCCTTCCTACGCACGTTTACCCATCTTCCTTTAACATCAACGTCATCAAGCGAAGCGTGGAGACAAGGTGAAACGGGCCCTGAATTAAAAATAATAGTACTGTTCGTTTTTTTCCATTTCAAATGTTAAGTCATCATCACCATCACCAGCTCTATAATGCCTAGACTGTTATGGCACAAGCTTCTTTCTTTCAAGCGTCTTTTTTTATTTGCAGAGGGAACTCTGCAAATAAAAAATAAATATAGTAAATGTTAGCAAAATTATTAGAAATAAAAATGACGTAGAACATTTTTACAAAATTATGCCCTCATGACACGAACCCGATGAAGAATATTTAATTTCATAATATCCAGTAGTCAATGAGAAACTTTATGTTTATCATCACAGCAACATGTTGGAATGACTGCGTGAATACAATTTCTATTAATCTGCCAAAGTCTCGCCCAATATTGCTTTAGGCAGGATTTAGACTGTGATTCGTACACATATGCGTGGGCCTATTTCAAAATAAAAGCCACTTAACGCCGTCAAACAATAACGCTTGACTTGCCACACACGAGCTGGCCATTACGTCGTGGAAAATAAATAAAATGTAAATAGCTTTAGCGCAGAACAAAGAGTATGGTTATTTGCATAATGTTGTTCACCTTTTGGTCTTTGGGCTGGGCTGCAGCCAAACCAAACTCCATTTAGCGGGCCACACTAAGATTAAAAGCTTATACTTATTCCTTGGTTTCGTTAGAATCTGCGCCAGTGGTATGGTATAATTCTTTAGTTCTGGATTTGGGGCGCAGAACTTATTTATTGTTTATCGAGCTACGATCGCCCGTGTGCAATATAAGCAATGTTTGCTACTTGCTTTACCGGCCAAAAATTATATTTACTCGAGTTCTTCCGTGATTTGGAAGGCACGTTAAGCCGCTGGTCCTGGCTTCATCTACATACATACATACATAAATCACGCCTATATCCCCGAAGGGGTAGGCAGAGGTGAACTAGCACCCACGTTTCGCCAATTATGATAGAGGTGGTCGGCTCGGTGACTCGTCTCGACAGTATTATGTTATTTAATTACGCAGAGAAATGCGACGCACTTGCACAAAGGCTAGCTAGTTTACGTCCCCGCGGAAGACGCTCGTGCAGCTCTCGGCGATCAACGAACCTTAGTCCGGTCACGAAAACGAAAGGCCTGCGGTTTGTCTATAAAGTCGTGACATTAAACAAAATTTTAAGGTTTCAGCTTGCGGTATTTTTAGCAATAGACAGTTAGTATTAAGTTTCATTATGTTATCAGGTTAATTAGTGTGTATGTATTTTATTAATAAGTAGGTAAAATGTTTAAATAATTCTATAATTAATGTTTTCTTATATTTGCACGAGCACTACACATTTGAAATAAAACAACTTTTACGGATAAGACTCGCGTATAATTTAGTGTTTGGCATATAAATTATTTAACCCGACGTTTCGATCACTTTACAGTGGCCGTGGTCACGGGGGGACTAAAGATGACAGGTGTCCTCACAATCAAGTAATAATTAACTACCGTCATAATATTTGATATTTTAGGTGTTCCGATTTACACAAACAGAGCTTACAGTATCATTGTTTTTGGCAGTATGAGGACGGTGTTGGGATTTGATTATTCTAATAATTGGGTCCCAATAAGTGAATAAATAATTAAAATAATACTTGCAACGTTACAGTCCCATGTAATAGGTGGCGAGCCTATTGTCATATATCGGGCACAAAAGTCGTGGCTTCATGTGCAGTCGTTAATTCCCATCTTGCCCGGTGTGGGTGGGATTTATGGGTGGGTGTGGGGTGGGTTATGGTCCAATCTCCCTATTTTCTTATATTCATCTTTCCATAGGGAAAGCCTCTGCTCCAGAAGTAGGAACATTAAAGAGCTGGTGGTGATGATGATTATGTCTCAACCGTTCACTTTTAAATTTTGCACACCTTAACTTTTTTGGATGTGTAAATGTTCATTAGGTTTAATTTTGTAACCAAACTGTATTTTATACATTGATCGGGTGCCTGTGTAAAGTGCTGCAGAGAGGGGAGCTAGGAGCAGTGCTTGGGATTTATAACCCATGTGTAGGTTTAGGAGGGTTCCTTATGATGAATTAGCACTCACCTCCATTGCCTCAGCTCGCTCCCCGTGGACCTAATAATTTATATTATGAAAATAATACACTAGTTGCTATAAAAACGGATAAGTAGTAGTAGGTAATGTTCCTACTCGTTACCTACCTCTCTGAATATAACAAAACGGAACAAAATGTTTGGCTTTTTTTGTTATTAATTGGAATTTAGTTTATGTATTTTTTAATGCGAGTCATTCATTGGTGTATTTTGTGTAGTGTAATTTTGTAATAGATCGAGGACCTCAATCACGCAGCTAGCGTGCTTGTGTTTGCGTAAACTACGCAATTTTGCAAAGACAGAGTATTGGATGGATAACAATACGATTTAATATCATACATACTTAAATAGTGAGTTTTGCCAATAATGTTATGTCCCATGTGGCGAGCAATAGAGTTTCTAAATCACACTATATTGCTAGTTGGTATATGAGAAACGCTACTGGCCATAACTCGTCACTTTCTTAACCCTTTGTCACCTAGTACTATACCCGCGGGAAAGATTGGAGGCATAATATTAATATCATATGCAATTTACTACAGTCTGGTAAAACGTGACAAAACTTAGCCTGTAATATTTATGACAGAATCTGATTAAAGCGTACCTACTGCATTCGTAGTACTTCGGGTTCGGGACCACGGGTACCACGATATGTAAAAACAAATTTTAATTAGATAAATTGATGTGTAGAGCAACCTGACATTTTCTCGAGTACCTATACTTTGACGTAGGTATTCATTGCTCACATTGTCAGGTCGTAATAAAACTTATTGGGAACAGAGACGTCGCTAATTTATTTCTTGGCGGCACATAATATTTTGTGGCGGAATAAAATTTAGCGACCATCACGGCAGCGTACTAGTCATGAGTTTTTATTTCTTCCCCATGAATTATGGTCGGTTGGAGACTCGTTAAAAAGAACACGATCTAGTATTACCCGCTGGCTAGTCGAGCGACGTCGGCTAACCCACTTTATGTGCACTTAAAGCTGTTTCCTAGACTTGTTTCATCCACTCCAGCTTAGCGCGCATCTTAATTTAAGCCCGACCGGCCATACCACGGGCCACAAATAAAAAACGTACACACGTAGATAGGAACGCTTTTCAAACGGACGCTGTACGTAAATTTACTTGCTAAGAATAAATTACTTTAGCACCGCGTGTTCCTAAAACGCTTCTTTTCATATCGCTTGATTAAAGTTGAAGTGTGGTGTAGAGGCGCTTTAGCGGGTTGTCGGTAATAATTATCAGTCGCTCGTTTGACGTGTAGATACTGTCCATGAAAACATTGGAACCTTCACCTAAAAGCAGAGATAAAATAAAGTAAGCACGGAACGGAGTAGAAGAAATAATACAATCTGCTTCTTTTGATTTCTTATCATGGCCTAATGCAAATTGTAAATGGAGAAAATTATGAATTATCAAAACGAGGTTTTTCGTTGGCCCAATATAAAAAAGTAAAAGGACACGTGAATTAAAAAAAAAATGAGTTTTTACGTTAGTTAAATAAGGCCTTTTTGGGTCTAACATATTAATTTTTCCTTTCGTCCTAATATAATAAACTGGATCATGTTCAGAGCTGTCATAAACTGGCAAATTAGTTAGCGGAAGAATTTTGGGTGCGTGGTTACGAATATCCTTAGTTTTGTTACAAGATATTGCCTTTGATAAGGGTTCAAGCCCCCCAAGCTTCGCGCAACCAACGTCCGGTTCAGATTATTCATGCAAAATAAATTTCATTCTTTTTTCCCCCGCAATATATTTGTAGGCGTACATCTGCGACACGCTCAATTTACTTACCCACATTGTACCTACAATGAATATATACATTTAATAGGAGAAAAGCTTTTCTTGCGCGTTTTACGGTAATAATAATTATATCGTTCCCGCTGAGGCCAAGTCTTCTCAATGGATGGAGTACATTGGTAGACTGGGTCACAGCCGACTATTGAGAGTCTATCGTGGATTAGCAGTTACAATACCCGGCACATAAGTTGACCTATGCGCGACGCAGTAAAACGTTTTCAGGTATTTCGAGGTTCTGTATGAGGTGCAACGTGTGTCTGTAACCATAGCAACGTAGGGATACTAGAGACACTTCTGCCTGTTCAAAATTTTGTTAAGATACTTTTCCTTCAATTATACCTGCGCAGACGACCGTCATTTTGGTTCAATTAACGTGCTGGGAACTATACAGCGATACCAATGGTCATAATTGTTCCTTGGGGAGACACGATACGACGCCGCATCGTAAAAGCAGAAATCTACGTCAAGCATCATTATAATTGAACAAGAAGTTGATACGAAGCTTCGCGAGTTGCACCAGTGAATCTCGAGAGAATAACTGCATTAGACGTATGTATATACCGTTGATGTTTTATGCCATAGTATAGGGACATAGGTCATCATAATGTTAATTTAAATAAATCTAGCCTCCCCAATTGATGAAATAATATGGGAAGAATGGGCCACAACCTACTACACTGACCCAGTATTAATTGGCGGATATTAAGTCTTCAGACACAGCTACGACCAATGGCTTGACCCTTAGTCGCCTTGTACGACACCTGCGGTGGAGATGGGAGTGCTGACAATTGTATTCTGCTCCGCCGTCACTACACGCCAAATAAACATTTAAATGTTTGTTCTATTTCGAACAGCTGCTAGCTACAAAAAATATATATTTAAGGTTTCATCTCAGAACTGGATTGCTAATTGGAAAACAAAAAGAAAGGAAACAAGTTTGCACGAAGAAGCTTCATTCAATAGTAAGCGAGAAAAGTAATCAGTTCCGATTGCCATAGTGAGATCGTGTTAGACTTGTACATGCATTTCTCTCGACTTTTCTTTCTACTATTAAATAAATCAATGTTCGGAGTAAATTACGCTCTGATGGGATGATACAGCATGTTTCCAGTTACAGATGGTTGCCTTTAGTGAAGTTTTTAGTCCGTTTATGTCCATTCGTTGTATGCTGATTTATCCCCGAAGGGGTAGGCGGGGGTAAGTTAAATATCACGTTTCGCCAGTTAAACTAGGTCCCATACAAAAGGGGGCGAACCTATTGCAATCTAACAGGCACGTAAATCCCATTATATTGCTAGGTGGTATAAGAGGAATGTTGCTGCCCATTACTCGTTGCTAACGTAACCCTTAGTCGACTTGTATGTACCATACCCGCGAGAGAAGCAGGGGTGGTGGCTATTGTATTCTTCTCTATCACACAGCTACTTCACTGTTTCAGTACCTAATACTTCATGAAAATCTATTAATTGTAAGCAGCAGCGGATGTGAATGCTTTTATGCCAACTTCATTTAACTTTCGTTTGCTGGGCGTAACCAGCTTTTTCATTACAAGTTTTTGCGCAAACGGTACTTGTTACTTTGTTTGAATTTCAACGCCTAGTGAGTAGATTCATTTCACTGGAACCGACGCTATCACTGCTTTTGGTTGTCCTACTTTCTCACGACATCGGAACTATTTTAATATCGAAAATGTATAGAAAACATAATAGGTATTATGTACACACGTATATTTAAATGTGAATCTTAAACTCAAACAGAATATTGCATAAAGAGAGAGAGATACTAGAGACCTACCTACACCGTGTAACGGCATAGCTGGATAAAATTAAAAACAAAATGACTTCTTTAAATTGTTTATCTTCCAGCTAATTTAAATGATTTATATGTAGGAACCGATGAATTTAACATAAGCTTAGCTTCGAAGCAGACTAAAAAACAATTGAAAACTTGATTTCGGAACTCGAATAAAATGCGATTGTTTTTTAGTCTGTAATAATAGCGCGGACAACGAAATAGATTAACTGCCGCACTCAGAGACGTCAAATAACGTTAATGCGTACTTAACGTCAAAAAATGACAATTCAAAACTAGTCTCTATTCTTGCCGGGTTTATGGTCTTGATTTGAATGAAAATTTTTGACATTAAATACTCATTAAAGTTAATTGACGTCTCTGAGTGCGGCAGTTAAAGTCAATTCAATGCATTTCTCATTAGGGATTTGTATTCCCAAATACAATTATGTGTATAATACATTTTTAATTATTGTTCATATGACGTACATTACATTCAGATACTGGTTGTCTGTGAATTATGTTCGTTATATATTACTATTAATAAGTTTCCAAATACTTTATCAGTTACGTTGTACAACGAGGATAAGTTGCTCCCACGGGACACATCCCCGACGAACGTCAATTCGAGTAGGATACCGAAATAAGATTTGCCCCTTGTTTTCTTTTAAATATGTACTTCAAATCTTTTACTTTACTCCGCAAGCCCTTTTCAAGTCAAGTTAAACAAATTTTCCGTAACAGACTTTTTCGGCTTCACCTTGTGGATTTGAGAGATCTACAAGGTTTTGTGTTACTGTTGTTTTGTTGATGTCTTGTTCGGGGGTTGTCTGGCCTTTTAGTCGTGTATTCCCACTCTCAATGCAGACACATTTTTTACTTATTTTAGGTAAACATATTTTTTAATATGGTAAATATTTTCTGGTGATATTTTTTTTTTATAGTTAACCTATGTGGCGTAGCCTATTAGATGGGATAGTTGATTAAACAATCCGATACAACAAAAACAGAAAAAGGAATTTTATAGAGATAAGAACTGCTTTTTGGCTTAAGGAATAGGTGAATATGACTATTCAACTAAGTACTAATTACTGACAGTTGATTTTAAAAAGTTTAGTTGCAATTTTAAATGTTTAAAGTTATAATGCAACTGTATGTATATTCATACAAAAGCGTCTCATAAAAACTATAAGTACACGTTTAAATAAGATCAGATGTGCACTTAAACCACCGAATAAGACCCCAAATCCCGGCATGAAATAATCGTGGCCATATATTTCGATTGTCCCGTGCGTTACGTAGTTTTTATGATAAAATACGTGAACGTTCCTAATAAAAGCTATTAGTATTCACCACAAACTCGAGGATTGCCCCAACCAAGTGTGATGGGCAATGTTTTAGACGTAACTCATCCACTCCAATATCAGAGAGATTGAGAACGCTAAGTTATTGCCGTAACAATTTCGTATTGGCCTATAAAACCTCACTTTCGCTTTATTTATACGCAGTAAAATGATCCATATTCGATATTGCTTTTAGATACATTTACCAGTGAGTTATCATTTAGAATGTATGAAAATGTATGTGATAGGCTCATTGTAATGCCAGACCTCCAGTGCGATTACGCCCACATTGTTTTGGGATAAGTAAATCCGGGACGGAATGTTATGTTTTCAGCTTTTCTGCTGGACCTTTTTGTAATATTTGAAATTTGAATAAAGAATAATCCTGAGCGTTTTTACGTTAGTAATATATTATTCGTGTAAAATAAAATCTACTATATTATGTTCTGTTTCGGTAAAAGTATTGTATAATGTCTAATATAAATATTAATATTGCCAGGCATAAACTATATTCTCTTTTAAAATTACAACGGATTTAGGGCTCCTATTTTTTAGTCACCACTATTATAAATAAAGGTCGGATACTTGGATGCATATTTACCTAAAGTTGAGATGTTCGCAGTTATGGAATGCACTTTTGTATCGAAAAAATCTCGGGATTCCGGAATTGAGAAAATTTTGTGTTTTGATTATAGAATCAAATCGGGTCGGGTGTACTTACGTTCAGGTATTGGCTAATATGGAATGCACTTTTGTATCGGATAAAACCCGGGATTCCAGAATCGACAAAATTTTGTGTTTTGATTATAGGATCAAGTGAATCAATCAATCAATCAAAACAAATCGTTCCCATACCATATTACTGATTAGTTTCTGTAATCACTGGATTGATATTTTAAAAAGTATATCTTAAGAAGTCGATTCTATAATTTCCCAGCCAAAAATTTACTTCAGGTAAATATGCATCCCATTAGTTTGATATTCCTGATTATTTTCGGAATCTCGGAATTTGTATTTAAAAAATATGTTTTAAGAAGCCGCTTCCATAATTTCCTAGCCAAAAACTCACTTTAGGTAAATGCATCCGATTATCCGACCTCTAATTATAAATTATAAATATGCAAAATTTTAATAGATGACATGTGTGTAATGTTTTGTATTGAATGTTTAATAGTAATTTATCAAACTAAAAAGTTTTATATAATTTATGAATTATTAGAACATTAAAGAAAGAACACATATATAGAAAGTAAAAGAGATCACACATTTCATTGCATTATTATTGCATTATCGTAACAATTTTTAACAATTGGTTGAGTTAACTATGCATAAAAAACCGGCCCTAAGTGAGGGGAAAGTTATCGCGCATTTCCAGCTGCATAGCGAATATGCGGACGATGTGTTCTACGGTGACCACTCTATCACGAGTGAGTTACACTCTCCGAGATAGTGATAAGCCTGGCCTTTCTCCGCATTAAAATCTCATTAGCCTGACTAGAACCTTATACTTACAGCTTGCTCAATTGACTGTCCCTTACGTTAAGGGCACAATTATTTCGGAAAATATTTTACTGGGCACGGAGGAAGTCCGAGTAGTCACCGTAATAAAACTTTAGTGATCATTCGGTACTTTTGGATACTTATTTACTTTTATTTCCTGTTTCAAGGAGTTCGATATCGCAGTGACTAGAGCGCTCTGCCTAAGCAATAGTCGCTAGGTTGGTCATTGGGTGACAAAAAATGGGTATATTATGTCAAATCCCTTCGTGCTTCAAAAGGCACTTTAAACCGTTGGTGCCAGCTGTAGTAGTTAATACACAAGCATTTTTCAGCTATGTTGGTCCCAAGGTAATATAATTCTGAACTGCATTTCCACTTAATTCCCAGTCGAAAGGAGTCATTTTGTTCACCTTGATTAAAAAATAGGTCCTATCACCTTTAACAGGGTACCTTTATTACAATAATCTCGTCAGATGGAAAACGATGACCTGAAGATGTTTATTCACCGTGGATTTAAAGATGTCCAGATTATACTGATCCGGGAACAGACGTTGGAAAACAGTTCCTCAACTTAATCATATGAGGTACATCATTGTTGGTATATTTGTAATATTTATAACCCGCTCGCCTTGTACGACATCCGCGGAGTTCTATTTCGAGATGTTCTGTTTAGTTAGTTCTAGTTCGATTTTAATTTTAACATTATATAAGCGTTAGACAAATCAGTACAAATATTTTGGTGGTCCTTAGTTATTATAGAAAAGAGTTACACATATTTGCAACAGTTATGTAAAAGATCGCGGAAACAAAAATAAGTCAACATGGGAACGCACACGTCTCCTAATCACACGTCTCCTAATCTTTCTTTTAATCTTAAACATGCCTAGAGTTTCACTATAAATAAGAAGCGTTGTTATTTAATAAGTAACCCCGAGTTACCAAGTTTAATGTTTCCCTTTGCAAATTGATATTCTGATAAACGTTTATTGCATTCACTCCTTGAACAGCAAATATAATAAAAGGTTTAAAAAAGATTAGTAAAAATAAACATAATAAACAAGGGATGATTATCATTTTATATTGGGTATCATCTGCCGGATATTGATGGAATTTTAAAGAAAACTAACTGAAAGTTACATGAATATTTCCTTTTCTGTTTTCGCTTGTAAATACAATGGTTCTACGACATTGATATTGTAGGAAAAGTTAAAGAGCGGTGTCGAATATCCAATCAGCAACGTGCGCCCGCCGTGGTATGCTTGCGTGACTAATGAGTTTTTTTCTATTTCTTATTGTTTTTAGTTGTTGACCCTACCACCATCGACGTTCGTAGCTCGAGGGCGCGGGGAGGTCTAATTATACCAATAAAATGATTTATATCGAACGGTCAATGATCTGAGTGTTACAGTAACCCATTTATACGTGCGGTTTCCGAGGTGGTTAACAATGTTCTTCTGTCGACCTTACTCAAAACATGTGTCATGATTTAAAAAACGGAACAGAGTAAAAGCTTGTCAACTGGCTGTGCGAGCGTAAACCAGTGTTTTGACAAGTTGACAAGTCTATTCTCTGTTCCGTTTATTTACTCATGTGACGTCGGTGCAGTATGCCTATAGGCTAGTTGACAAATTTTGTAAAATGGGATAAAACTATTGTATATACCTTTGTGGCTAACTGACATGGACAAAATCTCTCTCCGCCACTTGATAGTGTTTTGTCTCTGTATTTAATGGAAGTTAGAGCGAGAGGATGATATTAGGCAAATCTTTTCTTTTTTACAAGGAGATTTTCTCCACATCCCGTGCTACGGGCTTCTGATTGGTGTTTAGTTTGTACATATTGTATTTTTTTTATGAAAGTCATAAGTCAAAGCGCGTGAATATTTGGGAGAACAGTTATTTCATGATGATTGTAGTGACGTAAGAAAGATAGACTCATTAAGTAAAAAAATGTTAAATTATAATAAAATATATTTATTATAATTAACAATAATTGTGTTATTTAACATGTCTACATTAGACATTTTCGCACTCTTGTCAATCCTTAAATCGTTATTAGTACTATATTTACAGTTATAAAACAAACACTTAATAAAACTGATACTGGTAACCCAATTAAATGGCGGCAATCCGAACTTGTACATACTAATATTGATTATGCGGGACCTCCTTACGTTTTTCACGTTCACAAAAGACGTTTGCATATAACACAATTAATCTTTCATCACTTTTCAATGTTTTGGACATGATTTTCTCAAAGATTTTCTATAAAACATAAAAAAATCCTGGAAATATGACTTACGCGTTGATACTATAAGATGAAACGCACTATATTTGCCATTGTATAACTTTACAAGTAGTAAAAAAATCCGTTATATGTTTTATTACGTCAATGTACCGGTTCATTAGGTGTGGATCTGAGTGTAAATAATTATTCTTTTGTTTTTAATTTATATATCAAATAATAGGGCACCTATCGTAAACAAAAAGGATAGTTGCCCTGATACCCATATACTAGTATGGAGGGATAGGTGCCCGTAGGGGTATTAGTGTATTATATAGGTATTTAAAATGTTCTTAGTAAGTATTTCAACTCTTACTTATTGCAGCGAACGATGCCACGAAAGATCACGATAGGAAGGAGTGCAATGCAAGCTCGAGTTTGGTCTTGGACTACGGAAAATCAAGTAGGATTTTGAAAAGGATCTCTTTATCGTGTTATTATAATTAAAAAATATATGTAATTATGCATGATGATCTTTTAATGATTAATATTTTTAATAACTAAGTAAGAATAATTTTCATTGAACTGCTTTTAAAATGTAATTATGTTGATTTGTGATTATAAGAACCATAAAGCCGTGTGGTGACAACAATTGTCACCACCCCAAATCTCTCCCGTGGGTGTCGTACAAGGCGACTAAGGATAAATCATTGTTAAGGAATGGGCAGCAGCGTTCCTACTAGCATATACCACCTAGCAATAGCAATGTACTGCGACTTTTGTGCCCGATAAATGGCAATAGGCCCGCCACCTATTACATGGGACCTAACATAATTGGCGAAACGTGGGTGCTAGTTCATCTGTGTCTATTATGTATGTATGTATGTAAGAATCATAAATTAAAATATTTAAATTAAATCAAAATGTTTTTCTTAATTCGACCCATTAGGGACAATTGCTGTTTTAGGATAACAAATATCTCAACAAATTTTGGTGGGTTTTTATAAAGAGCATCTATCTTTCTTAGTATTTTCATGGTGGGGCAACTATCCATACAGGTAGGCATCTAACCCCAAAAAAAGGAGTTTCGCAAAAAGTTAAATTTTGCAAAGTCTGCAATTGATAGGTCAAAAAAAAAACAAATAATAATTGAACCCAAATAATTAAGTTTGCTAAATACATACAAATTATTCATTTAAAATTTATATTTTTCAAATTAGGAGGCATTTTCAAAAGGTGGGGCATCTATCCCGGTTTTACCCTACTCGTAAGAAACAGAAAACTGTGTTAGTAGTCACGGTATGTGACTGAGGTGCTGAAAATTGTATTCAGCTCTGCCGTCAGTATGCATCTAAAATATTCAATTATTTTTTTACACATACTAGTCACTTCATCGTTACAGACAACAAATTCTCGAGAGAATAATAATAAACAATAATAAATATATAAAATTGATGTATGTAAATAAATAAAATGTTGATAAAGCAAGTCGTTGACTTGGTTCGTTTATGTCAACTTGCTTATTTGTTGATATCCTTTCAACTCGAAGTGGTTGCACAACTGCACTGTTATTTCGCCGTGTAGCACGCCCACGGCTTTCCTTAGGACATATTCCAGTACTACTCTAAACGAAATAAATAACAGCTCTATCACTGTGGGATTGCCCGTGTATTTTGAGATACTACGGTTTGTCGCCAGGAGAAAGGAATCAACATTTACCATAATAAAATGGTAAAACATAGCCTAGCGATTTAAAGTGATAGGTTCATTACCTGTGATTATGTTTTACTGTACTGTTACTGTAGCTGGTCAGTATATTTATGATAATATTCTAATAAAAATTCTAATCAATTTGTTAAATTTGGTGATACTTATAAATATAGTACCAGGCATAAAAGTAGACTAGCCTTTCCTCAATTCCGTCTGCATAAAACTGGTCGTTCTTTCTTGGGGAAATGTATACAAATATACAACAAAATACCACGATTTTTAACGGAACTCCCTTATCTTAAATTTAAAAGCCAAATTAAACGAAGACTAGTGAAAAAGGGATGTTATACGGTTATAGACTACATAAACGATAAAGATGCGTGGATATAGATTTTGTATGGTAATGAGACCAACTGACATGTATATTTCTGTATTAGTTTTAATTATGTTTAACTTAGTAAATTAAGCTATGCTAACTACCAGTAATAATGATATATATATTTTTTATATTCAATGAAAGATGTTCATAAACATTCAAATTAAATATATTTTAAAAATATGATAACTAATATGATAAGATAGAATATAATAAGATATGTAATATATTAAAATATTTTATGACATCTTTCATTAACTCAAAAGTTCATGTAAAGGGAGGAACAAACTTGCTGAGTTTGTTGCCCGTTCTTCTCAGAACAAGGCCTCCTGGTAGTTTACGAACGGATGGTGTAGCTTATAACGTTAAATATTGGAAACTGTTTTCCTTTTCGTTTCCAGTGTTTAACGTTATTTCTTTGACGATTCATGAGTGTATGTAATCATACCATATATAAATAAACCATATTTTCATTTTCATTTTAATACAAAAGCCATCTCAATCAGTCTTATTAAAATAACACCTCAACTGTCTCTTCCCAACCATTCAAAAATACTATATGTGTATAGAACATAACACTATCTATATTTAATAAGGGTACCCATATAAAAAAATGTACGTTGAGATTCCGCCTTGTTGCCTATGAGGTCAAAGTCAAAGTCAAACCATGAGACAATTTTACTTTTGTTAAAATAATGAAATTACACTCATGTGGCGTGGTTTGCAGTCATGTTAAACAATAATAATTATAATAAATTATCTATGAATGTGGTTACGGCAGAGTAGAATACAATTGTCACCACCCCGAATCTCTCCTTTGGGTGTCGCACAAGGTGACTAAGGATAAAACAGTGATGAGGAATGGGCAGCAGCGTTCCTCTTATACCACCTGACAATGTACTGCGATTTTCATGCCTGATAAATGGCAATAGGCTCGCCACCCATTACATGGGACCTAACATAATTGGCGAAACGTGGGTGGTATTTTACCTCTGCCAACCCCTTCGGGGATATAGGCGTGATTTATGTATGTATCTAATTAATAAGTTCGGTTCCTTTTTGATGTAAGTGTATTATCAAACAAAATTTGAGCCATCTCAGTCCAGTTGAAATAAGAAATAGCCTACTAAGCTGTTCAATTACATTCAAAGTGAACGCCAAGGAGGTCCCAAGTCGACAAAGGTCGTCCATTTCTCGCGGCTCTCCGCACCATCCCGTGAAAAATGCACCACGTCTCGTTTGTTGTAATGCGCACTGTGACTGGGAAATCGGAACGGATTTATGCTGACTCGTGCATGCTTAGCCCCGCTGAGATACGGTTTTAGCGTAACGTAAAAGTAATGGTCTCTATTCTCAATTTACCGCGGAGTCTTTGACTCCGCGGTAAATTGAGAATCACTTTGGACGTGTGTTATTAAAGAGATGAAAAACTATTAGAATTTCCTTTTTCAGGATCTTTTCGGTGTCTCTGGTTATCACCGACCACTGTTGGGTTTTAAATTAATAAATATATATTTTAATTTTGATATAATATATATCGTGTGTAGAAGTTTTGATTTTAACCGGATCCAGATTAATTAAAAGTATTATCAATATTAAGCAATCTATATTATGTCGGTTAACGATCATTAATGCCCTGATTTCACTATCGTATGCAATTATATTGAATTCAAACCGATATCAGATTATTTTAATCTTTAACCTTGAGATTATTATGACGACGGCCGCTAAGAGGTCCTGTGTTTGAATAGGGATGATGACAGTAACAAAGAATCACTGAAATAATGATTTCTAACAATAATATAGGTTAGAGAGATACAATAAAAATCACTTGTGCTTCGACTAAGACTGTGATTATTATTTAGTTATAGGTCATCATGCCTATTCCGGTAGGTGCAAATGTTTGTGATGAGCACAGACATTTTGTTCTTGAGTCATGGTTGTTTATATATTTATGTAGTATATTTGATTTTTTTATATAAAATGAATATGTATATTAAAAATATGTCCTCCATTTAATATCCATAACACAAGCGCTTATGCTTTAGGCTAGATGATAGATGTGAATGTAAGAAATTTTTATATTATTTATTAATATTATTTACTATTATTGGTAAAAGTAAAGAGGGTATAGTAGATCAGGCGGTTACGAGTACTAGGACGATATTTATTGAAGAAAGTTCAATATTGCCGTGTGGTGACGGCAGAGTAGAATACAATTGTCACCACCCGAAATCTCTCCCGTGGGTGTCGTACAAGGCGACTAAGGATAAAACCGTGATGAGGAATGGGCAGAGGTTCGTTCGAGTGTTTTTGTTATACCTACCACCTAGCAATATACTGCGACTTTTGTGCCCGATAAATGGCAATAGGCTCGCCACCTATTACATGGGACCTGACATAATTGGCGAAACGTGGGTGCTAGTTCACCTCTGCCTACCCCTTCGGGGATATAGGCGTGATTTATGTATGTATGTAGTTCAATATTGATATCTCATAGTATGACTGCTTAGTCGGGTTTGTGTACTTTCCTGTGATAATAACATTATAAAAATATTAAGCCCCGAATTAATGATAGACTGATACCCAAAGAGTGGGTTTTAGGTAGGTGGCCGTCTGTAAAGCCTAAGTCAAAACCTTGAGTAGTATGAATTGGAATGTTGTCATCCCAATCACTCTCACCGTTCATCGGTCTCTCGACATGGTCCGTTTAGTCTCTTTTCTATGTATTTATTCATCACTAGCACCTTTCCGGTGTGATGGATGATATGAATCGGAAGGAAGTGGATGGCTTGATGACGTCTGACCTATATGAATGGCAGTGGAAACATTCTGCGCCGAGACGATAGACCAGACTAAAAAGTACATTTATAAATTTGAAAAATATTACATTTTCATTATAAATGTAATATTTTCCTAATTTGTGTTAAAAATTGGTGCTTATTTGATGAAATACATTCGTTTTGTGCAAACTGATAGAAAAAAGTATAATAGATAAAAGTAAAATGATACCTAATGGGATTATCTAATAGGGGTGCTTTCTAAAGCACTACAAAAAAGTTGAAGCCTTGAATCAGTAACTTTTTCGTAACGTAAGGATGGCCATTCATGAATATATTCAGTCACAGGTTACAAGTTAGGTTGCTGCGCCTAGTATTGCATAATATTTGAAAGTTAAACACTTAAATAGCTTGACATTGTTTTTCTATACGTTTTTGAATAAAATTGAGTAATATACAAAGCAAAAAGGACAATTTTATATCTTATCATTTGTAAATTTTAAGTAATTACCTACTAGCAAATATTAATTTTTGTTACATTATCTGGTGATAAACTAACTGTCGTCAGTAATCATATAAGCTTATTATATTACTCTCATTTTATAGGATAGATAAATAAGACCAAAACACGAGAGTTAAATATATATCAAAGTTGTTTTATGTTTACAAACAAACACTGATACAACGAAATTCGTTGTGTGTGTTTTTTTAGTAATATATGATGACTAATTAATCTTCTTCTTCCTGCCCTTATCCCGCTCTAGGCGGGGTCGGCACAACATGTTTTCTTCTTCCATTTCTCTCTATCCTTCACTAATTTCTCATCCACCCCTCTCGCTATCATATCCTCCTTTACACAGTCCATCCATCTCTTCTTTGGTCTTCCTCTCCTTTTACGTCCTTCCACGTTCATGCCTAACATTCTTCTGCCAACATAGCTTTCATCTCTTCGCATAACATGACCAAACCATCCCAGTCTATTACTCCGCAGTCTCTCTGTCACTGGCGCTACTTTCAAACTTCCCCTGATATACTCATTTCTTATCTTATCTCTCCGTGTCACACCACACATCCATCTTAACATACGCATCTCTGTTACATGCACTCTTCTTTCATCAGTCTTCTTCATAGCCCAACACTCTGATCCATACATGACAACAGGTCTAATGACCGCCTTATAGATTTTCCCCTTAAGCTTAAGGGGCATCCGTGGGTCACATATTGTTGCTGAGACCTGTCGCCACTTCAGCCATCCTACGTTCGCTCTATTCCTTACATCCCGGTCAATATCACCGTCGCTTTGGAAGAGCGAACCAAGGTACCGGAAATCCGAGCAAACTGGTAGGAACACACCACCTAAGGCAATTCGGGAGAAACTGGAGGGGCCACCAAAGTCACAGAACATGTGTTCTGTTTTGGTCCGGCTGATCTTAAGCCCGACGCTCTCCAATCTCTCCTGCCATTTTCCCAGCCTACTTTGTACCTCGGATGCATCTTCTCCGACAAGTACAATGTCGTCGGCGAACAGCATACACCAGGGTGCCTCCTCCTGTATGTCCGATGTCAGAGCATCCATAATCAGGAGGAACAAATACGGGCTTAAAGCCGATCCCTGGTGCAAGCCTACGGCCACATCGAACTTGTCGGTAACGCCAGCCTCTGACCGAACATTCGTACTAGCTCTTCTATACATTTCAGACACAAGCCTCACATACTTCTCAGGCACTCTCTTTTCTCTCATAGCCCACCACAGAACTGTACGCGGAACTCGGTCGTATGCTTTCTCCAGGTCTATAAAGACCATGTGCAAGTTCTTTTGTGCACTACGGTATTTTTCGCAGAGTTGCCTTAGAGCGAATATTGCATCGGTTGTTCCTCGTCCCGGCATAAAACCGAATTGGTTCTGGGTGACATTACATTCCTCTCTCATTCGTCTCGCTATCACTTTCTCCCATATCTTCATACTATGTGACATGAGCTTTATTCCTCTATAGTTGTTACAGTCCTGCACATCACCCTTATTTTTGTAAATGGGCACCAGCGTACTGTTACACCATTCATCTGGGATCGTCTCTTCCTGTAACAACTTATTGAAGAACAAAGTCAGCCACTTCCATCCATCCGCGTTCAGAAACTTCCAAACTTCAACAGGTATACAATCAGGCCCTGTCGTCTTTCCATTCTTCATATTTCTCACAGCCATTCTTACTTCCTCTAAACAAACTTCATCTACCACTTTAGTATTGACAGGGGCCTGTATCAATACTTTATGCCAGTCGTTCTCTTCATTCATCAACTTTCTAAAGTATTCCTTCCAGCGATCTTTTATCCTTTCATCATTCGTCAAAACCATTCCTCTCTCATCTTTTATACATTTTACATACACAATATCCCTTGCATTCTTTTCTCTTGCTCTCGCTATCTTAAATATGTCATTCTTCCCCTGGGGGCTCTCCAACGACTTGTACAGTTTATATTGTACCTCGCCCCTTGCTTTAGCAACCGCCCGCTTAGCATTCCTTTTACACTCCACATATACTGCCCTTTTATTCTCTTTTTCCACTCTATCTCGATCATCTACAGTCTTCCACTCCTTAAACGCTTTCTTTTTTTCTTTCAAACTTTTTTTCACTTCTTCATTCCACCACCATGTATCCTTATCCATTCTCCCTTTCCCTTTTGTTTCCCCAAATACTTTTCTCGCCACACTTCGCATGCACGTGGCCATTTCCATCCAACATTCATTCACCGTTTTCTCTGTCAAGTCTTTCATTTCAATCATTTTATCAACCACTCTTTTCCTAAATTCTTCAGCCAAATCCTTCTTTTCTAGCCAATTCCATTTAATCTTTGCCGGAGGTTTAAGTTTTTTCGGTACCAGATTATATTTCATTTTTACCTCCAATAGCAACAACCGGTGTTGAGAGACTAAGGGCTCTCCTGGTATTACTTTACAGTCTTTTACTGCCCAGATATTGCATCTTCTAATAAGGAAAAAGTCTATTTGTGTTTTATGGTTTCCACTATGGTAAGTTATGAGATGTTGATCTTGTTTTTGATAAAATGTGTTTGCTATTGCGAGGTCAAAAGCTACGGCAGCCTGTAACAAACATTCGCCTTCCTGGTTTCTGTTTCCGAAACCAAAACCTCCGTGCACCCTCTCATAGCCTACTTTCATCCTTCCCACATGTCCATTAAAATCTCCACCAATATATAAATCCTCACTCACTGGTACATTCATCATCACTACATCAAAATCCTCCCAAAACTTCTCTTTCTCTACTTCATCACACCCCGTCTGTGGTGCGTAGGCACTTACAAAGTTTAATATACATTCACCAACTAATAGTTTCACAACTATTAACCTATCACTCACTCGCTTAACATCCGTCACACATTTTTTCAGCTCACTATCCAATACAATGCCTACGCCATTCTTCCTGCTTCATGATGACTAATTAATATATTACTAAAAATTATATTTATTTTGGAGTTGATTATTTTATTTATTTCAAATGTTTCATAACTTATTTATTGTCTTAATGCATTATATTCTTATTCATACTTGCATTATTTTATTTATAATACTCGAGTTACTGAAGAGTGACGTCTATCTATGTGACTATCTAAAGTGAGTAAGTGAGTAAGTGAATATCTTAAGGCGACTATCATTTTTTTACCTGTTTTCGTTTCACATCACTTGTTAAATTAGCAAAAAAAAAATTGTTTGTAAAAATTTGGCTAATACGTTACTATAATCCTGTGAAATATGCACAGAATATAAAAATAAAAAGAATTTTCATTAAAGTACTATTAAATCAATTAGTTAAGAAAATCAAGCATTGTTATTTAATTTTCATTTTAACATTATATAAATGTTAAAAAATTATTGCAAAAAAAAGAGGTCAGAAACTTACGAAAAATTATTGTCCTGATGCGGGAATCGAACTCGCGTCCTCCGCAATCCAGGCGGCTGCCCATATTACTCGACCGGCTTGTTGGCCAAGTGGTATATTTTCTTTCCATATTACATTGGATCAGGGCAAAAATTTTACCACATTTTTCTGACCTCTTTTTCTTTAAAAACAAGCATAAAAGCTGGACATCAAATTAGTTTATCAAAAATAAATTAAAGCAGTCCCAATTCTTGACAACTATCAATTAATTCAGTTACTCTAGTACTAAATAGAGCTGTAGTGTCGGAACTCAGGAATGCCGTCGATTCTTGTATTTTTTCGGTGTCATTATCATTCATCGCGTCTTTCATAGCTGTTGCCTCTTCGGGTTTTCTCAAGATTACCTGCAAAACTATAAGAGCAATACCAAAGTACACCTTGGCATATCTTCGAATATCAGCATCCAATTGATCTCTTGAATAAACAAAATTAGCTCTCAATCCAAAATTGTTCAGTAGCTTGTCTAGTTGCTCATGGTAGTAATCTAGCCATTCCGTAAAATGTTCGGCTCTTGTTTTGTAGTCCGTTGAATTGAATATGGTATACAGAATGTCACAAGCTGGGCTGGCCTCCCTAGATACTTGATAATCGATCATGATGCATTCTTTCGGAGTTTCGTCCTGAAAATTACCAAATATTATAAACACCCATAGAGAGAAACTAAGTTTTACATCATCATCATCATGACCAGCCCTTTAATGTCCACACTACTGGGGCACGGGCCTTCCCTATGGATGGAAGAATATAGAAAGATTGGGCCAAAACATTGCGGGTTCGTGGGTATTAACGACTGCAGATGCAACCGGGACCAACGGCTTAACGTGCCTTTCGAAGTACAGAGGAACTCGAGAATATAAATTTTTGGTCACCCATCCAATGACAGTCCTTAGCAAACATTGCATAGTTTGCACAATCGCAGGCCAAGCGCACTATTCCACTGCGCTAGTGAGCTCCTCTCGCTCAAATTCTATATAATTTCATGTAACATAAAGATGGGTTTATGTAAGCTAATGCTATTTGCCAGTGTAATTCTAACATAATTAATTATTATTATGACAAGTGGCCCCGAAACATGTATAATTTAAGATGTTTATATTTAGATACCGAATGTGCTATTACGTTTTATATATCAGTAGCTCGATAGCGCTCTCGTTCTACGTTTTCATAAACTAAGTTATTATTACAATTATTGTAAGTGGTGTTAAGACCTTAACAATAATTACTTAGTTTACGAAGACAATTTATCTTATTTTAATTAATTTATATTTATTTGATCAATTACCGAAGAAAATTTCCGTTTTTTATTATTAAAATACAGAATATTACCTGTAATTTGAACATTAAGTTATTTGTCCAACCATCACCTTGTTGAATTACGGAAAACTTTGAGTTTTTATCATGCTTAAACAGTTTTTGATTAATTTTTATACCATTAGTAACAGCTCTTCGTAAATGGTTCCTGTGAATATCTTCGCCCTGAAATATCCCAAGGATAGTCTTTTCAGTTTCAGCAAAATATGCATAACTGTTCGGACCTGCACTTATTTGGTTCCACATATCAACAAGTTTATTTTTGAGACTGTCATACGAGTCTGGCTCCAATTTCTTCAGGGCATAAGAGAGTGAATGCAAAATTGCGAAATTTTTAAGAACCATTTTCACAGCATTGTTTTCCAGTGGTTTCGTCTTATCTAGTATTACGAAGCCACTTGATTTTAAATCCTGCAGTAGTATGATCTCATCGGGCGCTTGTGTGATGTGCCCGTAACATTCAGGATAAATCAATTTATTACTATCAGTCTCGTCTATAGCGTTTTGAATCTCAGTAAATTTCGGCAAGACTTCAGAGTACATCACGGATTCATTGTTGAAAATTAAGGCTGTGTTCATTACTTCTCGGAGTGTGTCCAATCTTGGAGCTATTTTTGCAATCATGCTAAAATTATTATCATCACCTTTACCAATAACGGTTATTCTTTTCACGTCGGCACCATAATTATCTCCTTGTTTACCCACTGGTTCAAATAGCACTGTGTTGTCCTCATAACCACGCTTATCGAGCACATCACGTATAAGTTGAACTTGGTTAACACTTAATTCTTGAAATTCTCCTTCAAATGTTAGTCGCGCCATTGTAATAACACGAATAAAAGATGTGTACTATTAGCGCTGTGTCTATATTTATAATAAAGGTTATCATTTATTCCGCAAATGTTCGATAAGGCGATGAAAACGTTTAGATTGATAATGTTTTTTACACCCAAGTCTGATTAATGTTTATTGATTAAAATCGTACGAATATTAAGAGGCCAACAGTAAAGTCGATTAAATTAAACGAATAACATTTCGCCACTGCTTGTTCGTTAATTACTATAAAAAAAAATCAAGTCTGTCGTTGAGAGTCTATGAGAGTGGACGTGTAACAATCTATTTTAATTTTTATCGAGTAACGTATACATCGATACCTAACTTAAAATACTAAGTGCATTAAGATCATTTTCCAGTGTGAGCTAAAAAGTTAAAATGAGTGAAACATCATCAATCGCAGTTGGATATTCTTAGTGTCATCTCTGTTTTGCATCGCTTCTATAGGTTGTAACAGCGGGGAAACCCTTCTTTACCGTCTCCAGCTAAAAGACAACAACCAATTTTTATTACCCAAACAACAAGAGCTCTTACGCACAATGGCCTTACAACACGCATCGCCTAGTAAATTCCCCTCAGATACTAATACCCAACTCTGTAAATCTATTTTGTTTATCTTCAGTCGCAAACAAAATTCCATCGATGCTGCGCGTACGCAGTCCCGTCACACGCCGCGTTACGTAAAATACTTATCCCGTGCCCGTGACACAATGACCGAATATTCTAACCTATACTATGAAAAGTCGTAAAGAGCAAAAATTATAAGTGAATTTGATGCAGTCAAAAGTGATGTTCGTTTGATAGAAAAACTGAATGAACATGTACAGATAAGTGCAGGTTTATTTCTTGAGGCAAATGTGTACTTTACTTAGAACAATTACTGAAGTACCACCGTGATTAGTGTGAATAATTTTAATTGGGTTTGTTGCTTAACAATTAGAGTACATAAAAGAAGATTATAATTTTTGAAATACGACTAAATGAAGAAGAGCATAGTAGGTAAATTTATTAAAAGTTATAAAAAAAACGGTTTCGATAAAATTTCATTTAAATTAATTCTATATTTTAACGGTCCTAACTAAAGAGTATGAAGGGAGAAATGCTTTCAACTTGAAAATTAGTTAATTAGGTTAGGCCTTATTGTTGCAACTTTCTTTCATATGTTAACGATTTAAAAATTTATCATAAACTATTCGATTTTATTTTAACATTATATTCTAACATTTAGTTAGAAAAATTAGTACAAAGATTATGGTGGTTAGAAAAATAATTTCGAAAAATTATGGTCTTGATGCGTTCATCTTTTTCTAACCACCAAAATCTTTGTACTAATTTATCATAATATATAATCGATAAATTCAAAGATCGTTTGAGATTTCAATAATACTCTAACCGCTTCTCTGCCCATTCTAACTATAAGCTGAAACTAAGTATTAATAAATGCGTAACAATGACATTAAAAAAAAGATAGCTCAGGTTAGATGGATTACAATCGCTATTGATCGATTAAGTAAATGGCTTCAATCGGTCCATGCAATTTGGGACCTGGGAACAATTTTGGATTCTAAAATGCTTCTGGATTTACATTTATAGGTTTATTTTTATAAACTGTGCTTTTAAGATGCACGGGTTCGTAATACGTAATAGTAAAAAATTCAATTAACTTTAATATGCAGTGCCCATCATCTGAACTCCTTATCCGTTTGTATACCTATAATTAATAAATTACATTACAAAGTACCCACTAGAACACACATTCATGACCCCGCGTACTGGCCAAACGCCGGCAAACGTTTTCCTCTTAATCGACATGACTGACTGTATTCATTGAAAAAAAAATGCAATAGACTTTATTTTCGACATTGAAATACGATAAACCAAATTAACGTCGAATGTGAGACTTTAATGGGAGACTGTACGTCAACAGTACGGTCGGAAATTTATTAACATCATGTTTAAAGCTATTCAATTTGCAGTTGAAACAAAGGGATGAAAAATGTTCTTCTCTTTTTTCTAATATACAAGTACAGTCAACAGAACGTCAGGTTACCACAATATGCCAAATTTCCTTGCTCTGCTTTATACTTTATATCAACTGTCTTAAGGACAATCGAATTTTGAGTTTTATTAGTTTTATATTCGATTCAATTTTAAGTGACTGTGTTATGTTTTTCTGTTTTTCTAATGATGTATTAATATATATTACGATTTAATAGTCAGATCGCTGGCTTCAAATTAATGTTAATATATGTGTTAAATAAGAGATGGGTTACCAATAAAATTATGCCGCGACAGCGGCCAGCGAGTGCCAGTGATTTGTGCTAATAAAGAATCAGGGGAAAGCATTAGGGGAAAACTGGGAATAGATCAAAAAATGGACTTTTGGGCAAAAAAAGAACACTTTTGGTTGAAACGATGATGACAACAACCCCATTTTTTTTTGGAAAATTATTAATTTTTCTGGAGACATAAATATGATTTATTGGCGATTGCTTTAAATTAGTTTGCTTAAATATTTATTAGGGCAAACCTATTGCTACACCCTATATCTCCATGATTTTAGGTGATTTATTGTGCAATTGATTTTATATTGTTTGATAACTACATTTTGGTGACAAATCTACTATTTTGGGGACAAACACAAAACTACTGAAATTGGCGATAGCTTAAATCATATACCCATTTAAACATTTGATGGTTCAAATTGTTTAATTTTTCACCGTTTTGTTTCAAACGAGAGAAATATTAAACCAGGTAAACAGGTCGCGAACTTGGTCGAGCCGCGTAGTGCGCGTCACTCGCACAGTTTACTCCAAGTAAACACATTTTGAAGAACCTATTTATGATACGGTGGGAATTCACGCTCTATAAGACAGCGTTGTATGCAACTCAACAACGTACTCGCGGTCCTATTCTGGCAAAGATTTGATTTGATTTTTTATATCTATCCTTTATGTTTGTTTGGTTGGTTGAACGCGCTAAACTCAGCATCTACTGGTACAAATTGAAAAAAAATTGTTGTATTGGATAGTACATTTATTGAGGAAGGCTATATAACATTAACGCGAGCGAAGTCGTGGGCGACCACTAGTATTTCATAATAATGCATTGGTATTTTGTATAATGTAAGTGGTTTTTTGTACGTATGAATGGAATCACAACATTTTTGACATAAACGGTTGGCCTCCAATGCAAACGTGCTTGGTAAGCCAACGCGTCAGCTAAGCAATGTTCGCGAAGACCAGTCTTTGGATGGGTGACCAAAATATTTGTAGTCATCAACACCTAGCAACACCTATACTATAGCTGTGTGTTTAAGACCAAATCAGCTTTTTTTAATGATCCGTTATCATTTCAGCCAAGAGACTCCCACTGTTGGGCATAGGCCTCTCCCAAGCATCTCTAAACTCGTCGTCCTGCGCTGTCAGCATCCAGCGGCTTACCGCGACCTTGACCAGATCCTCGGTTCACCTACCAACGCTGCGTCTATAAGGGGATAATTCCGTTCTATTACCCTGTTTTACCTTTATGAGGAACAAAGCTTAATAAAACATGTTAAAAACATCTGGCCCCAATTTCCAACATGGGGACAGATTTTTGATAGTTTCTTATATACATACATACGCCTATATCCCCGAACGGGTAGGCAGAGGTCAATTAGCACCCACGCACAATTCTTATATACCTCATCACTAAAGACATGTCGTTTTACTACTTGGGAATATAATTACCGAAATGTAGGTGTATATACATCTCTGTTTACCACTTGAGGATAAACTGGCGAGATTTATATATCTGGATTTTATTCCGATAAAAAGTACCTGTGATGAAATTATGAAATAAAGTGACCGCTCATAAACTCGGTGAGTAATAAAAATACATCAAAACACGGCATTTTACGATGAGGCAGCCGGTTTCAGTTCAATCTTCACTTTCCGAGGATATGGTAACATTCAGTTGCAGTTACCAACCAAATTGAGAATTTCCCCGTATTCACGGAGCAAGTTGCTTTCGTATGAATTCGAATGCAAAGTCCACTGGAAGTGGCATAAACATGAAAACTTTTAGAGTTTTTGTAACAAACTAGAACAGGAAGTTCCAGACAATGTGTTGAGGAGATTTTGTATCAAAATGCATTTCAATCGATTTGAGTGCAAAATGGGTGGGCGAATATTATATTATTTGTTTTTCACGCATATTATATTACGAATGCGAATATTATATTATTTGTTTGCCATGCCGTGGAAAGCCATGGAAAAAATATAATATATCCAGCTTTAAGAGCCGTGTGGTGACGGCAGAGTAGAATACAATTGTCACCACCCCAAATCTCTCCCGTGGGTGTCGTACAAGGCGACTAAGGATAAATTTATTTGGTCAAACATGCTTACAATCAATGATATTATATTTATTTTTAAATATAATATCATTGCTTACAATTAGATTATTGGTTATGGTAATTTTCTTTTGTTTCATCTGTATTCACTTAGGTACTGAACAAGAATTGACTAACGGTAGGTTCAATATTCTATCTACAGTTAAAAAGAATACTAAAGTTTAGTTGCCTGGCATTTTTTATATTACGATAAATAACAGAAGTTGCTAAGTAACCAAACTGTGGTACGTCTATCTTAAACTGTTGATAGAATATTGAAACCCGCCGTAGATATGTTATGTAGCACACGTAAATAGCTATAAAAGTGTTCTTTTGAGCGAATATTAATTATCTTTTATGCCATTCTCACCACGCAGCGTAGCGCGGGAGTGCGTGATATTGTCATGTATCTGCATTACTGCGCGGTTGTATTTTCTGTGTAGGCACTACGCGTGTTTTCAATACAAACCGCCATAGTTACAAGAAAGAAAGATCACATCACGCACTCTCGCGCTACGCTACGTGGTGCGGGGCAGCGTGAGAATCGCCTTACAAAATAAACAACACTGTCTCATCCAGTCACAGTTCATTTATGGAACAACCTTGCTGGAAACTGGATGTGTGACGTCTATGAAATATTTTACGATTGTCGAGACGTAAGCTTGTGAGTGTGGGGCTGAACCTTTGCGAACTTTCCCTTCAGTAATTCGCAAAGAACCAGTCTCAAACAAATATATTCCGCGTTCAAGTTTTTCATATTTCTGTATCATTCCATTTGTAGGTACAGTATTTTTGTTTTGGTTGAAAGCGAGTTAAGAAGTGTTAGGCTTACCTGTTGCTTGTGTATGCTTTGTGATGCAAATAATACCGTATAAAGATCTGCTTGCTAACTTCAATAAAAACGGGTTCGAGCATTTTAGGTTAGTACACTGACAGTAATTGGAATGTTCATTCACTTTATATCTATATTTCACTTTGGAACGATTCTAATAGATTGATTCTTATCTCTGAACAAAATCAACACTAATGCTTCATGTGCAGGGAGAAACCTTTACAACGTTGACATTGCTTGATAGCCGTCTATTTATGTCGACGTTTACAACAAGCTGCTGTGTGTTTTAATGAACCCTAAGGATTACTGTTTTTCTTGCGGATCTTGTGAACTTTTTTCTTTTATTATTAGTTTATTTTTTGTTATACTTCTAAGAAAAGTTTATCTTTAGTTGTCTTATACGAAGCTATTGGAGAGATGATTACTGTTTTCTTACTTGTCAAAAGAAAAGATTGTTAATTGGTCAAATTACCGTATCTTCCCCTACTGGTGAATATGGTACCAAGTATGTGGATATCGAGGATAATTATATACATAAATCACGCTTATTTATTCACTAAGGGGCAGACAGAGGTGCAGTAATACCCACATTTCACCAAATATTATCCATGTGATAGGGGACGGACTTATTGCCACCTACCGGGCATGTTAATCGCAGTTATTGGTAGGTAGCGGATCAGAAACATTGCTTCGCATTCCTAATAACAAATAATTTTTAGGGGCCTGGTAATACACTTACGGTAGTGATAGAGGGCGGTGTTTTAAGTCCTGCTTCTATTTACCACACGGTCGAGTATACTTGACATAATCTATTTATGTGGAACGTTTAAAATACCCTTATAAATTGTAAAAACTAACGTCCAATAATATTAACGAAGACCTTCAAAAACGTATTATAGGATCTTTGTAATACAAAATATATTCTGGATATCTCAATATTTACTATAAAATTTATAATAAGGCAATTCAAATTGGTTCAATAGTAATTAATTGTTACAGAACCAGTACTTTACGCATTCAAAACTGTGTGCGTATATGAAGTTTGGACTGCTGCACGGTACTGCTTCGAATACAATTCCTTGAATATTGCGCAGTCATGCCTGCTGACAACAGTACCTATTCGATTAGGTAATTCCCTTTCTGGTTTTAGGCAATCAGCATCTGAGCCGTAATTTGTGTAGCAACGCTCGGTATCCACAATGTGCTTTGTCTCGCATTGTGCAACTGATCGAATTATTTTCACATGCACATACTAACGCGATTATTATTGCTCGTCTATTGCTGATATCCGAGGCCTTCTTCATTCATCACATATGTTATTCTGCATGTAAGAACACAATTTATGCACATCATTCTATCTAGGAAAATTTACATCTGCCATAAGCAAAACACTTTTATTTTTCATACATACATACATACATAAATCACGCCTATATCGCCGAAGGGGTAGGCAGAGGTGAGCTAGCACCCACGTTCCGCCAATTATGTTAGGTTATTTTTCATCGGTTATGTTTTATGTAAATGTTAGTTTGTTTGTAATGTAACTGTAAGTTATAAAGCGACTCTCACGGAATCTTATTAAATATGGCTAGGCAGAGAGAGGGAGAGAGAGAGAGGGAAGTCGAGGTGGCGAAGGTGAGTGTTGACTAGTTGTGAAGGAGCCCCATAAACCTACACTTTGGTCACAAGTCCCAGGCGCTGCCACTGTCTTCCCTCTCTGCTACTATGGACCTGGCACCCGCACGGTGAATCTATGGAATGCTAATAGTTAATCGTCTCTCTCTATTCTGGTGAAGTTTCTAATGAATAAATTTTGAGATTGGTAGTATGTCATACCTACCTATGTCACGCAATTTTTAAAAATCACAAGTCAAAGAAAAACACATACATACATAAATCACGCCCATATACTCAAAGAGGTAGGTGAATTAACAGCCACTTTTCGCTAATTAAGTTAGGTCCCATGTAATAGGTGGCCAGGTAATTATCGTAAATCGGGCAGATAAGCACATGTATTGCTAGGTGGTATGAGAGCAATGCTGCTGCCCATGACTCATCGCTGTCTTTAACCTTAGTCGCCTTGTACGACACCCACAGCGAGAGATAATAAAAAGACTCTTTTTTTCTTAATCTTTTCACAGAGCTCGTAGATATAAACAAGCAATTAATTTATGTCGCTGAAAAGCGACATAAATTAATTGCTTGTTTATAACAAGTAAAAATAAGTGAAAACAATTCAACAAACATAAGTGTAACTGATGCAGATGTAGGCATGTTGTACAGAATAGAATTGTGGGGTAAAAAGTCGCTAAGTCAGGTAAGTTCCACTTAATGGCATTTGCAAGACAAGGAAAGAATGATGGGGACTCTGAAAGGAATTCCGCGATTAGTAGTAGGGAAACATGCGTTGCATTTTGCAAGAGGAACTAATGAGAAGTTTATAAAGTAACTTCAGTACCTATATGACAAGTTGTCAAAGTGTTTCCATTGCTTTTGGTATTTATGTCAAATACGTATAATGAAACTAGTGTCGTTTGGAGTGAAAATGTTCTGACTACCACGTAAATTAAGTTATAGATCGGATATGCCACATATAGGTACTTGTTTATAAAACATAAATATATACATACATATATCACACTTGTTTGTCTCCGAAGGGGTGTAGGCAGAGGTGAACACATAAGTCGTTAATTGCTTTAGGTCCTAGGGGGCGAGCCTAGTGTGCAATCAACATATCTTGGTCGATATCCAATTCCGTAATTTACGTGGTGTTCATAGACAATTTTTTTAATATTTTTTACTAGCTGTGCCCGCGTCCTCGTTTGCGTGGAATTCGAAAAATAATAACATTTCGTACGTAGGTAGGAGGGTAGGTTATGTGATTTTCCTTGAGTAATTATTTGTTAAGGATTTAGATCATGTTTATAAAAACACCGTCGCAATTAATGCATTAAACTTCCTCCATAAATGGACTAACCATGTAAAAAAAAATCAATTTGTATCAGTAGTTCGTGAGATTAGCGCCTTCAACCAAACAAACTCTTCAGACATTTTAGTGGTTAGAAAAAGTTCGAAAAATTATGGTCTTGATAGGAACCGAACCCGCGTCCACTGGAATCCGGGCAGGTGCCTAAACCACTCGGCCAACCACAACGCTAATTTTTCTAACATTTATATAATGTTGAAATTAAAATCGAATAAAGTCTTTAGATTTATAATTACTAGTCTTTTTTTTTTTTTACACACACCTATCATCTAGCCCAAAGTAAGTAGCTTAAGCACTTGTGTTATGGATACTAGATGACGGACATATTTATAATATAATTATGTATATACATAAATACATACATAAATCACGCCTATATCCCCGAAGGGGTAGGCAGAGGTGAACTAGCACCCACGTTTCGCCAATTATGTTAGGTCCCACGTAATAGGTCGCGAGCCTATTGCCATTTATCGGGCACAAAAGTCGCAGTACATTGCTATTGCTAGGTGGTATAAGAGGAACGCTGCTGCCCATTTGTCATCACTAATTTATCCTTAGTCGCCTTGTACGACACCCACGGGAGAGATTTGGGGTGGTGACAATTGTATTCTACTCTGCCGTCACCACACGGCTTTTATGTATATAAATGTTGAAAATATACTACATAAACATTTACATTTAGGATTCGAACCCGGGACCTCTTGGTCAATACCCAGCGATCTGAGCATTCGACCAAGGCGGCCGTCTAACAAGTAATAGTAGAAAATCATTAACTATAACCTTATGCAGTGTTGTATTCACCTGTAAAGACTTGTTACGCTTAAAATCATAAGAAAACAATATCCGCTATACGTGTTGTTTGTTTTTTTATGTAAAGCGACTAGACTTTTTAAGCTTATACAATTAAATTTAATAAGTGCTCACCCACTCACCCTATTTAATTCCTGTTCATTAATTTGCACGCAACGAAGAAGAAAATGAAAAATGAAGAAATGGTATTTATACAGTAATATAACATAATTTTCATATTTCGCTCCAAAATGAATATATTTCTTTTTTTTTTAGTATTTTGTTTGTTATGGAATATCATTCTTTTGCGGCACTCGAACCCGGCGTTACGATTTTTTTCTGAAAAGTAATATACAGCTATCGTATATATTTCAAAAATTATTTGGCTGTATAAGTCATATCTGAAAAATTGGTCGAAACTATAGCGCGATGAATGATAAATAATATCACGACTACATGTATAATGAAACTGTAATAGGTTT